>OY821764.1:8103087-8744728 GCA_963682095.1 Potentilla sterilis
ATTTCGCCCACGTTTGGCCGACAAAATAAATTTTCTTCGGTAAATTCATCGGCCATACTCTACTATAGCCGACGATTTCGTTATTTTCGTTGGCTATTGGTATTACCGACGGCGTTTTTCCGACGAAAATTTCGTCGGCAGAAGGCATAGCTGACGAAAATTTGGCATAGTCGATGAAATTTTTTTCGTCGGCTATTCACTCCGATCTATACTTAATCGACGAAAATAAATTTTCGTCGCCTAGGATTATGTTAGACGACGAAAACTCTGTTTCGTCGCCTAAGTTTCTTTTCATTTTTTTTTTCCCAAATCTATAAATGAGTTAAAAATTTTACGACGAGTTAATAGGTGCATTTCGTCGACTCGAACTCTAAATATACATATATACATATATATATATATATATATTATTTAATTAATACAAAAAGCAAATAACTTAATTATAACATTAACATGGTATAGTACGTACTTGTTTTTAAATCGAAGAAGTACGTACGTACATACACACAATTGGAATCCTTGTAATTATACATGACAAATAAATTTATTGAATTTAAAAATATAATATTTTTAAATCATCATTATGGTTCTCCATCATAATCGTCATCGTCTGTATCGTCTGCATCTTCAATCATATCAGTGAAGTCATCACTAGAATCCTCATAATCTTCTGATTCCTCATCTTCCTCGTCATTAATGAAGTCGTCATTGACTCTATTTTGAGATGTAGATGCATTTGGGACTGCAATGAATTCATCAGAAGTCATGAAATGTAAGCGGTTGTTGTCGCGAATAGCGTCTACATTATGGATTTGAGAAGGCGAATGCTCTTGATATGGTTCCTCAGTGTCGTCCTCATCTTCATCACCATGTTATACGGCCCCTTCAATTGTAGACGCACTCCATATATTCCTATGTGACATCGGGTTAACCACTTTCCAAAATCCACCGGCCTTAGGATCATCAAGATAAAACACTTGTTTTGCCATGCTGGCAAGAATGAAAGGCTCATTTTCATACCAGCTTGTGTTCGTGTTCACTGATAACATGCCGTAATTCATTTTTGTATTCCTAGGAACACTTGGATCAGTATTGAACCATCTACAGTTGAACAAGACAACGCTCATATTTCCATATAGTAGTTTGACAACGGCGAGTAGCACTCCGTAGTAGGTTGAGTCGTCACCATCTACTATGACCCCGCAATTTTGCGTTTTGCAGTTTGCATCTCGTTTAAGTGTCACAAACTTGACGCCATTGACAAAACACATTGCTCGCACACTGTGGGAAATCGGCGTTCTAGACAAATGGTGCAATTCTGTCGAGTACCAATCACTGTTCTGTTTTTGGAGATTTTCCACCTGCCAACTGCCAATTTGTGATAAATTATTTAAATTGAACTGACCATAATACTAATATTGAAATGGAGATATTCTAACACAAAAAATGTTGTCACGTACCCATTTGCGAAAGTAATCAGGAAATGTTCTTTTGTGCGTCTCTTTCGGCCTTCTGTCTCTAAGATTTCCTTCAATGAGTTTCAAATGCTCACTCATAAAATATTGTGCTTCATCACAGTGTTGTAGTACGCACCAATGAGCTTCAATTAGCTCAGCATCTGTCAATCTTTGTGAACTCGGTAAATTACCAAACGGACGTACAACACTAGAAACGACTGAAAGATTGAACTCAGGTACTGTAGAGGCCGCTGTAAAAGATTCTGCTTCGTCACTATTACGGAGATATAAGTTGCAGTATGTTACACATTCATGTGCAATGTACGACTCCGCTATCGATCCTTCAGGGTGACTCTTGCTCTTACATAATCGTTTGTATTGAACAGTTGCCTGAAATTACACAGTTATTAGTGAAGTATATATATATATATATATATATATATATATATATATATATATATATAACAATGAATGGGGAAATACGAATAATAAATAATACCTTTCTTGGGGATACATCCAGGTGGTCTGAACTGGACCAGTAAGCAGTACTTGATCTGGAAGATGGATAATCAGATGAATCATACTGTCAAAGAAAGCAGGGGGGGAAATCCTTTCCAATTTGCACAAAATGTAGATGATGTCTTCTTTGAGAATGAGAACATCTGACTTCTTCAGCTCTTTAGCGCATAACTTATGAAAGAACCTACACAACGCTATTATAGGTTCCACCACATCTCGATGCAAATATGGTCGGATAACCACTGGAATAAGACGTTGCAGCAAAACATGACAGTCATGACTCTTCAATCTGTTAAACGTGTTCATCCCCAAGTTAATGCACCGAGATATATTTCCTGCATACCCATGAGGATACTTTACTCCTTTAAACCATATGAAAATTTCCTTCTTGAAAGCCAGTTTAACTGTGTAAGGTGCAACATGTATGATCATCCCTGACGCCATCTGCATTGGCCGCAAGTGTTGTCGTATTTTCTTTTCCTTCAGATATTGACGTGATTTCACAGTGTCCTTACTCGTTCCCGTAATATCAAGAATTGTTCCCACAAGACTGTCACTTACTCCCTTTTCTATATGCATGACATCTAGGGTGTGCCTAAGAATGGATTTCGACCAGTAAGGCAAATCATAGAATCTACTCTTGTGTGTAAAACACCTGTACTTGTCAGGGCATTCCGGAACTGGTATAGATAAATCACCACTCAACACGCCGAAATCAAAAGAGTTCAACTTCTCTAAAATTTCATCACCACTCCAGGGACGGGGTTTAGAACGAAGCTCTATTTTTCCGTCAAATTCTAGCTCGTCATATCGCCACAGGTGGTTAGCTGGAAGCCATCTACGGTGACCCAAGTACCACACCTTCCCAGTGCACCAAACAGAATGGACTTCGTTCAAGCAAATAGGACAAGCTTTGTATCCTTTAGTGGCCTGAGACGACAACATCCCGTAACCAGGAAAATCACTTATAGTAAACATCGCAATTGCTCTCATCACGAATGATCTTCCACTGTGCCTGTCAAAAGTAAGAGCTCCATTTTGCCATAAATCTAACAGCTCGTCGATCAAAGGTTGCATATACACATCCAGACACTTTCTTGGAGACTTTGGACCGGGAATTAACAGAGACATCATACTAAATTCCTTCTTCATACACATCCAAGGAGGCAGGTTGTACGGCACAAGAATAACAGGCCATGTACTATGACTCAAACTCATATTTCCATGGGGATTGAATCCATCTGAGGCAAGCCCAAGTCTTACATTTCGAACATCTCTTGCAAAATCTGGGAATGATCTGTCAAATGACTTCCAGGCCTCGCCATCTGTAGGGTGTCTGAGAGTATCATCATCTGTCCTTCTCTCTCCATGCCATCTCATTTCTTTTGTTGTGTGTAAAGACATGTAAAGACGCTTCAATCTAGGAATTAAAGGGAAATGACGAAGCACCTTCACAGGAACACTGTTTTCCTTAACTGTGCCTTGCTCCCACCTCGACGCGTGGCATATGGGACATTCATCAAGCTTGGCTTTATCTTTGTAAAAAAAAACACAGTTATTCTTGCAGGCGTGAATTTTGTTATAACTGAGACCGAGATCTTCCAATATCTTGTGTACCTTGTAATAACTGCTAGGTAGATAGTTAGGTTGTGGAAGAGTTTCCTTACACTGTTTTAGCATACCATCAAAAGAGTCATTTGTCCACCTACTCTTGACTTTCAACTGCATCTGTGAGATGATGGTCCCTAAAACAGTGTGAGGACTACCCTCGAATAATGAGATCTGCACTTGAGCAAGGAGTCTGGTATACTTATCATAATCACCACTGTCAACAAGAGGAATTGTGCCATCCTCAAATACTGCCTCTTGGAATTGCTCTTCCTCGCATACTGGGGCAAATGTAGGAAAAGTGTCATGTAGAATGTTCATAACCGGCTCTTTATAAGGCTCGAAAGCACCACTAGATGTCCAGTCATGATATCCCGCTTGGATTTCGGCAACCGTAGGTTCATAATTTGCTGCTTCACCGTGTTTACTCCATGTTGTATAATTCTGCATAATACCTTTGTTACACAGGTGATCGTAGATTCTGATTATCGTTTTACACTTAGTATTCGTACAACTTAAGCAGGGACACATGTGTGTTTTATTTCCTCCACCATGTTCACGTACAAAATTTATAAAAATTCCTACTCCTTGTTGGTATTCAATGCTCCCCCTTGGGTACTGCATCCAACTCTTGTCTGTATCCATCGATCACCTGTCATATATATATAAGAGAAACAATAAATAATCACAAATTAATAAATAAAAAATTTATATGCATGTTTCTTCTCGACCTTATGCCTCCGGTTAGGGTCCTAATCCCATTCAAGAGCACAAGACTTTGTTTCACAGTTTGTATAGGTTTTGTGTATTCGTTTTCAGTCCTGGGAAAATTTTGGCAACATCTCCCCACAGTTCCTCAAGTGCACGAATATCTATATATACCTAGTATGCACTCGAAGAACAGTGTTGGGAGACCCCGTCGAAATATATACCCACGACCGCAAACGAATACACAAGACCTATAAAAACTGTGAAACAAAGTCCTCTGCCCCCAAACTGTCCAAAAATGGGACAATTCAAGAATCATATGCTGATTCTCGAACGGGATTTCTAAGGATATAATGCATGTATACATCAATGAATAAAAGAATGATTTATTCTTTCATTCACCGCTAATTATATATAAATCATATAACAATGATTTTCTTAAAATAATAACTATTAATTAAATTAATTAAGGCATTTTTTTAATATATATATAATTAATTCAACAATTTCACAAAAACCAATAATTAATTGAGTATGTATATATTGATCAACAAAACGAACACTATCACCTCACAATATATACACACACACAACAAATTAAATGGAAATATTTCAATGGAAAAAATTGAATTTTTTGTTGAAAAAGATGAAGAAAGAGATCATACCAAGTTAAAAATCGATGGGTAGTAGTGGACAAGGCTTAGGAAGACTCGATTAGAAGCTTTTCATATCCAAAAATGAAAATCGGTGGAAAAATTTTGGGAGAGGAAAAATTTTCAGATTTTTTCCTGTTCTTCCCGATCTGGAAAACCAGTTTAGTATATATAGTCTGGATTAACTTAGGCGACGAAACAAATACTTTCCTCGCCTAAGAGTTTCACTTAGGCGACGAAAAAGATACTTTCGTCTCCTAAGTTAAACACTAACGCGACGAAACCTAACTTTAGTCGTCTTAGTTAAGAACCTTAACGACAAATTGGCGTCGGCGTTTCTGTATTTTCTTAGGCAACGAATACAATTTTTCGTTTCCTAAGTGGAAACTTAGGCGATGAAATATAATTATTTCGTCGTCTAAGTAAAGAACTTAGACCGTTTAAGTAAAGAACTTAGACGGCGAAAAAAAATTTCTTCGTCTAAGTATATAACTTATACGACGAATTTTTTTTTCGTCGCCTTAGAAAATAAGTAGACGACGAAAAAAATTTTTGTCGGCAGACTCTTCTCTTAGATGACGAAAATTGTATTTCGTCGTCTAAGAATCTACTTAGGCGACGAAACTTTTTTCTTAGAGGACGAATATTTTTTCGTCTCCTAAGACTTCTTAGACGACGAAAAATTAAAAAATTCGTCGCCTAAGGTTTTTTTCCTTGTAGTGCGCCTTAGAGATTCTTGGATT
Source organism: Potentilla sterilis (assembly GCA_963682095.1). NCBI lineage: Eukaryota > Viridiplantae > Streptophyta > Magnoliopsida > Rosales > Rosaceae > Potentilla > Potentilla sterilis. Next base: position 8,108,776 of record OY821764.1, read on the forward strand.
TGGATCCTCTTTTGAGCATTTCTCTTACCTGACCTTCCTGACATTTTTTTAGGATGGTAACTGATAGGAGCATAAAATGCGATGTTCTTAATATGTTTTTACCCCCATTTATCCAATGCTTAACCCTTATTGTTGTAAGATAGAGTCATATTTTAGTTTATTGTCCCTTTGGTAGAGTTTTGGAGAAAATGTGCTTAATTGTCAAAAAAACGACTAAGTAAAGAAATCTGAGGAAAAAGTGCAAAATATGTTGTTTTCGTGATATTGAGGCCTGTGCTAAACTGACCAATCCTTTTCCAAATTTGACTTCCGGAATTTCTTTGGGACACATCACTTGGAACCAGAGAACGTGCCATACGCCGTTGGAAAGTTCTACGAGTCTAGTTTCTCTGAGACTTGGAATCGCAGCAAAATCTTTCCTGAGAAACAAGTTATGCCGGTTTGAATGGACGAAGGTCAAGTCTGCCGAAAGAAGAAAACCTAAACCGAGTTCTACATGGATTTGGCTTACGAATGTGGACTGAATTCCATCCTTTGTGCAAGATTTTTAGCTGAATTAATTCATGGAAAACCTAAAGAGATATTTCTCAATTATTCAGTCATTATCTTGGGAATTTTCGGCAGAAAATAGAGGAAGAAAATCACAACAAATCATGATCAAATTCGGCAGAATTCCTGTGCACGTCATCTAACTTCTACGGACTCTCCCGGATAGCTCACAATGAATCCGAATTCGAGCCTTATATGGATAGAAACCTACGGGAGTCTAGTTTCCAACCCAATTGGAATCACCTTAATATCTATTTTCTAGCGAAAGATATTCCATAATCTTCACTCGAAGGTCAAATCTGCCAGCAGGATAAGTTTGAGAAAAACTAGGTTTTGTGAACTCTAGTTGCAGCCACCCTTTGGCCTCTATATATTGGACGATTTTTACACAGAAAAAGGATCTCTTCTATCTCACTTTTCACTAGCCAAAACTCTGTCCAATTAGCACCACAAATCCCATAGAAAATTCAAGCCGATTCCACCATTCATCACCACTTCCGATCGCAAGACATCATCCCACCGAATCTTCCTTTGCCGATTCCTCTTCAAGGTTTCTTTTAAAGTGTGATTCACTCATCTCTCATGGCTTGTAATTTTCTGTATAATTACTTAACTTTGTCTATGAAGTTTGTAAGGATTTGTGGTTTGTTATTTGGTTTTATTAATTTTACATTGGATTTCCGAAATTCTGTTATGTGTTTTGGTTTTATTTTTGTCTAATTGATGAACATGTGTATGACGAATTGATTGTATGGTAATAGGGCAGTAACTTTGTTTGATGATTTGATGATTTTATTTGGTTTATTTTATGAATTCGTATGCACAACAAGTTTTAGGGTTAAGTGAAGCTTTAGCTAGGCTGATCTTGGAATTAATTCTTTATGTTACCGAACCACAAATATGAGGTAAGTTATACACGAAGTTGATTTATCTTGTATTAGTTCTAAGGGATAGAGTAATTCAGAAAATATGCATGTTGAAGCAAGGTGAGGTGACGCCATACTTGTTGCATGTTTCCAATTCAACTCATTGTGCTTATGTGTTTCTTGGTTTAATTTCTACACGAAGTGTCTTTAAACTGATTAGCACTATGTTTAGGGTTATGCACGAAGCTAATTCTGAATAATTAAGGAGTTTTGAATGATTAGATGAACCACGAAGGGCTCTAGTTTTAATTAGAACTAAATTGCATGAAATCAGATTCAATAAAGTTGCTGCCGTATTATTGTCTTTGATCGGTTTGTTATGTGCATGTGAGTTTTTGTGTGATGTGTATTGTGTGAAAGATGTTGATCATATGTAAATATATAATTTAGGTTTTATTTTTGTAATTTTCAGTAGAATTTAGAATCAAATTTCAAACCCCCAATATGATTTTGTAATGCTTTATGTGATTGAACGCCCTTGATTTCCCCGGATTGAACGCCCTTGATTTCCCCGGATTGAACGATCCCCACTTGTCCTATACTAACGATGACACAAGAAGGGTAATATGTGTATGAAGTTGTTTTGCAGGTACAATGTGCTTGGATAATAGCTCCATCAATTTTTGGCGCCGTTGCCGGGGAAATTAAAATGTTTTGATTCATGAAGTGTTACTTTGTGACTTTGTAAATTTCGTGTGCAATTGTATGATCTCTTGAATTTTTTTTCTGTGAACAGTGATCGTGAACTGTGACGGTGAACAGTGAAATCGTAATAGTGTCGTGAACAGTAATTTTTTTTTTTTTTTTTAACTTATACATATTACTTCTAACTTATTTCTAACCTATACTCTAACTTATTCTAACTCATTTTTTCTAATCTATATATGTTGATTCTTGTAGAGTTTAGTTGTTAGTGGCAGATCATAAGGAAGAGGTGAAGAATTATATTGTAAACAGTTGATTGAAGCTCTCATTGACTTGGGAAGGACGACAAGTGTTGCAAGAAATGAGACTCCATACTCCAAACTTTTGTTCATGATTTACAATTAAATTCTACTTAGCTAATTGTTGTATATTTATACACTAACTTCTAACTTTAGCTAATTCACTAACTCACTACTAACTTATTCTTTGAACTCTCATCTCCACTCTTTTAATTTTCTTTATCTTGATGTGATGCAGTTGAAGGGTGAAGTAATCATACATTAATTTTTGATAACTATTGTAAGGAGGCACGAATTTGGAGGTGTACACTCCAAAAGGCGTCGCCCATAACTTGATTAAGAAGTGAAGAGTCTAGGCTGAGTAGACTATAAACAATTAAGCGCTGCATGGGAGGCAACCCATTTCAACCGTAGCTGTGCAGGAGCCATCAATGAGAGTTTTAATTTCCAAATCCCTACACTCTTATGGTTGAATTGTACAAATGTGGAACTTGTGAATTTTATCATATGCTTAGAAATTACAACATTATTTCTGGTTTACATTGAGGACAGTGGTACATGTTTCACATGTTTGTTTTTGTTTTGAGTCTTTTGTTTGAGTCATTAAAAGAAACAGAAAATAAAAAATCGGAAAATTCAGAAAATAAAAAAAAATAATTCGTTGCTTTTATTTGTTTTTTGTTTTGTTTGAGTCTTAGGTGCCCTGATGGAGGTGTTATCCAAGCATAAAATACCTGCAAAACAACTTCATACACATAATACCCTTCTTGTGTCGAGTGTATTATTGACAAGTAGGGATCGTTCTATCCGGGGAAATCAAGGGCTTTCAATCACACAAAGTATTGCACAAAAAAGGGGGTATCAATTTTTATGTATAATTATCTACTGAATTTTTACTAAATTTATAAATCCTAAATTATATATTTACATGTGATCAACATCTTCCACACAATCACCAAACACAAATCTCATTATACATGCAACAAAATTAAAACAAGTAATAGGGGCAGCAGCAAATAACGAATTCAAAATCAACTAAGCTCCAATTTAATCAGGGCCAACGCAGCTTATCCTAATTATTCAAGACATCATAAGTATTTAGAACCCACAACGCGTGTAATCCTAAACATGGTACTAATCGGTTTAATAACACAACGCGTAGAAATTAAACACAAATAGCACATAAGCACATATTGTCGAATTGGAACATGTTAGCAAGTATGGCGTCACTCATCTCACATCGACATGTAAATTGTCATAATTACTCTAGCCCTTAGATAAATACATATTAAAATCCACAACGCGTGAGATCCAACATATATTAAATCGGCATATGAATTCAACACCTAGATAACACTCATGGCCTTTCGAATGTATCTAGACATCTCCTTCGGTTGCACACGAATTATGAAAATAAACCTAATTAAATTAAGAATATAAGCTAAAGCTACTGCCCATAACACAAATTTAATTAAATAGCATGCATAATTCGGCAATCATATACAAAATTCCCAAACATTTATAACAAAGATCCGAAGATCCCATATATAATTATCAATACCAAAAACAAATCCAGAAATTAAAACATATTTCATAGACAAAAGTATGTTTAAATACAAAGAATCAAAAACCAAATAAAACAATCCATATTACAACCTTGGTTAAGATTCGGCAAGGATTGATGAGATGGTGATCGAATTGATGTGAGGAATGGTGGATTCGGCTTTGCTCTTTGTATAAAATTTCTGAAAATAATTTGGCAGGGATTCGGCAAGGATTTTGTGGAGGGAGAGATGATTATTTTCTGTGCAAAAGCCTTGGTATTTATAGAGGAAGTAACCTAGAGAAGCCAGCCACAAACCAAAACCGAATTGGTTTAGGTTTCCTTGATTTTCTGAATTCGGCAGAATGACCTCCGTGCATTGATTACGTTATAACTCTCTCTAGAAAATAGCTATTGAGGTGATTCCAGTTGGGTTGGAAACTAGACTCCCGTATCTTTCTATCCATATAAGGCTCGAATTCTGATTCATTGTCAGCTGTCCGGGAGAGTCCGTGGAAGTTGAGAGACGTGCACAGGAATTTTCCCGAAATTAATCAAGATTTGTTGCGATTTTCTTCCTCTATTTTCTGCCGAAAATTCCCAAGATAATGACTGAATAATTGAGCAATATCTCTTTAGGTTTTCCATGAATTAATTCAGCCAAAAATCTTGCACAAAGGATGGAATTCAGTCCACATTCGTAAGCCAAATCTATGTAGAACTCGGTTTAGGTTTTCTACTTTCGGCAGACTTGACCGTCGTGCATTCAAACTAGCATAACTTTTTTCTCAGGAAATATTTTGCTGCGATTCCAAGTCCCAGAGAAACTAGACTCGTAGAGCTTTCCAACGGCGTATGGCTCGTTCTCTGGTTCCATGCGATGTGTCCCACAGAAATTCCGGAAGTCAGGACACAGTCCCAGGAAAATCCTGGTAGTCCCTGGATTGGTTTGCTCAAACTGCCAAGTTGCAGCCTTCATTTGGGCGACTTCCGGAACTCCGATTGATCTGAAATTTTGACACAATATACTTTAGCTTGCCAATTATATGCATACCAAATTTCATCAAATTTGGAAAAGGATAGATCAGTGTAGCACGAGCCTCAATATCACGAAAACAACATAAATTTCACTTTTTTGCTCAGATTTCTATACTTAGTCATTTTTCTGATTATTAAGCACACTTTCTCCAAAACTCTACCAACATGACACTAAACTAAATTATGACTCAATCTTACTCTAAATAGACATAACAAAGCATAAATAAGGGATAATACACATTAATAACGTTGCACATTGTGCTCTTATCAACTACCCCACACTTATCATTTGCTAGTCCCTAGCAAAACAAAATAAAAAGACTCAACACTACTGCCCCTAAATAATTGTCTCAGGATCTTTACACACATAGCTTTCAAGTTAAGCATTCAATGTAAGCACAATAATCCCAAGCGTCATAGACATGTATCATAGCATGAACAAGTAAGAAACGAAAATCACAAGCAATGACATGTTATGTTGATTCCATCCTCCTCACTAGGCATACTCTCTTCTTTTCACTCATGATATGGCAATTCACTCATAGTATATGCAACAGAACAGATTGTAAGGCAACAAATAGCTTGCATATTTCATCAGATAGAAGCACTTTGTGAATCAATCTTTCAGGAAAAACTTCATATAACAACTATGTGCACAAATGAACCAAAGCCATATGCTCACTCTTGACAAAAATCTCCACATACAAAGTTCACCTATTATTCGAATCATGAGAGATCTTACATGGGAAAATAGTGGGGCTAGGCATAAGGAATTCGCATTTAGAATAGTGGTGAGAAAATGTCACCAAGACTTAGTAAAGCTCAATACTCCTTATGACTACACTTCAAAAGGGCCAAGTTTAAACTTGTTGGGCCCAACTTCATTCTTTTCTTCCCCATAACATAGTGAATATAAACAAAGGTCAAGTATAACAATGCTAGACCTTCAAATAATCATACAATTCCAAATTCACCACAAGAACTCATCCAATTATTTTAGTTGCCGAAATCTCCAATTTTTCTTATTCTCGGATCGGATTTTCTTTCAAATTTTTCTGTCCGATTTTCTTTTCTTTTCTTTATTTCGGCAACACAATTCTTTTCATGTAATTCTTTTCATGCAATTGGATAAGTTTTACCCCACACTTACTTCACAACATCACTTCAAATAACAAATTCCAATTAAACTTTACCAAGTCTTGACAACAATGGAAAGAATAAACTGTTCTAAGCTCCAGGAAAGTGTATCATGGTGATGAAATAAAATGGCACAATGTCGGCTCAAAGGGGTTAAAACTAAGGAGTCCCACGATGGGCACAAATTAGGCATAAGTTTTATTTGGCATTGGTGGTAATCCTAACATGATCTTTTCAATCCTTTTCAAAATCAAGGCATTTCATGAATAATAGTTTCAAAAATTATCAAGAGCAAGTTCTAGCATTCTAGAGTTCATTAAAAGCTATGGCACATAGTCATTGAATAATCAAAGAATAATGAAGTTTTGAAAAAAATCTGCCCATTTGTATCACTCAAGAAGAAAGTATTTGGCATCAAAGCTCTCAAAGGTTATTATGGAACAAAATCAACACAACATACATGCTTATTACACAATTAAGTCCAAGTCTCAAATGTTCATACCAATCACAAAGTCCATGAAACTCACAATTATTTTCAAGATTATGCAAAACCATCATCTATGTATTAAAGATATAATCATCATAGACTATTTAGGGGCACCTAAGACTCTAAAACAAACAAAAACAAACAAAAGCAACGAAATTTTTTTAATTTTTTCTGATTTTTTTTTTTTTTCGATTTTTTATTTTTCTTTTCTTTTTATGACTCAAAACAAAGACAAAAATAAAAACAAACATATGAAACATGTATCCCTACCCCACACTTAAGAAATTACATTGTCCTCAATGTAAAACAGAAATTATGTTGTAATTTCTAAGCATATGATAAATTCCACAAATTCCACATTTATACAATTCAACCAAAAAGAGTTTAGGGATTTAGAAAATTCAAACTCTCGTAGACGGCTCCTTCACAATTTTTGGTTGAAATGGGTTGCCTCCCATGCAGCGCTTAATGTTTATAGTCTACTCAGCCTAGACTCTTCACTTCTTAATCAAGTTGTGGGCGACGCCTTTTGGAGTGCGCACTCCAAATTCGTGCCTCCTTACAATGGTTATCATAACTCGATGCATGATTACTCCACTCTTCAACTGCATCGCATCAAGATAAAGAAATTTAGAAGAGTGGAGATGAGAATTTAAAGAATAAGTTAGTAGTGAGTTAGTGAATTAGCTAAAGTTAGAAGTCAGTGTATAAATATACAATAATTAGCTAAGTAGAATTTAATTGCAAATTATGAACAAAAGTTGAGAGTGGTGGAACTCGTTTCTTACAACACTTGTCGTCCTTCCCAAGTCAATGAGAGCTCCAATCAACTGTTTACAATGTAATTCTTCACCTCTTCCTTATGATCTGCAACTAACAATTAAACTCTACAAGAATCATTAGAATCAATATGTATAGGTTAGAAAGAATGAGTTAGAATAAGTTAGAGTATAGGTTAGAAATAAGTTAGCAGTAATGTAAAATTTTCAAACTATAAATGTATCATACGAATTCTCTATAAGTATATATTCCACACAATTTATGCAAGTATAAGTTTCACGAAAATTTACAAGTATCACACAATGGATCGGTCCTAGTCTTTTCAAAGTATTCGAATATAGTATGAGATTACCGAACCTAGAGTCTATTTCTTTTATTCACACAACTTTAAAATTCGAGGTACGTGGAGCAGAGGAGATAACAGTGCAATGGACTGATGCAGCCCAAGGTAGTATCATGCTTTTTCCGATATACCTCAAAATTTAAAGACGAATTTTATCTTTTGAAGAAAAACAGATTCACATATGCTCAAGTTATCTTCTAGAGTCTAAAGTGAGGTGATGCTTCGGCACAAGCTTTTGTCTAGGTCGAGCATACTTTACTTTTCTAAGGCGGTGTCGTTAAAATCCACGGAGAGTAAACTCTCTTTAGGAACAAGGCAGGTCTCAAAGTTTTTAACCACGGAGGACAAGTCCCCTATCGACTCACTCACAGAGAATGAACATCAGTCTGTGGGTCTTGAAAACCAGTTTTACAAACCTCGAACCCATCAATGAAAATAACTTGCCCTATACTTGGTAAAATAAACTCGGGTCCTAGCGGTCTACAAGTGTTGATTAAAACCGCCCTCAACCTCATAAAAATAATACCAAGTTAGCGTCTTTATGCGTGGGGGGCCAACGATGGACTAATTCCAACATTGCAGGGCCCGTTTCCCAATCTACACAAAAACATACCTAACATGGCATCACTCGTATGAAGGGTTTTGGTTATGATCAACAAAAGAGGCTTCACCTACATGTTACACTTTAGAAACTACAATAAACTCAAAGCATACACAAAAACTATCAACTTCCTAGAAATTATCTAAGTGTACAAACATTCACAATATACATCACACACATCGGCAATTAAGCAAAATAAAAACCAAAAACCAACAACCAAAAATCGGATAAGTCCTATTTACTATTACACTTCCGAAAATCCTATTAATACATATCCCAAAACTATTGCAAAAATTAAATAATTTACAAATATACAAAGTTACAAACAACACTTTATGAATCAAAATATAATAATTTCCCCGGCAACGGCGCCAAAAACTGATGGAGGTGTTATCCAAGCATAAAATACCTGCAAAACAACTTCATACACATAATACCCTTCTTGTGTCGAGTGTAGTATTGACAAGTAGGGATCGTTCTATCCGGGGAAATCAAGGGCTTTCAATCACACAAAGTATTGCACAAAAAAGGGGGTATCAATTTTTATGTATAATTATCTACTGAATTTTTACTAAATTTATAAATCCTAAATTATATATTTACATGTGATCAACATCTTCCACACAATCACCAAACACAAATCTCATTATACATGCAACAAAATTAAAACAAGTAATAGGGGCAGCAGCAAATAACGAATTCAAAATCAACTAAGCTCCAATTTAATCAGGGCCAACGCAGCTTATCCTAATTATTCAAGACATCATAAGTATTTAGAACCCACAACGCGTGTAATCCTAAACATGGTACTAATCGGTTTAATAACACAACGCGTAGAAATTAAACACAAATAGCACATAAGCACATATTGTCGAATTGGAACATGTTAGCAAGTATGGCGTCACTCATTTCACATCGACATGTAAATTGTCATAATTACTCTAGCCCTTAGATAAATACATATTAAAATCCACAACGCGTGAGATCCAACATATATTAAATCGGCATATGAATTCAACACCTAGATAACACTCATGGCCTTTCGAATGTATCTAGACATCTCCTTCGGTTGCACACGAATTATGAAAATAAACCTAATTAAATTAAGAATATAAGCTAAAGCTACTGCCCATAACACAAATTTAATTAAATAGCATGCATAATTCAGCAATCATATACAAAATTCCCAAACATTTATAACAAAGATCCGAAGATCCCATATATAATTATCAATACCAAAAACAAATCCAGAAATTAAAACATATTTCATAGACAAAAGTATGTTTAAATACAAAGAATCAAAAACCAAATAAAACAATCCATATTACAACCTTGGTTAAGATTCGGCAAGGATTGATGAGATGGTGATCGAATTGATGTGAGGAATGGTGGATTCGGCTTTGCTCTTTGTATAAAATTTCTGAAAATAATTTGGCAGGGATTCGGCAAGGATTTTGTGGAGGGAGAGATGATTATTTTCTGTGCAAAAGCCTTGGTATTTATAGAGGAAGTAACCTAGAGAAGCCAGCCACAAACCAAAACCGAATTGATTTAGGTTTCCTTGATTTTCTGAATTCGGCAGAATGACCTCCGTGCATTGATTACGTTATAACTCTCTCTAGAAAATAGCTATTGAGGTGATTCCAGTTGGGTTGGAAACTAGACTCCCGTATCTTTCTATCCATATAAGGCTCGAATTCTGATTCATTGTCAGCTGTCCGGGAGAGTCCGTGGAAGTTGAGAGACGTGCACAGGAATTTTCCCGAAATTAATCAAGATTTGTTGCGATTTTCTTCCTCTATTTTCTGCCGAAAATTCCCAAGATAATGACTGAATAATTGAGCAATATCTCTTTAGGTTTTCCATGAATTAATTCAGCCAAAAATCTTGCACAAAGGATGGAATTCAGTCCACATTCGTAAGCCAAATCTATGTAGAACTCGGTTTAGGTTTTCTACTTTCGGCAGACTTGACCGTCGTGCATTCAAACTAGCATAACTTTTTTCTCAGGAAATATTTTGCTGCGATTCCAAGTCCCAGAGAAACTAGACTCGTAGAGCTTTCCAACGGCGTATGGCTCGTTCTCTGGTTCCATGCGATGTGTCCCACAGAAATTCCGGAAGTCAGGACACAGTCCCAGGAAAATCCTGGTAGTCCCTGGATTGGTTTGCTCAAACTGCCAAGTTGCAGCCTTCATTTGGGCGACTTCCGGAACTCCGATTGATCTGAAATTTTGACACAATATACTTTAGCTTGCCAATTATATGCATACCAAATTTCATCAAATTTGGAAAAGGATAGATCAGTGTAGCACGAGCCTCAATATCACGAAAACAACATAAATTTCACTTTTTTGCTCAGATTTCTATACTTAGTCATTTTTCTGATTATTAAGCACACTTTCTCCAAAACTCTACCAACATGACACTAAACTAAATTATGACTCAATCTTACTCTAAATAGACATAACAAAGCATAAATAAGGGATAATACACATTAATAACGTTGCACATTGTGCTCTTATCAACTACCCCACACTTATCATTTGCTAGTCCCTAGCAAAACAAAATAAAAAGACTCAACACTACTGCCCCTAAATAATTGTCTCAGGATCTTTACACACATAGCTTTCAAGTTAAGCATTCAATGTAAGCACAATAATCCCAAGCGTCATAGACATGTATCATAGCATGAACAAGTAAGAAACGAAAATCACAAGCAATGACATGTTATGTTGATTCCATCCTCCTCACTAGGCATACTCTCTTCTTTTCACTCATGATATGGCAATTCACTCATAGTATATGCAACAGAACAGATTGTAAGGCAACAAATAGCTTGCATATTTCATCAGATAGAAGCACTTTGTGAATCAATCTTTCAGGAAAAACTTCATATAACAACTATGTGCACAAATGAACCAAAGCCATATGCTCACTCTTGACAAAAATCTCCACATACAAAGTTCACCTATTATTCGAATCATGAGAGATCTTACATGGGAAAATAGTGGGGCTAGGCATAAGGAATTCGCATTTAGAATAGTGGTGAGAAAATGTCACCAAGACTTAGTAAAGCTCAATACTCCTTATGACTACACTTCAAAAGGGCCAAGTTTAAACTTGTTGGGCCCAACTTCATTCTTTTCTTCCCCATAACATAGTGAATATAAACAAAGGTCAAGTATAACAATGCTAGACCTTCAAATAATCATACAATTCCAAATTCACCACAAGAACTCATCCAATTATTTTAGTTGCCGAAATCTCCAATTTTTCTTATTCTCGGATCGGATTTTCTTTCAAATTTTTCTGTCCGATTTTCTTTTCTTTTCTTTATTTCGGCAACACAATTCTTTTCATGTAATTCTTTTCATGCAATTGGATAAGTTTTAGCCCACACTTACTTCACAACATCACTTCAAATAACAAATTCCAATTAAACTTTACCAAGTCTTGACAACAATGGAAAGAATAAACTGTTCTAAGCTCCAGGAAAGTGTATCATGGTGATGAAATAAAATGGCACAATGTCGGCTCAAAGGGGTTAAAACTAAGGAGTCCCACGATGGGCACAAATTAGGCATAAGTTTTATTTGGCATTGGTGGTAATCCTAACATGATCTTTTCAATCCTTTTCAAAATCAAGGCATTTCATGAATAATAGTTTCAAAAATTGTCAAGAGCAAGTTCTAGCATTCTAGAGTTCATTAAAAGCTATGGCACATAGTCATTGAATAATCAAAGAATAATGAAGTTTTGAAAAAAATCTGCCCATTTGTATCACTCAAGAAGAAAGTATTTGGCATCAAAGCTCTCAAAGGTTATTATGGAACAAAATCAACACAACATACATGCTTATTACACAATTAAGTCCAAGTCTCAAATGTTCATACCAATCACAAAGTCCATGAAACTCACAATTATTTTCAAGATTATGCAAAACCATCATCTATGTATTAAAGATATAATCATCATAGACTATTTAGGGGCACCTAAGACTCTAAAACAAACAAAAACAAACAAAAGCAACGAAATTTTTTTAATTTTTTCTGATTTTTTTTTTTTTCGATTTTTTATTTTTCTTTTCTTTTTATGACTCAAAACAAAGACAAAAATAAAAACAAACATATGAAACATGTATCCCTACCCCACACTTAAGAAATTACATTGTCCTCAATGTAAAACAGAAATTATGTTGTAATTTCTAAGCATATGATAAATTCCACAAATTCCACATTTATACAATTCAACCAAAAAGAGTTTAGGGATTTAGAAAATTCAAACTCTCGTAGACGGCTCCTTCACAATTTTTGGTTGAAATGGGTTGCCTCCCATGCAGCGCTTAATGTTTATAGTCTACTCAGCCTAGACTCTTCACTTCTTAATCAAGTTGTGGGCGACGCCTTTTGGAGTGCGCACTCCAAATTCGTGCCTCCTTACAATGGTTATCATAACTCGATGCATGATTACTCCACTCTTCAACTGCATCGCATCAAGATAAAGAAATTTAGAAGAGTGGAGATGAGAATTTAAAGAATAAGTTAGTAGTGAGTTAGTGAATTAGCTAAAGTTAGAAGTCAGTGTATAAATATACAATAATTAGCTAAGTAGAATTTAATTGCAAATTATGAACAAAAGTTGAGAGTGGTGGAACTCGTTTCTTACAACACTTGTCGTCCTTCCCAAGTCAATGAGAGCTCCAATCAACTGTTTACAATGTAATTCTTCACCTCTTCCTTATGATCTGCAACTAACAATTAAACTCTACAAGAATCATTAGAATCAATATGTATAGGTTAGAAAGAATGAGTTAGAATAAGTTAGAGTATAGGTTAGAAATAAGTTAGCAGTAATGTAAAATTTTCAAACTATAAATGTATCATACGAATTCTCTATAAGTATATATTCCACACAATTTATGCAAGTATAAGTTTCACGAAAATTTACAAGTATCACACAATGGATCGGTCCTAGTCTTTTCAAAGTATTCGAATATAGTATGAGATTACCGAACCTAGAGTCTATTTCTTTTATTCACACAACTTTAAAATTCGAGGTACGTGGAGCAGAGGAGATAACAGTGCAATGGACTGATGCAGCCCAAGGTAGTATCATGCTTTTTCCGATATACCTCAAAATTTAAAGACGAATTTTATCTTTTGAAGAAAAACAGATTCACATATGCTCAAGTTATCTTCTAGAGTCTAAAGTGAGGTGATGCTTCGGCACAAGCTTTTGTCTAGGTCGAGCATACTTTACTTTTCTAAGGCGGTGTCGTTAAAATCCACGGAGAGTAAACTCTCTTTAGGAACAAGGCAGGTCTCAAAGTTTTTAACCACGGAGGACAAGTCCCCTATCGACTCACTCACAGAGAATGAACATCAGTCTGTGGGTCTTGAAAACCAGTTTTACAAACCTCGAACCCATCAATGAAAATAACTTGCCCTATACTTGGTAAAATAAACTCGGGTCCTAGCGGTCTACAAGTGTTGATTAAAACCGCCCTCAACCTCATAAAAATAATACCAAGTTAGCGTCTTTATGCGTGGGGGGCCAACGATGGACTAATTCCAACATTGCAGGGCCCGTTTCCCAATCTACACAAAAACATACCTAACATGGCATCACTCGTATGAAGGGTTTTGGTTATGATCAACAAAAGAGGCTTCACCTACATGTTACACTTTAGAAACTACAATAAACTCAAAGCATACACAAAAACTATCAACTTCCTAGAAATTATCTAAGTGTACAAACATTCACAATATACATCACACACATCGGCAATTAAGCAAAATAAAAACCAAAAACCAACAACCAAAAATCGGATAAGTCCTATTTACTATTACACTTCCGAAAATCCTATTAATACATATCCCAAAACTATTGCAAAAATTAAATAATTTACAAATATACAAAGTTACAAACAACACTTTATGAATCAAAATATAATAATTTCCCCGGCAACGGCGCCAAAAACTGATGGAGGTGTTATCCAAGCATAAAATACCTGCAAAACAACTTCATACACATAATACCCTTCTTGTGTCGAGTGTAGTATTGACAAGTAGGGATCGTTCTATCCGGGGAAATCAAGGGCTTTCAATCACACAAAGTATTGCACAAAAAAGGGGGTATCAATTTTTATGTATAATTATCTACTGAATTTTTACTAAATTTATAAATCCTAAATTATATATTTACATGTGATCAACATCTTCCACACAATCACCAAACACAAATCTCATTATACATGCAACAAAATTAAAACAAGTAATAGGGGCAGCAGCAAATAACGAATTCAAAATCAACTAAGCTCCAATTTAATCAGGGCCAACGCAGCTTATCCTAATTATTCAAGACATCATAAGTATTTAGAACCCACAACGCGTGTAATCCTAAACATGGTACTAATCGGTTTAATAACACAACGCGTAGAAATTAAACACAAATAGCACATAAGCACATATTGTCGAATTGGAACATGTTAGCAAGTATGGCGTCACTCATTTCACATCGACATGTAAATTGTCATAATTACTCTAGCCCTTAGATAAATACATATTAAAATCCACAACGCGTGAGATCCAACATATATTAAATCGGCATATGAATTCAACACCTAGATAACACTCATGGCCTTTCGAATGTATCTAGACATCTCCTTCGGTTGCACACGAATTATGAAAATAAACCTAATTAAATTAAGAATATAAGCTAAAGCTACTGCCCATAACACAAATTTAATTAAATAGCATGCATAATTCAGCAATCATATACAAAATTCCCAAACATTTATAACAAAGATCCGAAGATCCCATATATAATTATCAATACCAAAAACAAATCCAGAAATTAAAACATATTTCATAGACAAAAGTATGTTTAAATACAAAGAATCAAAAACCAAATAAAACAATCCATATTACAACCTTGGTTAAGATTCGGCAAGGATTGATGAGATGGTGATCGAATTGATGTGAGGAATGGTGGATTCGGCTTTGCTCTTTGTATAAAATTTCTGAAAATAATTTGGCAGGGATTCGGCAAGGATTTTGTGGAGGGAGAGATGATTATTTTCTGTGCAAAAGCCTTGGTATTTATAGAGGAAGTAACCTAGAGAAGCCAGCCACAAACCAAAACCGAATTGATTTAGGTTTCCTTGATTTTCTGAATTCGGCAGAATGACCTCCGTGCATTGATTACGTTATAACTCTCTCTAGAAAATAGCTATTGAGGTGATTCCAGTTGGGTTGGAAACTAGACTCCCGTATCTTTCTATCCATATAAGGCTCGAATTCTGATTCATTGTCAGCTGTCCGGGAGAGTCCGTGGAAGTTGAGAGACGTGCACAGGAATTTTCCCGAAATTAATCAAGATTTGTTGCGATTTTCTTCCTCTATTTTCTGCCGAAAATTCCCAAGATAATGACTGAATAATTGAGCAATATCTCTTTAGGTTTTCCATGAATTAATTCAGCCAAAAATCTTGCACAAAGGATGGAATTCAGTCCACATTCGTAAGCCAAATCTATGTAGAACTCGGTTTAGGTTTTCTACTTTCGGCAGACTTGACCGTCGTGCATTCAAACTAGCATAACTTTTTTCTCAGGAAATATTTTGCTGCGATTCCAAGTCCCAGAGAAACTAGACTCGTAGAGCTTTCCAACGGCGTATGGCTCGTTCTCTGGTTCCATGCGATGTGTCCCACAGAAATTCCGGAAGTCAGGACACAGTCCCAGGAAAATCCTGGTAGTCCCTGGATTGGTTTGCTCAAACTGCCAAGTTGCAGCCTTCATTTGGGCGACTTCCGGAACTCCGATTGATCTGAAATTTTGACACAATATACTTTAGCTTGCCAATTATATGCATACCAAATTTCATCAAATTTGGAAAAGGATAGATCAGTGTAGCACGAGCCTCAATATCACGAAAACAACATAAATTTCACTTTTTTGCTCAGATTTCTATACTTAGTCATTTTTCTGATTATTAAGCACACTTTCTCCAAAACTCTACCAACATGACACTAAACTAAATTATGACTCAATCTTACTCTAAATAGACATAACAAAGCATAAATAAGGGATAATACACATTAATAACGTTGCACATTGTGCTCTTATCATGCCCCTAAATAAGTCTATGATGATTATATCATGGAATGCATAGATGATGGTTTTGCATGATCATAAGAATTAAATTGTGAGTTTCATGGATATTATGATTGGTATGAATTTGTGAGATTTTGATTGATATATGAGAAGCATGCTTGTTTGAGTTGATTTTATTCTATAACATCCTATGTGAGCTTTAGAGCCTATATGCTTTCTTCATGAGTTGTTAAAATTGAGCAGAAATTTTTCGAATCTCATTGTTCTTTGCATAATCAATGACTATGTGCTATAGCTTTTTGATGGACTCTAGAATGCTAGAACTTGCTCTTGTTAAATTTTGAGACTATTACTCATAACGTGCCATGATTTTGAATATGATTGAAAAGATCTTGTTAGGATTACCATCAAAGCCAAACAAAGCATGTGCCTAATTTGTGCCCATCGTGGGACTCCTTAGTTTTAACCCCATTGAGCCTATATTCAGCCATTTTCTTTCATCACCATGAAACACATTCCTTGAACTCAGAATAGTTTAACCCTTTCCCTGTAAAGCTGAATTTTATTGTGGAATTGTGAGTTGATGTGATGATTTGAAGCAAGTGTGGGGTGAGCCAATCTAAAATTATAAAAAGAAATATATTTGTTGCCGAAACAAAAAGAAATTAAAGAGATATCGGACAGAAAAGAAATGAAAATAAAATTCGATCCGAAAGAAGAACAAAGAAAAGGTTGCAGCAAAAGAAAAGAAAAGTTTGGATTGAGTTCTTATTGTGAATTTGGAGTTGTGTGATAATTGAAGGTCTATTATTGTTATATTTGACCTTTGTCCTTATTCACTATGTTTTGGGGAAGAAAAGAATGAAGTTTGGGTCCAACATGATGAAATTTGGCCCTCGAATTGAAGTCATAAGGTGTATTGAGCTTTGCTAAGTCTTGGTGACATTTTATCACCACTATTCTAAATTCGAATTCCTTATGCCTAACCCCATTATCACCTCTATGATCTTTTCATGATTCTTAAGATTGGTAAACTTTGATTGTGGAGATTTTCTCAAGAGTAAGCATATGGTTTTGGTCCATTCGTGCATATAATTTTTACATGAGATTTTCCAGAAAATACTATTCACAAAGTGCTTTTATTTGATGAAATATGTAAGCTATTTATTGCCTTACAATTTGTTCTCTTGCATATACCTTGAGTGAATATTGCCATAATCATGTGTGAAAAGAAGAGAGTATGCCTAGTGAGGAGGATTGAATTAACTCGACATGATTACATGCTTATTTTTCTCACTTCTGACTTATTCATATCATGATTACTATCTATGACACTTGGGATTTATGTGCTTACATTAGAATGCGTAAACTTGAAAGCTATGTGTTTTGAAGATCCTGAGACAATTATTTAGGGGCAGTAGTAGTTTTAGTAGAGTCTTATATTTTGTTTTGCTAAGGGACTAGCAAAAATTAAGTGTGGGGTAGTTGATAGGAGCATAAAATGCGACGTTCTTAATATGTTTTTACCCCCATTTATCCAATGCTTCACCCTTAGTGTTGTAAGATAGAGTCATATTTTAGTTTAGTGTCCCATTGGTAGAGTTTTGGAGAAAATGTGCTTAATTGTCCAAAAAACGACTGAGTCAAGAAATCTGAGGAAAAAGTACAAAATATGTTGTTTTCGTGATATTGAGGCCTGTGCTAAACTGACCAATCCTTTTCCGAATTTGATGGAATTTGGTGTGCATTTAATTGGGAAGCTAAAGTGTATTGTGTCGAAAATTTCAAATCAATCGGAGTTCGGGAAGTCACCCAAATGAAGGCTGCAACTTGGCAGTTTGAGCAAAGATAACCAGGGACTACCAGGATTTTCCTGAGACTGTGTCCTGACTTCCGGAATTTCTGTGGGATACATCGCTTGGAACCAGAAAAAGTTCCATATGCCGTTAGAAAGCTCTACGAGTCTAGTTTCTTTGAGACTTGGAATCGCAACAAAATATTTCCTGAGAAAAAAGTTATGCTGGTTTGAATGGACGAAGGTCAAGTCTGCCGAAAGAAGAAAACCTAAACCGAGTTCTACATGGATTTGGCTTACGAATGTGGACTGAATTACATCCTTTGTGCAAGATTTTTGGCTGAATTAATTCATGGAAAACCTAAAGAGATATTTCTCAATTATTCAGTCATTATCTTGGGAATTTTCGGCAGAAAATAGAGGAAGAAAATCGCAACAAATCCTGATCAAATTCGGCAGAATTCCTGTGCATGTCATCCAACTTCCACGGACTCTCCCGGATAGCTCACAATGAATCAGAGTTCAAGCATTATATGGATAGAAACCTACGGGAGTCTAGTTTCCAACCCAACTGGAATCACCTTAATATCTATTTTCTAGAGAATGATATTCCATAATCTTCACTCGAAGGTCAAATCTGCCAACAGGATAAGTTTGAGAAAAACTAGGTTTTGTGAACCCTAGTTGCAGCCACCCTTTGGCCTCTATATATTGGACGATTTTTACACAGAAAAAGGATCTCTTCTCTCTCACTTTTCACTAGCTAAAACTCTGTCCAATTAGCACCACAAATCCCATAGAAAATTCAAGCCGATTCCACCATTCATCACCACTTCCGATCGCAAGACATCATCCCACCGAATCTTCCTTTGCCGATTCCTCTTCAAGGTTTCTTTTAAAGTGTGATTCACTCATCTCTCATGGCTTGTAATTTTCTGTATAATTACTTAACTTTGTCTATGAAGTTTGTAAGGATTTGTGGTTTGTTATTTGGTTTTATTAATTTTACATTGGATTTACGAAATTCTGTTATGTGTTTTGGTTTTTTTTTTTGTCTAATTGATGAACATGTGTATGACGAATTAATTGTATGGTAATAGGGCAGTGACTTTGTTTGATGATTTGATGATTTTATTTGGTTTATTTTCTGAATTCGTATGCACAACAAGTTTTAGGGTTAAGTGAAGCTTTAGCTAGGCTGATCTTGGGTTTAATTCTTTATGTTACCGAACCACAAATATGAGGTAAGTTATACACGAAGTTGATTTATCTTGTATTGGTTCTAAGGGATAGAGTAATTCAGAAAATATGCATGTTGAAGCAAGGTGAGGTGACGCCATACTTGTTGCATGTTTCCAATTCAACTCATTGTGCTTATGTGTTTCTTGGTTTAATTTCTACACGAAGTGTCTTTAAACTGATTAGCACTATGTTTAGGGTTATGCACGAAGCTAATTCTGAATAATTAAGGAGTTTTGAATGATTAGATGAACCACGAAGGGCTCTAGTTTTAATTGGAACTAAATTGCTTGAAATCGGATTCAATAAAGTTGCTGCCGTATTATTGTCTTTGATCGGTTTGTTATGTGCATGTGAGTTTTTGTGTGATGTGTATTGTGTGAAAGATGTTGATCATATGTAAATATATAATTTAGGTTTTATTTTTGTAATTTTCAGTAGAATTTAGAATCAAATTTCAAACCCCTAATATGATTTTGTAATGCTTTATGTGATTGAACGCCCTTGATTTCCCCGGATTGAACGATCCCTACTTGTCCTATACTAACGATGACACAAGAAGGGTAATATGTGTATGAAGTTGTTTTGCAGGTACAATGCGCTTGGATAATAGCTCCATCAGTAATACGTGTCCTACATATCCAGTTGTCACAATCTTCAAGTTTCCACTTCTCTTTTTGTTCTTTCCCTTTCCTCTGGTTCTTTTCTTCTTTTCTCTAAATTTTGTTCTCTCTCTCTCTCTCTCTCTCTCTCTCTCTCTCCTAAAATCGATGCCTTCTCGTCCATGTGTCCAAGCCTGATTTTGATCAGAGGCCAGTTCTTAAATAAGAAGCAATCGAATTCGATCCGACGGATTGTTAATCAGCGATTCCAGCGTATCCATTGTTTATAGAATTATAGATGATTTTGGATTTGATCATTCGATCAAGTAATAACGATTTGAATATGTTAATTTGTTAACTTAACGATTTTATCGCACTGTTGTCTAATTCCATCAAGAGTTTTGTACCTTTCCAGGTAGAAGTTTAAAGACTAAGCTGTTAGCTAGATTGGATGACTAAGCTGAAGTATATAGAACACAACCTTTCCATGTTGATGTTGGAAGGGTGAATACTGAATACTTCAATCCTATTAAGGAGTGACGAAGGGAATACTTCAACCTTAACATGCCTGGATTTTAGGAGAGAGAGAGAGAGAGATGGATAAGAGCAGGAAGAATAGAAGAAAAGAAAAACGACAGGAAAGGTAAAGAAGAAAAAAGAAAAGTGAAACTTGAAGATTGTAGCCATTGGATCAGATTGGACACGTGTCACCATCCTAAAGAAAGGTTAGGAAGGTAAGGTAAGAGGGATGCTGAGGAGAAGATCCGCATCCGAGCTTCTTATACGACGATGGCAATCTGACGCTTAAGGTCCGTCGCATAGAGCCTTTTAAGTGACTACACCCGTAAGTCGCATAAGTGTAGTCACATAAGAGCTTCTTATGCGACTAAGCTTCGTTTTTATGTGACTACTTATTTGTCAGTCGCTTAAGAAGTGTTTAAGCGACTGACTTTTGCAGCCATTTACAATGCATGTCACTTAAAATGGTTTATGGCGTAGTATACTGTAAAATTCATGCATATATACATGGAAATTAAAGTCTCATTTTGATGTTAGTCAAGATAAGAAAAATCAGGATTCCTTAATGATAGAGCTAATTAAAATTAATGACGTTTTCATTTCATTTTCTCTCAGAATTGAAGAAATCTGCATGCATATGAATAAACACATGTCTAGCAACAACGTTTGCCAATCCAGAAATTAACTCAAAAGCATATTAAAGAATCTTCCGCTCTGTAAATATGTATATATGAGTCCTCGTTTGCATCGACCAGTCAACTTTACCCAAAAAAAATGATGAATACATCTTCACAATTACATGCATGTTGTGAACTCCATGTCCTTTTATGAATAAGAACGCACAAATTGATGAGTCCAGTTCATTTTCTTCTATAAATCTGTGTGGTCTTCCCAATCTGAATCTACATTATTCGACTTCTCAAATAGAGTTAACCAAATAACTTCCCTATTTTTTTCCAGCTTTTGAATATGAGTGCTACTACCAGCGAAGCATCGGTGACTTCATATTCTCCTTCTTCTAATTCGTCTATGCAACAGGTATATATGGAACCAAAATTTTCTTTGTCCTTCTTGTGAGTGATCGATGAGCCAGTTAATTTAAATTCCCCTGCTTCTTCTTCATGGATATTTTCTATTTTCCTGATTTAATCTCAAGTACAGTTCAATTCTATTTATGCTATATATGTTTTGTACGTACAGTACGTCTATGATTTATATATATATATATATATATATATATATATATATATATATATTTTAGAATAGTGCGTAACAAAAAGGTGGATAGGTTTATGTGTTGAGGTATGACATGATCGATCTCTTGAGCAAATACTAATAACCAGATGAATTTTAACAATAAGGAATATTTTGAACTTAACCCCCGTTGTATAAATTACGTATATGATGATTGTATCACCAGGGAAAGAAGTGAAAAGGGAATTAATTTGAAGATCGATTAGGGTATGGAAATATATCATTATCGGGTTACCAACTGTTCATTTGCCTAGAGGCATTAGTTACTAGGCAAATACCATTATCGGGGCATGGAAATTGAAGATGATTCGTGGTTATAAGTTTAGTAATTTTTCATTCTCATTATAAACGAACAAGAAAAAAAATGTAGTAAATGATTTGATTCGTAGATTATATATCATCACACCATTAATATATGGTCTCGTATCATTGCAATATAATTTGCAGTTTGAAGAAGCAGTTGTTGGGCAAAGCCGAAAGAAAGAAAAGCCAGAATGGATTGAGGGCTTTATAGAAAGTAGCTTCTTTGGGAGCTGTTCAGCTCATCCCATTCACGGGAACCAGTTGAACCGATACTGCACTACTTGCCATCTCTCAGGTTGCCAGTACTGTATGGCTTCAGGCAGCCATCATCGCCACCATGACATATTAAAAATTTACAGGCACGTCTATCAGGATGCTGTCTTACTCTCTCAAATGGATGAACATTTGGACTGCACACAAATTCTGGTACATATATGCAAGCCAATATCTCAAGTGCTCTTTTAGCTAGCTAAGCTACTCCTTAATTCTTATGTCTTCACTTCTTATCAACTATAAATTCATAATGTACGTACTGTTGTGATGTTTCCAGCCTTACAAGTCCAACCAATCTCTGGTTATAGCATTGAAGCCTCTCCCCCATTTGGGTGGAGAAAGCAGGTATTCTTGTCAAACATGTACCCGACGGGTGACGTACCCCTACTCATATTGCTGCCTCCATTGCAAGGTAAGTACGTAATAATAATCTTTGTAGTGATGAATCCAGCGATTCCTTGGAGATCAATAAGCTGAACTAGCAGTTGTTTTGTCTACTAACTTAACTACAACACATAGATGCATCTGTTTTATAGACTTGAAGTGAACTCGATTGTTATGAATCATGGATCAAACTGTTAGGTGGTGGACTTATTGAGCATGTCAGGCGATTCATCATCGGCTGCTCCATTGCTTCATGACCAGCCAAGCCCCAACAAGCAAAAGAAAACGAGGATTGCGGCCAAACCCCAGAATTCACTTCACAGTCGACGAAAGGGAAAGCCTTTCAGAGCTCCCTTTTTCTAAAGTAAGGGAGTGATGTTAGAATTTGTACCTCTACTTTGTATTTTTGAACAAAGTGTGATCAAGATCAAACTTGTGTGATCGGATCAATTTACAGTAGCAAATGAAGTTGAAGAACAGTAGTTGAACTTGAGAGAAAAAATGCTGAAATTATGCAGCTTTTTTTTCAATTATCAAATCCAGAGTTCTATCACACAACATCTTTTCCCTTATATAGGGATCAAGATAACCTACAAAATATCTTAAGTAGGTAAAAATTAAACTAGACTATATTACACATTAAATACTGATAGGAGCATAATATGCGACGTTCTTAAAGTGTTTTACCCCCATTTATGTAATTGTTTAACCCTTATTATTGTTTTATAGAGTCGTTTAATCGAGTCAGAGTCTTTGGTAGAGTCGGTTTGTGAAATGAGCTAAAACGTCTAAAAACGCTGAATTTGTGAAGAGTTTGATTTGAACTAGGATTCTTAAGTTAAGAGTTTGATTCAAAGTATGACTCCTTATGCAAATAAGAGTCTTAATCGGTTTAGG
Source organism: Potentilla sterilis (assembly GCA_963682095.1). Taxonomy (NCBI): domain Eukaryota; kingdom Viridiplantae; phylum Streptophyta; class Magnoliopsida; order Rosales; family Rosaceae; genus Potentilla; species Potentilla sterilis. The sequence goes on from OY821764.1 coordinate 8,132,505, forward strand.
AGTCTACAATGTCTCGACGTTTCTGAAAACGTCGAAGGTTTTAAGAGCTTCAGTGAAAGTAGGACTCCTTGTTGAACTAGGAAACTCAAATGGAAACAAACTCTTACTCTAATCAAATTCGGCATACATAATATTATTTCCCTAACATATATTTATTTTCTTTATTATTTTCAGGGAATTAAAAGAAGAGAAATTGGATTAAATGAAAAGCATGCCGTGCACATGAGGAGGAGAAGAAGAATTCGGCATAGGAAGGGTTTTACCGAATTATTTGAAGAAATCCTAAATGAATGTAGACTTGATTCCATACATATTCATTTAGGGTTAATACCGAATTACATGAAGAATTGCAAGATAAATGTGGATTGAATTTCATTCACAATTCAAAGAAGAATTCGGATCAAAGAAGAAAATTTGAGGCCGAAATAAAGAGAAGTCCTATGCCGAATAAAAAGAAGAAAACCTAAATGAATGTAGACTTGATTCCATGCACATTCATTTAAGGTTTATGCCGAATTAAGCAAGAAAGAAGGGAAGAATTAATTCGGCAATTACCTAAGGAATTTCGGTGGGAATTAAATAGATAATAGAAGACTTACCAAGCAAGAAAAGAGGAAGAAGAATTCGGCCCTAACACTTTGTGCCGAACCCTAATGCATGTGCATGTTGCCGAAATTAAGAGATGAAACCCTAGCTCCTCCTCTCTCCTATATAAAGGGTACGGCTGCCCTTCAAAATACATCTTGTCTTTCACTTTCACAAAGCCAAAGCTCTGCCGAATTATCACCACAATACCAAAGAAGATTAAGCCGAATCCTTCCATCACCACAACCATAAAATCGCAACACACCTTCATCTGAATCCTCTTTGCCGAAGCTTCCTTGAAGACTTATCAAAGTGTCATTCACTCTTTTCCCATGGCTTTATGTTTTCTTTGTAATTACAATACTTTGTCTATGAAGATTGTATGTACTTGTGGATGTTTATTTGGTTTTATTAATTCAGTTTTGGATTTTTGGATTAAGTTATTTGATTGTCTAATTTCTGAATTATGATCTTGATGTTTAACAATTTTAATCAGGGTTTATGTTATAATTGAAATCGCATGTGTTCTTGGTTTTATTTCGGTTTATTTTCTGAATTCATATGCATATAAATTGATGCATGAGTTCAGCCTTGATCATGGCTGAACCTTGTGTATTGGTTTCACTTGCTGAATATAACATAAGATGAATTATGCGCGAAGTTGATTCATCTTGTGTTAGTTCTTTGGGCTAGAGTAATTCTGAAAATTTACATATCGATGTGAGATGAGGTGGCGCCATACTTGCTAATATGTTTCCAATTCAACTCATTGTGTTTATGTGTTTCTTAGTTTAATTTCTACGCGAAGTGTTTTTAAACTATTTAGCACTATGTTTAGAATTATGCGCGAAGCTAGTTCTAAATAATTAAAGAGTTTTGCTAATTAGATGAACCGCGAAGGCTCTAATTAAATTGGAACTGTAAATGATCTTGAATACTTGTCTTTTTGTTATGATATTACCTTGTACGAAATTGGTAAATTGATTGTGAGTTTTGTGTTTAGTGATACGTGTGAAAGATGATGATCATATGTATAAATTTAATTTAGTTTTTAATTTCGTAATTTTCAGTAGGTTATAAATACAATTTTCAAACTCCCCCATATTAATATGATAATGCTTTGTGAGAATTAAATGCCATTGATTTCCCCGGATAGAACGATCCCTACTTGTCAATACTACACTCGACACAAGAAGGGTAATATAGATGAACCGCGAAGACTCTAATTAAATTGGAACTGAAACTGATCTTGAATACTTGTCTTTTTGTTATGATATTACCTTGTACGAAATTGGTAAATTGATTGTGAGTTTTGTGTTTAGTGATACGTGTGAAAGATGATGATCATATGTATAAATTTAATTTAATTTTTAATTTCGTAATTTTCAGTAGGTTATAAATACAATTTTCAAGATCAGTTTGGATTTAAATGAGAAGCATGCTGAGCACATGCCATGAAACTTGTCGATCAAGAAACAAGGAAAGCCTGCCGTGCACATGAAGAGGAGAAGAAGAATTCGGATCAAAGAAAGAAAGCTTGTTTCCGAAATTAAAAGAAGAAAACCTAAATGAATCTAGACTTGATTCCATGCACATTCATTTAGGTTTTGTGCCGAATTAAAGAAAGTATTGAGGAGCGAAATTTTCAGTAATATCCAAGGGAATTTCGGCATCAATTAAAGAGATAATAGAAGACTTACGACCATGCAAGAAAAGAAAAAGAAGAATTCGGCACAAACACTTTGTGCCGAACCCTAATGCATCTTTTGCCGAAAGTTTAAGAGATGAAACCCTAGCACCCTCCTTTCTCCTATATAAAGGGTACGGCTGCCCTTGTTTAACTATCTCTTTCTCTCACAAAATTCTAGCCGAAACTCTACCAAAGTGTAACCACAAATCCTATACAGAAAATTGTTGTTGCCGAACCACCATCACCTTCAAAGTTCGCACCATCTTCCATTGCCGAATTCATCCTTTGCCGAAGCATCTTCAAGGTTCTTCTAAAGTGTGATTTGTCTAACTCATGGCTTCTTTAATTTTCTGTATGAATTACAATAACATGTTGTATGATTTGTTGGATTATAACTTTTGGTTTGTATACTTTATTAAGGATTTCCGAATTTTATTAAGGGTTCATATATTGCTTGCGAATTTGATTCAATGTTTATATGTGATTGCCGAATTTGATTCAGGGTTCCTATGATATATTATATGTATTTTTACATGTTGTTTTCGTAAATAATTGGGTTAGGGCAGTAGGTTTTAATATATGTTCTTGATGTTATTTGATTAATTTTCATGAGTTCGTGCATCACAAATCGTGCACTTAAGGGCTGACTTTGTGGCTTCTCCTTAGGTACCAATTTTATTTACCAAAATAATTTGGATTGCTTCATACGCTGAGTTGCTGTGATTTAGATTGTTTATTAGGGCGGTTATAACCATGAAAATTTACATGTTAAAGCAAGGTGAGGTGACGCCATACTTGTTGCATGTCTCTGATTCGGCTTATTGTGCTTATGTGTTCTTCGTGTTTACCTTCGACACTGAGTGTTTGTAAACTGATTAGCACTATGTTTAGGATTATACGCTGAGTTAATTCTAAATAATTTAGAAGTCTTAACAATTAGATGAACCGCTGAGGGCTCTAATTAGAATTGGAATTAAATTTGTCTAAGTGTTATGTGAAATCACTACTACACACAGACACATCAACGACGTTTGAAAAACGCCATGGAAAGTTTTTTACGGCGTTTTTCGACGCCATGGTCAAACGTCGTGGAAACCGACGCCGTCCTTTTCTCAGGCAATTTATGGCGTTTGATAAACGTCATTGAATGTTATTTCATGGCGTTTTTCAAACGCCATTGAATGTTATTTCATGGCATTTGAAAAACGCCATTGTATGATCATAGGCATGGCGTTTGATAAACGCCATTGAATGTTATTTCATGGCGTTTCAAAAACGTCATTGTATGATCATGCATGGCGTTTTAAAAGCGTCATTGAACTATACTAAGATAGAGTTTGTAAACGCCATCAATGTTTATGTGAATAAAAAATATATATATTTAATTTTTTTGCATAAAATCTGGGCACAATAATTCACTCCATAAAATCAGCAACCATGATCAAATTAGAGTTCCAACATTGTTTTCATGATTAACTTAGCATAACTAAATCCTTACATAGACCACAAATAAGTAGCTAGAGAGAGTTCTGTTATATATATGTTCAAACTAATACATCAAAGAAATATGCATACAACTAGTAAACTTCTGGAAAAGAGAGAGGGTCACCATATCCATCATGATCAACACATATCATGCTCCAACCTAGCCTCCAAATCCAGCCTGCATATACCAACATACACAGTTACTAATCCTCCAAGTTCAACCCATTCTAAAATTTCCAGCTGCTTAATTAAGTACTAGGCGAGTAAGAAGAGCTGCATGCATGCAATAAGCATCTATGATCAATCAAGAATTCAAGATCACCTCGTAATGTACAATTGGGGTAGAACCTTGACCTATATGCTATATGTAGTCAAAAGGCATGCCTCTTATCTGTTGTCATAAACATCAATATGTATAGACAGTTTCAAAATGCAGCAGTCTACTAAAGTGGAAGTCATATTGGCTCATCAAACTGCAGTACGTAGCAGCTGTATATAGTCAGATTTGATTGCTAGAGAACATAATAATTCCGCGACGGTGATGCCAGCTAAGAGAACATCGATATGCTATTGTCAGGTTTGATTGCTACAGAAATCTAGTATTTCAAAATCCAAAACAGACTAACATTCACCTTATCTTTTTATCCATACCTTATATACCTTGATATACACAGAAAATAATATCTCAAACACATGAACATAAAAATCATGCAAAGTAAAGGTTCGTAAATTAAACAATCAGTTATTATTTTCTAACATTTTTGCCATTCTTCATTTTCTATTATCAAAAATGTATTGAACTCTTGATCCAGGCCTAAAAATGAAAATGTTAGAAAATAAATTAATAAAGATGCACAACATAGGCCAGTGTATGAGCAACAGAGACAAAGAGAGCTTTCCTATACTCAAAACTAAACTGGAACGTCGAAACATATGAGCATAAGAGCTATTGAAACCAGAAGATACAGTTTCGCGTACGTAATTGGTGCTGAAATTGTGGAGTGTTGAGATTAGATGCATTAACAGACGAAAAATTAAAACTAACCTAGCTTAGGAGCAGAACCGTGGCACTGCAATGATAAAATACAGAAACTTCAGTCCAATTACTTCAGAACCGGGTCTTGTGACAATGGGAGGTTATCCACACATCTTGCTAGTGTAGCATCCAGCTTCTCTCCAATTAGTGAAATCCATGCCTGTAACCATTTCAAGGGTTACCACAACATTTATAGTAAGAGTTGATAAAAGAAAGTATATAGATGAATAAACAGTGCCTAATTGAATGTCACAAGTTTGATAAACTTGACAGGGATATAGGTTCACTGGTATGCATTATCAAAAAGCCCAAAAGAGGCAACTGCAAGTCCTTGCATAAGATGGGCAAAGAAATGAAGTCAAATATGAACTATTCTCAGGATATAACATGCAACTATTAAGAGATATGTAAAGTTGGTCATCAGGTGTGAGGACTAAAACTATACATTACAGTTGTGAGTTGAGTTCGCAATGTAAGGTAAAAAAGAGAAACCTGATCAGAGGCTGTGAATCCTCTAATAGTGTCACCACCAATTATTGCAATTCCTTTGTCTCCAAGTGGCTGCAAAATTACTGCCTGCAAAGTTTGAAATCATTGTAAAAATCCTTTATTGCAGGTTTAAAACAGGGATAGTCAAAATTCAGAGTTGAAGTCTTGAAGATAACAAGAAAGATGTGCACATCAAGCTCATGGTTTTCTAAGTGGACTTGAGCATCAAACTACTGTGTAGGTATGCATATCACGAATGAATGAATCCACTGTATGAGATCAACAAAAACATATTTGCTTGAAAAATCTATAGATGAAAAATCGAAGAAAGAAAGTAAACCTGTGTGTTTGAAGGTAGAAATGGCAGCTCAGACTTCCCAGGATAGAGAGCTAGGTTGGCCAAATAGCTCTCTGAAAGAAAGAAAAAAACACAGGCAGTTATAGACTATCAAGTATTTGGTGGAAGACATGTTCAAACTGTGACTAGAACCACTTGAACCGATAACAAGCCACAGCCACAGCTCATGGAAAGTTACTTACGAACTCCTGATTTCATAACACCTCGATAGAGGGATCCTTGAATCAGTTTATCGGCATCCACAGCCACAGCTTCGCCATCCCCATCAGAAGACGCAGCTGCAAAACCAATCTGAAGTATATTTCTGCCACCATAAACTATCACAAGAGACCGGTAGCATGTAGCGTCTGATAGAGATTCCCATGCCCTGAGAACAACCAAAGAATATGTGGATTGAGGACACACATAGTACTTTAGTATTTCCAATCTGATCAACATATCTATATAGAATCTGTTAATGCATTACCACAATAACTCGGAAACTAAAGTTGTGGGGAGATCAGAATGCATCCTCCGGAATTCGACCCGTTGGGGATCCACCTGAAATTAAATAGCAAAGTACATCAAATCAAGAACAACAAACAAAAATCGAAAAATTCAACGAGCTTTATTCACCTTGGATATAGTTTTTGGTCTGATTGACAGCCATACCAGCCCTGCTAGGATGTTGGTCACAGCCAATCCCAATGTCAACAAATCAACTCTAGACTGTGAACTACAAATGTCACATAAATTTTAAGCTTACAAATCACAATCCTAAATCATAACTCAGTTGCTAATTTTCTAAATTAATCAAATATAGCGTCACTAAGTATACCTGCTGGCGTCAGCAACGAGAGCGATGTCGGAGACGGTGCGGTTGAAGAGTACGGCCAAGAGGGAGACTACGGTTTCAGACTACGGTTTCGCGGAAGAGGCGTGGGGGAGGGAGGGTGGGCTGCGGCGGCGGAGAATGAGGGGTCTTGGTCGGCGTCGAGGATGTCATCAAAGAGGAGCGGTGCGCGGACGTTTGGTGGTAAACGGCGAGACTTGCTCCGGTGGGTGCTGAGATTTAGTGGGTGGTGGGTAGTTCGGCGAGACCTGCTCCGGCGGCAATGGGAGGAGGGTGGTTCGGCAGTGGGAGGATGGTGAAGGTGAAGATGGGTTTTTGGAGAAAAGAGTTTTTGTGGGAGAGTAGAGTTTCTGAATTTTTTTGTCATTCAATTACAAAGGGTTAAGTTCCCCTTTCAGACTTAGAGGCGCCAAACTGGAAAAAAAAATACCCGTTCAATATCTAATTTTCAGGCACGGCGCTCTGTTAGGATGCAATCGAACGCCATAGTATTAAAAATCATCTACGGCGTTTCCAAACGCCATGAAAAATCTTATAAAAAGTATCATGAATTTTTACGGCGTTTAGAAAACGTCATTAAAACTTTAGATATTTCATGGCGTTTAAAAAATGCCATTAATGTAACTTTAAAATTTGTACTTAAAAAATCAATGGCGTTTTTTGGAAAAAAAGCCATGGAATGTTGTTTCCATGACGTTTTACATAAAAATGCCATCCTCAAAATGCCATCAATGACTATATTTGTAGTAGTGAATATTGCTGCCTTGAATCTTTTATTTCGATTAATGCATATGTAAAGTGATTTCGTGTTATGTGTTCTTATGGAGAAGATGATCATATGTAAATAATAGTTTTAGGTTTATTTTCGTTACATTTAGTAGTTGATTAGATACAAATCTCAACCCCCCATATGATTATGTAATGCTTTGTGAGAATTAAGCGCCCTTGATTTCCCCGGATAGAACGATCCCTACTTGTCAATACTACACTCGACACAAGAAGGGTAATATATGTATGAGATTATTTTGCAGGTACAAATTGTGCTCGTAATTTGGGCCCATCAATTTTTGGCGCCGTTGTCGGGGAAATTAAAAATTGTTTAATTTGATGAAGTGTTACTTTGTAACAATTGTTTTTATGTTTATTTGTTCATATTTCGGATTGTTTTATTTCTATAGTTTTCGGTTTTGTATAATAAGTTTTTCGGAATTGTAATAATTTAAGTAGTTTTCGTTTTTGGTTTTTCATTATTGCCGAGATTTATTTGATCTATCATGTGATAGATGTTTGTTACACTTAGTTAAATTGCTAGAAGTTTAATGGTTTATTTTATGTTCTATTTACTTTGGTTTTCGAGGGGAAGAAGGAATAGGTAAGGTCGCTATTGTCAATTTATATCCTTAACCCTTCATACGAATGATGCCATGGCAGATCCGCCTTTTATGTAGACTGGAAAACGTGGGATACGTCCCCCCCACGCATACGAGTGACGACTCGGCAAATCCATTTTTATGAGGTTGAGGGCGGCTTTTATTAGACAATAGTGGTACTGTCAACACAATATTCCAAACTGAGTAAGGGGCAAAAAGGTTCGCCTATTAGTTCGTTTGTCTTTATTATGGATGTCAAGGTTTGTTTAACTAGATCTCAAGGGCCATAGAAAGCTATTTCTTCTCTGTGAAGGGGGTGATTGGGAGTTCGCTCTCCGTAGTAACCAACAACGAGTCTTGCCTTGCTCCATGATAGAACTTTCGTTCTAGCCTTCTGAAACCACGGAATTTTGTATCTAGACGATAGCACCTAGGCCGCACGACCGCCGAGCTTCGAAACCTGAAGTAGATTGAGTATGAGTATGTCTTAAAGCTTGAACTAAAACTTCACCTTTAATTTTTGAGGTATATAGGATAAAAGCATGATACTACCTTGGACTGTTTCAGCATATTGCACTGTTATCTCTTCTGCTCCACGTACCTCGAATTTTAAAGTTTTGAATAAAAGCAATTAGACACTAAGAGTTCGACATGTTGAATATACTTTCAGAATTATTGCAAAATTGAGTTCGAATTCCTTTTTATTTGTTAAAATCAGAATACTTGATGATACTTGTAAATTGTGTGATACCTATACTTTGTTTGTTATATACTCGTTTCTACTTGTTTACACTTATACTTTGTAATTGTTAAAATTTCATTATTTATTTGTTTTGGTATCATTAACTCATATTATTAACCCCTAATTCTAACTTTTACTTGCTTTTCGTTTTAAGTTTTTAGTTATTAACAACTTGATCTTCACAAATTCTCAGGTACATGAATGTCCATCAATCCAGGTTGGTCACAAGAAATTGAGAATCGCTTAAACAGAATTTGTGGAGATAGAACTGAGCAAGCATCACCGAGCACACCATTGTTTGAGCACCAATTTGTCTCCCCCACATTGTCACTTTTTGAATGCAACATAGCATCTCCATCATCACCATTTCCATTCAACGTCTCATGTGAACTTAATCCTTTGTTCCACGAAGATCCGGAGTTTGAGCTACTAACAAGTCCATTCCCTACACATCTGAATTTCGACTTACCTGATCCACCACAACAAATGGGTTCGATCAGAGAGCAGAATGGACACGTCACGGGTGAAGGCATGGCACCTTCCAACATCACTTATCTGACGGTTACAACTGGCAAGTCAGATGATTTTGAGCTAAAAAGTGGATTTTTGCATCAATTGCCAAAATTCCATAGTCTCTCAGGAGAGGAGCCAAACTCACATCTACAACAATTCCAATTTACTTGTGAGACCATGTGTCCTAGAGGAGCTGATATCCAACATGTGAAGATGAGAGCCTTTCCATTTTCACTAGAGGACAAGGCAAGGATATGGTTGTTCACTATACCATCCGGACGAATTGTTTCATGGAACACTATGGTCAGCGAGTTCCTTCTCAAATATTTTCCAGCATCAAGGGTGACTCAGCTGAGGAGTCAGAAACTGGAATCAAGCAAGCACATGATGAGCCATTCTATGAGTACTATGAGTGTTTTAAGACGTTGGTGTCATCTTGTCCAGCTCATGGCATTCGCCAAGGTCTCCTTTTGCAATACTTTTATGACACTACCAGATCGGATAGAATAGCCGACGAAAAAAATTTCGTCGACTATGCCAAATTTTCGTCGGCTATTCCTTCTGCCGACGAAACTTTCGTCGGTAAAACGGCGTCGGTAAAACCAATGGCCGACGAAAATAACAAAATCGTCGGCTATTTTCGAGTATGGCCGACGATATTACCGACGAAAAAATATTTTGTCGATCAAACCTGGGCAAAATATCCGACGAAATTCGTCGGATATTTTCGAGTATGGCCGATGATATCGTAAACTATAGCCGACAAAATTCGTCGGCTATTTGTTCTGAAATATAGCCGACGATTTCATCTATTTCGTCGGTTATTTCGTCAGAATATATTAATATTTTAATAGGCATTAATTAGTTATAGCCGACGAAATAATAAAAATCGTCGGCTATAGCACTTATAGCCGACGAAATAATGCCAATATCGTCGGCTATTCTTACATTTTGGGGAAAAAATTAAATTAATTTCTAAATTACAATTCCAAGCAACCTGCAATTCAAAATGCCAATCCATGCATTTACACCAACAAGAAACACGTCTAATGGACTTAGTATTTAATTTGTTCCAATATACATAAAATATAACCCTAATCATCACCTAAAGCACTAAAGTCCACCACGTCATCCCCAGCATCCTGCTCTCCATCATGCTCGTCATCCTGCTGAACGAACTCGGGAGGTTGAGGCATTGGAGGTTCAACTGACGGCTGAAACGGGGGCGGGGGTTCAAGGCTTTGTTGTTGTGCCGCGCACATATCATACCACCAGTTTTGTTGGCCGGCGTAGTTGTGTCGCCGAATTCTCTCGCATTCAGCATGCCAACTGGACATATCCAAATGATACTGCTGTGTTCTGCGGTGTTGCTCCTGTGATCTCTGAGACTCGGCCGCCAATCTTGTATTTTCTTCTGCCAATCTCTGCATTTCCCCCCTCATCTGTTGGCTGTCCCCGCCTCCCTTCTTTTGACCTCCCTTAGTGGTCTTCAGGAGCCCTATTCCAGAACTTCCCAAACCCCGACAGTAGTATTGGTTTGACCGGTCTGGGAAGGCTGCGTCGAACATCCTCGCTGCCGTTTGGACATTCGATCGGTCGACCTGGCACACGCCTTCTTGCAGATCTGCCTCTGAAATGTTCGGTTGTGTCTCCCGAACTACTTCCTGCAACACTTCTTCTTCGGCCCGGTTCACCCTCTCCTAATTGAACGGGAAAAAAAAAATAATTAATATTCTAACAAATATATAATTAAGTAAAATTAATAATTAAAATTTTAAAATCGTAATCAACGACTTACGAGCTGTTCTGTCGCTTGTGGATAAGTCTTCTTGAACGTCTCCACGTACGGGTTGCTATCAGGATGATCTCTAAGCGCCTCCTCCTGATATTGTGCAAATGGCCTAGAACCACCATGATGGGGGGTTGTGTTACGGCGACGGTCTGCAGAGTTTATCCGAGACCGTTCCTTCAAACAAATAATAAAATATTAGAAAAATGCATAAAAAAATATTAGTGTAATAATTATAAAATAATTAAACTAATAATTAAAATTTTAACAAAATAAACATTTATAGTTAAGTTTAGTATTTACCTGCATAAGTGGGTTGTTGAAGTCTACTGTCTTCAACCAACGCCACTCGTACTCCCTGAACATGAACTCTCTTGGGGTACCCATACGACCACGGTTGTCGTATTCGTTAAAGTGGTTACGGAGCTCGTTCTTCTACTCTTTGAACCTACGGAAAACATAAAAGTGCATTAGAAATATTATTAATATCATAAAATATTTCAAATTATAAGATGAGGAATTCCCAACGTACCTCGAGTTTTGCATCGCGTCCGCCCAATCCTGCTTGTGTTCGGCAATCTCGAAGTATGTCTGAAAGATAACATTTTATTAGTTTTACAATTATAACAATACCGAAAATTATTAAATATTACGATAAAGAAATTAAATTTTTTAAATTACTCACCGACGCCGCGTTGTTGACCTCCCTCTTGATCTCTCCCGGCACATTAGCCCACCGTGTCCACAATATAGGGACTCTATCGCTAATCAGTACCCCCACGCAACCCGCGTAATCACGGCGTTTTTTTCCCCTGAACCTCCTGATTAGGGGGTTCGTTGATCTGGATCCTCCCCCTGCTCTCAACAGTTCTCCTGAGCGTGTCAAAACATATGACACCTCTCGTGTTCCTCGTTGAACTGCTAGTAGCTGTCCCTATCACATAAACGACGATTGGTTAATAAAATTAAATATTAGTGCGTTAATTTTAATAAAACATTTAATTAATAAAATCAAATGTTACCTGAACTGGATGACCCGTTTGTCGACTTTCCTTTTCTCCACGCCGAAATCAGGAGGTCAGGTCTCTCAAATGGCTGCTGATGGTATGCCTCCGCAACACTCACGTACTGAGGCATATCAGGCCATATGGGCACACCACGAAAGTCGACCTCGGGTATAGCAGGAATGTTGTACGGGAGGTAGAGCTGATTTGGGAGAGTAGGCCCCTCAGTCGAGTCAGCAGCAGACGTCGCCGGACTCGTCATCGGCTCCCGATGAACCTCAGGCATACGGACCTGAGGAACGTCTGGAGCTATCTCGTCCTGAAATAGCTGCCTACTGAACCTCGGAGCATCTGGCCCGAGAGGGGGACGTGAACTGCTCGACGGCCACCCCGCCTGGAGAAGGGTCTAGTGCCGAAAACTCACACTCCTCCGCGGCTGGGATGAATCCACAGTCCTCCGCGGCTGGGATGAATCCACACTCCTCCGCGGCTGGCTGGTGGTCCTCTCAAGCTGGCTAAGGGTCCTGTCAGAGTCTGCGGAACCGGCAGAACTTACAGAACCCCTAGATCTGGAAGAACGACGGCCTCCGAATAACTGTCTGAGTGCATCGGCCATCTGTAGCTTGAGGCATTAATACATTAATTAATATTAAATTATATTACATTAAATAACAAATTCTAATTAATATAATAACCAATAATACTAACATATTTTAAAACATACTAACAAATTAATTTTTCAATTTTAACTAATTTTAAATAATACTAACCATTAACATAAATATAACCATTTATATAATTAGGCTACCAATTTATACGTATAAATTATACAATTATACCTAATTATACAATTAAAATAAATTTTAAAAAAATTACCTAAATTAACATAAATACCTAAATTAACAATTATATCTAAATTAACATAACTACCTAAATTATACCTTAAAAAATTACCTAAATTAACATAAATACCTAAATTATACCTAAATTAACAATTATATCTAAATTAACATAAATACCTAAATTATACTTTAAAAAATTACCTAAATTAACAAAAATACGTAAATTATACCTAAATTAACATAAATACCTAAATTAACAATTATATCTAAATTAACATAAATACCTAAATTATACCTAAAAAAATTACCTAAATTAACATAAATACCTAAATTATATCTAACTTAACATAAATACCTAAATGATATACCTAAATTATAAAATTAAAATAAATTGAAAAAAAAAATGGTAATTGCCTTCGGATCTGTTTTGGCGGAGAAGGAGGAGGAGGGGAAGGACCGGAGGAGGCCAGATTTTGGCCGGATGGAGGTGGAGGGGAAGGAACGGTACTGATTTGAGGAGGAAGAGGACGAGCAATGGTCTTGGAGGAGACGCACGGCCGATTTGAGGAGCGGAGGAGGCGTTTTTGTGGATTTAGGGTTGAAAATGTCGGGTTGCTGCGGCTTTCTGCTTTTATAGCAGAGAGAATAGCCGACGAATTAAAAGATTTCGTCGACTATTCTTTGAATGTCGTCGGCTATTCTATGAACATCTTCGGCTATACTTTGGAAGATCAGCAGCCGTCTGATCTGAGCCATCCAACGACGGACAATAAAAAGGCGCGGATCGCAAGAGTTTTGCGGACGAAAATTAAAGCATAGCCGACGATTTAAAATATTTCGTCGGCTATGCTTTGGAAAATCAGCAGCCGTTGGATCTGAGCCATCCAACGGCGGACAATAAAAGGCGCGGATCGCAAGAGTTTAGCCGACGACATATAATTTTCGTCGGCTAAAATGTTGGTCAAACCAGTAAGTCAAACCTCTAAACGCTTAAAAACGGAAATTAGTCTAGTTAAACGACGGTTTCTGGCCTCACCTTCAACAGATAATAGTTTCAAATCAATGAGACGCAACTAATCGTATAAAAATTTTACAAAATTGATTTAACGAACGTCAGGCTACCCATAGGAAAACGGAAGTAAAAAACAGTTAACCGCAACATTCGGCACACAGAGTTTATCGGAATCTGGTCATTTTTCAACCGTAGACGTATTTCATTATTTCGGTCATCTCTTATTTCACAACATTTTTGCATTTGAAGAGTCTACATATAGTAACTATTTGAAACTATACATTCACTTAAACACATAGTAAACAAGTTAAGGAACATTAGTGCATATGTTCTGATTTTGAATCTAAAAGTTTATAAAATCTATTCCAACCGTCAGATAGCCCCGTTAGGATTAAATACATGTATAAAAAAAAAATCCAACTACATCTGACAACGTTAAAGGCTCGATCGGGACGGTCAACCGGGTGAGTCAACCCTTTAAACGCTTAGAAATGGTAATTGCCCTGTCTAAATGACGTTTTATGGCCTGACCTTCAACAGATAATAGTTTCAAATCGATGAGACGCAACTAATCGTATAAAAATTTTACAAAATTGATTTAACGAACGTCAGGCTACCCATAGGAAAACGAAGGAATAAAACCTTTGACCGCATCTTTCGCCACTCAGATTTTATCAGAACCTTGTCATTTTTCAACCGTAGACGTATTTCATTATTTCAGGCATATCTTATTTCACAACATTTTTGCATTTGAAGGATGAAGCAATGGTTTATCGTTAGTGATAGAAAATGGAATACGGTCATTTTTTGTTTTTGTTTTTCTAAATCATAGCCAACGAGAGACTCGTAGTCGTCGGCTATTCTTTTGTCTTTTTCTGTCTGAAATAAAATATGTATTTTCCAATATAGTTATAGCCGACGAAATAATGTATTTTCGTCGGCTATGATGAGTATAGCCTACGAAATAACAAATCTTTCGTCGGCTATGATGAGTATAGCCGACGAAATAACGTGTTTTTCGTCGGCCATTATATGAAAAAGGTAAAAAAAATCAGTAGGTTTACACCTCTCGTATTCCTATTTCCTATTCATATATAACTTAAATTGAACATCAAGAAAACAGAAACCCAGCAGTCAACATATTTCAAATTTTTTTTTTTTAAGGGGTTTGGAACCCAGCCTAGCTGGGAGGCTCATCCCCACGCCCGTTCATTAGAAATTTTGAGATTACAAATGAAAGGATTACATCATCTAAATTACTTAATCCGGCGGATTGTAATCGGAATCATCGGATGAGTCTTCTTCGGTTTCTGAATTGCTCGATAGGGGTAATCTATGTCTTTCCTCACCACTAGAGTCCTCGTTAGTTTCTTCATTTGGATCAACATCAACAAGCAGTGGCTCTTCACGTCGAATTCGCACCGGCGTGTCTAGGCGAATAAAAGAGGAGTCAGGAATACCGTTTGAGTTGGGCTCTTGATACGCGGTGCCACCTTCCTCGTTCTCTTCAGCCGCTCCAAGTGTAGACGCCCGGTAAATGTTGCAATGGTGGATAGTGTTGACTACTTTCCACGGGTCACCCTTGGCGAGATCATCAAGATAAAACACTTGTTTCACCCATGTGGCTAAAACGAACAGGTCATCCTCATACCATGATGTACTAGTGTTCACAGAACTTATGCCGTATTGATCGGTTTTCATGCTCTGCGGCCGTGTGTGAAACCATCTACACTTGAAAAGGTGCACTTTCATGTCTTCCCCATAATGCAGTTCCACAACTGAATGGAGAACACCGTAATAGTCAACTCCATCATCCCCACCATGTGCCATAACCCCTGAATTTTGTGTTTTCAATCTGACGTCTCTCTCTTCACATCGAAATAACACACCATTCACCTTGCACGTCGCATAAACTTTTGAATAGACCGGCTTCATCGCTAGCAGTCTGAGTTCGTGCGACCAATTTGGGTGATTATCATTTTTAATGAGGTCCATCTGCAACCATCAGAATCAACTATAAATATGAATAATTATACACAATAATATATAAATACGTATAGAATACTGTTAAAGTTACGTACCCAGCGGCCGAAATACTCTGCGAATGTCCGGTTGTGGTAATCGAGATCACCTCCTACTTGTTCACAATTTAGATGCATGTTCTTCCAAAACTGAACTTCTAAACAGTTAATTAGTACCCACCAATGTGCAATGGCTACCTCATAATCTTTCAACTTGTAGGAAACTGGCATGTTTCCACCGAGTACAACATCGTCGGAGAGTATGGAAAGATTGAACTGTGAAGGTACATCTTCCGGTATGCTTTCCTGTAACGCTCCTAAATACAGCTTCATGTAGGTGATGCACTCGTGCGCAATATATGCTTCAGCTATACATCCTTCAGGTGCGGATCTGTTTTGGACAAAATCACCAATGTGCAATGGCTACCTCATAATCTTTCAACTTGTAGGAAACTGGCATGTTTCCACCGAGTACAACATCGTCGGAGAGTATGGAAAGATTGAACTGTGAAGGTACATCTTCCGGTATGCTTTCCTGTAACGCTCCTAAATACAGCTTCATGTAGGTGATGCACTCGTGCGCAATATATGCTTCAGCTATACATCCTTCAGGTGCGGATCTGTTTTGGACAAAATCACCGTATTGTCCAAGTTTCCTATAAATCAAGTTTTTAAAGTGTTATGATAATACATTAATACTAAATCACATATATTGATGAGGAAATTAACATAAGGTGTAAAATACGTACCTTTCCATCGGATACATCCAAGTGAAGTGCACAGGACCGGTAAGCAACAACTGTCGAAGAAGATGGATCATGAGGTGAGGCATGATGTCGAAAAAATTTGGAGGAAATATCATCTCAAATTTACACATGATATGAACGATGTCTTGTTGCATTTCCCGGAAGTCAGATTTTCTCTTCCCTTGTTTCAACCATAGTTGTTTTCTGATATTCATGTTTTGCAGATCAGTGCGAGCCTTAGGACCGTCTTTCGTCTTCCCCTCCAAGTTCAGCGTTGTGCCCACCACACTTTCAGAAAAAAAAAATTCTATGTGCATAACGTCTAGGACGTGACGGATCAGCAACTCACACCAGTACGGGAGTTCCCACAATATGCTCTTATGTGTCTAGAATTTGTACTCCTCAGGTCTTTCAGGTATTTCCGCTATAATATCGGGATGATTGCTGAGGGGCCCAAAATCGTACTCATTAAGCACTGCTAAAATTTCTCTTCCCGTCCATCTTCTGGGAGGACTACCGTGTTCTTCGGTTCCATCAAATGCATCGGACTCGTAACGCCAGTGGTGATCCGCCGGAAGGAACACACGATAACCCATTCTGCATATCTTGTTGCAATGAGGGGTGCTCCCATAATCGCTGAGGCACTCTAGACAAGCCTTGTATCCCCTAACAACGCTGCCCGACAACATCCCATAAGCAGGAAAATCACTGATGGTACCAATAACCATGGCATGCATCTGGAATGTCTCCTCCTTGTACTTGTCAAAAGTGGGATGACCAACGTCCCACAATACCTTAAGCTCTTCAATCAATGGTCTCATATACACATCGAGACATTTCCCTGGGTAACCAGGCCCCTGAATCAACAACGTCAACATATTATATTCCTTCTTCATGCACATCCACGGAGGAATGTTGTAAGGTACCAAAACCACCGGCCATATACTGTATGAAAGATTCATGGTGCCGAAAGGGTTGAACCCGTCGGTTGAGAGCCCGAGCCTGACGTTTCTGACATCTGACGCAAAATGAGAAAACTCATTGTTTATATGCTTCCAAGCCACTCCGTCAGAGATGTGTGTCATGATATCTGCGTCTCCCGCGTCCCGCTCACCGTGCCATCTCATAGCTTTTGCGGTGGTTTCTGACATGTACAACCGCTCAAGCCTATCTCTCAACGGAAAATACCGAAACACTTTCACAGGTTTCCTATTGCCTGCTCCCGTCAACTTATATCGGTCAGACTGACATATCGGACATGCCTCAAGGCTAGTAAGGTCATTCCCTTCTGCATCTTTACCCCAGAAGAGAACGCAGTCAAATGCGCATGCATGGATCTTAATGTAGGAAAGCCCTAGATCTTTGAGAATACTTCGGACCTTACGGTGATTGGTAGGATTACGATGACCCTCCTCCAACAACGAAGAAGTATACTGTAGATATTCATCCACTTGCCTGATAGTCGATTTTGTCTCGAGTTTAATCCTCATTACCTCGCTCACACTTTGAAGAACTGTCTTCTCAGAACTTGAAGACACAGGGGTCTGTTGCAATGCAATCAGTTTGTTGTACTTGTTAAAGGCAGCAGTGTTGACAACTTGTGGGAAGGGCTACACCGGGTCATGCATATATTGTTCCCCACGTACACCGCTTTCAAAAGAAACACGTCGTTGACGAATGTCATTGTTAGATCGTTGGATGTACTACTACTGCCTGCCTAAAAAAACTGCCCATGATCATGCGATCCATCTAATGATTGCTCACCGTGATATATCAAACATTAGTACTTCGGCCAAAACCCATTACTCTTTAGGTGCTCCCATACTGTCCTAATCGGA
Organism: Potentilla sterilis; assembly: GCA_963682095.1. Classification (NCBI taxonomy): domain Eukaryota; kingdom Viridiplantae; phylum Streptophyta; class Magnoliopsida; order Rosales; family Rosaceae; genus Potentilla; species Potentilla sterilis. Next base: position 8,150,857 of record OY821764.1, read on the forward strand.
AATCGACATATATCACTATGACACTTACATTTATTGCACGGGCAATAATGGTATTCATTTCCGTTTGCATTTTCCTGGACGAACTGCAAAAAATTCACAACTCCTATAGTGTATCGTCGGTCATGCCTTGGAAGCGAAATCCAACTCTTATCCAGATCCATATATAGCTTGATAATAATATATATGTATAACTTTAATTAATAAGAAATTAATTAACACATACATATATATATATATAAATCCTTAATAATTAATTACATTACAATATATATTATTATCAACATCAACTCATATATATATATCATTAATTAACAACCATTATTTAAGTTACACTATATATCAACCATTATTTAAGTTAATTAATTACACTATATATCAACAACTATTAATTACATTATATATCAACAACTATTAATTAACATATATATATATATATATATATATATTTTAACACTAATTAAAATAACATCAAATTAAAACACATAATTAAACTAAAACTCAAAATCAACTCAACTAAAACTCAAAATCAACATATATATATACATTCTAACACTAAAACAACAACAAATTAAACAAAAAATCACTTAATAAATCAAAATCACTAAAACTCAAAATCAACTCAACTAAAACTCAAAATCAACATATATACATACATTCTAACACTAAAACAACAACAAATTAAACAAAAAATCACTTAATAAATCAAAATCACTAAAACTCAAAATCAACTCAACTAAAACTCAAAATCAATATATATACATACATTCTAACACTAAAACAACAACAAATTAAACAAAAAATCACTTAATAAATCAAAATCAGTAAAACTCAAAATCAACTCAACTAAAACTCAAAATCAACATATATACACATATACGTACCTATATATAGCTCCACAACGTAAGAGAGGACGAATTTCAACAATACCCACAGATTTTTCACTCTTTCTCCCGTTTTTCCCCTTTTTTTTTCTTTTTTTTTTAAATGAGCAGCTGCTGCCCAGATCTGAAAATATATAGACTTATAGCCGACAAAAATGTCAACTTCGTCGGCCATACTTCCAAAAATTTTAGTCGGCTAATGTTTCGGAGAAAGGCTGACGAAAATACAAATCGTCGACTGAAATATGAATATAGCCGACGATTTTTTGAAAATACCAACGAAAAAACAGTTTTTTTTTTCACCGACGAAAAATAAAATCGTCGGCTATTCCTTAGAATTACCGACGAAAATTTTAATTCGTCGGCCGTTTTTTTTTTTCGTCGGGAAAACCCTTTTTTCTGGTAGTGTGAGGGGATGCGTGATTTGGACAAATAGTTTCTTGATTCAGCTGCTGGAGGTTCGTTTTTTGAGAAGACTAACGAGGAAGCCACCACACTTTTGGAGACACGTGCATTGAAGAACCAACAATTCGGGCCTCAAGTCCGAACCAAGCAAGTGCATGAGACAAGGGCCAATCCGGCTCTAGAAGAAAAGGTTGACAAACTTGCCAACATGATGGCACAACTTGTGAAGTCTCAACGTGCTCAAAATGCTCAAAGTGCTCAAGTATGTGGGGTGTGTGCTGAGGGACATCCGACAGATCAATGCCCTCAAATGGGAGGAGAAAGCATAGAGGAGGTCAATGCTCTGGGATACCAAGGAGGAGGATTTCAGAATTTTAACCCAAGGTATCGTGATCATCCTAACTTTAGATGGAGCAACAATGATAATGTGCTCAAGCCTAATGTACCACCAAATGCTCAACAAAGTGGCGTGCCATTTCAACAAAGGGCAGCCGTACCATACCAAAGGCCCCCATTCGTTCCACACAATCAAGGTGTTCCTAATACACCTAACTTTGATGAAATACTGAAGTCTCTAGCAGTGGGGCAAAGCCAATTGAATGCCTCTACACAAGCTTTGTTGGTAGGACAACAAACCAATACCAAGGATATAACTGAGTTAAAGAATCAGATGGGGCAGGTTGTTGACTTTATGGGACAATTCAATGAGCAAGGGAGGCTGCCTTCTAATGTTATAAAAAACTCGAAGAAGGAGCAAGCACAAGCCATAACCACAAGGAGTGGAAGAATGTTGGAGGGACCAATCCCTAAAGCACAAAAGAAAAAGAGAGATGCCGAAATAAATGATGGGGACGAAATTGATGCAACCAGCAATAACCAGGCCGAACGTGATATGAGCAAGGATGAGCTCGAAATAATGGGGAAGAGGGATCTAGAAAAAGATCCAGCAACTTCCAACAAGGAAGAACCAAAGGTAAACGACTCAGATCTAAGTGGTTTTGTTAAAACAAACCCATCTTCATGTTTACCTTTTCCCTCAAGGTTCAATAAGTCCGAAAAGGACAAATCAGATGAGGAAGTGCTTGACATCTTTCGCAAGGTGGAGGTGAACATACCTGATGGGACCAAATTACGTGTACAATTTGTACCTGCAAAATAATCTCATACATATATTACCCTTCTTGTGTCGAGTGTAGTATTGGCAAGTAGGGATCGTTCTATCCGGGGAAATCAAGGGCATTTAATCTCATGAAGTATTACATAATAAAGGGGGATTGAAAATTTGTATCTAAACCTACTGAAAACATACAAAAATAATATTAATAAAAACCTAAACTATTATTCACATATGATCATCATCTTCACACATAACACATCACACGAAACTCACATAACATGTAACGAGATCAAACAAGGAATCATAACATAAAATTCAGCAAGCCTCAAAGAAAGTATTTTAGCTCCAATTTAATTAGAGCCCTTCGTGGTTCATCTAATTAGCAAAACTCTTTAATTATTTAGAACCAGCTTCGTGCGTAATCCTAAACATAGTGCTAATCAATTTAAAGACACTTCGTGTAGAAATTAAACCAAAAACACATAAGCACAATGAGTCGAATTGGAAACAAGTAACAAGTATGGCGTCACCTCACCCCATTATCATGCATATTTTCAGAATTACTCTACCCTTGGAATTCATACAAGGTAAACCAACTTCGTGTATAATTTACCTCATACACATTCGGCAACATGAAGCATACACCCAAGAATCAGCCATGGCCCAAGTATACAACTTGTTGTGCATACGAATTCAGAAAATAAACCAAAACAAAACCCTGATAACTTGCGAAAATTATATACAAACCCTGATTAGAATTCGAAACCTGTTAAGAACAAAAATCGAAAATCAAATAACAAACATGCATATTCGAAAGTCTAAATTCAGATTAATAAAACCAATAAAACATCCTCAAATCCTTACAAATTTCATAGACAAAGTTAAGTAATTGTACAGAAAAATAAAAGCCATGGAAGAAGAGTTAATCACACTTTGGTAAACCTTCAAGAAAGGTTCGGCAAAGAGTGGTTTCAATGGAGATGGATGGTACGAAATTTAGATAGTGATGGAGAGGGGTTTCAGCTTTACTTTTCTTTGGATATTGTGGTGGAATTTTGGCAGAGCTTTGGCTATGTGAAAGTGAGAGATGAGATCCCTTTTTGTGACTATTACATGGCTATTTATAGAGGAAATAACCTAGAGAAGCCGGCCACAAACCAAAACCGAATTGGTTTAGGTTTTCCTTAATTTTTTGAATTCGGCAGAATGACCTCCGTGCATTGATTACATCATAACTCTCCCTAGAAAATAGCTATTGAGGTGATTCCAACGGTTTGGAAACTAGACTCCCGTAGCTTTCCATCCATATGTGGCATGCCATCTGGTTCAAAGTGAGCTGTCTTGGAGAATCCGTGGAAGTTGGATGACGTGCACAGGAATTCTGCCGAATTTAATCAGGGTTTCTTCCGATTTTTCTTCTTCTTTTTCCGAATTATCTCTTCCTTTTCTCTTGAATTTGTTGCTGAATTTCCCTTCGATAATTACTGAATATCCTTGCAATATCTCTTCCATTTATCCTTGATTTAATTCATCCTCTCTTCTTGTCCTAGTTGCATTGCAACTCTTCTCTTGCATTCGGCAATAGGTAATAATTTATGCCCGATTTCTTCTTTGTTTTCTCCACCGAATTTCCTCATTTAATTCCTAAAAAATAAGAGAGAAGAAATATTAAAAAGACAAGATAAAATGTAGGAGAATTATTAAGAGTATGATTCCTGATTCATTCAATATTTCCTGGTTCAACAAGGAGTTCTACTTTGATTGAAACTCTTAGAACTTTCGACGTTTTCAGAAACGTCGAAACATTGTAGACTCCTAAACTGATTAAGACTCTTATTTGCATAAGGAGTCCTACTTTGAATCAAACTCTTGACTTCAGAATCCTAGTTCAACTCAAACTCTTCACAAATTCAGCGTTTTTAGACGTTTTAGCTCATTTCATAAACCGACTCTACCAAAGACTCCTGACTCGACTAAACGACTCTAAATTACAACAATAAGGATTAAGCATTGCATAAATGGGGGTAAAAACATATTAAGAACGTCGCATATAATGCTCCTATCAATACCCTTGCTAGAATGCATCAAGCAGATACCCAAGTATGCCAAGTTATTAAAAGAACTATGTACAACAAGGAGGCATACACGAGAGGAGCATGTTGTTAAGATGAGCGAGATGATAGGAGCATAAAATGCGACATTCTCAATATGTTTTTACCCCCATTTATGCAATTCTTAACCTTTAGTGTTGTACTTTAGAGTCATTGAGTCGAGTCTGGAGTCTTTGGCAGAGTTGGTATGCAAATTGAGCTTAAAATGCAGAAATTGTCGGAAAATGTGATGAGTTCTAGGTTGACTAGGAATCCTGTTGGGACTAGGAAATGTTCTGGTTAGGAAAGTCCTAGTTGAACTGTGACTATTATTCCATGACTTTCCTATTTCGATTTTTCCTATTCTAGTAACTTTCTTGATCTAGTAAGTTCCTTGATGTGAATTGGAAACTTTCCTAATCTGATGATCTTATCCATTACATATATGTCTTTTTAAGACAATATTTGTCTAGATTAGGAGAAGTTTATTACATGAATTAATTCCCTAATCATTTTCTTTATTATTTTCAGAAATTGTGAGGAGATAAAGGAGGAGATAAATCTTAATATTCAAGAGATAATTCAGCCGATTTGCCAAGGAGGATTTCATGGAGGATTCAACCGATTTTTATAAAGATAAATCAAGAGATTTTGTGAAGAATTAATCAGCCATTATTCAAGGTAATTCAGCAACTACTTTGAAGAGAAAAAGAAGGAGTCCTACTACTACTCAATGAGGAATGCACGGCATGAAGAGAAAACAAAGGGCTGAATGTGGACTTGATTTGATTATTGGTTCAAGACATTTTGCTGAATTAAACAAGAGATCATTGAAGTGATATTGTTGCAATTATTCAGCAATTTTGACCAAAGATAATTCGGCAGAAAATTGGAGAACAAAAGGGAGAATTGCCAAACAAGAAAAAAAAGAGGGAGGGGTGGAAAACCCTAGCTTTGCTGAACTCTCTCTCTCAAAAACTTCTCTCTATAAATAGCACGTCTCACTTCTCTAAAATGATCTTCACTTCCTCACTTTTAAAGAACCAAACCTCTGCCGAAATTCCACCAAAAAATCCTACAAAATAATCAAGCCAAATCCATCTCCACCACTTTCCAAAAATCACTCCATTCATCACCATTGAATCTCCTTTGCCGAATTCTTCATTCAAGGTTTATCAAAGTGTGATTCATTCTTTCTTTATGGCTTTTATTCTTTTGTATAAGTACAATATTTTGTCTATGAAATTTGTATGGATTAATGGTTGTAATTTCAGTTTTGTGAATTATTCTTTGGATTTCCGAATTTCTGTTATGTAATTTGGTTTTCTCTTGGTTTAATTCTCGATCTATGTATGTGACAAATTGAATTTAGGTTTTAAGGGCAGTAGGTAATTACATTAATTCTTGGTTTAATTTGGTTTATTTTCTGAATTTGTATGCTTAAAAATCATATGCATGAGGTTAGCCTCAGCCATGGCTAATCCTTGTGTGTTGGTTTCACATGCCGATTAAATATAAGTTGAATCATACGCGAAGTTGATTTAATTTGTGTTTGTCTAAGGGCTAGAATAATTTTGAAAATATACACGTCGATGTGAGATGAGGTGATGCCATACTTGCTAACATGTTTCCAATTCGACTTATTGTGCTTATGTGCTCTTTGTGTTTAATTTCTATGCGAAGTGTCTTTAAACCAATTAGTACCATGTTTAGGATTATACGCGAAGTTAATTCTAAATACTTGTGAAGTTTTGAATGATTAGATAAACCGCGAAGGCTCTAATTAAATTGGAACTAAATTGAATATAGAATCGGTTTGAACTTGCTGCCCCTATTTTTTTATTTAATTTTGTTACATGTTTAGAGAGTTTTGTGTTATGTGTTATTTGTGGAAGATGTTGATCAATTGTATATATTAATTTAGTTTTTATTTTCTTTATTTACGTAAAAAAAATCAGTAGGTTATTTAGTTAAACACTCCAAACCGCCCCCCCCCCCCCCCCCCCCCCCCTTTAATTTGCAATGCTTTATGTGATTGAAAGCCCTTAATTTCCCCGGATAGAACGATCCCTACTTGTCCTAACTACAATTGACACAAGAAGGGTATTATGTGTATGAAGTTGTTTTGCAGGTATAATATGCTTGGATAATAGCTCCATCAATTTTTGGCGCCGTTGCCGGGGAGATTTAAATGTTTTGAGTCATGAAGTGTTGCTTTGTAACTTTGTAAATTTCAGATTGTTTAATTTTTCCTTATTTTTGGGATATGTATAATAGGATTTTAGGACATGTAATAGTAAGTAGGATTTTCGGTTTTTATGAGTTGCCGAATTATGTGATGTAAAAATATGTGTGAATGATTGTAACACTTAGATAATTTCTAGGAAGTTGATAGGTTTATGTATGTTTGAGTTTATTGTAGTTTCTAAAGTGTAACATGCAGGGATACGCCGCATTTGTTGGTCATAGCCTTAACCCTTCATACGAATGATGCTTTAGCAGATCCATTTTTATGAGGTTGAGGGCGGCTTTGATCAACAAATGGAGACTGCTAGGGATCCGAGTTTGTTTTACAAAGTATGGGGCAAGTTATTTTCATTGATATGGTTCTCAGGTTTGTTTAACTGGTTCTCAAGGCCCACAGACTGATGTTCATTGTAACATCCCGAACCTAGAGTTACTTTTTGACTGTGTTACTTTTACTTTTACTCCTCGGGAATTGTTTTTACGAATCGGAAGTTCTAAATGCTGACTTTTAAATAAGTTGACCCGACCGAGGTTTTTGTTTCATGATAAGGTAGAGGATGTTGAAACGAGTTCGTGGACACGTAGCACGCCCAATTTAGAGTTTGTACGAAAAAGTTACGACGTAAAAACGAGATTTTGCCGTTTTTGGACGAGTATAAATAGCCGGGATTTTCCCGAAACGGCAATTCCTCTTTTCTTTTCTTTTTCTTTTTCTTTTTCTTCTCTCCTTCTCTTTCTCTCTCCTCTCCCCCGACTCCGCCCGAAACCCCGCCGTCCGGCCGAACTGGGTCGGCGCACGGGTCCCATTCGGACCGGCTCGGCCTCCTCTTCAAGACGGTGGCAGCGGCGAGGCGTCGTTCGCCGCCGTTTGGCCTGGCGACGCCCAAACCCGAAATCCCCCGATCGTACGGAGCTCACTTTTCCGGCCACCAATCGGCCCGATTCCAAGAGAGGAAATGAAGGTCTCGATCCGCACACTTTCTCCACCAAAGGAATTACACCAATTCGTGACAGGTAAGGAGAATTTTGGATTTCAAAATTCTAGGGTTTTTGTGAAATTGGTGGAGGTTGTGTATTTGATGTTTTTGGGGTATTTGGAGGTTGAATTCGGGTTTAGGACGTTGATTGGAGTTGTTTAAGTATGATTTGGGGTTGGATTGGTTGAAATTAGGAGAAATTGGAGATTTAGGAGGTGCTGCCGCCGCGTCGGCCGCCGTTTGCGGCGGCTGCGAGGGTTTTTGGCGGCGGAGGCAGTGGGGGATGAGTCCCTGAGGTGGTGGTGATCATTTTGGGATGAATTGGAGGCGTTTTCAACCTCTGTGGCGGAGCTGTTCCGGCGGCGAGAGGTTGAAGATGATGAACAGTAACGGTAAATGGTAAAACAGTAAAAGGTAAAAGTAAAATGGTAAAAGGTGAAAAGTAAAAAGGTAAACAGTAAAAGTAAATAGTAAACAGTAAACAGTAAATGGTAAATAATAATTAAATTTTAACCATTTACTGTTTGACTTTCAGAATTACTGTTTGACCTGGAATAATTACTGTTTGACCAGTAGTTTTTACTGTTGACTTACCGTAAAAAGGTTAAAAGCTGATTAAAAGAGTTTTACGACGGAATAACAAGGAAAAGAATTAATAGGACACAGAGTGGGTGTCCTGAGTAATTTCGAACTTAGATTATTCGGTATTGAGGCGAAATTCCTATACCGATAAGTGAAAAAGGAAAAATTGGAAGTTTCGGACGAGTAAGGACGTCCGTAGATTTATCGATTTTAATTAAATTCCGAGTTTCGTAATATTTAGAATTTCGTCCCTGTTACAGGTCGAGAGGTTATTCGACGGGACGAGAGATCAGATTAGCGGCGCGCTCGGCAGTACTGTGAGTGGATTTTTATTTTGAATAAATGCATGCATAATTGTTTTAATGAAATGAAGTTTATTTTAAATAAATGCTTTGAGAAGCATGAGAATTCATATAATTAAAATGAAATGATATTTAAAGAAATATATGTTTTGGGGTTATGTTTTACTACGATTTTAGTAGTACGTGATTTTATCCGGAAACGAGGTTTTCGTAAATAATATGTTTTTAATTGTTCATAATTGATCATACTGAAAAGTTTTAATGGTATTTAAATGAAATGACCGGAAATGAGATTTCCGGAAATAGTAGGATTCGATAAATCATACTTAATCGTTTTATTGTATTTTATATTTGTACCACCGGAAATGAGATTTCCGGGGAGTTTATCATTTCATTATTTGTGATTTTCGACATGTGAGATGTCGAAGTTATATATTATTTTTGATATTTATTTTATGACATGTGGGACATGTCGGATGTATATATATTCTTTTGAGGCTACGAGTTTATGTGATTATACATATATATGAGCCTCAGATGTACGGTCGGGGACTGTACGGATTTATATATAAGGGGAAGCGTATTTTCGGTTTTGTTTTCGGATTTTCACCATATCAGGGTCCAGATATATATATTGATGCTAGCTAGCTTATTGATCTCATCCCACGCGAGGTGACGACTTGACCATATAGGTCAGATTCACGCTCGGTGGTTGACGGAGTTGTGGTGTAGAGGTTTAGCGTGGGACGCGGACGCTATAGAGAGTCTTGGAGGCTCTGACCCTTAGTCTTGGAGGCTATTATTAAATGGTGGTAATGACGTTCCCCTATTTTATTATATGATATGACCAATGGGATTGGTCAGGATATTATATCATTTGGGTTTCGGGAATATTTTCTCTATGAGACTTTCTGTTATTTAATAAATTCCCGAACCAGCGGGGCTGGGGTTTTTATGCGACCAATGGGATTGGTCGAGAAATATCACAAATAGTTTTCAAAAGTATATTGTTTTTGAATACATATAAAAAGGAAAATTATTTATTTATTTGATTTTATATCAGCGGGGCTGATGATTTTTAAATATGATTTTTTTTTTATAAAACGTGGGACGTTTTATTTATAATGCATGCACTGTGGTTTTATTTCTAAAACTCTGGGAAAGTAATATAATACTTTCATTTAAAGTACTATTTTAAATCATATTATTTTTATCCACTCACTCTAACGTTTTTAAATTACTTTCCCCTGGGCCCTTCGATTTAAATCGCCCAGTGTGCAGAGTAATAGTCGGAGGTCAAGAGTACTCAGAGTCGAGGCATAGCTGTCATCCTTGTTGCTTCCGCTAGGTGGGATCTGTGATCCCTTATCCTTTTATTTTTATATTCTATTTCTTGTTTTGTAATTCCAGTTCAGTATATTAGATTGCTCTGATTACCTGTGAGCCAGTTGAGTTAGATTATTGTATTTCTGTGGCGGTTGTTGTGATTTGGGGAGCAGGTGGCTCCAGGTGTTGATGTGAATCTGGTTTTAGAAGTGTTTTTGGTTGTTGTAGGTCTTAGGGTTGTCCATCCTAAGATTGACCTTATCGATTTATCGATAGAGTTAGTCTTAAGGTGGTCCCCGCAGGACCTTATCCGGATTTTAGGGTGAAATCCGGGGCGGGTCCTGTCAGTTTGGTATCAGAGCATTAGGTCCTTTCATACCTTGAGTCGTGTTATCTTTTATACTTGATGACGCCTAGTATTCTTGATGCTAGTGTGTTCATTAAGTGAGTGACTTTGATTCCTTCGTGTCTTGTTATGTACTCTGTAGAGTACCATTTGATTCTGTTATTTTATATGCTTTGTAATGCTTAGTACCACCGACTGATGGTCCGACTGCAGCGGGTAGCCATCGTATGTTCTTTGGTGCTAATGTCATTATTAAGTATATAAAATACATTCCAGGTATCGATTTATATCTTTTAGACTATGCCTCGAGTATATCGACCTCTTAGGACGTTATCCTTGCGTACGTAATAGGTATGTGGGTTATACCTATTCAGTTGTGCATTGACGCTTATCAGCAGTTATAGCGTCAGGTTACGAGTTGGGAACTCGGATGTTTCAGCCCTATTTCTTTCGAAATAGGAATGTGTTATTCCTGAGAGGGCTACACATTGAGACTTTGTAATGGATGGTGTAATCATAACCAATGAGCTTAAGAAGCCACTTTTGTTGAGCAGGGGTGGTTATTTTTTGATCCAAAAAGTATTGGATGGTCTTGTGATCTGTATGAATCTTGAAATGCCTCCCTACAAGATATGGTCTCCAATGCTACACAGCAAAAACTACTGCCAACATTTCTTTGTCATATACTGACAGAGCCACATATACTAATGAATGCAATAGGATGTCCCTCTTGAGAGAGAACAACTCCAATTCCCACATTAGAGGCATCATATTCTACTGTAAATTCCTTAGAAAAGTAAACATCAATGCTTACTTCAAGTCTTCAAAAGCCTTTTCTGATTCCTCAGTCCACTTGAAGCCTCCTCTCTGTAGCATGTTGGTCAGTGGTTTTGCTTTCTCATCATAGTTCTTAACAAATTTTCTGTAGTAACCTGTCAAACCAAGATAACCCCTCAATGTCTTCACTGTTTTAGGTTTCTCCCAATTTTTGATGCATTCAATCTTCTCTGGATCTGCAGCAACTCCTCCTTCACTGATGACATGTGCTAGGTATTCAACCCTTTTCACTCCAAAGCTGCACTTGCTTTTCTTGACCTTCAAAGAGTTTTCTTGTAACTTCTGGAATACAGCTTCTAAATGCTTGATATGTTCCTCCATTGATGGACTATAGATTAAAATGTCATCAAAGAAAACCAGAACTGACTTCCTAAGCCACTTCCTTAATAATTCATTCAGGACTGATTGGAAAGTTGATGGTGCATTGGTTAATCCAAAAGGCATAACCAAAAATTCATAGTGGCCATTGTGGGTTCTGAAGGCTGTCTTGCTAATGTCAGCTATATTCATTCTGATCTGGTGATATCCAGACGTCAAATCAAGTTTGGTGAATACCACAGCACCATGCAATTCATCCAGCAATTCATCTACCACTGGAATAAGGTATTTATCCTTTACAGTGGCTGCATTTAGGGCTCTATAGTCAACACACATCCTCCATGTTCCATCCTTCTTCTTGACCAACAATACTGGAGATGAAAATGGACTCACACTAGGCCTGATAGCTCCACTATCCAATAATTCCGGCATTATTTTCTCAATTTCTACTTTCTGAAAATGAGGGTATCTATAGGGTCTGACACTGATTGGTGCTGTGTTTGGAAATAACTCTATCTTGTGATCATGTTCTCTTTGGGGAGGTAGACCAGTAGGGGCACTAAACAAATCAGCATATTTGTCGATCAAAGCTTGCAATGCAGGGGCTGTCTCTTCTTCCCTGGTGATCTTTTGACTCGTTAGGGTTGGTGTTAGGTCAATATTTACATAGTAATTGTTGCCTTATTCTTATTCTATTGCTATATCATTTTGTGTTTTATCTATGTTTTATTACGTTTCCTATTCATGCTAGGAAAATGAGCTAAGGATTGAAAACGAGCCAAAAGGGTAGATTTAGCACATATTGAAGAAACCGGGAGAAGAATTGAAGCCAAATAAGAAACCGGGTTGAAGAGTTTGACCGGTCAATGTCTGTCAACGGGCAGAATTCCGGTCAAACTCCGGCGACCGGAAGATGGTGATGGCTGATATTAAAGTGAAGAAGCATTGGAGGGAAAAAGAGTTGTTGATTCAAATTCAAATGAGAAGAAGACAAGTGAAAGAGACATCTCTGGCTTTGTCCCCTTGGATGTTGACCTTTTCACCCTGTCCTTATGGCCAAATACCTAGAGTACCCTTGTTTTTTCTTCTCTACCAAAATATCTTTGAGGTTTTTGGTCATTTAATAAGGACTAGATCCACAATTTGTGATTCCATCTTTGTCCATAACATCTAGCCCTTCATTTCTTTACATCTCCACCCTTCATTCACCACTTTAGGCCTATTTATGCCCCCCTCTCTCCATTTGGACGAATTACACTCTCTCCCCTCTCCATTCCTTCTCCATTTCTCATAGTTTTAAGTATTTTAGTTTGTTTAGTTAAATTAGTTTGGCCCTTGTGTAGAGAGTGGGGTGTAGCATCTTTGGTTGATAACCAAAACCGAAGATTCTACACCCCTTGATCAATCACACTTGTGGGTAGATCCATGAAGCCTTGTTCTTAATCTTATCTTTGTGTATGTAGATTTGCATAGTGTTTTGGGTTTGAGAAAACCGAAAATACTATACTTTGAAGCTTCACACCCTCTTTGTTTACATCTAGGAAGCGCATGGGTATCGTGGTTCTTTCTCACCTTCTCTTTGCTTTCATGGTGTACTACTTTTGTAAGGCTTTTATGTATATGTCCATGTGTGTGAGTAGTGTATTTGAGCAAACAATGTAATTTTCTTAAATTTGATGATTGATGCATGTTTGAATATATGGGTTCCTACTCTTTATGTTTACTAAATGTGTTAGCTAGCTTTGTCACCTAGAAAGCATGTTTAGGCAAGTAATTAATCGGAACATGAAATTGACAACTTCTTGAATCTGTGGGCATGAGTAGCCTTTAGGTGGTGGCTTAGTATTTCTTACGGGAAGTATTAAGTTGCTTGGATTTCTTACTTTGAACTTAATGCGTGTGTCGTGAGTTTGATTGCTCTAAGGGGGCGTTAGGCTTGCGGTACATAGCCCACTTGTATTATAAGGTAATATAATTGGGATTAAAGTTGTGTGATTTAACTTGGCTACAAAAGACTTTGTTAAATTGCATGATTAGTTTGTTTCTTGGTAGCTTCACCAAAGCACTAGGGGGATGTTTGTCAACCATGTTTTCACATCAATTATGGGTTACATTTGTGCGTAAGTCTCTATTCCTCTTATTGATCTAGTCTCTACTCTTGTTAGTTTGCTTTATTTTTATATTAGCTTTAATTTAGTTAAAATCAACAAAGTCGATTCACTACCACTTGTAAATACCATCCTCATGGCCTTTAGCTTCCAAAGAGCTAAGGTTGTGAATTGTAAAAAGGTAAATGCATGTGTTTTCTAGGTTTATTTCACGGTAATCTAGTTAGGGTAGATGTTCGTATCTAAAACCCGTAGGCCTGGCAGAGACAGATGAATCCAAGTGTGATCTCCTGTAAACCTGCTTACTAAGGGGAATACCGGGCGGGCCGGTCTTCTCCTCTCCGATGCCTAAGTCAGTACAGTTGGAATGAATAGATAACTTAAGCACGTATGATAAGCAGTAGGAAAGATCAGTTACCTATTAATGAGGGTAGTTGAGGCCCTTATATAGGTGGCCGGGCGCGAGGTCTGGCCTCACCCTTCGATGTGGGCTGGTTTCCTTTTGTTTGCACACCAAAGGGCAGCTCTGGTGACCTCTTTGGAAGGCTGGCGTCTCCGGTCCCCGGGTCCCTAGTCGCAAGGTAGACTGCTGGACCCTGGGTCCGGGTGCTGGTGATCCGGTTCCGGGCCCTAGGCCGGGCCCGGGTGTACTGGCTGCGGGTCTGTGGGCCTGTTGTAGCCCCTCTGTGGCTACTGTCAACAAGTCCCCCAAGTTCCCGGTCAAGTGCAATCTTGAATGGGGACTTAATATGTCTTGCTTCTGTCTCACAGACCCGCAGGGTTACCAACCCAACGGTACCCAGTCCCCCAAGTCCGTATTGAAGATTGGGCGTGACCAGGCGTTCGGTCAGAGTAGGCGTGGTGAGTACCTATTAATGATCATGTGCGACAGTTATGAGTATGCTTGCAATACAAATGGTGTTGTGCTTAAATGTTGTTGTGCCATGAGCATGGAGTGGGGTGAAACCCGGAGAGTGCATGGGATGATAATGGGGCATTGAAATCCGCCATGCAATAGATATGGAGCATGGGATCTCGACCGGGGGGTTCTGCCATATCGGAACGAGTCCCCCAAGGCGAAATTGGCGAACCGACCGGTGGACCCCCATACCGTATCGAGTCGGAGAGTGCCTGGGAACTCGACCGGGCGTTCTGCCATATCGGAACGAGTCCCCCAAGGCGAAATTGCTGCCAATGGCAGGCCGGGAGGGGCCCGGTGGCTCGGCCCAGCTTGTGTTGGAATAAGCGTGGGGCGACGTGCCTGCGGGGAGAGTTCTGGATCAGAGAAACAATCAGCCCGGTGGGGAGGCGTTGAGATGACAAGTCTCGCCTTGAATCCCCATTTTGATCGCAGTTCAGTGCGATGCAGGGTTTTTATCCTGCTGGACAAGAGTACATGTGTTAGATGTAAACTCGCCCGGGTGTATAAAGCCCATGCCGGTTGAATGTTCTCATAACCGGAGTCATGCCATGGAGCCGGTTGAATGATAACTAACCGGTGAGGGGCCATGGAGCCGGTTGAATGTTACTAACCGATGAAATGCTCTCAAGCCGGTTGAATGTTACCTAACCGGTGAAAGGCCATGGAGCCGGTTGAATTATACCTAATCGGTGAACTGCCATGGAGCCGGTTGGAAGATCATAACCGGAGAGAAGCCTTCGAGCCGGTTTGAAAAATCATAACCGGAGAGCTGTCGTGGCTCTTGGGGAAGTGAGGAGGGGTTTGACGCCTCGGTTCCTGCTCCATCTCCCCTTCATGTCACTCGTGGGCGGGACAAGTGGCTGATATGCATTTAAGGAGGAAGCCCATCAGTCC
This sequence comes from Potentilla sterilis, assembly GCA_963682095.1. Classification (NCBI taxonomy): domain Eukaryota; kingdom Viridiplantae; phylum Streptophyta; class Magnoliopsida; order Rosales; family Rosaceae; genus Potentilla; species Potentilla sterilis. The sequence continues at coordinate 8,166,209 of OY821764.1, forward strand.
CGTCAGTTAAGATGGCGTGGGAAGTTTACCAATACTGGGGCACGTGCCAGTAGAGAGCGATCTGAGATGGAGGGTCTGGATTCGCAGGCGTTTGAGTTGCCCTGATTGCGTGTTTTGGGGGGATTACAAGTGCCTACGACATCGGACTCCTCTATAAAAAAGCCTCCTCTTCCTTCATAAATTCTGTTTTGTTCTTTGGCTCAGAGAGATGAAGAGAAGGTTAGAGAGGAATCCGGCGAAAGCTTTGTGGAGGTGCCCCGCGACATCCGTTGCTTCAAGCGTTCTTGTTCTTTGCCTGCCATTGCTCGGTGTTTTCGCAGAACGGACTTTCCTCGGTTGTGCATAATAATCGGTAAGGCTTGCTTTCTTTGCCTGGTGTTTTTTCCTTTTCTTTTTGGCGTTTTACGGCGAGAGAGGGGAGCTCTGTTGCCGACAGTGAGTTGTTTTGAGTGGGGCGGCTGCGGTAATCTTGGGAAGGAGCCGCAGAGGGCGTTGTTCTAGCCTGTTGCTGACCAGCGGTGGGGTTTTGTTTTCTTCCCCTTAGGTTAAATGGCTTCTGCAAGTTCTGATGGGACTTCCGAATCGGCCGACAGGCGTCCCGTCGTGGACGATGAGGAGAGACTGGAGGATTGGCTCGGTTCAGAATCCCCGGATGCCGAAGCCGCTAACCGCTCCCGGAGCGAGGTTTCGTCTTCCGGGTCCTCAGGATCTGAGGAAATCCCGCACAGGGTGCGCTTTTCTGGCACTCCGCCCGTGAGCTACACCATCGGGAGTGGGAAAGGAGCCGTGGTGTGTGTTGAACCGGAGGGTAGTATGAATCTCGAAGAGATTGCTGCCTTCCGGGAGACGTGGAGTATCCTCGATGAGGTGGCGTTGCGGCCGCTGAATCCCGGAGAATCGGCCTGTAACCCGGAGGCGGGTTGGGTTGCCGTGCACTTGGACCAATTTCGCCACGGGTTCTCCCTCCCGTTGCCAGATTTCGTGCAGTACACGCTTAGTGCCCTACAAGTGTCTCCCGTGCAGCTTCCCGGGAACCAGTGGAGGAAGCTGATGAGCCTCGGTTGCCTGTACGAGTTGTCCGGGATGAGTATGCCGACGGTGAACGAGTTCCGGGCATTGTACAGAATATCCTTCTCGAAGAAGAGGGGCTCCCGTTGTTGTCTGACCTTTAGCGCCCGACAGTTCCAGCCCATCATCACCCACATGCCTTCCTGGATAGACAATAGTTGGAGGAAAAAGGTGGTGATGGTGGGGGGGAAGTGGCAGAAGAGGAGTAAAATGTACCGGGTTCCTGGTGCCTTCCAGCCCCTTGGCGACCAATCATTCAAACTATCCGAGTTGGAGCGGGAAAGGATTACGACTATACTCGGATGCTGGGACGATCTCGAGCGAAGCTCTTACAACTTCATTCAGCGGGAGGTGTTGGAGTACTGCGGTCTCGGGCGAGATCCTGGTGCGTAGCAAGGTTTGGCGGTGGCGTTTCTTCTGGCCGAGTTTTTTAAACACTAACGTTTTGCTTGTCCTGCAGGTGCATCTTCCCGGGCGGTCATTAAACCGGACAATACCTTATCCATGGACGGTGAAGTCCTTCTCTCAAGTCTGAAGGAGAAAGGGGAGGCCGTTTCGCAGACCTCGGTGGACGAGGAGTCCGGTCGGCTTACCGTTCATGCCGAACAGAGGGCCATGGACGTTGAGGGCGACGCCTATATTCTGAGGCGTGTGAAGAGTCACCCTGCTGTGCCCAAGGCGGGACCTGGAAAGGGCAAGACCACCGAGGGGCCACTAAAGGTTCCTGGTGGGGTGAACCGGATTCCGTACTGGCCGGGATCTGTCCCGCTAGTCACCAGGGTCACCCGGTCAGGCGCACAATCTTCTTTGCCGGACGGCCAGGGTGAGAAGAGGCGGAGGGTCATGGACGTTCCTCCCTCCACGCTGGTGACGCTGACCGGCCGGTCGTCAGGTGATAACTTGGCGAAGCGGCTCAAGGTGAACAGTGGTGCGTCGAATTCCGCTGGGGACAAGGCTGCCGCTGCTCTAAACTCTGCCCGTCAGCCGAGTAGCCCTGCTCCTGCGGAGGAACAGGGGGGGAGTCTAGAGAATCCCCTCCTCCGGAAGGTGGCGGCAGATGTGGCTGGCCTTGGCCTGGACAGGCCTGGGGTCACCGGAGCCTTGGCGGGGGAGAACCGCCAAAAGTGCAAGGAGTCGGTCCTCCGGGTAAGAATTGCTCAGTGCCATGGCACTGCTCGTAACTCGTTACCTTTGCTGCTTATCTAATTGGCTCCCTATTGTTGTGTAGTTGTTGTACAATCTGTACTAGCCGGATCCGAGAGAGGAGGTGCCGGGGTTGAAGAGGCAGGTGGCCGCTCTTACAGAAGCCCGCGAGCGTCTGGAGGTAGAGAAGTCCAGGCTGGAGCGGGAGAAGGTCAGACTGGAGGAGAGGGCCAAGAAGCAGGTGGCCAAACTAGAAGAGCGGGTCCGGAGCCTCGAGGAGGAGAAGGAGCTGGCCGAAGAGGAGAGGGCCGAGCTGGAGGCAAAAGTGGATGAGCTCCAGGTGGGAGCTGCCGCTGCGTGCGCCGCCGCTGCCACTACGTCTGGAGAAGAGGACCCAGAGCTTTACCAGCGGGTTGTTCTCAAGTATCATGAGAGCGACCAGTTCCTCGAGTTCCTGGAGAAGGCCAGGGAATCGGGTATCGCGGACGCCTACATGGAGTGGGAGGAGAAGGGGTACCTAGATACCTCTCAAATGCCGAAGGCCGGAGCTGATGAGAATATCCATGAGCAGTCAGATATCCATGAGCAGTCGGTAGGCGAGGCGCAACCGGAAGGGGTAGGCGGGCCTGTAGAAGGTGCGGCGGCTTCACCTGGAGAAGCTGGTGGAATGCCCGCTGAAGGGGGAAGCGCGGCTCCTTGAGATTTTTGCTTTGCTCTCTTTTTCTTTTGTAAACCCGGCGGAACGGTTTTTGTTTGTATTATTCCTTGGATATAAACACTTGTACTGGCGGAACCGGTGTAATTTTTTCTCAAAATAGTTGGCATACATCCCATGATATTATAGCAGCCGAACCGATGATATGCCAAACTAACCGCTTGGAGGTTTGGGCGTGCCTACCAGGCCTGGCCCGGCTCCCGGTCGGGGTCTGCTCTCCTTTCCCCTATATACCGCCGGAGCTGGCCGTTGCTAATCAAACCCTCCACCGCTGTCTTGAGAGCGAAGCACTTGTTTGTGCGATGAGTAGCTTCATCGTGATAGGCGCAGTGCTTGCCCGTTTGCGCCGGGGTAAGCTTTCCCCTTGGGTACTTTCTCCTGGGTGGTGGGGGAATGATGTTCCCGTTCTCGTGCAAGATGTCTTCATATGAAGAGGTTAGGGTAGTGAAGACCTCTTGACGTTCTGCTGGCATGATTGCCAGGAGGCGTTCTTACCGGTACCACACCGGTTTGTGCTCGTTCTGGGGTTTGTCATGGTAGGGCCTCTGCTGCCGTTGCCCCCAATATCTGCTGGGCCGGCTCGGTCGGGCACCTCGATTCTCGGTCCGGTGGCTGGCCTTGTCTTCTTGGCCGGGAGGGGGGTGATCCTCCTGGGGGTGCTCCTCCTGCTGCTCGTCCCGTTTTCTTTTCAGCAGGTGCTGCCCGTACGTTTCATGGTCGGCCTGAGCATGCCTGATGGCCATTGCCATCAGCTCGTCATACCCCTGCGGGAGTTCCACCCGTACGGCGTAGGAAAATTTTCCTGGCCGGAGCCTTGTTTGAACGCCATCTCGGCGATACCCTTGTCGAGGTTCCGAACCCCGGCCGTCGCCATCTGCCAGGGGTTGACAAAGGTCCTCAGCTCCTCGCCGGGTGCCTGCATGCAGTTGAAGAGGATGGTCGATGTCCGGGCTCCTTCGACCCGGAGGATGAAGTGGCCTACGAACCGATAGGCCAGCTGCTCGAACGCCTTGATGGAGTTTGCCGGAAGCTCATAGAACCAGCTGAGCGCCTCTCTAGACAGGGTTTCCTGGAAAATGTTGCAGCATACTGCGTCAGAATAGCCCTTGGCGCATGTCTGGGACCGGAAACTGTCCAAATGCTGGTACGGGCAGCTGGATCCTGAGTATGTGAGTTTTAGGCATTTATGGCTACTACACCTCCCCGATTCCAGAACCCGGTGAGAGAAAGGACCCGTGCGCTCGTTGAATCGCGCGCCTTCCATCGGCCGCGCCGTCCTTCTCTCGTTGGCCTCCACTTGGGCCTTCAGATCCGACACGGTGTCGGTGAGTATCTGCAATACCCGTGCAGTCGGGGTCGTGGCTTCATCCTCGAATGAAGCGTGTGGTTGCCGGGAGGTCGGCACGCTCTTTGGCGAGGCCATGCCGGCTGGGATCTCTGCTTGCTCGGGGGAGCCGGGCCTTCCGCCCGATGACTGTCCCGCCTCAAACCGCTGGGATCGGCCCGGTGTAGGTGCATGTGCCCTAGTCATAGCGTCGTCGCGCTGCTGTCCTCTCTCCAGGGCGGCTACCAGGGCAGCATTCACCGCCTCCATTTCCTCATACCGGGCATTGGATCTTGCCCTATCCCGGTCGCCCTCCTCGCGTAGGCGACCGACTTTCGCTGCCATTGCCCGTATCTCCCCCGCTATATCGAGCCGCCAGGGGCTGTACGTGGTGTCCCGGTCACTGCCACCGAGCGGGCTCTCTTCCTTGCCGCTCGAATCGTCCGAGAATGTCAGCGAAAATCCCCGGTGCGCTGGTCGGTCGCCCTTCACTAGGCCTTTCCCGCGCGAGCTGTCAAGGTATGGCCCCGGCGTGCCGGTCGGCCTCCCGCAGCTCCCACCTTCCTGGTTGTCCTGGTAGCTGCGCTGCTCTCGCGCGTTGACCGAGGTGGAGATGAGCGCTTGTTCTGGCCTAACATGCTGCTCCTTGGTGGTATTTCTTTCCTGGCCTGCCTCAGAACTTTCTGCCATTGGTAATGCTTATGTGGTTTTATCGTATCACTTCCCACAGACGGCGCCAATTGTTCGTACCTAAAACCCGTAGGCCTGGCAGAGACAGATGAATCCAAGTGTGATCTCCTGTAAACCTGCTTACTAAGGGGAATACCGGGCGGGCCGGTCTTCTCCTCTCGGATGCCTAAGTCAGTACCGTTGGAATGAATAGATAACTTAAGCACGTATGATAAGCAGTAGGAAAGATCAGTTACCTATTAATGAGGGTAGTTGAGGCCCTTATATAGGTGGCCGGGCGCGAGGTCTGGCCTCACCCTTCGATGTGGGCTGGTTTCCTTCTGTTTGCACACCAAAGGGCAGCTCTGGTGACCTCTTTGGCAGGCAGGCGTCCTTGGTCCCCGGGTCCCTGGTCGCAAGGTAGCCTGCTGGACCCCGGGTCCGGGTGCTGGTGATCCGGTTCCGGGCCCTAGGCAGGCCCCGGGTGCACTAGCTGCGGGTCTGTGGGCCTGTTGTAGCCCCTCTGTGGCTACTGTCAACAGTAGAGTTACTCAATCCCTTGGGTACGATACTCTTACTTTTTTTCCCTATACTAAAACTTGACCTCCTATTCTTGGGAGTAGGAAGCATCACAAATTTGAACATAATGTTAGTTAGGTGATGCGACCAACAAGTTTTTGGCCCCTTTGCCGGGGATTGAGGTAAAACTCAATCCCTATTAGCACTACAAAAATTAATTCGTTTTGCCACGGCGCCAAACCGATGCCAAACTCAAATTGCCGACGCAAAACGGGTTTTGCCACGGTATGGCCACAGTAAATGGGGCGTCGTGAATATTGTCGACGCAAAATTGTTTCACCACGGCAATTCACCGTGGCCATCATTATTTACAATGGCAAACTTGCCGTGGTTACTTTGTTGACGGCAATCGACGACAACTCTCACCGTTGTACACTTAGCGACAGCAGAACTATGCCGTCACAAATAGTTTACCAAATTTTGATAATTGGAGGCATTCCCGCCAATGTTATTTTCTTATTTCCCGCCAAAATTTAAATTTCAAAAACTTTGTGACGGGCGTTTTGCCGTTGTATAGTTTACATTTTATTTATTTTCTCCTTATGTTATATTAAAATTGTGACGGCTGCATACCATTTTTGCGACGGTTACATATTTATATTTGCGACGGCTATATTATAATGTTGACGGCTCAGAATTGGTTGGTGCCACTTTTTCAGTCCAGAATTCCAGGCCAAAACCAAAACCATTTCAGGTCATTTTTCAGACCATTATTACACAAACTAAATCTGCAATGGCATCATTCATTCCAACCAACATAAGCACAATTTTAACATAAGCACAATTCCAACCAATTCCAAAACACAACTAACTTGCACAAAACATTTTTCCAACAAAGTGGAGCAAAGCATTGTATATATATATCTAGATAACAAATATTGTTCCATCATCATTCCAACTACTATTGCAACTAATATAGTACTACAACGAAAAAAACAGCAACTAATTAAAAAAAAAACATTGTTTTCACATGCTATAACAACAAACCCTACCATGACCTTCATGAAGACTATCTTGATGCTGAGAAGTATCACTATCACCATCTCCTGCTTCTTGGTTGCTAAGTCCCTCTCCTACAGACTCTCTCCTGATTTCTGTGGCACTAGTTGCATCAGTTGGTACCTAGCAACCAAATTTGTCAGGCATTAGCAATTAAGTAGCAAGAATAATAGCTTATGGTGCATATTTACCAATAATATATGACAGATAATAAAAATGAAGGCACCATAAGTATATTAAAAAAAATATACTCACCACTGAAGGTTGATTACGGATAGCGTTCAGCTCCTCCTGAAACTTCTTATACTGCTCTTCCAATCTCCTTTCGAGGTCTGTTCCAGTTTCCCCGTCACCTCTATGGTTATCTTCTCTATAAGGTCTTGGGTGGAAGGAGGTGCAACCGCAAGCTCTTGTGTGTACACTAAACTCCGAGGCACAGAAGCACCATAGGTTCTGCAATAACCATGGCCATCTTTTCCAACAAGATCATGAAATATGGCATATTTCACAGCTGTAAGCTTGCGCTGGTCCTCAGGTTTTTCATTAAGTCTTTTATTGTACTCCTCCTATATCAATTTTATAATTAGGCTGGAAAAACTAAAAAATAAATATAAAAAGAACATCTATAATAGCACACAATAACAAAACTATACAGTAAAACATACAACGATTTGCGCAACTTCTGTGTCGCCCTCTTTGCGAGTTTTTTTCCACACACTCATCTTATCAGTGTCTTCTCCACTGAGTTCCATCTGCTAAGGTCATTTAGATGGTAAACAACTCTCTTAACTAATAAATATGAACTTTAAATAGTCAAGTACAAGCTAAGAAATCATAAATACCTCATATCTTATTTGTGCAAAATTAGTTCTGCCAGTAACATGAAGTGGTCCACGTTGCTCTCGATTGCAAGAATTCCGGTGAGATATTGCCTACAAAATCAGTTTAAAATAAATATGCTACAGTCAACCTAGTTACTTTAGTTTATTTTATAAAAGATAACATATATATTCTCGTACCTTTGCTTCCTCACTATTCCAATAAGCCACAAGCACAGGCCATTGCTCTGGTACGATATGAGGAGGAACTGAATTGATAATGTCTGGGTTGTTATATTGCTTCTCATAGTACTGGAACTTGGTTTTGCTCTTGTGGTCCTTCCAAAGAGCATTGCAGCATTTTAGACACACAGCTTTATATCCTTCTGGAACATCAACCAGATTTTTCTACAAGTCATGAAAAAAAATAATTAACCATTCATCAAATAGTATAGTAAGAACTTATACATATTTATCAATACAACAAATTTACCTTAACCTCATCCCATATATCTTCTTTGATTTCATCCCCAACAGATTTCCAGTCCAAATATGTCAACGGAACCCTGTGGCCATCACGCACAATCAAGCCCAATTGTGACTTCAGCTGTACTGATCCTGGTCCAACAGGTTGGAATTTTGCATCAAAACTGATTTTCACTTTAACTCCAGTATTCCACTCAGGAATACCCTCACTGTGACCTCTACTTGATGCAGATTCAGCATCTAATTGCAAAAAATAAGAAACTGTTATATTCCATGATATGACACACTTAGATATATGAAAAAAAAAATATGATCAATCTTAAAAGCATGCCTGGAGGTGCAACACTCTAAGTCGCAGGAGGCGTAACTTGGGGAAGAGGTGGTGAAGGAGGAGGAGGAGGTGTAACATGCGGAGGAGGTGGTGGTGGAGGAGGAGGGGCAGGGGTTGGTGGTGATACAGGTGGTCGGCAAGACGAGCGTTGCGAACTCCCGCTGTTGCTTGAACCAGAAGCATTACGAGTTAAGAGGTCAGACATAGTGCGTGGCCTGCCTGCGGCCCTCTTTCGCTTCATCGGCATACTTGACCTATAAAAACTCACACAGTTAGAAACAAAATAGTTTACCAAATCAAACCAACAAGATATCAATATGAGTACACATTAGAAAAATAGGTAAACTAATAACAAGCTATTCAGATATAATGCAAGCACAACTTAAAAATCAGCATCTCATAATAGATGAATGCATTCAATTAATCAAGTCAAACAACAAAAACAACTCAACATCAACCAACAGTGGGATATCTACTTTCGATACTCTAGTTCATTCTATTCTACTCCATCCATTGATTCCATATCTTCTGTACATTCACTTTGCACATGACTAAAGTCTTTTGACTCCACTTCCCCAACATTAAACCATCCTTCTTGTCCAGGGTCTAGAGTATACCACACTTGATGTGCTTGTGATGCCAAAATGAATGGTTCATCCTTAACCTGGACACTCTGGTATAACAACCTTCTGAAATTAACTAGGGTGAAGTTAAAAGGATCCAATTTCACCCCACTAGCAGGATGAGCCCACTCACACTTGAATAAAACATACTTGATCTCGGCAGAGTAAGATATTCTGAAAATATCTATCAGTCTCCCATAATAAGGTAAGGTATCTCCCTTTAAAGAAACTCCACTATTCTGTCTACTTCGCTTGTTGTCAATTTCTTTCACTCGGAAAAGATAACTATTTGAAGTACAAGAATTCAGCCGACTTGCTGCAGGAGAAGGAGAATTGGACAATGCCACTACTTCATCAGTTAAAGATGGATCACCAATGCTTTGCAAACTCCGGACCTGTTACCAATAGATACAAATTAGCTGACTATATATAAAGAAAATGTTTATAGTATTGAACATAGTACACATGAATGCAGTTAACAAATCACATATTCCTTAAACCACTTTGCAAACTGCTCAAAATGCACAAGTGCAACAAAATCCTCATCGACATTGGGAAATTGATCTTTAATGGCAGCAATGTGTTCTCTGCAGTTATTAAAAAGAATGATCAGCACATGATATCTGAACACATCCCAAAAACTCAAGCATCATAATTAAGAGAAATAAAATGAATCCTAAACATATGTATACCTGAGATATGGTGTGACGGCATCAGTATGAAACAAGACCCAACGATGAAGTTGTGTTCGAGTAACTTCTGATAGCAAAACAGTCTTTCCTTTCTTAAAGTGTTCATCATCATTCTTCCTTCTTACTGTTCTGTGTGACTTACTCTCCATATCTTTAAGATAACGGCTGCAAAAGTTCATGCATTCTTCCCTCAAATACCCATTAGCAATAGATGCTTCTGGAAATGCTCTTTGTCGAACATAATCTTTCAGTACCAGCAAGTACCTTTCAATGGGGTACATCCAACGAAACTGCACAGCACCACCAATCAATGCTTCCTCAACTAGATGTATCGGCAAATGTTCCATAACATCAAAAAATGATGGCGGAAATATCTTCTCCAGATCACAAAGGGTTACAACTATGCGACAACGCGCCTCCTCCAAATCAACAACACTGTTTAACTTAGAGCACAGAACTGTGAAAAACTTGCCGACATCAATCAGTCCTTGAACCACATTCTTTAGTAAGGAACTGCGTACACACAAGGGAATCAATTTCTGTAGAAGGATATGATGGTCATGACTTTTAAGCCCTCCAATTGTACGCTTCTTCAAATCGATTCGCCTTGCAATATTATAAGCAGAACCATCTGGGATTCTTGACTTGGATAAAGCTGAGAGGAACTTATCTTTCCCTTCATTGTCCATCTCAAACTCAGCTCTCTCAAAGTATTCAGTACCAGACTCTGTTTCCTTCACATGGTAATCCTTTCTAATTCCTATATCCTCAAGGTCACGCCGGGAGCTCAAATTATCCTTAGTCTTTCCTGCAGCTCCCATTATTGTATTGAGAAGATTTTCAGCAAAATTCTTCTCAGAATGCATCGCATCAATGCTGTGAGGTAAGAGATTGTACTGCCAATAAGGAAGCTCAAACAGAATACTCTTTTTCTTCCAATTGTGCTTATTTTTCTTTAAAGGTTGCTTTACTGCTCTCTCCGGTCCACTCTCTTGCCTTGTTAAAAGATCCTCATTCTTATACTGTGTAAGTATACCATTCTCTTCAAGTTGTGTGAGCACCTCAGTTCTGGTTAATCTATGAGGAGCTGCTACATATTCCCGTTTGCCATTGAACGACTTGGAATCTTTCCGGTATTTGTGATCATAAGGTAAAAATCTCCTATTGCTCCCATATGACCACTTTCTACCATTTTTAAGCCATATTGACTTGGAGTCAGAGTTGCAATTTGGGCAAGCATATTCACCTTTCGTACTCCACCCCGACAAGTTGGCATAGGCAGGGAAGTCATTTATCGTCCAAATCAGTGCAGCACGCATTTGAAACATTTGATTAGTTGAAGCGTCATAAGATTCTACTCCCTCTTCCCACAATTCCTTCAATTCTTCGATCAGTGGCTCCATGTATACATCGATCTTATCACCAGGCGCCTTAGGTCCATCAACAAGCACAGATAAAAAGATGAAAGGCTGTTTCATCAACAATAGAGGTGCCAGGTTGTACGGCACCAGTATGACAGGCCAAGTACTATGGTTTACATTCTGGTTCCCGAATGGATTAAATCCATCTGAGGCCAGGCCAAGCCTAACATTTCGGATATCAGCAGAGAAGGTAGGGTGTTTGGTGTCAAAATCCTTCCAGGCAGGAGAGTCTGCTGGATGCCTAAACACACCATCGTCCGTTCTCTTCTCACCATGCCATCTCATGAGTTCAGCTGTTTTGCAGGACATAAACAACCTCTGCAACCTCGGCTTCAGCGGAAAGTATCTTGCTTTCTTAGCTGCTTTACGTTTCCCTCCCTCCAAGCCAACCTCATCAGATGCTTCTCCAACTGTGTCTTTCCATCGAGATGCCTTGCATATCAAACACGCATCAAGATCTGCATGTGTTTTCCTGAATAACATACAGCTATTAGGGCAAGCATCTACTGTATAGTAACTGAAGCCTAGGTCATCAGTTAACTTCTGAGCTTCGTAATAGGACTTAGGAAGGTTTGCACCTTCCGGCAGGCACTCTTCTAATATCTTAAGCAATTCTTTGAAAGAAGTGTCTGTCCAAGAATGCTCAACCTTTGCATCCAGAAGTCGGACAATGCACGACAAAGCTGTATGCTTCCTTGAACCCGGATAAAGAGGCTTGTTCGCACCTTCTATTAACTTGAACAGCTGCTTAGTAGACTCATTTGGGCCAGCACTAGGATTTCCTCTATCCAATCCAGCCCCATTATCATCATCGGATGCACCCAAATTTGCAGTTCCCATAGCCACTTCAACCAATCTAACCATATCTACATCCATATAACCATCTAACCCAGACAATTCCTCAGGTTCATCAACAGGTTCATGGAGATATTCCCTCTTTTCACCATGTTTAGTCCAAATCTTGTACTTTGTCCAAAACCCCTTATCCCTTAGATGCTCCCTCACAACTGCTCTATTAAAGAAATATCTATTCTCACATTTTCTACAGGGGCAGTATACTGATGTGCTATGATCCTTGTTGACATAAGCGAAGTCCAGAAACTCATATATTTTTGCAAAATATGGCCTAGAACACCTAGTTCCCTAATCAATCCAGGACTTGTCTATTGGCATCCCTAATATAGGTCTTGGTGTATGACAGAAAGATGTAGACAGTCAAAAAAATAATACAACCAACTTGCAAAACACATTTAAACACAGTTTCAATCAAACATGGATAAGTTTAATATGGTGATGGGTACTGGAGCAGTGAGTCTCGGTGTGCAATGGCTCGAACTCAGAGACCTGTGCCAAGAGTATGCTTCATCCTATATACCTCATCACCATATGCAAACAACTTCAACAAAACAAAGTCCTAAATACTAGTAAACTACCCTGCACGCACCAAAGTCCCAACATGTACATTTATACATAATGCAAAACATTCCCAACACATTATTATTCATCAATGTAAACTTAAGTAAAACAGAAAACACACAGATTTTCACCATATTCACCAAATTCGCACAAAATGTAGACAGTTCATATTACCAGATTCAAAGAAACATGCAGATTTTCACCATATTCACACAAAACATCCAAATACACTACCAGAAAAAAGGGTTTTCCCGACGAAAAAAAAAAACGGCCGACGAATTAAAATTTTCGTCGATAATTGTAAGGAATAGCCGACGATTTTCTTTTTCGTCGGCCATAGTTTAACCATAGCCGACGAAAGCGTTTTTTCATTGGTATTTTCACAAAATCGTCGGCTATATTCGTATTTCAGTCGACGATTTGTATTTTCGTCGGCCTTTCTCCGAAACTTTAGCCGAGGACAAGTTTTGGAAGTATGGCCGACGAAGTTGACATTTTCGTCGGCTATAAGTCTATATATTTTCAGATCTGGGCAGCAGCTGCTCATTTAAAAAAAAAAGGGAAAAACGGGAGAAAGAGTGAAAAATCTGTGGGTATTGTTGAAATCCGTCCTCTCTTACATTGTGGAGCTATATATAGGTACGTATACATGTGTATATATGTTGATTTTGAGTTTTAGTTGAGTTTTAGTGATTTTGATTTAGTAAGTGATTTTTTGTTTTGTTGTTGTTTTAGTGCATGTTAGAATGTATGTATATGTGTTGATTTTGAGTTTTAGTTGAGTTGATTTTGAGTTTTAGTGATTTTGATTTATTAAGTGATTTTTTGTTTAATTTGTTGTTGTTTTAATTAGTGTTAGAATGTATGTATATATGTTGATTTTGAGTTTTAGTTTAATTATGTGTTTTAATTTGATGTTATTTTAATTAGTGTTAAAATATATATATATATATATATATATATATTAATTACTAGTTGTTGATATATAGTGTAATTAATTAACTTAAATAATAGTTGTTAATTAATGGTATATATATATGAGTTGATGTTGATAATAATATATATTGTAATGTAATTAATTATTAAGGATATATATATATATATATATGTGTGTTAATTAATTTCTTATTAATTAAAGTTATACATATATATTATTATCAGGCTATATATGGATCTGGATAAGAGTTGGATTTCGCTTCCAAGGCATGACCGACGATACACTACAGGAGTTGTGAATTTTTTGCAGTTCGTCGAGGAAAATGCAAACGAGAATGATTACCATTATTGCCCGTGCAAGAAATGTAAGTGTCACAGTGATATGTGTCGATTTCCGATTAGGACAGTATGGGAGCACCTAAAGAGTAATGGGTTTTGGCCGAAGTACAAACGTTGGATATATCACGGTGAGCCATCATTAAATGGATCGCATGATCATGGGCAGTTTTTTTTAGGCGGGCAGTAGTAGTACATCCAACGATCCAACAATGTCATTCGTCAACGACGTGTTTCTTTTTGAAAGCGGTGTACGTGGGGAACAATATATGCATGACCCGGTGCTGCCCTTCCCACAAGTTGTCAACACTACTGCCTTTGACAAGTACAACAAACTGATTGCATTGCAACAGACCCCTGTGTCTTTAAGTTTTGAGAAGACAGTTCTTCAAAGTGTGATGGAGGTAATGAGGATTAAAGTCGAGACAAAATCGACTATCAAGCAAGTGGATGAATATCTACAGTACACTTGTTCGTTGTTGGAGGAGGGTCATCGTAATCCTACCAATCACCGTAAGGTCCGAAGTATCCTCAAAGATCTAGGGCTTTCCTACATTAAGATCCATGCATGCGCATTTGACTGCGTTCTCTTCTGGGGTAAAGATGCAGAAGGGAATGACCTTGCTAGCCTTGACGCATGTCCGATATGTCAGTCTGACCGATATAAGTTGACGGAAGCAGGCAATAGGAAACCTGTGAAAGTGCTTCGGTATTTTCCATTGAGAGATAGGCTTGAGCGGTTGTACATGTCAGAAACAACCGCAAAAGCTATGAGATGGCACGGTGAGCGGGACGCGGAAGACGTAAATATCATGACACACATCTCTGACGGAGCGGCTTGGAAGCATATAAACAATGAGTTTCCTCATTTTGCGTCAGATGTCAGAAACGTCAGGCTCGGGCTCTCAACCGAAGGGTTCAACCCTTTCGGCACCATGAGTCTTTCATACAGTATATGGCCGGTGGTTTTGGTACCTTACAACCTTCCTCCGTGGATGTGCATGAAAAAAGAATATAATATGTTGACGTTGTTGATTCCGGGGCCTGGTTACCCAGGAAAATGTCTCGATGTGTATATGAGACCATTGATTGAAGAGCTTAAAGTATTGTGGGACGTTGGTCATCCCACTTTTGACAAGTACAAGGAGGAGACGTTCCAGATGCATGCCATGGTTATTGGTACCATCAGTGATTTTCTTGCTTATGGGATGTTGTCGGGCAGCGTTATTAGGGGATACAAGGCTTGTCCAGAGTGCCTCAGCGATTATGGGAGCACCCCTCATTGCAACAAGATATGTAGAATGGGTCATCGTGTGTTCCTTCCGGCGGATCACCACTGGCGTTACGAGTCCGCCGCATTTGATGGAACCGAAGAACACGGTGGTCCCCCCAGAAGATGGACGGGAAGAGAAGTTTTAGCAGTGCTTAATGAGTACGATTTTGGGCCCCTCAGCAATCATCCCGACATTGTAGCGGAAATACCTGAAAGGCCTGAGGAGTACAAATTCTGGACACATAAGAGCATATTGTGGGAACTCCCTTACTGGTGTGAGTTGCTGATCCGTCACTTCCTGGACGTTATGCACATAGAAAAAAATGTTTCTGAAAGTGTGGTGGGCACAACGCTGAACTTGGAGGGGAAGACGAAAGACGGTCCTAAGGCTCGCACTGATCTGCAAAACATGAATATCAGAAAACAACTATGGTTGAAACAAGGGAAGAGAAAAATGCCTCAAGCTCCTTACACCGTCAAGCCTGAGCATAAATCAGAAATTTTCCATTAGATAAGTCGGGCCAAGTATCCTTCAGGCTTTGCTGGAAATGTAGCCAAGTGTGTGAACAGACAATTCAACAATCTTTACGGGTTGAAAAGTCATGACAATCATATCCTGCTACAACGTCTCTTCCCTGTTTTCATTCGACCGTTCCTTCCCCGTCACGTTGTGGAGCCGTTAGTAGCGTTGGCAAGATTTTTCCAGAAGGTATGCACACGGGAAGTGAGAAAATCTGACCTCCGGGAAATGCAACAAGACATCGTATATATCATGTGTAAATTTGAGATGATATTTCCTCCAAATTTTTTCGACATCATGCCTCACCTCATGATCCATCTTCCTCGGCAGTTGTTGCTTACCGGTGCTGTGCACTTCACTTGGATGTATCTAATGGAAAGGTACGTATTTTACACCTTATGTTAATTTCCTCATCAATATATGTGATATATTATTAATGTATTATCATAACACTTTAAAAACTTGATTTATAGGCAACTTGGACAATACAGTGATTTTGTCCAAAACAGATCCGCACCTGAAGGATGTATAGCTGAAGCATATATTGCGCACAAGTGCGTCACCTACATGAAGCTTAGGAGCGTTACAGGAAAGCATACCGGAAGATGTACCTTCACAGTTCAATCTTTCCATACTCTCCGACGATGTTGTACTCGGTGGAAACATGCCAGTTTCCTACAAGTTGAAAGATTATGAGGTAGCCATTGCACATTGGTGAGTACTAATTAACTGTCCAGAAGTTCAGTTTTGGAAGAACATGCATCTAAACTATGACCAAGTAGGAGGTGATCTCGATTACCACAACCGGACATTCGCAGAGTATTTCGGCCGCTGGGTACGTAACTTTAACACTATTCTATACGTATTTATATATTATTATGTATAATTATTCATATTTATAGTTGATTCTGATGGTTGCAGATGGACCTTATTAAGAATGATAATCACCCAAATTGGCCGCACGAACTCAGACTTCTGGCGATGAAGCCGGTCTATTCAAAAGTTTATGCGACGTGCAAGGTGAAAGGTGTGTTATTTCGATGTGAAGAGAGAGTCCTCAGACTGAAAACACAAAATTCAGGGGTTATGTCACATGGTGGGGATGATGGAGTTGACTATTACGGTGTTCTCCATTCAGTTGTGGAACTGCATTATGGGGAAGGCATGAAAGTGCACCTTTTCAAGTGTAGATAGTTTGACACACGGCCGCAGAGCATGAAAACCGATCAATACGGCATAACTTCTGTGAACACAAGTACATCATGGTATGAGGACGACCCGTTCGTTTTAGCCACATGGGTGAAACAAGTGTTTTATCTTGATGATCTCGCCAAGGGTGACCCGTGGAAAGTAGTCAACACTATCCACCATCGCAACATTTACCGGGCGTCTACACTTGGAGTGGCTGAAGAGAACGAGGAAGGGGGCACCGCGTATCAAGAGCCCAATTCAAACGGTATTCTTGACTCCTCTTTTATTCGCCTAGACACGCCGGTGCGAATTCGACGTGAAGAGCCACTGCTTGTTGATGTTGATCCAAATGAAGAAACTAACGAGGACTCTAGTGGTGAGGAACGACATAGATTACCCCTATCGAGCAATTCAGAAACCGAAGAAGACTCATCCGATGATTCCGATTACAATCCGACGGATTAAGTAATTTAGATGATGTAATCCTTTCATTTGTAATCCACTCTTTTCTAATGAACGGGCGTGGGGATGAGCCTCCCAGCATAGGCTGGGTTCTAAACCCTTTAAAAAAAAAAAATTTGAAATATGTTGACTGCTGGGTTTCTGTTTTTTTTTTTTTTCAATTTTGGTTATATATGAACAGGACATAGGAATACGAGAGGTGTAAACCCACTGATTTTTTTATTTTTTTCAAAGAATAGCTGACGAAAAACACGTTATTTCGTCGGCTATACTCATAATAGCCGACGAAAAATGCATTATTTCGTCGGCCATAACTATATTGAAAAATACATATTCTATTTTAGATAGAAAACGACAAAAGAATAGCCGACGAGTACTATGTGTGATTTCGTCGGCTATGATTTAAAAAAAAAAACAAAAAAAGTCCACCTTCTATTTTCTATCACTATCGACAAACCATTGCTTCATCCTTCAAATGCAAATATGTCATCAAATAAGATATGACCGAAATAATGAAATACGTCTACGGTTGAAAAATGACAAGATTCCGACAAAATCTGTGTGCCGAATGTTGCGGTTAACTGTGTTTTACTTCCGTTTTCCTATGGGTAGCCTGACGTTCGGTAAATATTTTGAGGAAAATTTTTATACAATTAGTTGCGTCTCATCGATTTGAAACTATTATCTGTTGAAGGTCAGGCCAAAAAACGTCATTTAGACAGGCCAATTACCATTTCTAAGCGTTTGAAAGGTTGACTCACCCGGTTGACCGTCCCGATCGAGCCTTTAACGTTGTCAGATGTAGTTGGATTTTTTTTCATACATGTATTTAATCTTAACGGTGATATCTGACGGTTGGAATAGATTTTCCAAACTTTTACATTCAAAATCAGAACATATGCACTAATGTTCCTTAACTTGTTTACTAAGTATTGAAGTGAATGTATAGTTTCAAATAGTTACTATACGTACACTCTTCAAATGCAAATATGTCGTCAAATAAGATATGACCGAAATAATGAAATACGCCTACGGTTGAAAAATGACAAGATTCCGACAAAATCTGTGTGCCGAATGTTGCGGTTAACTGTGTTTTACTTCCGTTTTCCTATGGGTAGCCTGACGTTCGGTAAATATTTTGAGGAAAATTTTTATACAATTAGTTGCGTCTCATCGATTTGAAACTATTATCTGTTGAAGGTCAGGCCAAAAAACGTCATTTACACAGGCTAATTACTATTTCTAAGCGTTTAAAAGGTTGACTCACCCGGTTGACCGTCCCGATCGAGCCTTTAACGTTGTCAGATGTAGTTGGATTTTTTTCATACATGTATTTAATCTTAACGGTGATATCTGACGGTTGGAATAGATTTTCCAAACTTTTACATTCAAAATCAGAACATATGCACTAATGTTTCTTAACTTGTTTACTAAGTGTTGAAGTGAATGTATAGTTTCAAATAGTTACTATACGTACACTCTTCAAATGCAAATATGTCGTCAAATAAGATATGACCGAAATAATGAAATACGCCTACGGTTGAAAAATGACAAGATTCCGACAAAATCTGTGTGCCGAATGTTGCGGTTAACTGTGTTTTACTTCCGTTTTCCTATGGGTAGCCTGACGTTCGGTAAATATTTTGAGGAAAATTTTTATACAATTAGTTGCGTCTCATCGATTTGAAACTATTATCTGTTGAAGGTCAGGCCAAAAAACGTCATTTACACAGGCTAATTACTATTTCTAAGCGTTTAAAAGGTTGACTCACCCGGTTGACCGTCCCGATCGAGCCTTTAACGTTGTCAGATGTAGTTGGATTTTTTTCATACATGTATTTAATCTTAACGGTGATATCTGACGGTTGGAATAGATTTTCCAAACTTTTACATTCAAAATCAGAACATATGCACTAATGTTTCTTAACTTGTTTACTAAGTGTTGAAGTGAATGTATAGTTTCAAATAGTTACTATACGTACACTCTTCAAATGCAAATATGTCGTCAAATAAGATATGACCGAAATAATGAAATACGTCTACGGTTGAAAAATGACAAGATTCCGACAAAATCTGTGTGCCGAATGTTGCGGTTAACTATTTTTTACTTTCGTTTTCCTATGGGTAGCCTGACGTTTGGTAAATATTTTGAGGAAAATTTTTAAACGATTAGTTGCGTCTCATCGATTTGAAACTATTATTTGTTGAAGGTCAGGCCAAAAACCGTCGTCTAACTAGACTAATTTCCGTTTTAAAGCGTTTAGAGGTTTGACTTAGTGGTTTGACCAACAGTTTAGCCGACGAAATTTATATGCGTCGGCTAAACTCTTGCGATCCGCTTATTGTCCGCCGTTGGATGGCTCAGATCCAACGGCTGCTGATTTTCCAAAGTATAACCGACGAAATATTTGAATTCGTCGGCCAAACTCTTGCGATCCGCGCCTTTTCATTGTCCGCCGTTGGATGGCTCAGATCAGACGGCTGCTGATCTCCTAAAGTATAGCCGACGACATTCAAAGAATAGCCGACGACATTCAAAGTATAGCCGACGATGTTAAAGTTTTCGTCGGCTATAGTGACGAATAGCCGACGAAATCTTTTTTAATCGTCGGCTATTCTTTCCGGTATAAATCAGACACTGTCGAACCCTAGCCGACTTTTTCCTCTCTTCCTCCTCCTCCTGCTGCTGCTGCTCCAAACCGGCCCTCTCCCGTTCTTTTCCGCCACACCCTCCTCCTCCTCAAATCGGCTTTTCCTCTCTGCCTCCAATTCCGGCCTCCTCCTCCTAGCCTCCGATCCTCCTCCTTCCTCAAATCCTCCTCCAAGCCGCCGGCCTCCTCCTCCTCCTCCTTCCCCTCCGCCTTCCTCTCCTCGTCCGACCTCCTTCCCCTCCTCCTCCGATCCGGTTAAAATTTTTTTTTTTCAATTTAGTTTAATTTTATAAATTGTTATGTATTTAATTTTAATTATATAAATTATTATATATTTGTTAATAAATTTAATTTTAACAAATTGTTATCTATTTGTTATATATTTTATTTTAATTATATAAATTTTTATATAAGAAATTGTTATATATTTGTTATATATTTAATTTTAATTATATAAATTGTTACATATTTGTTATATATTTGTTAATAAATTTAATTGTTATATATTTGTTATAATTTAGGTATAGAAATTGTTATATATTTGTTATATATTTAATTTTAATTATATAAATTGCTATATATTTGTTATATATTTGTTAATAAATTTAATTGTTATATATTTGTTATAATTTAGGTATAGAAATTGTTATATATTTAATTTTAATTATATAAATTGTTATATATTTTTGTTAATATATAAATGGTTATTTGTATTTATATATATGTTAATAATGAAATATAGTTATATTTGTATATAAATAGTTATATTTAGGTTAATAGTTAGTATTATTTAAAATTAGTACAAATTTAAATATTAATTTGTTAGCATGTTTTGAAATATGTTAGTATTATTGGTTATTATATTAATTAGAATTTGTTATTTAATGTAATATAATTTAATATTAATTAATGTATTAATGTCTCAAACTGCAGATGGCCGATGCATTCAGACAGTTCTTCGGAGGCCGTCGTTCCAGATCTAGGGGTTCTGGAAGTTCCGCCGGTTCCTTAGAGTCCGACAGGACCCTTAGCCAGCCTGAGAGGACCACCACCCAGCCGCGGAGGAGTGTGGATTTATCCCAGCCGCGGAGGCCTGTGGATTCATCCCAGCCGCGGAGGAGTGTGAGTTCTCGGCATCAGACCCTTCTCCAGGCGGGGCGGCCGTCGAGCAGTTCACGTCCCCTTGTCGGGCCAGATGCTCCGAGGTTCAGTAGGCAGCTATTTCAGGACGAGATAGCTGCAGACGTTCCTCAGGTCCGTATGCCTGAGGTTCATCGGGAGCCGATGACGAGTCCGACGACGTCTGCTGCTGACTCGACTGAGGGGCCTACTCTCTCAAATCAGCTCTACCTCCCGTACAACATTCCTGCGATACCCGAGGTCGACTTTCGAGGTGTGCCCATATGGCTTGCTATGCCTCAGTACGTGAGTGCTGCGGAGGCATACCAGCAGCAGCCATTTGAGAACCCTGACCTCCTGATTTCGGCGAGAGAAAAGGAAAGTCGACAGACGAGTCATCCTGATTTTATTAATTAAATATTTTATTAAAATTACGCACTAATATTTAATTTTATTAACCAATCGTCGTTTATGTGATAGGGACAGCCGCTAGCAGTTCAACGAGGAATACGAGAGGTGTCATATGTTTTGACACGCTCAGGAGGACTGTTGAGAGCAGCAGGAGGATCCGGATCAACGAACCTCCTAATCAGGAGGTTCAGGGGAAAAAACGCCGCGACTACACGGGATGCGTGGGGGCACTGATTAGGGACAGAGTCCCTATATTGTGGACACGATGAGCTTATGTGCCCGAAGAGATCAAGAGGGAGGTGAACAACGCCGCGTCGGTGAGTAATTTAAAAAATTTAATTTATTTTACGTAATATTTAATAATTTTCGGTATTGTTATAATTGTAAAACTAATAAAATATTATCTTTCAGACATACTTCGAGATTGCAGAACATAAGCAGCATTGGGCGGACGCGATGCAGTCGTTGAGGTAAGTTGGGAATTCCTTATCTTATAATTTGAAATATTTTATGATATTAATAATATTTCAAATGCACTTTTGTTTTTTCCGTAGGTTCAAAGAGTGGAAGAACGAGCTCCGTTCCCACTTTAACCAATACGACAACCGTGGTCGTATGAGTACTCCCAGAGAGTTCATGTTCAGGGAGTACGAGTGGCGTTGGTTGAAGACAGTAGACTTCAACAACCCACTTATGCAGGTAAATACTAAACTTAACTATAAATGTTTATTTTGTTAAAATTTTAATTATTAGTATAATTATTTTATAATTATTACACTAAAATTTTTTGATGCATTTTTCTAATATTTTATTATTTGTTTGAAGCAACGGTATCGGGTAAACTCTGCGAACCGCCGCCGTAACACAACCCCCCATCATGGTGGTTCTAGGCCGTTTGCACAATATCAGGAGGATGCGCTTAGAGATCATCCTGATAGCAACCCGTACGTGGAGACGTTCAAGATCGCTTATCCACAAGCGACAGAATAGCTCGTAAGTCGTTGATTACTATTTTAAAATTTTAATTATTAATTTTACTTAATTATATATTTGTTAGAATACTAATTTTTTTTTTTTCCCGTTCAATTAGGAGAGGGTGAACCGGGCCGAAGAAGAGGTGTTCCAGCAAGTAGTTCGGGAGACACAACCGAACATTTCAGAGGCAGATCTGGAAGAAGCCATGTGCCAGGTCGACCGATCGAATGTCCAAACGACAGCGAGGATGTTCGACGCAGCCTTCCCACACCGGTCAAACCAATACTACTGTCGGGGTTTGGGAAGTTCTGGAATAGGGCTCCTGAAGACCACTAAGGGAGGTCAAAAGAAGGGAGGCGGGGACAGCCAACAGATGAGGGGAGAAGTGCAGAGATTGGCCGCAAGATTGGCGGCCGAGTCCCAGAGATCACAAGAGCTACGCCGCAGAACACCGCAGTATCATTTGGATATGGCCAGTTGGCATGCTGAATGCGACAGAGTTCGGCAACACAACTACGCCGCCCAACAAAACTGGTGGTGTGATATGTTCGCGGCACAACAACAAGCCCTTGAACCCCCGCCCCCGTTTCAGCCGTTAGTTGAACCTCCAATGCCTCAACCTCCCGATGATGACGAGCAGGATGCTGGGGATGACGTGGTGGACTTTAGTGCTTTAGGTGATGATTAGGGTTATATTTTATGTATATTGGAACAAATTAAATAATAAATCATTTAGACGTGTTTCTTGTTGGTGCAAATGCATGGATTGTCTTTGTGATTTGCAGGTTGCTTGGAATGGTAATTTAGAAATTAATTTAATTTTTTTTCCCCCAAATGTAAGAATAGCTGACAATATTGGCATTATTTCGTCGGCTATAAGCACTATAGCCGACGATTTTTACCGATTTTCGTCGGCTATAACCGTTATCACCGATGAAAATTACATTATTTCGTCGGCTATAACTAATAAATACCTATTAAAATATTAATATATTTCGACGAAATAACCGACGAAATATGCTGGAATCGTCGGCTATATTTCAGAACAAATAGCCGACGAATTTAGTCGGCTATAGTTTACGATATCGTCGGCTATACTCGAAAATATTCGTCGGATATTTTGCCCAGATTTGGTCGACGAAATTAATTTTCATCAGTAAAGTCATTGGCCATACTCAAATATAGCCCACGATTTCGTTATTTTGGTCGGCCATTTGTATTACCGACGGCGTTTTTCCGACGAATTATAGCCGACGAAAATTTCGTCGGCAGAAGGAATAGTCGACGAAAATTTGGCATAGTCGACGAAATTTTTTTCGTCGGCTATTCTCTCCGATCTGGTAGTGATACAATTCATATTACCTGATTGCTATCTCCAAAAGCTAGCAACTGAATACCCAAATTCAAGTCTCCTCAGCCGAAACCTCCAATTTGATACCTCGAATCCAAGAAAATAACACATAAAGTTAGAAATTAGGATACCCAAATTCAAATAGAAAGATTACAACATATGAACAGAGAAATTACTCACCCAAAATTAGGGTTTTTGATTTGGGGATCGAGAGTCTCCTCAGCCCAAGCCTCAAATCCAAAGAAACAAACACAAACACAAACAGACTGAGAGTTTTGATTTGGGGGAGGGTTTCGATTTGGGGAAGGTGAGAGTCAGAGAGAGAGAGCAACTGTCGATTTGGGGAAAGTCAAAAATGGTGGAGGGAAATGAAGAGGCGCCATTTCAGACAAAGAGTGGGAAAGAAGAGGCGCCATCTGAAAACTTTGTTGCCGCTCGATGTGTTAAGTGATTTTAACTCATTTGCGACGGCACCAGACGCCGTCGCTCTAGATAAATATACATTTGTAACACTATCTATGTTATACTATAATGAATTTAAACTAAAAAAAATCATAAATAATAGCTATGAATTCTGAAAAAATCATCGACAATTCGCACATCCACTTAGAGACGAGGTGCATCAAATAATGTAAATCTTTTTTAATGGTTATGTAACCATGATATAGATCCCCTTAGAGAGATATGCCCTTTTTTTCGTTGACCGATATTGACCGAGGTGAAAATCAAGGGCGGTCGAGTTCAATTTTTCACACGACACTTAGTAATACGTACGAAATAATTGTGTTAGCTCAAATTTATCATGTTTCAATTTTGATTATTTTGATTGCACAAAATAATAATATGTCCACTAGTGTTCTAGGGTTTAGAGTTAAAATGTTAAGTGAGTGTATACCTTTCAAAATGAACAACATAAAGCAAATAAAATTTGACGAATTCAACCGTTAGATTTCATCATCATGAAAAAATATGACTATGGTACAAAATTGACATGTTTTTGGCTTCATTTTGGTCTCAATCAACATGGTCAACTATAAACCCTAAAGAACCCTTAAACGAAAACGCTCATATCTACTTGATGTCAACTTGTTTTCACGATCCGTCGATGCTCACATCACTCGGGAACACGATATGTATAGAATTATATAAAAATTTGAAAATGTTAATGCCCCTATGATAGAGCTCCCCACAGAAAAGTTTAACCTTAGTTTAAAATAAATCGGTTTGACCGATATGAATACAAAGGTCAATTGAGTTTATTTTTTTTACAAGACATTATAAATCTAACTTAAATAGTTGTGTCATCCCAAATTTATCAAATTTAAACTTTTAGTATTTTATTTGCACAAAATAGAGATATGACTACTATTTTAGACTTGATATAAATAAAAGGTATGTCGCCACGGTATGGACCATGCCGTCGCAAAAAAGCCTAAAGCCTAAATCTCTGTACGGTACGGACTGTACCACGACAAGGTCATACAGTCAAACCTCTAAACACTAAATTTTTTTGTGCCACGGCAGGGATCACGCCGTGGCAAAAGTAGCAAAAAAATCTCACCTCTGACTGGCTCGTAAAGTCAAATTACTAAACGCTAAATTATTTGCCACGGCAAGGATCACGCCGTGGCAAAATCAGCCAAAAAACCTCTTACCTTTGACTGGCTCGTACAGTCAAACCCTCAAACTCTAAATCTTTTTGCTACGACGGGCTTCTGTCGTCGCAAACTTTACAACGGCTTGCCTTGCCGTGACAAATATACAATTTCATGTCGTTGCCGTTGTAAACTTCCTATTATTTTGCCACGGCTGTCGTTTGCTTTCGTAAATATTCCAGTTAGTTTACCACGGCTAGCTTTTGCAGTCGTAAATTTACCTGATGTGCCGTTGCCGTGGCTAAGCCGTCGCAAATTTAGATCTATAGCCACGGCTTTTTCCACCGTGGCAAACAGCTGTGGCAAAACGAATTCTTTTTTGTAGTGTAGGTTGTCGTGGGACTAGAGAACTCATTTCTTGCTTATCTTTGTTTTATTTTCTTTGTTTGATAGTTTTTTTTGTGGTAGTTTAATTTTTTAAATTGCTATAAATACTTTGGGTAAGTGAGATTGTAAATTTTGGTAAGGAATAGATAAAAGAAAGTGCAAATTGAAAATGGATATTGTTCTTACCATGTTACTACTTACTTATTACTTGAGTAATTTCAACTTTTAGTTGGTTAAACTTGTATATACTTTGTACATTAATTATTTAGTTTTTTTTTTTTTTTGAATTAGAGATTGATTGGAACTTTTAAATTCTAAAGTAAAAGGATTAGGGATTTTATCCTTGTACCGTCGAGTTTATTCACTCTTCACAACTAGGCGCATCCGATTGAGTTTACTCAAGAGGAGTTACCGAAAAGTTGAGTGTTAGACAACACCCAAGGATCGAATGCCACTTCCATTTTACTAAGTGAATGGAATTTGGATTTTGGTAACGTACAAGTTTTTCACTCTTCACAACTAGTTTCACCTTAGTAGGATTATGATGACAAGGTAGAGGCAAGGGATTTTATCCCGGGTGTTGTGCCGTGGACTAAGTGAGCCTCGCTCTACCAAAGTCGCACCTACTCATTACCTTGCCATAATCCGAAAAGAGTTACCGAAAGGAAGAGTGTTAAGCTAGTGCATAATTTGGAATAACGCCAATTTTGTTACATTTTAGTTGGAACTACGCCAACTTGAAAATCCTTATCCGGTTTGCTTTTCTATTTACAAGTTTTGATTGGTTTCTAATTTTATGGACCTTGTTAATGTCCTTAAACTAAACCCCGATTTGGCGGACTCCAATGGAAAGAATAATTAAGGAGATGAGCTTTAGATTTGAGGAGCATGGCCTGAAGGTAAGGGAGTGTGGTAAATGCCCAAGTGTGAGGTCCCTTTGGTTCTATATGCATGGGGCTTAATGGATGGCAAGTGCCCAACGGGGCCTTGTGAGGTTATCACCATCGGAAATATGCATTATTGAGCTAAATGGATGGTCGACAAAGAGTTTGCATTTTCTAATCTCTCACTCTCATTTTCCAAAGCATGAGTATTTGTGTTTGTGTTTTCATGTTAATAAACTTGTGGCATTGAGTGTTAGATAGTCATTTCACCCTTGGTCAATGGATAAAACACAAAAGATTTAGCTTTTATTGAAAGGATTATCCAAAGTTCAAGTGTGAGGCGGCTACCTTCTCTCTCTTGCCTTGTATTAGTTTGTAATTTTAAATGCTAGTTGTAGCCTTAATGATGCATGCTCCCCAAAACATTGATAGGATCTTAATAGCTTCATACCACATTAAGGACTATATGATGTTTTAAGTGTGAGGTGCTTGTTAGGTAATTGTGTTAATTAGTTTGTGTGACTAGCATGTGGTAGTTAATAAGCTTAATGTCTTATGCCTAAAATTTGTTTTACCATTGTCCATAGCACATTGAGGACAATGTGTGATTTAAGTGTGAGGTATAAGGCTAAGTCTTTTCATTCATTACCTTTTTTCTTTAATTTATTTTTCTTGTGTTAGTTTTTAAAAAATCATAAAACTTGAAAAACTTTGAAATTGCAAAAATAAGTGTATAAGTGGTTGCTTGCTTGGTCTTAACCCCTGACCGGAATTATGTCTATTTGGATAGATTTATTTGACTATGTTTAGCGATTGAAGATCAATGCTTTGTTAATAGGAGGATTTGGCGTTTTGTGCTCACATGCATTAAAATCATATTGCCTATGTCATTTTAGATGGATTCATTTGAGCAAGATGAGGATTAAATTTGTTGAAACTATCTATGCCTAATCATGTGAGCTTTTGGGCCTATTAGAGTGCATACAAGTTTCACTTGCACTAGTTCTTTCATTGTGTGATCAATTCATTAGGGCTGGGCATTTGGTCCCGTAATCCTGATCCCGTTCTTAAATGGGACGGGGACGGGACGGGATTGAAGTTTGAAAAATGCTAATCTCGTCCCGTCCTGATCCCGTTCTAGAACGACGGGACGGGACCGGGATTAGCCTAATAAATCCCGTCTCGTCCCGTCCCGCAAAAATAAATAAAAAAATAATTATATTATATATATATATTTACTTAATCTCAACCGTTGAATAAAAAACCAAAAAATAATAGACCATTAGATTAATCCCTAATTCCCTATCTCACATTCTCACTATCTCATATATATATCTCACTCTCGGCAGACCGACAGAGACCTCCGTCGTCGCTCACTTCCCTGAGTTCCCTGAGCTCATCTGATGGAGTTGTGAGGGAAATCGTGGAGCCACCTCTCTCTCTCTCTCTCTCTCTCTCTCTCTACCCAAACTGAAATCCAAGTGGTTGCATCAGACGAAGATCATGAAAGGGCTGATGAGGTATTTGTTGCGAACTTGCGATCTGTAATCGTGGAGGCACCTCTCTGATTTCTGTTGCGATCTGTATTCGTGTAAGGTTGCGTTTGGGGGATAAGCTCCTCTGCTTATAAGCACAGAAGGTGAAGCTGTTTGGTAACACAACATATAAGTAGCTTTTTAAAAAAGTAGGGGTCATTTTTAACAGAAAAGGAGAAGCTGCTCATACCCACCTTTTGCTTATAAGTAACCTGTTTTCCATTTTCGCGGATTTAATGAATTTTTATAAATGACAATGGGTATCCTTGGCAGTGTCCACTAATTACAAGATTGCCAAGATACCCTCTTCTGCGATAACACTTTCGTGTGCCTCCTCTGGATTTCTCCCTCTCGCTCTGCAGCTGCTCCTCACAGGTAAACAACTAATTTCTCCATCTTGTTCATTTGTAAGATTAGAACTGAGCAAAATATGTGGGCTCTTTTGTATAATATTTATGGGTTAGAATGAATTAATTTCTCAATTTTTTTTCGTGGGTTTCTTCTGCTCTATTTCCGTTCCGATCTATTTCTGGGTTCATGGTGTCTTATTCTTTGTATAGAGCCTTTATGGATGTTGGGTTGCTGCACCGTGGGTGCCACCCTGTCTTTGATTATTTTGATTGTGTCATATTTGATATCTGCAACAGGGTTTTGTTTTGTTTTGGTGTTTTGCTGATAATGGGTTTGCTGCAATATTTGTTTTTGCAAATTGGGTTTTGGTTTACTGCTTCAAGATTTGATCTTTTCAATTGGGTTGATCTTGGTTATTTGATTTATGTGTGTTTTGGGCTCATCCTCTCAACTTTTTATTTCTTTCACAGAAGAGAAAAGGATATTTGCATGGATGATTTTCAATTTGGTGAGACTTCAGATTGATTTCTCTGCGTTTTGCATGTTGGTTAATTAGAAAGTGTTGCTTGGCTACCTAGCTAACTGGTTTCCAATTTTCATGTAGTTTTAGGCAACCATGATTATAGGGGTGATGCAGAGGCTCAACTCAGCCCCCTGCTAAGAAAGATAGACAGCAGATGGCTTTGCTTAAAGTCTTTCCTTGTCGACGCAGGTGAGTTTGAA
The DNA here is from genome assembly GCA_963682095.1 of Potentilla sterilis. Taxonomy (NCBI): domain Eukaryota; kingdom Viridiplantae; phylum Streptophyta; class Magnoliopsida; order Rosales; family Rosaceae; genus Potentilla; species Potentilla sterilis. The sequence goes on from OY821764.1 coordinate 8,195,193, forward strand.
TTTCGGAATTGCAGATTGATTTGGCTACATGCATGAAACTAAATCACTGAAATGTGTAACATTTTATGAATTTTGGCCTCAGAATTAGTAGAGATTTTGTTTGTGGACACCACTCCATTCGTCAATATGTACTTCACAAGCACAGAGGACCATACTTATGATTGGCAAGGAATTCCTTCTCGCAAGGCTTATATTCAAACCTTGTTGAAGGTACTACATTTGAGATTGGAGAAATCTAGCTAAGTTCAATTTAGAGGTTAATTGGAATTGGCTGTTGAATGTATGATTATACTGATGTTAGTTTTGCAACAGGATGTTGAGTTGGTATTGAAAAAGTCATCCGCAAGGTGGAAGATAGTTGTTGGACACCATGCAATTCGAAGTATTGGGCATCATGGTGATACACAGGAGCTTATAAAACACCTTCTCCCAATTCTTCAGGTATATAAAGATCACATCTCTTGCTAATGCAAAAGATGATTGAAAGCTATTTTTTCATTGAAGATATGAGGCCAACTAATTAAACCCTTCATACTTGAATCTCAGGCAAATGATGTGGACTTCTACATGAATGGGCACGATCATTGCTTAGAGCACATCAGTGACATCAAAAGGTTGTTAATCGATCCTAATTAAGAATAATTGTTATATGTTGTATCACAGTTAAGAATGGAAGACAATATTGTTTGAGCTGAGACTAATTGTGATGAATGTGTATTCATATTTTGCAGTGGAATACAGTTTCTGACGAGTGGAGCAGGATCAAAAGCATGGAGAGGAGACATAAAGAATGAGGAGGGTTTGAACAAACAAGGCCAACTGGTCAACGTCTTCTATGATGGTCAAGGCTTCATGTCTGTGCAGCTGAATCCAACTCAAGTAGAGATCACCTTCTTTGATGTCTTTGTCAACGTCATACATTCATGGACTGCATCCAAGCTGCTTCATCCATCTATTTTATTATGCAAAACTGAATCGATCACTTTTGTAGCAAGCTAGCTAGCTGATTAGATAGACAATTTTGTGAGTACTTGATGCAAATGAAAAATGTATTTTGTTATTGATGTTGCTACTTGGAATTGTATGTATTAGACAATTTTTTTATTGCTACTTCATGCTAATTAAGATGTGGTTTGTTATTGATGCTAGTATCGGGAATGGTTTTATGTGTTGAGTTATGTTTTGTTGTTACTTGATGTCAATTCTTGGGTTATAGAAATATTTCATAATAATGTCAATTTTAAATGGATATATAATGAAAAATTAAACAAACCATAAAAAATAAAGTAATAAATTATAGTATAAGAAGTTAATATTTTCATGTCTAAATTGGTCATTTTACAAATATAAGCACAAGTCGGTTTTTGGTTTACCAAACTTCCTGACATAACTTTTACCACTGACAGCACTTTCAAAAAGTCTGTTTACCAAACATTCAGCTACTTTGCTTATCAGTAACTTATTTTCAGAAATAAGTATAAGTCAGCTTTTACTTAAAAGCCCAGCTGCACCAAACGCACCCTAAGTCTCTTTATTCTAAACCATGAGTGTTTGTTTGTCTTGGCTTTGGATTTTAGGGGATTGGATTTCTATCTGTTTGTTATTTTTTATTTGCTATTCGATTAAGTGTGAATTTGGGTTCTGATGACGAAGATCATGAAAGGGCTGATGAGGTATTTGTTGCGAACTTTACACAACTCAAGTTGGCTCTGGTGAAGACAACAACGAATCCTACACCATTCTATATCAGTACTTGCATTCTTTATTGACCAACCTTGCTATATCATTTGGCATTGTAAGGAATGAAGTTTAGAAGATTGGATTCCATTCCAGAACCTAAGTTCCAACAAGCTATCTCGCATCTTACATTCTTATACTACATAATGAATCAAGCATTATATTTTGGTTTTCGCTTTTGCTCATTTTGTATATGTACTTGTAGATTAATGGAAAGTAGGCTGATATAGTTGTTTAACATTTTGTTAAGACATCAGATCGACAGATCTAAAGCAATGTGTAATACTTCTATGTAGAGGGATCCCGTTTTAGTCTCGGTCCCGTTCCGGTCCCGTACGGGATCCCGGGCCTGCGGGATCAAGTTTCAAAAAACCTAATCCCGTCCCGTCCCGTCCCGTTTAAATTCTCACGGGATGGGACCGGGATCAGGCGAATCCCGGCCCGTCCCGGCCCATGCCCAGCCCTACAATTCATTGCGCATGAAATCTAGAACTTGCTTCAAATCTTTCGAGACTTTATATTGATGAGTTGCCGAAGCGAGCATCAAGCAATAATAACCCTACAATCGTTAGTAGTATAGAATAAGTAGGGATCGTTCTAGCCAGGGATTAAGGGTACCTGAAATATGAGATTGTTAGATAAAAACACATGTACAAATATACAAATTCACACATCAAAAACGTTACAATGGGGGGTAGAATAGGCTTCGGCAGCAAGGCTGCCTTTAAACACTAGACACGAAATAAATAGCTGAAAATAAATCCTAAGTCTAATATTTAAAAGTTTGGTCGACATTCTTCCACAAAGCACTAACACAAAAGCAATCAAAATACTTAGCAAATTGACAAAACAAGACATACGGCAAGGGTACACAATATCCTAGATCCGACTTAGTTCCAACCTAATTAGCTCCTTATCGGTTTACTAATTGATTAAGACTCTCAAGTACTTCAAGATTAACTTATCGTCTAACCCTAAAGTTATACTCAACACATTTGAGAACACTTATCGTCGAAATCAAACATGCAAAGTAATTAGGCACAAGGTCTTTTTAGTCGGAAACATATCAATCAAGCAAGGCGTCACCACTTCTTGTTAACATGCATAGTCGTTTAAACCACTCTAGTCCTATCATGTTGACAGATATAAGATCAATACTCAAAACATATCGCGACTATGCTAAATACCAATCTTTGCGGCACACGGATTTAAAGACTAAACCAAGAACGAACTACTAGAATCAGAGTGAACATGCTTGCCGAATCCTACTCTATCAATTTACATCATATTTTCCTTACTTTTTTTAACATGCAATCCATATCCTTACATCCAAACACCACTTAAAGATAAAGAAAACAAATTGAACATGCAAATCATAAAACCAAACTTCAATCCAAGTCATACATAGACATACAACTTGAAACCAAGAATTCATGCTAACTTCATAGACAAAGTTTAACATAGCTACAACAAAAATTACAAAACCAAGAGAAAGGAGTGGATCACACATTAGAAACCTTGAAGACTTCGTCGTGTATGGATCCGGCGGCTTGTGGTGATCGGATGGAGGCTGCTGCTCGGCAGTGGTAGTGTCGGCAGCAAAAGAACCAAGGTTCGGCAAGAACTTTGGGTGTGGTGGAGGTGGTTTTGGCTAGGGTTTTTGTATAGGACTCTTGGGAAATTTAGGTATAGCTTTAGCTAGATTTTTGCTTTGGAATGTGACAAGTTTTTCTGTAGGAAAACATGGCTTTATATAGAGGCAAATTCGGCAGAAACCCTAGGTAGAAAACCTAGTCCAAATCAGCAAAGGTAATCCTTGTGCAACAAGGTTTTGGTTCCTTCCTTTCTTGGTTCTTCTAGGAAACTTCTTTTTCTGATTTTTTCTTCAATGCCTTGGCTTGGTGTCATCCTCTAACCTTCCTTAAGCTTGGACCATCATCACATATGCATTTGTACACCATTTGTTGCAGTAACTCCGGCATATCTCCCTCCTCGGAGCTCCGATTGATGCGATTCTAAGTCTCAGATAAACTAGACACACAAAGCAACCTCCATATAAAACAGTTTGATCAAATTCCTTGTGAAACGTCGGGAATGAATTTTTGAAGTTGGGACACAGTCTCAGGAAAATCCTGGAAGTCCCTGGATTGGTTTGCTCGGACTGCTAAGTTGCAGCCATCTTTTGGGTGACTTCCAGAACTTCGATTGATCTGAAATTTTAACACAACATTCCTCAGTATATGAATAATAAGCACACCAAATTGCACTGAATTCGGACAAGGATAGATCACATTTTTACTCATCTCAAAATCACGAAAAAGACATATTTTGCATTATTTTCCAGATTTCTCAAACTTAGTCATTTTTCGGATTCTAAAGCACATTTGATAAAAACTCTACCAAATTGACACTAAAATAAATTATGACTCTATCTTAGACAAATAAGGGTTAAACAAAGCATAAATGAGGGCATAAGCATATAATATCGTCGCACATTGTGCTCCTATCATATATCAAATGCATGAGTTGTTATTGGGGAAGACCAAGGCATTAGGTATCCACCATGGCCAAACAGCTTTTGTCCTTATAATGAAATCCATTAGTAAGCCAATTTGAGCCTTTGTAATTATGTGTTAGCCTTTTCATTTCTTCACCACCACAAATGTCTACCCTTCTAAACTAAAACACTTTTCCCTACCCTCTCTAAGCCAAGTGGTAAGCAATGTGAGTCCTATTTTATTTTGGTGCTTGTAAATGGGTTTGCGGAGCAAAAGAATAAGTGTGAGGTGGGTAGAATATTTTTGTGTGTAGCCAAGAAAAGAAAAGGGTGACCCTAGAAACATGTTCATAATATCAAAAGATTTATTCAAAAGTTAATATGGACCAGGGTCACTAAAGAAAAAAAAAATAATAGAAAGGTGTTATTTGTGTGAGTGGAAAGAAAAAAAAGAAAGAAAAAAAGAAAAATACAAAAAGAGTGAGGAGAATAAATATTTTTAATTTAGTGGATTAGATAGGTTTGTGGAAAAGAAAAGGAGTTGCAAAGCACCTAGAGAAAAAAAAAAGTCTTATAGGATGTCAACAAGAGAATTGCTTACTAGGAGGCTTAGAATTTGTGATTTCTTTTCCCTTCATTTCTTAAACCACCGCCTTAAGCCCCGCTACAACCTTAATAAAAGACCTTGTGATCCAAGAGAACTTGTGCAATGATCATGTGGAGAAAAGATTGAAGAGCAAGCCTATGGAAAACATGTCAATTGAATTGCATTTGAGTGTAAACACTAGCCATTAAACACTTGAGTGAAAATAATGAGTGATATCTATGTGAGTTTGATGGTTAGACAAATGTGATCCATGTTAATCCTATATGAATCCTTTTAAGGTGCATACATGACATATGCATATAAATTGTTGAGCATGACTTTCCAAAGCCACTTATTAGCCTTACATTTCGAAAATTTGGTTTCTAAGCATGTTTAATTGAAGTCATTCCACGAAGTCATGAATCTCTAAGGGAAGTTGGTGTCCTCAAGGATGCAAGTGAACCTTTTGTTTGTTTGTGCTTGTTTAGTTTAGGTTTTGCTTGAGGACAAGCAAAGTTTAAGTGTGAGGTAGTTTGTTAGGTCAATATTTACCTAGTAATTGTTGTCTTATTCTTATTCTTTTGCTATATCCTTTTGTGTTTTATCTATGTTTTATTACGTTTCCTATTCATGCTAAGAAAGTGAGCTAAGGATTGGAAACGAGTCAAAAGGGTGGATTTAGCACATATTGAAGAAACCGGGTGAAGAATTGAAGATAAATGAGCAAAACCGAAAAATACACTAAAAGACGAATTTGACCGGTCAACGGGCAGAATTCCAGTCAAACTCCGGCGGTCGAAAGATGGTGATGGCTCATATTGAAGTGAAGAAGCATTGGAGGGAAAAATAGTTGTTGATTCAAATTCAAATGAGAAGAAGACAAGTGAAAGGGACATCTTTGGCTTTGTCCCCTTGGATGTTGACCTTGTCCCCTTGTCTTTATGGTCAAATACCTAGAGTACCCTTACTTTTTCTTCTCCACCAAAATATCTTTGAGGTTTTCGGTCATTTAATAAGGACTAAATCCACAATTTGTGCTTCTATCTTTGTCCATAACATCTAGCCCTTCATTTCTTTACATCCTCACCCTTCATTCACCACTTTAGGCCTATTTATACCCCCCTCTCTCCATTAGGACGAATTACACTCTCTCCCCTCTCCATTCCTTCTCCATTTCTCATAGGTTTTCATATTTTAGTTTGCTTAGTTAGATTAGTTTAGTCCTTGTATAGATAGTGTGGTGTAGCATCTTTGGTTGATAACCAAAACCGAAGATTCTACACCCCTTGATCAATCACACTTCTGGGTAGATCAATGAAGCCTTGTTCTTAATCTTCTCTTTGTGGATGTAGATTTGTATAGTGTTTTGGGCTTCAGAAAACCGAAAATACTATACTTTGAAGCTTCACACCCTCTTTGTTTACATCTAGGAAGCTCATGGGTATTGAGGTTCTTTCTCACCTTCTCTTTGCTTTCATGGTGTACTGCTTTTGTAAGGCTATTATGTATATGCCCATGTGTGTGAGTAGTGGATTTGAGCAAACAATGTAATTTCCTTAAATTTAATGATTGATGCATGTTTGAATCTATGGGTTCCTACTCTTTATGCTTACTAAATGTGTTAGCTAGCTTTGTCACCTAGAAAGCCTGTTTAGGCAAGTAATTAATCGGAACATGAAATTGACAATTTTTTGAATCCGTGAGCATGAGTAGCGTTTAGGTGGTGGCTTAGTATTTCTTACGAGAAGTATTAAGTTGCTTGATACTAGGAGCACAATGTGCGACGATATTATATGTTTTTACGCTCATTTATGCTTTGTTTAACTCTTATTTGTCTAAGATAGAGTCATAATATAGTTTAGTGTTAATTTGGTAGAGTTTGGCGAAAAGTTGGTTAAGAATCCGAAAAATGACTAAGTTTGAGGAATCTGGAAAATAATGCAAGTTGTCTTTTTTGTGATTCTGATATGAGTAAAAATGCGATCTATCCTTGTCCGAATTTAATGAAATTTGGTGTGCTTATTATTCATATACTGAGGAATGTTATGTTAAAATTTCAGATCAATCGGAGTTCGGGAAGTCACCCAAAAGATGGCTGCAACTTGGCAGTCCGAGCAAACCAATCCAGGGACTTCCAGGATTTTCCTGGGACTGTCTCCCAACTTCGAAAAATCATTCCCGACGACTCATAAGGAAGTTGATCAAACTGTTTTATATGGAGCTAGCTATGTGTGTCTAGTTTCTCTGGGACTTGGAATCGCATCAATCGGAGCTCTGAGGAGGAAGTTATCAATCGGAGCTCTTCTCATAATATCCGATCCTTTGGACTTTTGAAGCATGGATCGGATATTATGGATCTAAAGATATGTCCATACTAACTTAATGAGAAGATTCAAGTCCAAGATAAGGCCAAGAAGAGTCTAGAAGAAAAGAATTCAGATAATAAGAGAAAGAAAAAGAATCCTGATTAATTTCGGGAAAATTCCTGTGCACGTCTCTCAACTTCCACGGACTCTCCCGGACAGCTCCCAATGAATCAGAATTCGAGCCTTATATGGATAGAAAGCTACGGGAGTCTAGTTTCCAACCCAACTGGAATAACCTCATTATCTATTTTCTAGAGAAAAATATTCCATAATCTTCACTCGAAGGTCAAATCTGCCAGCAGAATAAGTTTGAGAAAAACTAGGTTTTGTGAACCCTAGTTGCAGCCACTCTTTTGCCTCTATATATTGGACGATTTTCACACAGAAAATATCATCTTCTCTTCCTCACTTGAACTTACCAAAACTCTGCCGAATTTCCACCATAACAATCCTCACATAGAGCAAAGCCGAACCATCTCCACCACCTTTCCTAAAAATTATTCCAATCACCATCACCAATCCTCTTGCCGAATTCTTCAACGAAGGTTTTCAATTCGGATTGTAATTTTCCATGGCTTTTGTTTCTTTGTACTTATACATTATTTTGTCTATGAAATATGTATGGATTCTTGGTTGTAATTTTGGTTTTGTAAATTATTCATGGGATTTCCGAATTCTTGTTATATTATTTGGTTATCTTTGGTTTAATTTCCGAATTATGCATGTGGTTTAATCGAATATGGTATTATGGGCAGTAGGCTTTTGCATGTTTTCTTGATTTAATTAGGTTCATTTCCTGAATTTGTATGCATAAAAATCGTATGCATGGAGGTAGTCTTGGCCATGACTATCCTTTGTGTGTTGGTTTCACATGCCGATTTAATACATGTTGAATCTTACGCGAAGTTGGTTTTAATTTGTATTAATCTAAAGGGCTAGAATAATTCTGGAAATTTGCATGTCGATGTGGCATGAGTGACGCCATACCTGCTAACATGTTTCCAATTCGACATATTGTGCTTATGTGCTATTTGTGTTTAATTTCTACGCGAAGTGTTTTTAAACCGATTAGTACCATGTTTAGGATTACACGCGAAGTTGATTCTAAATACTTGTGATGTTTTGAATAATTAGATATACCGCGAAGGCTCTAATTAAATTGGAACTTAATTGAATCTTGGATCCGATTTTAGCTTGCTGCCCCTATTAATTTGTTTAATTTCGTTGCATGTTTAATGAGTTTTGTGTTTTGTGATTGTGTGGAAGATGTTGATCAATTGTATATAATAATTTAGGATTTAAATTTAGTAAAAATCAGTAGGTAAATTAGTTATAAAAATCGACACCCCCTTTATTTGCAATACTTTATGTGATTAAATGCCCTTGATTTCTCCGGATAGAACGATCCCTACTTGTCAATACTACAATCGACACAAGAAGGGTATTATGTGTATGAAGTTGTTTTGCAGGTACTTTGTGCTTGGATTATAGCTCCATCAATTTTTGGCGCCGTTGCCGGGGAAATTTAATTTTTTTTGATTAATAAAGTGTTGTTTTGTAATTATGTATATTGCAAATTATTTAATTTTGCTATAGTTTTTGAGATATGTATAATAGGATTTTTCGGAAGTGTAATAGTAAATAGGGATTTCTGATTTTTGTTTTTGGTTTTTGGTTTTTGGTTTGATTAATTGCCGAATTATGTGATGTATATATATGTGAATGTTTGTAACACTTAGATAATTTCTAGGAAGTGATAGTTTTATGTATGTTTAAGTTTATTGTAGTTTCTAAAGTGTAACATGTAGGTGAGGCCTCTTTTGTTGATCATAACCAAAACCCTTCATACGAATGATGCTTTGTTGGATCCGTTTTATGTAGACTGGGAAACGCGGGATACTTCCCCCCCACGCATCCAAGCGACATTTTGGCAAAGTTATTACTTCTATGAGGTTGAGGGCGGTTTTAATCAACACTTGTAGACCGCTAGGGACCCGAGTTTATTTTACAAAGTATGGGGCAAGTTATTTTCATTGATTGGTTCTCAGGTTTGTAAAACTGGTTCTCAAGGCCCACAGACTGATGTTCATTCTCGGTGAGTGAGTCGATAGGGAGTTCGCTCTCCGTGGTGTCCAACAACGAGACCTGCCTGGTTCCTAAAGAGAGTTCACTCTCCGTGGATCTTAACGACACCGCCTTAGAAAAGTGAAATACGCTCGACCCTAGACAACAGCTTGTGCCGAAGCATCACCTCACTTTAGACGCTAGAAGATAACTTGAACATATGTGAATCTATTTTCTTGAAAACAAAATTCGTCTTTAATTTTTGAGGTATATCGGAATAACCATGATACTACCTTGGGCTGCATCAGTCCATTGCACTGTTATCTCCTCTGCTCCACGTACCTCGAATTTTAAAGTTGTGTGAATAAAAGAAATAGACTCTAGGTTCGGCAATCTCATACTATTTTCGACACTCTTGGAAAACTAGGACCGAATTCTTGTTTGTTACTTGTGAATTTTGTGAAAGCTTGAAAATCTTGTGTGATACTTATATATATTTCGTTGACTATACTTTTACAATAATAACACTTACACAAATTCTAACTACACAAATACTTTTATTTTTCTTTTTGAATTCCTTGGCTAAACACTTGATTTTCGAATAATTTCAGGTACATAAATGTCCAGTTGGTCACGTGACATTAGAGGCCGTTTGTATCGAATTGAAGAGAGACAATGTGATAATTCAATTGCCTGACAAATCTAACAAATATCCCGAGGGATATGTTGAGGATGTTCTTGTGCAGGTTAATAATCTGATATTTCCTGCAGACTTCTATGTGCTTCATATGGAAGATTCGCCCCACAATTCAACTCAATTACTTTTGGGGCGACCATTTATGAGAACCGTAAGAACAAAGATAGACGTTGCAGAAGGCAACCTCACCATGGAGTTTGATGGTGAAATGATTAGCTTCAACATTTTTGAAGCGATGAGGTATCCAATTTCTGACCTTAAACCTTGCTATGCTATTGACGTAGTTGATTCTATTGCGCAGGTTTTGTCAGAAACTTTGGACAATAGCAACTAGCTATTGAGCAAGGGGCTGGAATTGACACATATGGGGAGAACATTTCGATGGAGGCACGGCAAGACCTTGAGCCGTGCATTGCACAAGTTGTTGCCGAGCTAGAGAAAACACCCCACTTGATGAGATATAATCAGTTCATGTCAATTCCCATTTCCACTAATAAAATTCTACCATCTGTGGAACAGGCCCCTATATTAGAACTGAAGGTGCTTCCCAACCATTTGAAGTATGTATACTTGGGAGACGATGACACACTACCAGTTATTGTGTCATCACAGCTGAGTGAGCAGCTGGAAGCACGTTTGACTAGCATGCTGAAGAGAAACAAGACCGCCATAGGATGGACATTGGCGGACATCAAGGGAATCAGCCCTACAACTTGTGTCCATAGGATCTTGCTCGAGGAAGGAGCCAAGCCTACTAGGGAGGGTCAGAGACGATTACACCCCCCTATGATGAAGATTGTGAAGGACGAGGTGATCAAATTGCTGGATTGTGGAGTAATTTATCCCATCTCAGATAGCCAGTGGATTGGACCTGTCCAAGTTGTACCTAAAAAGAGTGGAGTCACAGTTGTGAAGAATGACAAGGAGGAACTCGTGCCCCAACGATTGGTGACAGGCCATAGGATGTGCATCGACTACAAAAAGCTGAATGCTACAACTCGAAAGGATCACATGCCTTTGCCTTTCATGGACCAGATGTTGGAGAGACTAGCTGGGCACGAATTCTATTGCTTCTTGGATGGGTACAACGGTTAAAATCAAATATGCATTCACCCAGATGATCAGGAAAAGACGACGTTCACATGTCCCTTTGGTACGTTTGCCTATCGACGCATGCCTTTTGGTTTATGCAACGCACCAGATACATTTCAACGTTGTATGTATTCCATTTTCTCCGACCGTATTGAAAATATCATTGAAGTCTTTATGGATGATTTTAGTGTTTATGGAAAAGACTTTGATGCATGCTTAGAGAATTTGGAATTAATCCTGAAAAGATGTGTAGAAACTAACCTTGTGCTTAATTGGGAAAAATGTCATTTCATGGTAAAACAAGGGATAGGTTTAGGACACATAATTTCTGCAAAGGGTATTGAGGTTGATAGGGCCAAGATTGATATTATGCTTCACTTACCCTCCCCTACAACTGTAAGGGAGGTACGTTCATTTCTTGGCAATGCAGGTTTTTACAGGAGGTTCATCAAGGATTTTTCGTTGGTGGCCAAGCCCATTTGTGCCTTATTACAGAAGGATGTTCCATTCATATGGGACAAAGGGTGTGAAGATGCATTTGTGAAGTTGAAATTGCTATTGACGACAACACCTATCATGGCGCCACCAGATTGGACGCTACCTTTTGAGATCATGTGTGATGCTTCAGACTATGCAGTTGGAGCCGTTCTTGGACAGAGAAAAGAGAAGAAGCCAAACGCCATTTATTATGCTTCTCGTACACTTAATGATGCTCAATTGAATTACTCTACTACTGAGAAAGAATTGTTGGCTGTTATTTTCGCTTTAGAAAAATTTCGATCATATCTTTTGAATTCTAAAGTGATTGTTTATTCTGATCATGCAGCCCTTAGATATTTGATGAAGAAGAAGGATGCTAAGCCACGCTTGATTCGATGGATTCTCTTACTCCAAGAGTTTGACATCGAAATCAAGGACAAGAAGGGGAGCGAAAATGTTGTGGCGGATCACTTGAGCAGAATTGTGAAAGAGGAGGAAACGTTGCCACTTCAGGAAACTTTCTCAGACGAGCAGCTTTTTCGTGTGGACACAAAAGACCCTTGGTATGCAGACATTGTCAATTATTTAGTTACTAAAACTTTTCCAAGTACATGTTTGCAGGGAACCAAGACGAGGATAAAAAAGAATGCAAGACACTACATATGGGACGATCCCTATCTTTGGAGGATTTGTAGTGATCAGATTATTCGACGTTGTGTGCCACAAGAAGAGCATAGGCCGATCCTAGCATTTTGCCACAATGAGGCGTGTGGAGGACACTTTGGAGCTAAGAGGACAGCCCTTAAGGTATTAGAAAGCGGATTCTATTGGCCCACGATTTTCAAAGACGCATACACATTTTCTATGACATGCGATAGGTGCTAAAGGACAGGTAACATTGGTAAGAGAGATCAAATGCCCCTAACTTCTATAATCATTGTCGAAATTTTTGATGTGTGGGGTATAGATTTTATGGGACCTTTTCCTTCATCTAAGGGCTTTCTATATATCTTATTGGCTGTTGATTATGTGTCTAAATGGGTGAAGGCGAAAGCCAAAAGGACTAATGATTCTAAAGTTGTTGCAGATTTCTTGAGGACTAACATATTTTCCAGGTTTGGAGTACCCGTGTGCTTATAAGTGATGGAGGTTCTCATTTCTGCAACAGAACAATAGAGGCTTTGCTCAAGAGATATGGAGTCACCCATAAGGTATCCACACCTTATCACCCTCAGACGAGCGGAATGGCGGAAGTGTCAAACAGAGAGATTAAGAGCATATTGGAGAAAACTGTGGGCCCATCAAGGAAAGATTGGAGTGACAGACTTGATGATGCACTTTGGGCTTACAGAACGGCATACAAGACACCCGTTGGGATGTCTCCATTTCGGCTCACATATGGCAAGGCGTGCCATCTTCCAGTAGAGTTGGAGCACACGGCGTGGTGAGCAGTCAAGCAATTCAACATGGAACTTGACAAGGCTGGACTTCATAGGAAATTGCAATTAAGCGAGCTTGAGGAAATCAGGAATGAAGCATATGATGCTGCGTGGATTTACAAGGAGAAGACGAAATTGTTTCATGACAAGATGATAAGAGGCAAAACGTTTCATATTGGTCAAAAAGTCTTGTTATTTCATTCTCGTCTTAAATTATTTCCTGGAAAATTGCGTTCTCGTTGGGTTGGGCCTTATATTGTTACTAACGTGTTTTCTCATGGTGCTATTGAAATTCAGAGTATTGAAACAGGAAAAGCGTTCAAGGTAAATGGTCATCGACTTAAGTCTTACTACGAACCTTTTGAAGAGTACACCATTGAGGAGATACGACTTAGAGACGCACCAAGATCCTGTTGAGCAATGGAGAAGAGTCTAGGCTAAAGGACTATAAACAATTAAGCGCTGCATGGGAGGCAACCCATTTCAACCAAAAGTGTGAAGGAGCCGTCTACGAGAGTTTGAATTTTCTAAATCCCTAAACTCTTTTTAGTTGAATTGTATAAATGTGGAACTTGTGTGATTTATCATATGCTTAGAGATTACAACATAATTTTTGTGTAACATTGAGGACAATGTAATTTTCTAAGTGTGGGGTAGGGAATATATGTTTCACATATTTTGTTTTTGTTTTTGAGTCTTTGCTTTGAGTCATAAAAGAAAAGAAAATAAAAAATCAGAAAATCAGAAAAAAAAAAAAATTCGTTGCTTTTATTTATTTTGTTTTGTTTTTGAGTCTTAGGATGCCCCTAAATAGTCTATGATGATTATATGTTTGAATACATATATGATGGTTTTGCATAATCATAAGAATTAATTGTGAGTTTCATGGACTTTGTGATTGGTATGAACATTTGAGACTTGGATTTATTTGTGTAATAAGCATGCATGTTGTGTTGATTTTATTCCATAATAACCTATGTGAGCTTTGATTCCATATACTTTCTTCATGAGCGATAAATATTAGAAAAAATGGGCCGAATTTTTCAAAACTTCATTATTCTTTGATTATTCAATGACTATGTGTCATAGCTTTTAATGAACTCTAGAATGCTAGAACTCACTCTTGACAATTTTTAAGACTATTATTCATGAAATGTCTTGATTTTGAAAAGGATTGAAAAGATCTTGTTAGGATTACCACCAATGCCAAATAAAGCTTATGCCTAATTTGTACCCATCGTGGGACTCCTTAGTTTTAACCCCATTGAGCCAACATTGAGCCATTTTATTTCATCACCATGATACACATTCCTTGAGTTTAGAACAGTTTATCCTAACCATTGTTGTCAAGACTTGGTAAAGTTTAATTGGAATTTGTTATTTGAAGTGATGTTGGGAAGTAAGTGTGGGGTAAAACTTGTCCAATTGCATGAAAAGAGATGTGTTGCCGAAATTAAAAGAAAAAAAAGAAATTCCGAACATAAAAATGAAAAGAAAATTTGAGCCGAAAATAAAAAAAAAATTTGAGATTTCGGCAACTGAAAAATTGGATGAGTTCTTGTGGTGAATTTGGAGTTGTATGATTATTTGAAGGTCTAACATTGTTATACTTGACCTTTGTTCATATTCACTATGTTATTGGGAAGAAAAGAATGAAGTTTTGGCCCAACATGATAAAATTTGGCCCTTTGGAGTGAAGACATAAGGATTTATTGAATTTTGCTAAGTCTTGGTGACATTTTATCACCATTATCCTAAATGTGAATGCCTTATGCCAATCCCCATTATCACCTTTATGTTGATCTTTTCATGATTCTTAAAATGGGTGAACTTTGATTTGTAGAGATTTTTGTCAAGAGTTGAGCTTATGGCTTTGGTTCATTGGTGTGCATAGTTGTTACATGAAATTTTTCCAGAAAATTGATTCACAAAGTGCTTTTATTTGATGAAATATGCCAGCTATTTGTTGCCTTACAATCTGTTCTCTTGCATATACTATGAGTAAATTGCCATATCATGAGTGAAAAGAAAAGAGTATGCCTAGTGAGGAGGATGAAATCAACATAACATGTCATTGCTTGTGATTTTCGTTTCTTACTTGTTCATGCTTTGATACATGTCTATGACGCTCGGGATTTATGTGCTTACATTGAAATACTTAGCTTGAAAGCTATGTGTTTTAAAGATCCTGAGACAATCATTTAGGGGCAGTAGTTGAGTCTTTTTGTTTTTGTTTTGCTAAGGGACTAGCAAATGATAAGTGTGGGATAGTTGATATGAGCACAATGTGCGACGATATTATATGTTTTTACGCTCATTTATGCTTTTTTTAACCCTTATTTTTCTAAGATAGAGTCATAATATAGTTTAGTGTTAATTTGGTAGAGTTTGGCGAAAAGTTGGTTAAGAATCCGAAAAATGACTAAGTTTGAGGAATCTGGAAAATAATGCAAGTTTTCTTTTTCGTGATTCTGAGATGAGTAAAAATGTGATCTATCCTTGTCCGAATTTAATGAAATTTGGTGTGCTTATTATTCATATACTGAGGAATGTTGTGTTAAAATTTCAGATCAATCGGAGTTGTGAAGTCACCCAAAAGATGGCTGCAACTTGGCAGTCCGAGCAAACCAATCCAGGGACTTCCAGGATTTTCCTGGGACTGTGTCCCAACTTCGAAAAATCATTCCCGACGACTCATAATGAAGTTGATCAAACTGTTTTATATGGAGCTAGCTATGTGTGTCTAGTTTCTCTGGGACTTGGAATCGCATCAATCGGAGCTCTGAGGAGGAAGTTATGCCAGATTTACTGGAGTAAGGTCATTCTGTCGGGAAAACAACAACTATCCCAGTTGCACAAGGAAAGCTTTCCTTTGGACTTTTGAAGCATGGATCGGATATTATGGACCTAAAGATATGTCCATACGGATATTATGGACCTAAAGATATGTCCATACTAACTTAATGAGAAGATTCCAGTCCAAGATAAGGCCAAGAAGAGTCTAGAAGAAAAGAATTCAGATAATAAGAGAAAGTAAAAGAATCCTGATTAATTTCGGGAAAATTCCTGTGCACGTCTCTCAACTTCCACGGACTCTCCCGGACAGCTCACAATGAATCAGAATTCGAGCCTTATATGGATAGAAAGCTACGGGAGTCTAGTTTCCAACCCAACTGGAATCACCTCATTATCTATTTTCTAGAGAAAAATATTCCATAATCTTCACTCGAATGTCAAATCTGCCAGCAGGATAAGTTTGAGAAAAACTAGGTTTTGTGAACCCTAGTTGCAGCCACCCTTTTGCCTCTATATATTGGACGATTTTCACACAGAAAATATCATCTTCTCTTCCTCACTTGAACTTACTAAAACTCTGCCGAATTTCCACCATAACAATCCTCACATAGAGCAAAGCCGAACCATCTCCACCACCTTTCCTAAAAATTATTCCAATCACCATCACCAATCCTCTTGCCGAATTCTTCAACGAAGGTTCTCAATTCGGATTGTAATTTTCCATGGCTTTTGTTTCTTTGTACTTATACATTATTTTGTCTATGAAATATGTATGGATTCTTGGTTGTAATTTTGGTTTTGTAAATTATTTATGGGATTTCCGAATTCTTGTTATATTATTTGGTTATCTTTGGTTTAATTTCTGAATTATGCATGTGGTTTAATCGAATATGGTATTATGGGCAGTAGGGTTTTGCATGTTTTCTTGATTTAATTAGGTTGATTTCCTGAATTTGTATGCATAAAAATCGTATGCATGGAGGTAGTCTTGGCCATGACTATCCTTTGTGTGTTGGTTTCACATGCCGATTTAATACATGTTGAATCATACGCGAAGTTGGTTTTAATTTGTATTAATCTAAAGGGCTAGAATAATTCTGAAAATTTGCATGTCGATGTGGCATGAGTGACGCCATACCTGCTAACATGTTTCCAATTCGACATATTGTGCTTATGTGCTATTTGTGTTTAATTTCTACGCGAAGTGTTTTTAAACCGATTAGTACCATGTTTAGGATTACACGCGAAATTGATTCTAAATACTTGTGATGTTTTGAATAATTAGATATACTGCGAAGGCTCTAATTAAATTGGAACTTAATTGAATCTTGGATCCGATTTTAGCTTGCTGCCCCTATTACTTTGTTTAATTTCGTTGCATATTTAATGAGTTTTGTGTTTTGTGATTGTGTGGAAGATGTTGATCAATTGTATATAATAATTTAGGATTTAAATTTAGTAAAAATCAGTAGGTAAATTTGTTATAAGAATCGACACCCCCTTTATTTGCAATACTTTATGTGATTAAATGCCCTTGATTTCCCCGGATAGAACGATCCCTACTTGTCAATACTACAATCGACACAAGAAGGGTATTATGTGTATGAAGTTGTTTTGCAGGTACTTTGTGCTTGGATTATAGCTCCATCAGTTACAATCAAAAAAGCCGATTCAATACCACTTGTAAATACCATCCCCATGACCTTTAGCTTCCAAAGGGCTAAGGTTGTCAATTGTAAAAATGTAGATGCATGTGTTTTCTAGGTTTATTTCGCGGTAATCTAATTAGGGTAGAGTTACTCAATCCCTTGGGTACGATACTTGATAAGACCATAATATGCGACATTCTTAATGTGTTTTATCCCCATTAATGCAATTGTTTAACTCTTATTGTTGTTTTATCCAGTCATCGAGTCTAGTTAGGAGTCTTTGGCAGAGTTTGTGGTGAAAAAAGCTTAACTATCGAATACAACACAATTTATGAAGAGTTTGATTCAAAGTATGATTCCTTATTACATTAGGAATGCTAATCGGTTTAGGAGTCTACATGTCTCGACGTTTCTCAAAACATCAAAGGTTTTAAGAGTTTCAATCAAAGTAGAACTCCTTGTTGAACCAGAAAATCCTGACAGAATCAGGATATTATCAAATCATAAACTGTGCTACATTTTATCTTCTTTTATCTAAATATAATTCTTTTCTTATTTTCAGGAATTGATAAATGATTTTTGGTAAGGAATTACATGAAGAAATCGGATTGGAAAAGAGATCTTTGCCGAATTCATTAAAGAAGAGAATTGCAACTCAACTAGGAGAAGAAAGAAGCATGTCGAGCACATGCAATGCAAGAGAAGTGCACGGAAAGAAAGAGAAAGAAGAATTCGGAAAAGAGAAGGGATTAACTCCAAATTACATGAAGAAACCCTAAATGAATTTAGACTTGATTCCATGCACATTCATTTAGGGTTATTGCCAAATTAAAGAAAGAAGGAAGGGAAGAATTTTTCAGAAATCCTAAAGGGAATTTCGGTGGGAATTAAAGAGAAAATAGAAGACTTACCTTGGAAGAAAAGAAGAAGAAGAATTCGGCACAAACTCTTTGTGCTGAACCCTAATATTTGAGAATGCATCCTTTGCCGAAACTTTAAGAGATAAAACCCTAGCTCCCTCTTCCTCCTATAAATACTTCGGCATCCCCTTTGAAAAATCATCTTGTCTCTCACCTTCACAAGACCAAAGCTCTGCCGAATTCTCTACACAAATTTCATACCGAAAATACATAAGTCGAACCACCACCTTGCCATAAAATCACACCACTTCACCACCACCGAATTCATCCTTTGCCGAAGCTTTCTTCAAGGTTCTTGAAAGTGTGATTCACTCTACTCTCATGGCTTTATATTTTCTGTATACTTATGATACTTTGTCTATGAAGATTATAAGGATTTGTGGATGTTTGATTGCCGAATTATTTATCATAACAAGTTTCGGATTTAATCAGTGTTGTTATTGTAGTATGATCGCATGTGTTCTTGATTTATTTTGGTTTATTTTCTGAATTCATAGGCATATGAATCGATGCATGAGGGCAGCCATGGCCATGGCTGATTCTTGTGTGTTGGTTTCAATTGCCGAATATAACATAAGATGGATTATACTCAAAGTTGATTCATCTTGTGTTAGTTCTTTGGGCTAGAGTAATTCTGAAAATTTACATATTGATGTGAGATGAGGTGACGCCATACTTGCTAATATGTTTCCAATTCAACTCATTGTGCTTATGTGTTTCTTGGTTTAATTTCTACACGAAGTGTCTTTAAACTGATTAGCACTATGTTTATGATTATGCACGATTCTGGTTCTAAATAATTAAGGAGTTTTGACTAATTAGAAGAACCACGAAGGTTCTAATTAAATTGGAACTAAAATCAATCTTGATTGCATGCCGAATTATTACACTATTTTACCTTGTGCGAATTTGATACTTATTATGTGAGTTTTGTGTAAAGTGATATGTGTGGAAGATAATGATCATGTATATATGTTAAATTAGGTTTTATTTATTTGTTTTATTTTTCGTAAAATTCAGTAGGATATTAGACATAAACTCTCAACCCCCATATGATTATGTAATGCTTTGTGTGGTTAAATGCCCTTGATTTCCCCGGATAGAACGATCCCTACTTGTCAATACTACACTCGACACAAGAAGGGTAATATATGTATGAGATTGTTTTGCAGGTACATATTGTGGGTGTAATTTGGTCCCATCAATTTTTGGCGCCGTTGCCGGGGAAATTAAAATTGTTTAATTTCATGAAGTGTAATTTTGTAACAATTGTTTATTTGTTTATATTTTTGATTGTTTAAATTTTTGGTTTTGTATAATTTCAAGTTTTTCGGTTTGTAATAGTAATTAGGGTTTTATTTTAAGTTTTATAATGTTGCCGAAATTTAGTTTTTAATTTGATATATGCTTGTGACACTTAGTTAAATTGCTAGAAGTCTAAAGGTTTATTTGTGTTTTATTTACTTTGGTTTTCGAGGGGAAGAAGGAATAGGTAAGCTCACTATTGTCAATTTATATCCTTAACCCTTCATACGAATGATGCTTTGACAGATCCGCCTTTTATGTAGACTGGGAAAAAGGGCCCTGCTCAATGATGGAATTGGTTCATCGTTGGCCCCCCACGCATACGAGCGACGACTTGGCAAATCCATTTCTATGAGGTTGAGGGCGGCTTTTATTAGGCAATAGTGGTACAGTCAACACAATATTCTAAACTGAGTAAGGGGCAAAAAGGTTCGCCTATTAGTTCGTTTGTCTTTATTATGGATGTCAAAGTTTGTTTAACTAGATCTGAAGGGCCATAGATAGCTATCTCTTCTCAGTGAAGGGGGCAATAGGGAGTTCGCTCCTCATGGTAACCAACAACGAGTCTTGCCTTGCTCCATGATAGAATTGTTGTAGCCTTCTGAAACCACAGAATGTTGTGTCTAGACGATAGCACCTAGGCCGCACGACCACCGAGCTTCGAAACCTAAAGTAGATTGAATATGAGTACGTCTTAAAGCTTGAATTAAAATGTTACCTTTAATCTTTGAGGTATATCGGATAAAAGCATGATCCTACCTTGGACTGTTTCAGCCCATTGCACTGTTATCTCCTCTGCTCCACGTACCTTGAATTTTAAAGTTCTGAATAAAAGCAATTAGACACTAAGGAATTCAACATATTATGCTTTCAAATTTTAGAAATATTGTAGAATTCAATTTGATTCTTTCGTTACTTGATAAACCCAATACTTATTTGATACTTGTAAATTTTGTATGCTTATACAGTGATTATGATTTATTCCTTTTTACTTGTTTATACTCTTACACTTTGTTTTACACGTTTTACTTATATATTGTTTGTGATATACACTCTTTTACACTCCTATATGTTCGAAATTTATACTTTCAATTTAAATTTTCGTTACTTATATTACTAACACATATCACTAACATCTAACTCTAACTAAACTTGTAAACAAAATTTACTTGCCTTTCGTTTTAGTTTTTAACTATTGACAACTTGATCTTCACAAATTCTCAGGTACATGAATGTCCACCATTCCAGGTTGGTCACAAGAAATTGAAGATCGCTTAAACAGAATTTGTGGAGATAGAACTGAGCAAGCATCACCGAGCACACCATTGTTCGAACATCAATTTGTCTCCCCAACGTCTTCACTCTTTGAACGTGACATAGCATCTCCATCATCATCATTTCCATCCAACGTCTCGTGTGAACTTAATCCTTTGTTCCACGAAGATCCGGAGTTTGAGCTACTTACAAGTCCATTTCCAACAAATCTGAACTTTGATCTACCTGATCCACAACCATCAATGGCATCAATCAGAGAGCAGAATGGACACTTGACTGAAGGAGGCATGGTGCCTTCAAACATCACTTATCCGGCCGTAGCAGCCGGCAAATCTGAAGAATTCGAGCTTCGTGGTGGTTTCATGAGTGAATTGCCGAAATTCCATGGATTAGCGGGTGAGGATCCGAATTCTCACTTGTAACATTTTCAATTCACATGTGAGTCCATGTATCCAAAAGGAGCAGACTTGCAACTTGTGAAGATGAGAGCCTTTCCATTTTCACTTGATCTTAAGGCGAGAAGTTGGTTGTTTACCGTGCCTAGTGGAAAGATCACCTCATGGAACACCATGGTACATGAGTTCCTTCTCAAGTACTTTCCAGCATCCAGAGTGACTCAACTGAGGAGTCAGATCACAGGAATTCGACAAGCTCAAGATGAGCCATTTTGTGATTACTATGATAGGTTCAAGAGTCTCATTGCCTCTTGTCCAGCTCATGGTATTCGTGAAGGCCTTCTCCTTCAATACTTCTATGAAGGGATGCGTGACTATGATAAGGAGTTCCTTGATTCAGCAGCTGGAGGATCTTTCCTTGAGAAAGGAATGTGGAAGCTAAGGCGTTGTTGGACACTAGAGCTTTGAAGAACCAACAGTTTCAAACGCCAATCCGTGCAAAGCAAGTACATGAGACTAGGGCCAATCCGGCTCTAGAAGAAAAGGTTGACAAGCTTGCCAACATGATGGCACAACTTGTAAAGTCACAACGTGCTCAAGTGTGTGGGGTGTGTGCTGAAGGACATCCAACAGATCAGTGCCCTCAAATGGGAGGAGAAAGCATAGATGAGGTCAATGCTTTGGGATACCAAGGAGGAGGATTTCAGAACTTCAACCCAAGGTATCGTGATCATCATAACTTCAGATGGAGCAACAATGACAATGTGCTCAAGCCCAATGTGCAACCAAATACTCAACCAAATGGCGTGCCATATCAACAAAGGGCAGCCGTACCATATCAAAGGCCCCCATTCGTCCCACACAATCAAGGTGTTCCTAATACACCTAACTTTGATGAGATACTGAAGTCTCTAGCAATGGGGCAAAGTCAGTTGAACGCCTCTACACAAGCTTTGTTGGTTGGACAACAAACCAATGCAAAGGACATAACCAAGCTCAAAAACCAAATAGGGCAGGTTGTGGACTTCATGGGGCAGTTTAATGAACAAGGGAGGTTACCCTCTAATGTGATCAAAAACCCCAAGAAGGAGCAAGCTCAAGCAATTACCACAAGGAGTGGTAGAGTGTTGGAGGGACCAATCCCTAAAGCACCAAAGAAGAAGGGCGCAGCCCTAGATGATGAGGAGGCCGAAGGTAGTACATTCGGCAATGATGAAAACGAGCCGAGTAAAGAAGAGCTCGAAGTGATGAGGAAGAGAGAAATGGAACAAGATCCGGCCACCTCTAATAAAGAGGCACCAAAGGTAAACGATGTTAACTCAAATGGTTTAGTTAAAACTAACCCAAATTCGTGTCTACATTTTCCCTCTAGGTTCAACAAGTCCAAAAAGGACAAATCTGATGAAGAGGTATTGGAGGTGTTCAGAAAAGTGCAAGTGAATATTCCCCTTTTGGAATGCATCAAGTAGATTCCAAAGTGTGCTAAATTTTTAAAAGAGTTGTGTACCACACGAAGGCATACAAGGGAGGAGCAGGTAGTGCGCATGAGTGAGACGGTTTCAACCGTCATCCAAAAGAAACTACCCCCAAAAATGAAAGACCCATGTAGCCTCACCGTGCCTTGTGTAATTGGTCAATCACATTTTTCAAATATAACGATAGATCTAGGGGCATCAATAAATGTGATGCCTTATAATGTGTATGAGTCTCTAGATTTAGGACCATTGAAAAAGGACAATGTGATAATTCAGTTAGCTGACAAGTCTAACAAATATCCTGAGGAATATGTAAAGAATGTTCTTGTGCAGGTAAATAATCTGATATTTTCTGCAGATTTCTCTATACTTCATATGGAAGAGTCGCCCCTTAATTCTACTCAACTTTTGTTGGGGCGACCATTTATGAGAATGATAGGAGCACAATGTGCGACGATATTACATGCTTATGCCCTCATTTATGCTTTGTTTAACTCTTATTTGTCTAAGATAGAGTCATAATATAGTTAGTGTCATTTTTGATAGAGTTTTGGTGAAATGTGCTTAATTGTCCGAAAAAAATGACCAAGTATAAGATTTCTGGAAAATAGTGCAAAATATGTCTTTTTCGTGATTTTGAGATGAATGAAACTGTGATCTATTCTTGTCCGAATTCTATGAAATTTGGCGTGCTTAATATTCATCTGCTGAGGAATGTTGTGTTAAAATTTCAGATCAATCGGAGTTCGGGAAGTCACCCAAAAATTGGCTGCAAAACGGCAGTCCGAACATTCCAATCCAGGGGCTTACAGGATTTTCCTGGGACTTTGTCCCAACTTCGAAAAATCATTCCCGTCGACTCACAAGAAGTTTGATCGAACTGTTTTATGGGGAGATGGCCATATGTGTCTAGTTTATCTGAGACTTGGAATCGCATCAATCGGAGCTCCACAGATGGAGATATGCCGGAATTACTGCAACAAGGTCAAATCTGCCGATTCCAGGAACCTACTGCCCCCTTTTTGTGTTTTCTGTTTTTAATGGACCAAATGGTGCACAAATGCATTTATGAAGATGGTTCAAGCTTTATGAAGGGAAGAGGAAGACACTAGGCCATGGCATTGAAGAAAATTATGAAGAAAGAAGTTCTCCTAGTCACACTAGGAGAAGCTGCCGAACAGAGGCAGATTGTGTGCTTGATGTTGCTGCTGGCAATTGGGGCATTTTCAATGGACCAAGACATATCAAATGAAGTCCAAGATCATACAAGAAATCCATAAAGATGTGAAGCCCAAGCCTTGAAGAAAAATTCAGGAAAAGAAAACCTAATTGAACTAAGAAAGGAAGGTTGCAAAACCTTATCCCACTAGGTTTTCTGAAATCCTTTTTGCAAGAGGGCTGCCGGCAACACCCTTATTCTCTATATATACCCCCACTTTTCCTACAGAAAAATCATCTCATCTCTTACAAAACACTAGCCGAAACTCTACCAAATTTCCTACCAAAGTTCTAACCCGAAACCCTAAAATACAAGTCCACCGATTCCACCACTTCTCACCACCGATCCCATACCTTACCTCAGCCACTGCCGATCCTATTTCACCACACCAAGACGAAGCTCTCCAAGGTTTTTAAAGTGTGATCCATTCCTATGACTTGTGTTTTTAATTTCGGTTTAGTCACAATTATTGTTATAAAAATACTTTGTTTTCGTTTGGTTTTGTATGATGAACATGAATTGCAATTTTTGTTGGAATTTATGTGATGAATTTTGCAATCTTTAATTCATGGATTTCGTATGTTTGATAATTAGAGCAGTAGGTATTTGATGCATGATTTAGACTTAAAATCGATTAGTAATCTAAGGCCAGGGCAGAAAAATCGACACACTAGTTTTGTTTAAGCATTTGTTGTTTGCATTTAATTCTAAGTGCTAGATTTCATATGATTGAGTAATATGATTAAGTTATACGAGTTGAGTTTTCTTGATTGTGTTGCTCCCCTAGATCTATAAACCTTAGAACTTGCAAGTTTAAATAAGAAGATTGACGACCTTACTTGTTTGCTTGTTTTCGATATAGACTCTTGTGCTTAAATGTTAAAACGCTTAAAACCGGATTAGCATAAACTTTAGGATCGAAGGCGAATAGCATGATCTTAAAACATTAGATGTCTTACAATTGGTTAAAAGGCTAATCGCTCTAATTGTAGTCGAAATTGATTAAGTCTAAGATGCATGAATACTTGTCTCTTACTTTCTTGCATGCGAATCTTTGTGTTAAAGGGTGTTTTGTTTTATGTGATGCGTGAGAGATGATGATCAAACTTGTATATAGTAGCCTAGGATTTATTTTCTGTTTTTAATACCGTGCCTAGTATTAGGGCAGCATTGCTGCCGAACCTAATCCCCCATGTTTATGACGATTTTGTGTATATATATGTATATATTTGTCTAACAATTTCATATCTCAGGTACCCTTAATCCCCGGCCTAGAACGATCCCTACTTGCTTATACTACTAACGATCTTTTGTAGGGTTTATTATTGCATGCGAGCTTCGGCTCCCATCAGAGAACAGCAAGAACCAAGATCGATATTGCCGAAGGCAACTTCACCATGGAGTTTGATGGTGAAATAATTAGCTTCAACGTGTTTAAAGCAATGAGGTATCCAATGTCTGATTTAAAACCATGCAATGCTATTAATATTGTAAATTCTCTTGCACAGATTTTATCTAAAACATTGGATCAATAGCAACTAGCTATTGAGAGAGGGGCAGGAATTGACACAGAAGGGGAACGAACTTCAAATGAAGCACGGCTTGAACTTGAGCCATGCATTGCACAAGTTGTTGCCGAATTAGATGCAACACCCCATTTCAGGTATAACAAGTTCATGTCAATTCCTATTACCACTAACAAAATCCTACCATCTGTGGAACAGGCCCCAATATTAGAGTTTAAGGCTCTACCTGACCTTTGTGAAGAATGACAAAGATGAACTCGTGCCACAGAAATTGGTGACAGGTCATATGATGTGCATCGATTACAGAAAGTTGAATGCTACTACACGAAAGAATCACATGCATTTGCCTTTCATGGACCAGATGCTTGAAAGACTAGATGGATATGAGTTCTGTTGCTTTTTGAATGGGTATAGCGGGTACAATCAGATTTGCATTCACCAGAATGACCAAGAGAAGACAACGTTTACATGTCCATTTGGTACGTTTGCCTATCGACGCATGCCTTTTGGTTCATGCAACGCACTAGGTACGTTTCAACGTTGTATGTATTCCATATTTTCAGATTTTATTGAGAACATTATTGAAGTCGTTATGGATGATTTTAGTGTTTATGGAAAAGACTTTGATACATGCTTGGAAAATTTGGAATTGATCTTGGAAAGATGTGTAGAAACTAACCTTGTTTTGAATTGGGAAAAATGTCATTTTATGGTTAATCAAGGGATAGTTTTGGGACACATAATATCTGCTAAGGGAATAGAAGTTGATAAGGCCAAGATACATGTTATGCAACACTTACCCTTCCCCAAAACTGTGAGGGAGATTCGTTCTTTTCTTGGCCATGCAGGTTTTTATAGAAGGTTCATCATAGACTTCTCTTTAGAGGCAAAACCCTTGTGTTCTTTATTACAGAAGGATGTTCTGTTCGTTTGGGATGCAGCATGTGCGGCAGTATTTTTGAAGCTCAAAGAGTTATTGATATCGGCACCAATCATGGCGCCACCTAATTGGGAGCTTCTTTTCGAACTCATGTGTAATGCAAGTGACTATGCCGTTGGAGCTGTTCTTAATCAACGAAAAGAGAAGAGGCCAAATGCAATTTATTATGCCTCTAGAACTTTGAATGATGCCCAAATGAATTACTCCACCACAGAAAAAGAGCCTTTGGCTGTCATATTTGCTTTAGAAAAATTTCGATCTTATCTTTTGAATTCTAAAGTGACAGTTTATTCAGATCATGCAGCTCTTAGGTACTTGATGAAGAAGAAAGATGCTAAACCACGCTTGATTCGATGGATCCTCTTACTCCAAGAGTTTGACATCGAAATCAAGGACAAAAAAGGAACTGAAAACGCGGTAGCGGATCACTTGAGCAGAATTGTGAAAGAGGACATGCTTCCATTGAGAGAGTCCTTCCCAGATAAGCAGCTTTTTCGATTAGAGACACATGACCCTTGGTATGCTGATATTGTGAATTATTTAGTTACTAAGACTTTTTCTAGTACATTTTTTAATGCAGCCAAGGTAAGGATCAAGAAGATTGCGCGACACTGCATTTGGGATGATCCATATCTTTGGAAATATTGTAGTGATCAGATCATTCGACGTTGTGTTCCACAAGATGAGCATAGGCCGATCCTAGCTTTTTGTCACAATGAGGCATGTGGAGGTCATTTTGGATCTAAAAGAACATCCCTTAAGGTACTGGATTGCGGATTTTATTGGCCCACAATTTTCAAAAATGCGCATACATTATGTATGATATGTGATAGGTGCCAACGAACAGGTAACATTGGACCAAAAGATCAAATGCCCCTTTCTCCCATTATTATTGTTGAAATATTTGATGTTTGGGGAATTGATTTTATGGGACATTTTCCCTCTTCCAAAGGCTTTCTGTATATCTTATTGGATGTTGATTGTGTTTCTAAGTGGGTGAAGGTGAAAGCCACAAGGACTAATGATTCTAAAGTTGTTGCAGAATTCTTGAGAACTAACATATTTTTCAGGTTTGGAGTACCACGTGTTCTTATAAGTGATGGAGGTTCTAATTTTTGTAACAGAACTATAGAGGCTTTACTCAAGAAGTATGGAGTTACTCACAAAGTTTCCACCCCATATCACCACCCTCAGACAAGTGGAATGGCAGAAGTGTCCAATAGGGAGATCAAGCGAATTTTGGAGAAAACTGTGGGCCCAACAAGGAAGGATTAGAGCGATCGACTTGTTGATGCATTATGGGCCTATAGAACAGATACAAGACACCCATTGGGATGTCTCCCTTTCGACTTACCTATGGTAAGGCGTGTCATCTACCTGTCGAATTGGAGCATATGGCGTGGTGGGCAGTTCAGAAGTTCAACATGAACTTAGATACGGCAGGTTTGCATAGGAAATTGCAATTGAGCGAGCTTGAAGAAATCAGAAATGATGCATATGATGCGGCTTGGATTTACAATGAGAAGACAAGAGTGTACCATGATAAGCACTTGAGAGGAAAAACGTTTCATATAGGGCAAAAAGTCCTATTATATCATTCTCGTCTTCGTTTATTCCCAGGAAAATTGCGTTCTAGATGGGTTGGTCCTTATATAGTTACTAATGTGTTTACTCATTGTGCTATTGAAATTAAACGTGATATTACAGGTAAAGAATTCAAGGTGAATGGTCATCAACTAAAACCTTATTATGAGCCTTTAGAGGAGCATCTTGAGGAAATAGATGTGGAGGACGCCCCAAGTTCAAAGTGAACATTTGAAGAGTCTAGGCTAAAGGACTATAAACAATTAAGCGCTGCATCGAAGGCAACCCATTTCAACCGAAATTGTGAAGGAGCCGTCTACGAGAGTTTGCATTTTCTAATCCCTAAACTCTTTTTAGTTGAATTGTATAAATGGAGATATGTGATTTATCATATGCTTAGAAATTATAACATTATTTTGATTTACATTGATGTCAACATAATTTTCTAAGTGTGGGGTAGTGATACATGTTTCCATGTTTTTGTTTTATTTACTTTAGTTTGTTTCGAGTCAGAAAAAGAAAAATACAGAAAAATTTAAAAATTTTAGTTGGTTTTAGTTAAGATCGAGTCTTAGATGTCCTTAAAGAATCGATGATGATTATATCTTTGAATACATAGATGATGGTTTTGCATAATCATAAAAATGAATTGTGAGTTTCATAGATATTATGATTGGTATGAACATGTAAGATTATGATTGACATACAATAAAGCGTACATGTTTGAGTTAATTTTTTTCCATAATATCCTATGTGAGCTCTTGTGCCAAATACTTTCTTCTTGTGCGATCAATATATTCAATGGCAGAAATTTATTCTAAACTTCATCATTCTTTGATTATTCAATGACTATGTGCCATAGATTTTAATGAACTCTAGAATGCTAGAACTCACTCTTGTTGATTTTTGAGACAATAATTCATGAAATGCCTTGATTTCGAAAGTGTTGAGAAGATCTTGTTAGGATTACCACCAAAGCCAAATAAAGCATGTGCCTAATTTGTGCCCGTCGTGGGACTCCTTAGTTTTAACTCTTTTGAGCTTACATTGAGCCTATCTTTCATCACCTTATACATATTCCATATGCTTAGAATAGCTATACCTTTACCTTTGTTCTTAAGACTTGGTAAAGCTTATTATCGTGGAATTGTAACTTAGAGTGATGTTGTGAAACAAGTGTGGGGTGAACTTCGCATTTTTATAAATTGATTAATGCCGTGTCTAAAAGAAAAGAAAAGAAAAACAATTTGGACAGAAAAATACAAAGAGAAAAATGTTAGTCCGAAACAAAAGGAAGAGGAAGGCACGGTTTCAAAGTGATTTTTGCTAAGTTGATTGTGAAGTTGGAGTTTGTTTGAAAATTGAAGGTCTATCATTGTATACATGACCTTTGATCGATTTCACTATGTTTGGGGAAGAAAAGAATGAAATTGGGCCCAACAAGTTGAAACTTGGCCCTTGTAGTGAAGTCATAAGGAGTATTGAGCTTTACTAAGTCTTGGTGACATTTATCACCACTATCCTAAATGCGAATTTCTTATGCCGAACCCCAATATATTCCCTTGTAAAGATCTCTCATGATTCTTGTTGACAGTAGCCGCAGAGAGGCTAAAGCAGGCCCACAGACCCGCAGCAAGTGCACCAGGGCCCGGCCCGAGGCCCAGGATTGAGCCACCAGCACCCGGTCTCGAGGTCCAGCCGTCTATCCGGCTGCCAGGGACCCTGGGACCGGGGACGCCAGCCTGCCAAAGAGGTCACCAGAACTGCCCTTTGAAGGGAACCAGTCCCACATCGAAGGGTGAGGCCAGCCCTCACCCCCAGCCACCTATATAAGGGCCACCCTAATTAATGGGTAACTTATCTCTCTCACTGTTTACATACGTGCTCAAGTTATATATATCCCAACTATACTAACTTAGGCATCGGAGAGGAGAAGACCGGCCCGCCTGGTATTCCCCTTAGTAAGCAAGTTTGCAGGAGATCAAGTTGGATTCATCTGTATCTACCAGGCCCCCGGGTTTAGGCAGAAACAATTGGCGCCGTCTGTGGGAACCTTTGAACAAAAAAACCGTGTAAGCATCATCCATGGCCGAGAGTTCGGAAGCAAGGCAAGAGAGAGGTACCACCGAGGAGGGACGTGTTGCATTAGTGCAAACGCTCACCTTCACCCCGGCCGTCACGCGGGAGCCGCGTGGCGCCCAGGGCAACGGTCAGGGAGGAGGAGGCTGTGGTAGGCCGTCCGACATGACGCGACCGGGACACCACGACAGCCGCGCGGAAAAGGCCCGGCAGAGGATGAAGACAGTCCAGCGCTCCGGGGCCCCTCCTTGACATTCTCGGATGATATGAGCGACCGATCTGAGAGCCCGCTCTGTGATAGTGATCGGGACACTACGTACAGCCCCGACCAGAGCGGTATGGCAGGGAAGATACGGGCAATGGCCGCGGAGGTCAATCGTCTAAGAGAAGAGGGCGACAGGGACAGAGCCAAGTCCAACGCCCGGTATGAAGAGATGGAATCAGTGAACGCTGCCCTGGTAGCCGCCTTAGAGAGAGGACAGCAGCGCAGTGACGCTATGGACAGGGCGCAAGCGGCACCCCCACCAGTCCAACCTCAGCAGTACGAGGCAGGGCAGTCATCGGGCAGCCGGCCCCATGATGCCGAGCGAGCGAGGTCACCGGGCGGTCCAGGTCCGCCGAAGAGCGCGCCAACCTCCCGCCAGCTCCACACTTCGTCTGTGGATGAAGTTGAGACCCCGACTGCACGGGCATTGCAGATATTAGCCGACACTGTGTCAGACTTAAAGGCCCAAATGGAGGCCAACGAGAGAAGAGCCGTGCGGCCGGTGGAGGGCGCCCGGTTTAATGAGCGTATGGGCCCTTTCTCGCGCCGGGTCATAGAGTCGGGACGGTCTGGCAACCAGAAGTCCCTCAAGCTCACCTATTCAGGGTCCGGCTGCCCGTACCAACATCTGGACAGTTTCCGGTCCCAGACCTGCGCCAAGGGTTATTCTGACGCAGTATGCTGCAACATCTTCCAGGAAACTCTGTCTGGAGAGGCGCTCAGCTGGTTCTACGAGCTTCCGGCGAACTCAATCGAGGCTTTCGAACAGTTAGCCGACCGGTTTGTAGGCCGCTTCATCCTCCGGGTCGAGGGAGCCCGGACGTCGACCATCCTCTTCAACTGCATGCAGGCACCCGGAGAGGAACTGAGGACCTTTGTCAACCGATGGCAGACAGCCACTGCCGGGGTTCGGAACCTGGACAAGGGCATCGCCGAAATGGCGTTGCCGGGGAAGTTTTCCTATGTCGTCCGGGTAGAACTCCCGCAGGGGTATGATGAGTTGATGGCAATGGCCATCCGGCATGCACAGGCTGATCACGAGACATATGGACACCACCTGCTGAAGAGGAAGCGGGATGAGCAGCGGGAAGACCATTCCCGGGAAGAGAACCCCCCGCCCAGCCGAGAGGACAAGCCCAGTCAGCGGACCGAGAACCGCGCCGCCCGGTCGAGCCGGCCCAATAGAAACTGGCCACAAAGGCAGCAGAGGCCTTATCCTGACAAGCCCCAGAACGAGCACAAGCCGGCGCCTTACCGCCAGGAACATCCTCTGGCGATCATGCCAACACCACCGGCCGGTCAAGAAGTCTTCACCGCTCTCACCACTTCCTACGAGGACATTTTACTTGAGAACGGGAGCGTCATCCCCCCACCGCCCAAGAGAAGGTACCCAAAGGGAAAGCTTACAACGGCACAAACGGGCAAGTACTGCTCCTATCATGATGAGGCTACTCATCGGACGAGCCAGTGCTGTGCTCTCAAGACAGTGGTGCAGGGTTTGATCAATAGCGGCCAGCTCCAGCGGTACGTAGGGGAAAAGAGAGCAGATCCCGACCGGGAGCAAGACCAGGCCTGGTAGGCTTGGCCAAGGCTCGCCCAAGCCTCCGGTTAGTTTGGCGTACATCCGGTTCAACCGTTGTAACATCACAAGAAATGTATGCAAACTACTTTTGAGAAAATTTCACCGGCTCCGCCAGTTCAAATATATTCATAATTAAGCAAGTATACAAGCAGTAACCGTTCCGGAAAGATTACAAGGAGAAGAGTAAGGAAAATCCTAAGGAGCCACGACTCCGCCCTCAGCGGGCAATCCGCCAGCCTCTCCTGCGGTACCCTCGTCGTTGGCCTCAGTTCCGGCGTCGACTCTGGCTCGGGGAGACTTGGCACCGTTGGTAAAAGAATCCAAGTCCGAGCGAATCACTTCTTCCGGCTGCCCCTCCACCGCCTCCTGATGGATGTCCGACTGCTCATGGATATCTCCTTCAGCAGCAATCGGCATCAGGGAAGTATCTAACCATCCCTTCCCCGCCCATTCCGTGTACGCATCCGAGATGCCCTCTTCCCTGGCCTTCTCCAGAAACTCCAGGAACTGATCGCTCTCGCAGTATTTGAGAACAACCCGCTCGTAGAGTTCCGGGTCGTCTTCCCCGGTCGCAGCAGCAGTGGCGGCACGCAAAGCGGCAGCTCCCACTTGGAGCTCGTCCACCTTGGCTTCCAGCTCGGCCCTCTCCTTCTCCAGGCTCCGGTTCTGCTCCTCCAGCTTCTTGGCCCTCTCCTCCGATCTGGCTTTCTCCCGATCCGAGCGGGACTTCTCCACCTCCAGGCGCTGTCGGGCCTCCGATAAAGCAGCTATCTGTCTCTTCAGCTCCGACAGTTCCTCGCTCGCGTCCGGTTGGTACAGGCTGTACAGGAACTGCACAACAACAGAAACAGTTAATCGGGCAGTAAGACACACAACCTACAAGTAGTGTAGTGGAACCAGTTAGTACTTACTCGGAGGTCGGAGGACGGATTCCTTGCATTTTGGGCGGTTCCCGCCCGCCAGGGCCCCAGCAATCCCAGGTCTGTCCAGACCAAGGCCGGCCAAGTCCGCCGCCACTTGCCGGACGAGTGCACTGTCCGAGCTTCCCCTCGGTGCCTCCGCAGGAGCGGGACTACTCTGCCGGGCAGCAGCAGCCTTCTCCCCGGCGGAGTTAGGTTGTGCACCGCTGGTTGCCCTGAACCGTTTGGCCAGGTTCTCCAGTGATGACCCGCCGGTAAGCGTCACCAGCGCGGAGGAAGGAATGTCCCCGCCTTTCCGTTTCTCTCCCCGGCCTTCCGAAGAAGAAGATCGTGCGCCTACCCGGGCGACACGAGCCACGTGCGGCACAGACACCGGCCGGCTGGGGATCCTGCTCACACCACCGGGAACCCTCACTGGCCCCCCGGTAATCTTGCCCTTTCCAGGCACCGCATGGGGCGCAGCAGGATGGGTCTTCACCCGCCTCAGGATGTAGGCGCCGTCATCAACGTCCATGGCCCTCGGCTCCGAATGAGTCGTAAGCCGGCCGGACTCCTCGTCCACCGACGTTCGCGAGACGGTCTCGCCTTTCTCCTTCAGCTTGTTAAGGAGGTCTTCCCCGTCCATTGAGAGAGTGGTTTCGGGCTTGATGACCGCCCTGGAAGATGCACCTGCAAGGAAAGTGAACAGTTAGCATTTTGCCAGAACTAGCACAAGTATCACCGCTAAAGGGCCTGCTACGCACCGGGACCCCGCCCGAGTTGGCAGTATTCCAGCACTTCTCGCCGGATAAAGTTGAAGGAACTACGTTCCAGATTGTCCCAACATCCGAATATGGTCGAGATCCTCTCATGCTCCAGATCGGATAGCTCGAACGACTGGTCACCAATGGGTTGGAAGGCACCAGGAACCCGGTACATTTTACTCCTCTTCTGCCACTTCCCGCCCACCATCACCACCTTCTTTCTCCAGCTGTTGTCTACCCATGTAGGCATATTGGTGATGATTGGTTGATGGTTCCGGGCGTTGAAGGACAGGCAACCCCGGGACCCTTGCTTCCTTGAGTACGACAGCCTATACAAGGACCGGAACTCGTTTACCGTTGGCATACTCATCCCGGAAAACTCGTACAGGCAGCCGAGGCTCAGTAGTCGCCTCCACTGGAGCCCAGGAAGCTGCGCGGGTGACACTTGCAGCGCACTGAGCATATACTGCACGAAATTTGACAGCGGGAGCGAGAAACCATGCCAGAACTGGTCCTGATGCACGGCAACCCAACCTGCCTCCGGGTTACAGGCTGACTCTCCAGGATTCAGGGGCCGCAGCAGAACCTCATCCGGGATACCCCACGTTTCCCGGAACGCTGCAATCTCTCCAGGGGTCATGCTACCCTCCGGTTCATCACACGCCACAACATCCTTCCCTCTGCCAATGGTGTAGCTCACGGCCGGAGCACCCGCAAGGCGCACCCCGTGCGGTATTTCAGGCTTCGAGGATTCAGCCCCGGAAGACGAAGACAAAGACGGAGATGAAGCCCTGTTCCCGGAGCAGTCAGCGACTTCGGTCTCCGGGGATTCCGAACCAAGCCAGTCCTCCAGCCTCTCCGCATCATCCACGATGGGACCCCTGGCAGCCGATTCGGAAGCCTGGTCAGAACTTGAAGAAGACATCTTAACCTAGGGGAAGAAAACAAAACCCTAGCGCTCATCAGCAACAGGCTACAACAGCGCCTTCTACGGCCTCTCTCTAAGTTTGCCGTAGAGCAGTTCAGTCAATGACAGAGATCCCTCCCCCACCCCTCGCCGCAAAACAACAAAACCAAAACAAGAACAACACCGGGGCAAAGAAATCAACAAACTTACCGATTAATATGCTCAACCGAGAACAATCCGCCCTGCGAAAGCAGCGAGCAATGGTAGGAGGAGAGTAGGGAGCGCTCGAGAAAACGGATCTCGTGGGGCAAGGGGCTCAGAGTTTTCGTCGGATTTCTCTCTTTCTCTTAGTTTCTCCAAAGCAAGAAGCAACAGCAGAAAGAAGAGCAGAAGAGGCCTTTTTATAGAGGGGACCGGTGCCCTAGGCAATTGAAATCCCTTCAAAAACACGCAGTCAGAGCAACTCAAACACCTGCGAATCCAGGCCCTCCATCTCAAGACCGCCCCCTGCTGGCACGTGTCCCATCATTGGTAAACTGCCCATGCCATCATAACTGACGGGACTGATGGACTTCCTCCTTAAATGCATGTCAGCCACTTGTCCCACACGCTGGCGACAGGAAGGTAGGACCGGGAACCGAGGCGTCAGGCCCTCCCACACTTCCCCAGGCTCCACGGTCACACGCCATTTCACTGGGGGACAAGTCTCGTTATGGCAGAACGCCCGGTCGAGATCCGCCCGGCACCATGGCAGTTCGCGGCTATGATCATTCAACCGGCTGCATGGCTTCTTCGCTGCATCTCTTGAAGACCTCTTGTCGTCCCGGGTATGAGCCATCCGCCCGGCACCATGGCAGTTCGCAGTTATGATCATTCAACCGGCTGCATGGCTTCTTCGCTGCATCTCTTGAAGGCCTCTTATCGGTTATGGTTTCCCAAACCGCTTCGAAAGCATCGTCCCAGGTATTGTCCCGGCACCATGGCAGTTCGCGGTTATGATCATCCAACCGGCTACACGCCATCTCTCTTGGGGGACTCGTCTCGATATGGCAGGACGCCCGGTCGAGCTCCACCCACCGATTACGTAACATTCAACCGGCTCGAGATCATTTCCCGGGAACGCGATCCACCCGGCCCCATGGCATTTCACTGGGGGACTCGTCTCGATATGGCAGGACGCCCGGTCGAGTCTCGCCCGGCTCCATGGCATGACCCCGGTCATGAGAACATTCGACTGGCATGGGCTTTATACACCCGGGTGAGTTTACATCTAACCCATGTACTCTTGTCCAGCAGGATAAAAACCCTACATCGCATTGAACCGCGATCAACGTGGGGCTGCACGGCGAGCCTTGTCACCTCAACGCCACCCCCCCCTTACCTCAACGCTTATTCAAACAAGCTGAGAAGAACTAGCAAGTGTTCACCGGCGCTTCAAACAGCCCACAACACCGGGGTAATCTCCCCGCAGCCTAGCAATATGGACTCATCTCGAATATGGTAGAACGCCCGGTCGAGGTCCTCTACTCCACCTCGTCTCGATATGGCAGAACGCCCGGTCGAGGTCCAGTACTTAAGTTCACCTGGGACCCGTACCGATATGGCAGAACGCCCGGTAGTGGCCCAGTGAACTCCGACCCGTACCGATATGGCAGAACGCCTGGTAGAGGCCCAGTGAACTCCGCTCTGTACCGATATGGCAGAACGCCCAGTAGTGGCCCAGTGAACTCCGCTCCTTACCGATATGGCAGAACGTCCGGTAGTGGCCCAGTGAACTCCGCTCCGTACCGATATGGCAGAACGCCCGGTAGTGGCCCAGTGAACTCTGCTCTGTACTGATACGGCAGAGTGCCCGGTCGAGCTCTCATGCACACATCTATTGCATGGCGGATTTCAACGCTCCATTATCATTCTATGCACCATCTATTGCATGGCGGATCTCAACGCTCCATTATCATTCCATGCACACATCTTTTACATGGCATCATCATCTCATACACTCCGGGTTTCACCCCAGTCCATGCTCATAGCACCACAACACTTGAGCATAGTACTACTCATATTACAAACGTACTTATAAACTGTTGCTTGCCATCAGTAAACAGGTACTCACCTCGGTCACGCCCAATCTTCAATGCGGACTTGGGGGACTGGGCAC
This sequence comes from Potentilla sterilis, assembly GCA_963682095.1. Lineage (NCBI taxonomy): Eukaryota > Viridiplantae > Streptophyta > Magnoliopsida > Rosales > Rosaceae > Potentilla > Potentilla sterilis. Next base: position 8,231,889 of record OY821764.1, read on the forward strand.
CGTTGGGTTGGTAACCCTGCGGGTCTGCGGGACAAGAGCAAGACAGACTTTAAGTCCCCATTCAAGATTGCACTTGACCGGGAACTTGGGGGACTTGTTGACAGTAGCCGCAGAGAGGCTACAGCAGGCCCACAGACCCGCAGCAAGTGCACCAGGGCCCGGCCCGAGGCCCAGGACCGAGCCACCAGCACCCGGCCTCGAGGTCCAGCCGTCTATCCGGCTGCCAGGGACCGTGGGACCGGGGACGCCAGCCTGCCAAAGAGGTCACCAGAACTGCCCTTTGAAGGGAACCAGTCCCACATCGAAGGGTGAGGCCAGCCCTCACCCCCAGCCACCTATATAAGGGCCCCAACTACCCTAATTAATGGGTAACTTATCTCTCTCACTGTTTACATACGTGCTCAAGTTATATATATCCCAACTATACTAACTTAGGCATCAGAGAGGAGAAGACCGGCCCGCCCGGTATTCCCCTTAGTAAGCAGGTTTGCAGGAGATCAAGTTGGATTCATCTGTATCTACCAGGCCCCCGGGTTTAGGCAGAAACAATTCTTAAAATAGGTGAACTTTGTATGTGGAGATTATCTCAAGAGTTGAGCTTATGGTTTTGGTTCATTCGTACACATGATTGTTATATGAAGTTTATATTGATAATTATATTCACAAAGTACCTTTATTTGATGAAATATGCAAACCATTTGTTGCCTTACAATCTATTCTCTTGCATATACTTTTAGTGAATATTGTCATATCATGAGTGAAAAGAAGAGAGTATGCCTAGTGAGAAGGATTAAATTAACTTGACATGTTGACATGCTTATTTTCTTACTTCTTACTTGTTCATGCCATGAAACATGTCTATGACGCTTGGGATTATTGTGCTTACACTTAAATGCGTAAACTTGAAAGCTATGTGTTTAAAAGATCCAGAGACAATCATTTAGGGGTAGCAGTTTTAGTAGAGTCTTTTATTTTGTTTTTCTAAGGGACTAGCAAAAGCTAATTGTGGGGTAGTTGATAAGAGCATAATATGCGACATTCTTAATGTGTTTTATACCCATTTATGCAATTGTTTAACTCTTATTGTTGTTTTATCGAGTCATCGAGTCTAGTTAGGAGTCTTTGGCAGAGTTTGTGGTGAAAAGAGCTTAACTATCGAATACAGCACAATTTAGGAAGAGTTTGATTAAAAGTAGGATTCTTTATTACATTAGGAATCCTAATTGGTTTAGGAGTCTACATGTGTCGACGTTTTGAGAAACGTCTAAGTTTTTAAGAGTTTCAATCAAAGTAGAACTCATTGTTGAACCAGGAAATCCTGACAGAATCAGGATTCTATCAAATCATAAACTGTGCTACATTTTATCTTCTTTATCTAAATATAATTCTTTTCTTATTTTCAGGAATTGATAAATGATTTTTGGTAATGAATTACATGAATAAATCAGATTGGAAAAGAGATCTTTGCCGAATTCATTAAAGAATAGAATTGCAACTCATTTTTGCAACAAAACTATAGAGGCTTTGCTCAAGAAGTATGGAGTTACTAACAAAGTTTCCACCCTATATCACCCTCAGACAAGTGGAATGGCAGAAGTGTCCAATAGGGAGATCAAGCTAATTTTGGAGAAAACTGTGGGCCCAACAAGGAAGGATTGGAGCGATCGACTTGTTGATGCATTATGGGCCTATAGAACAGCATAAAAGACACCCATTGAGATGTCTCCCTTTCGGCTTACCTAGGGTAAGGCGTGTCATCTACCCGTGGAATTGGAGCATAAGGCGTGGTGGGCAGTTCAGAAGTTCAACATGAACTTAGATACGGCAGGTTTGCATAGGAAATTACAATTGAGCGAGCTTGAAGAAATCAGAAATGATGCATATGATGCGGCTTGGATTTACAAGGAGAAGATAAGAGTGTACCATGATAAGCACTTGAGAGGAAAAACGTTTCATATAGGGCAAAAAGTCCTATTATATCATTCTCGTCTTCGTTTATTCCCAGGAAAATTGCGTTCTAAATGGGTTGGTTGATAAGAGTATAATATGCGACATTCTTAATATGTTTTATCCCCATTTATGCAATTGTTTAACTCTTATTGTTGTTTTATCGAGTCATGGAGTCTAGTGGGAGTCTTTGGCAGAGTTTGTGGTGAAAAGAGCTTAACTGTTGAATACAGCATGATTTATGAAGAGTTTGATTCAAAGTTGGATTCCTTATTACATTAGGAATCCTAATTGGTTTAGAAGTTTTTAAGAGTTTCAATCAAAGTAGAACTCTTTGTTGAACCAGGAAATCCTGACAGAATCAGGATTCTATCAAATCATAAATTGTGCTACATTTTATCTTCTTTATCTAAATATAATTCTTTTCTTATTTTCAGGAATTGATAAATGATTTTCGGTAAGGAATAACATGAAGAAATCGGATTGGAAAAGAAATCTTTGCCGAATTCATTAAAGAAGAGAATTGCAACTCAACTAGGAGAAGAAAGAAGCATGTTGTGCACATGCAATGCAAGAGAAGAATTCGGCAAGAAAGAGAAGAGATTAATTCCGAATTGCATGAAGAAACCCTAAATGAATGTAGACTTGATTCCATGCACATTCATTTAGGTTTTATGCCGAATTTCACAAGAAGAAAAGGAAGAATTTTTCAGTAATTATCAAGGGAATTTCGGCATGAAAGGAAGAAAAAGAAAAGACTTGCTTTGCAAGTAAAGGAATTAGAATTCGGCACAAACTTGTTGTTGCCGAAACCCTACATGCGAAACCCTAGCCTCCTCTTCTCTCCTATAAAAAGAATTCGACTGCTCCAAAGAAATCATCTTGTCTCTCACCTTCACAACACCAAAGCTCTGCCGAATTCTCTTCACAACTTTTATACCGAAAATACTAAAGCCGAACCACCACCTTTCCATAAAATCACACCACTTCATCACCACCGAATTCATCCTTTGCCGAAGCTTTCTTCAAGGTTCTTCAAAGTGTGATTCACTCTACTCTCATGACTTTATATTTTATGTATACTTACGATACTTTGTCTATGAAGATTATAATGATTTGTGGATGTTTATTTGGCTGTATTAATTCTATTTTGGAATTCCGAATTTGTTTGGATGTTTGATTGCCGAATTATATATCATGGCAAGTTTCGAATTTAATCAGGGTTTGTTATTGTAGTATGATCGCGTGTGTTCTTGATTTATTTTTGTTTATTTTATGAATTCATATGCATATAAATCGATGCATGAGGACAGCCATGGCCATGGCTGATTCTTGTGTATTGGTTTCAATTGCCGAATATAACATAAGATGGATTATACTCAAAGTTGATTCATCTTCTGTTAGTTTTTTGGGCTAGAGTAATTCTGAAAATTTACATATCGATGTGACATGAGGTGACGCCATACTTGCTAATATGTTTCCAATTCAACTCATTGTGATTATGTGTTTCTTGGTTTAATTTCTACATGAAGTGCCTTTAAACTGATTAGCACTATGTTTAGGATTATGCACGAAGCTGGTTCTAAATAATTAAGGAGTTTTGACTAATTGGAAGAACCACGAAGGCTCTAATTAAATTGGAACTAAAATCAATCTTGATTGCATGCCGAATTACTACTCTGTTTACCTTGTGCGAATTTGATACTTATTATGTGAGTTTTGTGTAAAGTGATATGTGTGGAAGATAATGATCATGTATATATGTTAAATTAGGTTTTATCTATTTGTTTTATTTTTCGTAAAATTCAGTAGGTTTTTAGATATAAATCCAGACCCCCCATATTGATATTTGATGCTTTGTGAGAATTAAATGCCCTTGATTTCCCCGGATAGAACGATCCCTACTTGTCAATACTACACTCGACACAAAAAGGGTAATATATGTATGAGATTGTTTTACAGGTACAAATTGTGCATGTAATTTAGTCCCATCAATTTTTGGCGCCGTTGCCGGGGAAATTAAAATTGTTTGATTTCATGAAGTGTTACTTTGTAATAATTGTTTATTTGTTTATATTTCAGATTGTTTAATTTTTAGTTTTTGGTTTTGTATAATTTTAAGTTTTTCGGTTTGTAATAGTAATTAGGGTTTATTTTGGTTTTATAATTTTTTGCCAAAATTTATTTATTTGACTATATGATATATGTTTGTAACACTTAGTTAAATTGCTAGAAGTTTAAAGGTTTATTTATGTTTTATTTACTTTGTTTTCGAGGGGAAGAAGGAATAGGTAAGGTTGCTATTGTCAATTTATTATATTGTCTTAACCCTTCATACGAATGATGCCTTGGCAGATCCGCCTTTTATGTGGATTGGGAAAGGGGCCCTGCTCAATAATGGAATTGGTCCATTGTTGGTCCCCCACGTATACGAGCGACGACTTGGCAAATCCATTTTTATGTGGTTGAGGGCGGCTTTGACAATAGTGGTACTGTCAACACAATATTCCAAACTGAGTAAGGGGCGAAAAGGTTTGCCTATTAGTTCGTTTGTCTTTATTATGGATGTCAAGGTTTGTTTAACTAGATCTCAAGGGCCATAGATAGCTATCTCTTCTCTGTGAAGGGGGCGATAGGTAGTTCGCTCCCCATGGTAACTAACAACGAGTCTTGCCTTGCTCCATAGTAGAACTTTCGTTCTGGCCTTCTGAAACCACGGAATGTTGTGTCTAGACGATATCACCTAGGCCGCACAACCGCCGAGCTTCGAAACCTAAAGTAGATTGAGTATGAGTACGTCTTAAAGCTTGAACTAAAATGTTATCTTTAAATTTTTGTGGTATATCGGATAAAAGCATGATACTACCTTGGACTGTTTTAGCCCTTTGCATTGTTATCTCCTCTGCTCCACGTACCTTGAATTTTAAAGTTGTGAATAAAAGCAATTAGACACTAAGGAGTTCGACATGTTTAATCTAAATATTTTCGGAAATATTGTGAAAAGTTGAGTTCGAATTCTTTGTTATATGTTAAATTGAATTCTTGGTTTAATACTTGTAAAATTTCGTATGACATGATACTTTGCTTTATACCTTTTACTTGTAAGTTGTTTATACTCTTACATTTTTGTCATTACACGTTTTACTTATACTAATTTTTCGTTACTTGTTAAAATATTACTAACTCATAACACTAACACATATTACTAACTCTAATTATACTTAACAAAATTTTAATTCGTCTTTCATTTTAGTTTCTAACTACTGACAACTTGATCTTCACAAATTCGCAGGTACAAATTGAGGATCGCTTAAACAGAATTTGTGGAGATAGAACTGAGCAAGCATCACCGAGCACACCATTGTTTGAACACCAATTTGTCTCTCCCACATCGTCACTCTTTGAACGTGACATAACATCTCCATCATCACCATTTTCATCCAACGTCTCGTGTGAACTCAATCCTTTGTTCCACGAAGATCCAGAGTTTGCGCTACTTACAAGTCCCTTCCCTACACATCTGAATTTCAACTTACCTGATCCACCACAACAAATGGGTTCGATTAGAGAGCAGAATGGACACGTCACGGGTGAAGGCATGGCACCTTCCAACATCACTTATCCGACAGTTGCAACTGGCAAGTCGGATGATTTCGAGCTATAAGTGGATTTTTGCATCAATTGCCGAAATTCCATGGTCTTTCAGGAGAGGAGCCGAACTCACATCTACAACAATTCCAATTTACTTGTGAGACCATGTGTCCTAGAGGAGCTGATATTCAACATGTGAAGATGAGAGCCGTTCCATTTTCACTAGAGGATAAGGCAAGGATATGGTTGTTCACTATACCATCCGGACGAATTGTTTCGTGGAACACTATGGTCAACGAGTTCCTTCTCAAATATTTTCCAGCATCTAGAGTGACTCAGCTAAAGAGTCAGATAACTAGAATCAAGCAAGCACATGATGAGCCATTCTATGAGTACTATGAGCATTTTAAGACGTTGGTGTCATCTTGTCCAGCTCATGGCATTCGCCAAGGTCTCCTTTTGCAATACTTTTATGAGGGGATGCGTGATTTGGACAAAGAATTCCTTGATTCAACTGCTGGAGGTTCGTTTTTGGAGAAGACCAATGAGGAAGCCACCACACTTTTGGAGACACGTGCCTTGAAGAACCAACAATTCGGGCCTCAAGCCCGAACCAAGAAAGTGCATGAGACAAGGGCCAATCCGGCTCTAGAAGAAAAGGTTGACAAGCTTGTCAATATGATGACACAAATGATGAAGTCTCAACGTGGTCAAGTTGCTCAAGTATGTGGGGTGTGTGCTGAAGGACATCCAACAGATCAATGCCCTCAAATGGGAGGAGAAAGCATAGAGGAGGTCAATGCTTTGGGATACCAAGGAGGAGGATTTCAGAACTTCAACCCAAGGTGTCGTGATCATCCTAACTTCAGGTGGAGCAACAATGACAATGTGCTCAAGCCCAATGTGCCACCAAATGCTCAACCAAATGGCGTGCCATATCAACAAAGGGCAGCCGTACCATACCAAAGTCCCCCATTCGTGCCACACAATCAAGGTGTTCCCAATACACCTAACTTTGATGAGATACTGAAGTCTCTAGCAATGGGGCAAAGCCAGTTAAATGCCTCGACACAAGCCTTGTTGGTAGGACAACAAACCAATGCCAAGGATATAACTGAGTTAAAGAATCAAATGGGGCAGGTTGTTAACTTTATGGGCCAATTCAATGAGCAGGGGAGGTTGCCTTCTAATGTTATAAAGAACCCCAAGAAGGAGCAAGCTCAAGCTATAACCACAAGGAGTGGTAGAGTGTTGGAGGGACCAATCCCGAAAACACCAAAGAAGAAGGGCGCAGCCCTAGATGATGATGAGGCCGAAGGTAACAAATTCGGCAGTGACAAGGTCGAACAAGAGCCGAGCAAAGAAGAGCTCGAAGTAATGAGGAAGAGAGAATTGGAACAAGATCCGGCCACCTCTAATAAAGAGGCACTAAAGGTAAACGATGTTAACTCAAATGGTTTAGTTAAAACTAACCCAATTTTGTGTCTATCTTTTCCCTCTAGGTTCAACAAGTCCAAAAAGGACAAATCTGATTAAGAGGTATTAGAGGTGTTCAGAAAAGTTCAAGTGAATATTCCCCTTTTGGAATGCATCAAGCAGATTCCAAAGTATGTCAAGTTCTTAAAAGAGCTCTTTACAACAAGAAGGCATACAAGGGAGGAGCAGGTAGTGCGCATGAGTGAGACGGTTTCAGCCATCATCCAAAGGGAACTACCCCCAAAGATGAAAGACCCAGGCAGCTTCACCATGCCTTGTGTAATTGGTCAATCATTTTTTTCAAATGTAATGCTAGATCTAGGGGCATCAATAAATGTGATGCCTTATAATGTGTATGAGTCTCTAGATGTAGGACCATTGAAAAAGGACAATATGATAATTCAGTTAGCTGACAGGTCTAACAAATATCCTGAGGGATATGTTGAGGATGTTCTTGTGCAGGTAAATAATCTGATATTTGTTGCAGATTTCTATGTACTTCATATGGAAGAGTCGCCCCTTAATTCTACTCAACTTTTGTTGGGGCGACCATTTATGAGAACAGTAAAAACCAAGATTGATGTTGCCGAAGGCAACCTCACCATGGAGTTTGATGGTGAAGTTATTAGCTTCAATGTGTTTGAAGCAATGAGGTATCCAATGTCTGATTTAAAACCATGCAATGCTATTGATATTGTAGATTCTCTTGCACAGGTTTTATATGAAACATTGGATCAATAGCAACTAGCTATTGAGAGAGGGGCAGGAATTGACACAAAAGGGGAACGAATTTCAGAGGAAGCACGGCTCGAACTCGAGCCATGCATTGTACAAGTTGTTGCCGAATTAGATGCAACACCCCATTTCAGGTATAACAAGTTCATGTCAATTCCTATTACCACTAACAAAATCCTACCATCTGTGGAACAGGCCCCAATTCTAGAGCTTAAGGCTCTACCTGATCATCTGAAGTACGTGTACTTGGGAAACGATGACACTTTACCAGTTATTGTGTCATCAAAGCTGAGTGAGCAGCAAGAAACCCAACTGACTGATGTGCTTAATAGAAACAAGACCGCCATTGGTTGGACTTTGGCGGATATCAAGGGAATCAGCCCTACCACTTGTGTTCACAGGATCTTGCTTAAAGAAGGAGCCAAGCCTACTAGGGACACTACCAGAAAAAAGAGCATTACCGACGAAAAAAAAAAAACGGCCGACGACATACTTTTTTCGTCAGCTATTCCCAAGAATGGCCGACGATTTTTTATTTCGTCGCTAAAAATAAAAAATCATCGGCTATTCCCCAAGAATGGCCGACGATTTTTTCTTTCGTCACTAAAAAATATTTTTCGTCGGCTATACCCCTAGAATGACCGACGATTTGGATTTTCGTCGGCCTTTCTCTTAAAGTATAGCCGACGAAAACTTTAGAAAGTTTGGCCGACGAAATTGGAATTTTTGTCGGCTATAAGTCTTTATATTTTCAGATCTGGACAGAAGCTGCTCATTTAAAAAAAAACGAAAAAAAACGGGAGAAAGAGTGAAAAATCTGTGGGTATTGTTGAAATCCGTCCTCTCTTACATTGTGGAGCTATATATAGGTACGTATATGTGTATATATGTTGATTTTGAGTTTTAGTTGAGTTGATTTTGAGTTTTAGTGATTTTGATATAGTAAGTGATTTTTTGTTTTGTTGTTGTTTTAGTGTTAGAATGTATGTATATATGTTGATTTTGAGTTGTAGTTGAGTTGATTTTCAGTTAGAGTATAATTATGTGTTTTAATTTGATGTTATTTTAATTAGTATTAAAATATATATAAATATGTTAATTAATGGTTGTTAATAGTGTAATGAACTTAAATAATGGTTGTTAATTAATGGTATATATATATATGAGTTAATGTTGATAATAATATATATGTGTTAATTAATTTCTTATTAATTAAAGTTATACATATCACCACCAGAAAAGGCATTATAGCCGACGAAATTACAAATAACGGCCAACGAACTCTTTATTCGTCGGCTATAACCATTATAGCCGACGAAATTCGTCGTCTGTAGTGGTATTTCGTCGGCTAAAATGGTTATAGCCGACGATATCGTCGTCGGGTATAGTTTTGCCGACGGCGTATTTCCGACGATGTTATAACCGACGATATGTAGTCGGATAATGGTTATAGCCGACGAAATCGCCGGCTATAATAATTATAGCCGACGATATCGTCGGCTATAACCATTATAGCCGACGACTTAAATTCGTCGGCTATGATGCATTTTCTGGTAGTGTATATATTATTATCAGGCTATATATGGATCGAGATAAGAGTTGGATTTCGCTTCCAAGGCATGACCGACGATACACTACAGGAGTTGTGGATTTTTTGCAGTTCGTCGAGGAAAATGCAAATGGGAAGGAATACCATTATTGCCCTTGTAAGAAATGTAAGTGTCGCAGTGATATGTGTCGATTTCCGATTAGAACAGTATGACAGCACCTAAAGAGTAATGGGTTTTGGCCGAAGTACAAACGTTGGATATATCACGGTGAGCCATCATTAGATGGATCGCATGATCATGGGCAGTTTTTTTAGGCGGGCAGTAGTAGTACATCCAACGATCCAACAATGGCATTCGTCAACGACGTGTTTCCTTTTGAAAGCGGTGTACGTGGGGAACAACATATGCATGACCCGGTGCAGCCGTTCCCACAAGTTGTCAACACTGCTGCCTTTGACAAGTACAACAAACTGATTGCATTGCAACAGACCCCTGTGTCTTCAAGTTCTGAGAAGACAGTTCTTGAAAGTGTGATGGAGGTAATGAGGATTAAAGTCGAGACAAAATCGAGCATCAGGCAAGTGGATGAATATCTACAGTACACTTCTTCGTTGTTGGAGGAGGGTCATCGTAATCCTACCAATCACCGTAAGGTCCGAAGTATCCTCAAAGATCTAGGGCTTTTCTACATTAAGATCCATGCATGCGCATTTGACTGTGTTCTCTTCTGGGGTAAAGATGCAAAAGGGAATGACCTTGCTAGCCTTGACTCATGTCCGATATGTCAGTCTGACCGATATAAGTTGACGGAAGCAGGCAATAGGAAACCTGTGAAAGTGCTTCGGTATTTTCCGTTGAGAGATAGGCTTGAGCGGTTGTACATGTCAGAAACCACCGCAAAAGCTATGAGATGGCACGGTGAGCGGGACGCGGGAGACGCAGATATCATGACACACATCTCTGACGGAGCGGCTTGGAAGCATATAAACAAGGAGTTTCCTCATTTTGCGTCAGATGTCAGAAACGTCAGGCTCGGGCTCTCAATCGACGGGTTCAACCCTTTCGGCACCATGAGTCTTTCATACAGTATATGGCCGGTGGTTTTGGTACCTTACAACCTTCCTCCTTGGATGTGCATGAAGAAGGAATATAATATGTTGACGTTGTTGATTCCGGGGCCTGGTTACCCAGGGAAATGTCTCGATGTGTATATGAGACCATTGATTGAAGAGCTTAAGGTATTGTGGGACGTTGGTCATCCCACTTTTGACAAGTACAAGCAGGAGACGTTCCAGATGCATGCCATGGTTATTGGTACCATCAGTGATTTTCCTGCTTATGGGATGTTGTCGGGCAGCGTTGTTAGGGGATACAAGGCTTGTCCAGAGTGCCTCAGCGATTATGGGAGCACCCCTCATTGCAACAAGATATGCAGAATGGGTCATCGTGTGTTCCTTCCGGCGGATCACCACTGGCGTTACGAGTCCGCCGCATTTGATGGAACCGAAGAACACGGTGGTCCTCCCAGAAGATGGACGAGAAGAGAAATTTTAGCAGTGCTTAATGAGTACGATTTTGGGCCCCTCAGCAATCATCCCGATATTGTAGCGGAAATACCTGAAAGACCTGAGGAGTACAAATTCTGGACACATAAGAGCATATTGTGGGAACTCCCGTACTGGTGTGAGCTGCTGATCCGTCACTTCCTAGACGTTATGCACATAGAAAAAAATGTTCCTCAAAGTGTGGTGGGCACAACGCTGAACTTGGAGGGGAAGACGAAAACACAAAATTCAGGGGTTATGGCACATGGTGGGGATGATGGAGTTGACTATTACGGTGTTCTCCATTCAGTTGTGGAACTGCATTACGGGGAAGGCATGAAAGTGCACCTTTTCAAGTGTAGATGGTTTGACACACGGCCGCAGAGCATGAAAACCGATCAATACGGCATAACTTCTGTGAACACTAGTACATCATGGTATGAGGACGACCCGTTCGGTTTAGCCACATGGGTGAAACAAGTGTTTTATCTTGATGATCTCGCCAAGGGGGACCCGTGGAAAGTAGTCAACACTATCCACCATCGCAACATTTACCGGGCGTCTACACTTGGAGTGGCTGAAGAGAACGAGGAAGGTGGCACCGCGTATCAAGAGCCCAACTCAAACAGTATTCCTGACTCCTCTTTTATTCGCCTAGACACGCCGGTGCGAATTCGACGTGAAGAGCCACTGCTTGTTGATGTTGATCCAAATGAAGAAACTAACGAGGACTCTAGTGGTGAGAAAAGACATAGATTACCCCTATCGAGCAATTCAGAAACCGAAGAAGACTCATCCGATTATTCCGATTACAATCCGACGGATTAAGTAATTTAGATGATGTAATCCTTTCATTTGTAATCCACTCGATCATTTCTAATGAACGGGCATGGGGATGAGCCTCCCAGCTAGGCTGGGTTCCAAACCCCTTAAAAAAAAATTTGAAATATGTTGACTGCTGGGTTTCTGTTTTTTTTATGTTCAATTTTGGTTATATATGAACATGACATATGGGTACGAGAGGTGTAACACAACTGATTTTTTTATTTTTTTTCACAGAATAGCCGACGAAAAATACATTATTTCGTCGGCTATACTAATTACAGCCGACGAAATATGCGTGATTTCGTCGGCCAAAACTATATTGAAAAATACATATTTTATTTTAGACACAAAACGACAAAAGAATAGCCGACGAGTACTAGGTTTGATTTCGTCGGCTATTCTTTAAAAAAAAAAAAACAGACCACCTTCCATTTTCTATCACTATCGACAACCCATTGCTTCATCCTTCAAATGCAAATGTGTCGTGAAATAAGATATGACCGAAATAATGAAATACGTCTACGGTTGAAAAATGACACGATTCCGACAAAATCTGCGTGCCGAATGTTGCGGTTAACTGTTTTTTACTTCCGTTTTCCTATGGGTAGCCTGACGGTCGGTAAATATTTTGAGGAAAATTTTTATACGATTAGTTGCGCCTCATCGATTTGAAACTATTATCTGTTGAAGGTCAGGCCAAAAAACGTCATTTACACAGGCCAATTTCCGTTTTAAAGCGTTTAGAGGTTTGACTTCGTAGTTTAACCAAAGGTTTAGCCGACGAATTCAAATATTTCGTCGGCTAAACTCTTGTGATCCGCTTATTGTCCGCTGTTGGATGGCTCAGATCCAACGGCTGTGATTTTCCAAAGTATAGCCGACGAAATATTTGTATTCGTCGGCTAAACTCTTGTGATCCGCGCCTTTTCATTGTCCGCCGTTGGATGGGGGAGATCGGACTGCTGCTGAGCGCCTAAAGAATAGCCGACGACATTCAAAGAATAGCCGACGACATTCAAAGTATAGCCGACGATGTTAAAGATTTCGTCGGCTATAGTAAAGAATAGCCGACGAAATCTTTTTTAATCGTCGGCTATTCTTTCGGGTATAAGTTTGAAATTGCCGAACCCTAGCCTCCGTTTTCTGCATTTTTCCCATTTCTCCTCCGTTTTTCTGCTTTGCGATCCGCAGCGCCTCAGACAGATCCGCACCGCCCCTCTCCTCCTCCTCCTCCTCAAATCGACGACGAATTCTCCTCCTCCTCCTCCATCCGGCCGAATTCTCCTCCTCCTCCTCCTCCTCCTCCTCCTCCTCCTCCGATCCGATCCGGTTATTTTTTTTTTAATTTAATTTAATTTAATAAATTGTTATATATTTAATTTTAATAATATAAATTGTTATATATTTGTTATATATTTGTTAATAAATTTAATTTTAACAAATTGTTATATATTTTTTATATATTTTATTTTAATTATATAAATTGTTATATAATAAATTGTTATATATTTGTTATATATTTAATTTTAATTATATAAATTGTTATATATTTGTTAATAAATTTAATTGTTATATATTTGTTATAATTTAGGTATATAAATTGTTATATATATAATTTTAATTATATAAATTGGTAGTCTAATTATATATATATATATATATATATATGTTAATAAAGAAATATAGTTATATTTGTATATAAATAGTTATATTTAGGTTAATGGTTAGTATTATTTAAAATTAGTTAAAATTTAAATATTAATTTGTTAGTATGTTTTGAAATATGTTAGTATTATTGGTTATTATATTAATTAGAATTTGTTATTTAATGTAATATAATTTAATATTAATTAATGTATTAATGCCACGAGTGCTGCAGATGGCCGATGCATTCAGACAGTTCTTCGGAGGCCGTCGTTCCAGATCGAGAGGTTCTGGAAGTTCCGCCGGTTTCGCAGACTCCGACAGGACCCTTAGCCAGCCTGAGAGGACCACCAGCCAGCCGCAGAGGAGTGTGGATTCCTCCCAGCCGCGGAGGGCTGTGGATTCATCCCAGCCGCGGAGGAGTATGAGTTCTCGGCACCAGACCCTTCTCCAGGCGGGGCGGCCGTCGAGCAGTTCACTTCCGCCTGTCGGGCCAGATGCTCCGAGGTTCAGTCGGCAGCTATTTCAGGACGAGATAGCTGCAGACGTTCCTCAGGTTCGTATGCCTGAGGTTCATCGGGAGCCGATGACGAGTCCGACGACGTCTGCTGGTGACTCGACTGACGGTCCTACTCTCCCAAACCAGCTGTACCTCCCGTACAACATTCCTGCGATACCGGAGGTCGACTATCGTGGTGTGCCCATATGGCCTGATATGTCTCAGTACGTGAGTGTTGCGGAGGCATACCAGCATCAGCCATTTGAGAACCCTGCCCTCCTGATTTCGGCGAGGAGAAAAGGAAAGTAGACAGACGGGCCATCGAGTTCAAGTAACATTCGATTTTATTAATTAAATGTTTTATTAAAATTAACGCACTAATATTTAATTTTATTAACCAATCGTCGTTTATGTGATAGGGACAGCCGCTAGCAGTTCAACAAGGAACACGAGAGGTGTCATATGTTTTGACACGCTCAGGAGAACTGTTGAGCTGAGGGGGAGGATCCAGATCAACGAACCTCCTGATTAGGAGGTTTAGGGGAAGAAAAAACGCGACTACTCGGGTTGCGTGGGGGCACTGATTAGGGATAGAGTCCCTATGTTGTGGACCCGGTGGGCTGATGTGCCCGAAGAGATAAAGAGGGAGGTGAACAACGCCGCGTCGGTGAGTAATTTAAAAAATTTAATTTATTTATCGTAATATTTAATAATTTTCGGTATTATTACAATTGTAAAACTAATGCTAGAATTATTTTTCAGACATTCTTCGAGATTGCCGAAAACAAGCGGGATTGGGCGGACACCGTGCAGAACTCGAGGTACGTTAGGAATTCCTCATCTTATAATTATTAATATTTTATGATATTAATAATATTTCTAATGCACTTTTGTTTTTTTCGTAGGTTTAAAGAGTAGAAGAACGAGCTCCGTTCCCACTATAACGAATACGACAACCTTGGTCGTATGGGTACTCCCAGGGAGTTCATGTTCAGGGAGTACGAGTGGCGTTGGTTGAAAACAGTAGACTTCAACAACCCAGTTATGCAGGTAAATACTAAACTTCACTACAAATGTTTATTTTGTTAAAATTTTAATTATTAGTTTAATTATTTTATAATTATTACACTAATATTTTTTTATGCATTTTTCTAACATTTTATTATTTGTTTGAAGCAACGTTCTCGGATAAACTCTGAGAACCGCCGCCGGAACACAACCCCCCATCATGCTGGTTCTAGGCCGTTTGCACAATATCAGGAGAAGGCGCTTAGAGATCATCCTGATAGCAACCCGTACGTGGAGACGTTCAAGATCGCTTATCCACAAGCGACAGAACAGCTCGTAAGTCGTTCATTACGATTTTAAAATTTTAATTATTAGTTTTACTTAATTATATATTTGTTAGAATATTAATTTTTTTTTTCCTGTCCAATTAGGAGAGGGTTAACCGGGCCGAAGAAGAGGTGTTCCAGCAAGTAGTTCGGGAGACACAACTGAACATTTCAGAGACAGATCTGGAAGAAGCCCTGCGCCAGGTCGACCGGTCCGATGTCCAAACGGCAGCGAGGATGTTCGACGCAGCCTTCCCAAACCGCTCAAACAACTACTACTGCCTGGGTATGGGAAGTTCTGGACTAGGGCTCCTGAAGACCACTAAGGGAGGTCAAAAGAAGGGAGGCGGGGAGAGCCAACAGGTGAGGGGGGAAGTGCGGAGATTGGCAGAAGAAAATGCCAGGTTGGCGGCCGAGTTCCAGAGATCACAGGAGGAACAACGCAGATCACAGGACCTACACCGCAGAACACAAGAGCACCACCGGAGAACACAACAGTATTATTTAGATCTGTCCAGTTGGCTTGCTGAATGTGAGAGAATTCGGCAACACAACTACGCCGGCCAACAAAACTGGTGGTATGAGATGTTCACCGCACAACAACAAAGCCTTGAACCCCCGTCCCCGTTTCAGCCGTTAGTTGAACCTCCTGTGCTTCAACCTCCCGAGTTCGGTCAGCAGGATGACGAGCATGATGGAGAGCAGGATGCTGGGGATGACCTGGTGGACTTTAGTGGTTTAGGTGATGATTAGGGTTATATTTTATGTATATTGGAACGAATTAAATAATAAGTCATTTAGACGTGTTTCTTGTTGGTGCAAATGCATGGACTGTCTTTGTGATTTGCAGGTTGCTTGGAATGGTAATTTAGAAAATAATTTAATTTTTTTTTCACCAAATGTAAGAATAGCCGACGATTTTGGCATTATTTCGTCGGCTATAAGTCTTATAGCCGACGAAAATTACCTTATTTCGTCGGCTATAACTAATTGATGCCTATTAAAATATTAATATATTTTGACGGAATAACCGACGAAATAGATGAAATCGTCGGCTATAGTTCAGAACAAATAGCCAACGAATTTCGTCGGCTATAGTTTACGATATCGTCGGCCATACTTGAAGATACCCGACGAATTTCGTCGAATATTTTGCCAAGGTTTGGTCGACGAATTGATGTTTCGTCGATAAAGTCGTCGGCCATACTCGCATATAGCAGACGATTTCCTTTTTTTCGTCGGCCATTGGTATAGCCGACGGCGTTTTTCCGACGAATTATAGCCGAAGAAAATTTCGTCGGCAGAAGGTATAGCAGACGAAATTTCGGCATAGTCGACGAAAATTGTTTTGTCGGCTATGCCCTCGGATCTGGTAGTGGGATGGTCAGAGACGTTTACACCCCCTATGATGAAGATTGTGAAGGACGAGGTAATTAAATTACTTGATTGCGGCGTAATATATCCTATCTCGGATAGCCAATGGATCTCACCCGTCCAAGTTGTACCCAAGAAGAGTGGAGTGACCGTTGTGAAG
Organism: Potentilla sterilis; assembly: GCA_963682095.1. Lineage (NCBI taxonomy): Eukaryota > Viridiplantae > Streptophyta > Magnoliopsida > Rosales > Rosaceae > Potentilla > Potentilla sterilis. The sequence continues at coordinate 8,248,568 of OY821764.1, forward strand.
AACGACAAAGATGAACTCGTGCCACAGAGATTGGTGACAGGACATAGGATGTGCATCGATTACAGAAAGTTAAATGCTACTACCAGAAGAGATCACATGCTTTTGCTCTTCATGGACCAGATGCTTTAAAGACTAGCTGGACACGAGTTCTATTGCTTTTTGGATGGGTATAGCGGATACAATCAGATTTGCATTCATCAGAATGACCAAGAGAAGACAACGTTTACTTGTCCCTTTGGTACATTTGCCTATCAACGCTTGCCTTTTGGTTTATGCAACGCACCAAGTACGTTTCAACGTTGTATGTATTCCATATTTTCGGATTTTATTGAGAACATTATTGAAGTCGTTATGGATAATTTTAGTGTTTAAGGAAAAGACTTTGATACATGCTTGGAAAATTTGGAATTGATCTTGGAAAGATGTGTAGGAACTAACCTTGTTTTGAATTGGAAAAAATGCCATTTTATAGTTAATCAAGGGATAGTTTTGGGACACATAATATCTGCTAAGGGAATAAAGGTTGATAAGGCCAAGATTGATGTTATGCAACACTTACCCTCCCCCAAAACTGTGAGGGAGATTCATTCTTTTCTTGACCATGCAGGTTTTTATAGAAGGTTCATCAAAGACTTCTCTTTGGTGGCAAAACCCTTGTGTTCCTTATTACAGAAAGATGTTCCGTTCGTTTAGGATGCAGCATGTGAGGCAGAATTTTTGAAGCTCAAAGAGTTATTAATTTCGGCACCAATCATGGCGCCACCTAATTGGGAGCTTCCTTTCGAACTCATGTGTGATGCAAGTGACTATGTCGTTGGAGCTGTTCTTGGGCAACGAAATGAGAAGAGGCCAAATGCAATTTATTATGCCTCTAGAACTTTGAATGATGCCCAAATGAATTACTCCACCATAGAAAAAGAGCTTTTGGCTATCATATTTGCTTTAGAAAAATTTCGATCTTACCTTTTGAATTCTAAAGTGACAGTTTATTCAGATCATGCAGCTCTTAGGTACTTGATGAAGAAGAAATATGCTAAACCACGCTTGATTCGATGGTTCCTCTTACTCCAAGAGTTTGACATCGAAATCAAGGACAAAAAAGGAACTGAAAACGTGGTAGCAGATCACTTAAGCAGAATTGTGAAAGAGGAGGACATACTTTCATTGAGAGAGTCCTTCCCAGATGAGCAGCTTTTTCGATTAGAGACACATGACCCTTGGTATGCTGATATTGTGAATTATTTAGTTACTAAGACTTTTTCTAGTACATTTTTGCATGCAGCCAAGGTAAGGATCAAGAAGATTGCGCGACACTACATTTGGAATGATCCATATCTTTAGAAATATTGTAGTGATCAGATCATTCGACGTTGTGTTCCACAAGAAGAGCACAGGCCGATCCTAGCTTTTTGTCACAATGAGGCATGTGGAGGTCATTTTGGACCTAAAAGAACAGCCCTTAAGGTATTGGATTGCGGATTTTATTGGCCCACAATTTTCAAAGATGCGCATACATTTTGTATGACATGTGATAGGTGCCAACGAACAGGTAACATTGGACCAAAAGATCAAATGCCCCTTTCTCCCATTATTATTGTTGAAATATTTGATGTTTGGGGAATTGATTTTATGAGACATTTTCCCTCTTCCAAAGGCTTTCTGTATATCTTATTGGATGTTGATTATGTTTCTAAGTGGGTGAAGGCGAAAGCCACAAGGACTAATGATTCTAAAGTTGTTGCAGAATTCTTGAGAACTAACATATTTTCCAGGTTTGGAGTACCACTTGTGCTTATAAGCGTTGGAGGTTCTCACTTTTGCAACAAGACAATACAGGCTTTGCTAAAAAGTATGGAGTTACTCACAAAGTTTCCACCCCATATCACCCTCAGACAAGTGGAATGGCAGAAGTGTCCAATAGGGAGATCAAGCGAATCTTAGAGAAAACTGTGGGCCCAACAAGGAAATATTGGAGCGATCGGCTTGTTGATGCATTATGGGCCTATAGAACAGCATACATGACACCCATTGGGATGTCTCCCTTTCGACTTACCTATGCTAAGGCTTGTCATCTACCCGTGGAATTGGAGCATAAGGCGTGGTGGGCAGTTCAGAAGTTCAACATGAACTTAGATACGGCAGGTTTGCATAGGAAATTGCAATCGAGCGAGCTTGAAGAAATCAGAAATGATCCATATGATGCGGCTTGGATTTACAAAGAGAAGACAAGAGTGTACCATGATAAGCACTTGAGAGGAAAAACGTTTCATATAGGGCAAAAAGTCCTATTATATCATTCTCGTCTTCGTTTATTCCCAGGAAAACTGCGTTCTAGATGGGTTGGTTCATATATTGTTACTAATGTGTTTTTTCATGGTACTATTGAAATTAAAAGTGATATTACCGGTAAAGAATTCAAGGTGAATGGTTATCGACTAAAGCCCTATTACGAGCCTTTTGAGGAGCACCTTGAGGAAATAGTTGTGGAGGACGCCCCAAGATCAAAGTGAACATGAGAAGAGTCTAGGCTAGATGATTATAAACAATTAAGCACTGCATGGGAGGCAAGCCATTTCAACCAAAATTGTGAAGGAGCCATCAACGAGAGTTTGAATTTTCTAAATCCCTAAACTCTTTTTGGTTGAATTGTATAAATGGAGATATGAGAATTATCATGTGCTTAGAAATTACAAAATTATTTTGATCTACATTGAGGACAATATAAATTCATAAGTGTAGTGATACATGTTTCCATGTTTTGTTTTATTTATTTTAATTTGTTTCGAGTATTTTGTTTGATTTACTTCAGTTTGTTTCTAGTCAGAAAAAGAAAAATACTGAAAAATTTAAAAAATTTTGTTGCTTTTAGTTAAAATCGAGTCCTAGATGCCCCTAAAAGAGTCGATGCTGATTATATCTTTGAATACATAGATGATTGTTTTGCATAATCATAAGAATTAATTGTGAGTTTCATAGATATTGTGATTGGTATGAACATGTGAGATTATTATTGACATACAATAAAGCATGCATGTTTGAGTTAAATTGTTTCCATAATATCCTATGTGAGCTGTTGTGCACAAATACTTTCTTCTTGTGCGTAAATGATAACATACATGGCAGAAATTTGTCTAAACTTCATCATTCTTTGATTATTCAATGACTATGTGCCATAGATTTTAATGAACTCTAGAATGCTAGAACTCACTCTTGATGATTTTTGAGACGATTATTCATTAAACGCCTTGATTTTGAAAGTGATTGAGAAGATCTAACTAGGATTACCACCAAAGCCAAATAAAGCATATGCCTAATTTGTGCCCGTCGTGGGACTCCTTAGTTTTAACCCCTTTGAGCTTACATTGAGCCTATCTTTCATCACCTTATACATATTCCATATGCTTAGAATAGCTATACCTTTACCTTTGTTCTCAAGACTTGGTAAAGCTTATTATCATGGAATTGTAACTTGGAGTGATGTTGTGAAACAAGTGTGGGGTGAACTTACCATTGTTTATAAATTGATGAATGCCGTGCCTAAAAGAAAAGAAAAGAAAAACAATTCGGACAGAAAAATACAAAGAGAAAAATGTTAGTCCGAAACAAAAGAAAAAGGAAGGCATTTCAAAGTGATTTTTACTAAGTTGATTGTGAAATTGGAGTTTGTTTGAAAATTGAAGGTCTCTCATTGTATACATGACCTTTGTTCGATTTCACTATGTTTGGGAAGAAAAGAATGAAGAATGGGCCCAACAAGTTGAAACTTGGCCCTTGGAGTGAAGTCATAAGGAGCATTGAGCTTTACTAAGTCTTGGTGACATTTATCACTACTATCCTAAATGCAAATTCCTTATGCCGAGCCCCAATATACTTCCTTGTAAAGATCTCTCATGATTCTTAAAATAGGTGAACTTTGTATGTGGAGATTATCTCAAGAGTTGAGCTTATGGTTTTGGTTCATTCGTGCACATGATTGTTATATGAAGTTTATATTGATAATTATATTCACAAAGTACCTTTATTTGATGAAATATGCAAACCATTTGTTGCCTTACAATCTATTCTCTTGCATATACTTTTAGTGAATATTGTCATATCATGAGTGAAAAGAAGAGAGTATGCCTAGTGAGGAGGATTGAATTAACTTGACATGTTGACATGCTTATTTTCTCACTTCTTACTTGTTCATGCCATGAAACATGTCTATGACGCTTGAGATTATTGTGCTAACATTTGGATGCTTAACTTGAAAGCTATGCGTTTAAAAGATCCTGAGACATTCATTTAGGGGCAGCAGTTGTAATAGAGTCTTTTATTTTGTTTTGCTAAGGGACTAGCAAAAGCTAAGTGTGGGGTAGTTGATAAGAGCATAATATGCGACATTCTTAATATGTTTTATCCCCATTTATGCAATTATTTAACTCTTATTGTTGTTTTATCGAGTCATCGAGTCTAGTTGGAGTCTTTGGCAAAGTTTGTGGTGAAAAGAGCTTAACTTTTGAATACAGCATGATGTATGAAGAGTTTGATTCAAAGTAGGATTCCTTATTACATTAGGAATCCTAATCGGTTTAGTAGTCTATAAGTTTCGACGTTTCTCAAAACGTCGAAGTTTTTAAGAGTTTCAATCAAAGTAGAACTCCTTCTTGAACCAGGAAATCCTGACAGAATCAGGATTCTATCAAATCATAAATTGGGCTACATTTTATCTTCTTTATCTAAATATAATTCTTTTCTTATTTTCCGGAATTGATAAATGATTTTCGGTAAGGAATTACATGTAGAAATCGGATTGGAAAAGAAATCTTTGCCGAATTCATTAAAGAAGAGAATTGCAACTCAACTAGGAGAAGAAAGAAGCATGTCGTGCACATGCAATGCAAGAGAAGAATTCGGCAGGAAAGAGAAGAGATTAATTCCGAATTGCATGAAGAAACCCTAAATGAATGTAGACTTGATTCCATGCACATTCATTTAGGTTTTATGCCGAATTTCACAAGAAGAAAAGGAAGAATTTTTCAGTAATTATCAAGAGAATTTCGGCATGAAAGGAAGAGAAAGAAAAGACTTGCTTTGCAAGTAAAGGAATTAGAATTCGGCACAAACTTGTTGTTGCCGAAACCCTACATGTGAAACCCTAGCCTCCTCTTCTCTCCTATAAAAAGAATTCGGCTGCTCCAAAGAAATCATCTTGTCTCTCACCTTCACAACACCAAAGCTCTGCCGAATTCTCTTCACAACTTTCATACCGAAAATACTAAAGCCGAACCACCACCTTTCCATAAAATCACACCACTTCACCACCACCGAATTCATCCTTTGCCGAAGCTTTCTTCAAGGTTCTTCAAAGTGTGATTCACTCTACTCTCATGGCTTTATATTTTCTGTATACTTATGATACTTTGTCTATGAAGATTATAAGGATTTGTTGTTTGGTTGTATTAATTCTATTTTGGATTTCCGAATTTGTTTGGATGTTTGATTGCCGAATTATATATCATGGCAAGTTTTGAATTTAATCAGGGCTTGTTATTGTAGTATGATCGCATGTGTTCTTGATTTATTTTTGTTTATTTTCTGAATTCATATGCATATAAATCGATGCATGAGGACAGCCATGGCCATGGCTGATTCTTGTGTATTGGTTTCAATTGCCGAATATAACATAAGACAGATTATACTCAAAGTTGATTCATCTTGTGTTAGTTCTTTGGGCTAGAGTAATTCTGAAAATTTACATATCGATGTGAGATGAGGTGACGCCATACTTGCTAATATGTGTCCAATTCAACTCATTGTGATTATGTGTTTCTTGGTTTAATTTCTACATGAAGTGTCTTTAAACTGATTAGCACTATGTTTAAGATTATGCACGAAGCTGGTTCTAAATAATTAAGAAGTTTTGACTAATTGGAAGAACCACGAAGGCTCTAATTAAATTGAAACTAAAATCAATCTTGATTGCATGCCGAATTACTACTCTGTTTACCTTGTGCGAATTTGATACTTATTATGTGAGTTTTGTGTAAAGTGGTATTTGTGGAAGATAATGATCATGTATATATGTTAAATTAGGTTTTATATATTTGTTTTATTTTTCGTAAAATTCAGTAGGTTTTTAGATATAAATCCAAACCCCCCATATTGATATTTGATGCTTTGTGAGAATTAAATGCCCTTGATTTCCCCGGATAGAACGATCCCTACTTGTCAATACTACACTCGACACAAGAAGGGTAATATATGTATGAGATTGTTTTGCAGGTACAAATTATGTGTGTAATTTAGTCCCATCAATACTCTTACTTTTCCGCCTATATTAAAACTTGACCTCCTATACTTGTGAGTATAGGAAATGAGATATGAGATTTCCGGAAATAGTATGGTTTGATAAAATCATATTTGAACATTCTAAATATATTTATATTTAAAAGACCGAAAATGAGATTTCCGGGGATTTTATGATTTCATAAATTGTGATTTTACGGCATGTAAGATATGTCGGTTATGTTTTTACTTAGAGGCTACTGTTTTAATTGATTGTGTTTATAAGCCTCAGATGTACGGTCGAGGACCATACAGATTGTGGATTAAATGGGGGAAGCGTGTTTTCGGATTTGATTTGATTTGTTTTTACACCACGTATTTGGGTCGTCATATTTGCTAGCTAGCCTTAGCGTGAGACGTTGGTTTAGTAGCCTGAGAGGTTCCGACCTTTAGCCTAAGGGGCTTAGGTCGTCATATTTGTCCACGCTGGATCAGAAGCCCTGGGAGGTTCCGACCCGAGCCTGAGAGTGAGAGGCTCCTGTTTATGGTGTAACCCCTTCCCCATTGTTTCGTTTGTTGGGCCAATGAGATTGACTTTGTCTTTATTTTGGTTTTTCGGGAATATTTTCTCTTATGAGACTTTCATTTATTTAATAAATTCCCGAACCATTGGGGCTGGATTTTATTATGAAAATATTTGAAAATGTACCGATGGAATTGGCCCAGCTATTCATCTTTTGGTTTTCGAAAATTAATATCATGAAAATATTATTTGTTATTTGAGATATCAGCGGAGCTGATTAATTAGTTTTATGATTTTTCTGAAACGTGGAACGTTTTATTAAAATGCATGCATCGTGGTTTTTAATTATAAAATATTGAGAAAGTAAACTAATACTTTTTATATACGATATTGTTTTTATCCACTCACTCTAATGTTTTTAAATTATTTTCTCCTGGGCCCTTCGGTTTAAATCGCCCAGTGTGCAGAGTAGTGGTCAGAGGTCAAGAGTACTTGGACTCGAGACATAGCTGTCATCGTTGTTGCTTCCGCTAGGTGGGATTTGTGATCCCTTATTCTTATATTTCTTGTTCTATTTCCAATCCATTGTATTAAATTGCTCTGATTACCTGTGAGCCAGTTGAGTTAGATTTTTTATTTATTTGTGGCGGTTGATGTGATTTGGGGAGCAGGTGGCTCCAGGTATTAAGGTTGGAACTAGATTTAGAAGTGTTTTTGGTTGTTGCAGGTCTTAGGGTTGTCCACTCTAAGATTGACTTTATCGATTTAGCGATAGAGTTAGTCTTAAGGTGGTCCCCGCAGGATCTTATCCGGATTTCAGGGTGAAATCCGGGGCGGGTTTTGACAGTTGGTATCAGAGCATTAGGTCCTTTCATTCCTTGTGTCATGTTATTTTTTATACTTGATGACGCCTAGTATTCTTGGATTGATGGTCCGACCGCGGCGGATTTCCATCATATACTTCGATGCTAGTGTGTTCATTAAGTGTGTGATTCAGATTCCTTGGTGTCTTGTTATGTACTCTGTAGAGTACTGTTCTATTCAGTTATTTTATATACTTAGTGATGCTTAGTACCTCCGACTGATGGATCCGACTGCAGCGGATACCCATCGTGCTCCTTGGTGCTAATGTCATTATTAGGTATGTAAAGTACATTCTGGGTATCAATTTGTATCTTTTAGACTATGCCTCGAGTACATTGACCTCTTAGGACGTTATCCTTACGTACGTAATAGGTATGAGGTTTATACCTATTCAGTTGTGCGTTGACGCTTATCAACAGTTCTAGCGTCAGGTTACGAGTTGAGAACTCGGATGTTTTGGCCCTATCTCTTTTGTGATAGGAATGGGTTATTCCTGATAGGGCTACACATTGAGATTTTAGTCTCTTATTTACGTTGTGTTCTGGGAGCGGCCCTAGTTTTTTAGCAGTTTTTAAAAGTGATCGGTTTTGGAAATGTTGACAAGGCTAAAGTGAGACGATTGTCGTCGTTGCGACCTTGCGGTAATGAGTGGAAAATTGATTATGTAACATTCTGACTGTGATTCTAGATTGTTACGAGTATGTGTGAGAGCCACTCTTCAGCTGTATTTTGTGAATTGACCAATGGATTTGGCATATGTGGAGGAAGTGAGTTTGTGGACGTTTAAGCGGCAGTGTACAGGGGTAGTTCTTGTGAATCTCATAACCGTCTTATTTTCGATTTTGGACATATCGGGTATGACGGAAGGAATGGAGAGCTATATAGAGATTGTGGGAACTATAAGTAATTCTAATTCTTAGCGACCTTGGTAGGGAGATTGGACAAAGGAAGAATTAGAAATTGAAATACCGACCCATATTGGAGATTTTTTCCTCGAAATATGTGATATTTGAGGGGAAAGAGATTTGAAGATGTGGTCATGTTAACATTTGGAGTTCAGTGATGAATGGAAGTTGGCGATTCTTGGAGATTCCATGCAGCGTAAGTTTTGAGATATAGTCGTTGTGGCTTCGAAATCACCCTATTACGATGAAGTATGGCTTGAGCTCGGTGGCATGGCTTTACCGTGTAAGCAGTTGGTGAATATTTGAAATATCTAGATCGAGGATCTATTCGACCATTGCATGGTTAGCTCGGTAATTCGGATGAGAAGATTCTGGTAGTTACACTAGAATTCGACACATGATTTTCATCGACTGGTCATTATATAAATAATTATATTTTTATTTGATCAACCACTTCCTTAGTTCCTTTTGTGTTTCTTTTTCGAAGGTTTGCGACGAAACTTCAACGGATCATAATTTTTGATCCGTAATCCCGATTCAAGATCCGTGAATGGCTTCTGGTTTGTATTGAAGTCACGTGCTTATCTATGGTGGTTGGAGTGAAATCCAACGGTGAATTCCAGGAAGTATTTTTCGAACTCCAGAGCTATTTTAGCCATTTTTCATAGTTGAGTCGGAAATTCTATTTGCTACCGTATTAGCGATGTGGTTTGATTTTCAAACATTTATCTGGTTGACGACGAATGTTGACGTTGACTATTTAGTTAGTCACAGAACACTTGTCAAGCAAAGATATCGGCTTTGTTCTTAATTCGACAAGTGTAAAGGGCGTGTGGATAGTTGCATCCCAGATTGTGGTGACTGTAGGTGTAGAGATCTCAATGCCAAGGGGTTAGCGATATTGAAGTCATTGGATGCAACATGGGATAAGAATTGAATGGTGTGACTCAATCAGAAGACGCTAATAAATTAAGTGATTTCATTAAGTAAAGTGAATCTTGAGAATGGTATTATGAGTCATGAGTATTTATGTTGTACTGGTTGTGCAGGGCATTGCCAGGTGATTTGTTCGAGGTGTTTTAGTTTTCGCTTATAGTATAGCCTTACAGTAAAGGAGTTTCCCTATTGACTCATGAAGTGTTTCGAGTCAAGACTTGTGTAAGGAATGTTGTGACGTGAGTAGTGCGTATTATTATAAGTTGAACGACGTTTTATTAGTGGGAGAATTTCTTTTGGGATCGTACTGTGGTGGGACCACTTACTGATCCAGAGATGACTTGAGAAGTCATTATTTCTATAATGCGTATTGGTGTTTTCGTTGAATAATCATTGATTTGAGTTTATCCTCATGTTAGTTCTCGTGGGACGAGATATTGACTGGAACCTCTGTAGTTTAATTGAGGTTTTGAGAATGTTATTTCTCGATGATATCTTTTCTTTGATGCGAGTTAGTAGAGGATATTGGATATTTGTTGGCTCGAGCAACTCAGGTTGTGAGGTTTATTTTGTGGATTCAGAGAGTCTTTTGGTACATGAGATATTGTCTCTCGAGTTTAAGATTTATATCCTGAAATTCGATTTTCGTTGCAATGTTGTTTTTGATAATGGTCGATTTAACAGTTCTGGTGTTAGTCATCGGTTATGAAAATTGATTTTGACATCCGAAGGATTTCCTTGATGTCATATCGGATCTGGGTTATTGGGGTAATTGATGTATCTAGTTGGAAGCCTCTGTTGGCTGTCACATTTGACGATGATTTAGGTCCCACTCTTTTGTGAGTTGTGAGTTATGAGAGTTGCTTTATTTATGGACGAGATTGGACTTTGATAAGTCAGTTTCATTTGAAACCAGTCCTGATTATTTCAGTGCGGAAAACACAAATTGAGGACTCGTCCTGAGACCATATGAGAGACAAAGCATTGAATAGCTCACATGTGTATTTTCTCCAGTTCGAGTGATGGGACGTTATTGATTGATGTGACAACAGGTAAAATGTGGGAGGTAGAACTTTAAGATTCTTAGCGGCGTTTGCCGGTGTCAGAGTGGGATTAGATATTACTATTTTGATTTGTATATGGCGTATTCAGCACCCAAAGTCGACATGATGAGATGTGGGTGAGGGAGACTGTTAGACCCTGTGATGCCTAAGTCCATGAAATCTGATTAAGGATCGTAATTTATTTTATGGACCTGAAATGAGTTGCAGGCAGCTTTCTAAGTTCGATGATATTTCCGCACTGTCTTGCACATTTGGATGGGTGAATAGATAGAGATGTCTATTCAGATCCCAAATAATATATTGAGTTTTGTGAGATGCAGTTCAACAGTAACTGAGATGAGCAACTCTCCTTGTGAGAGTTACGCTGATAATAGAGGTGAGATCCTGAGTGTCAAGATTTATCGGTCTTCATGAGGTTACAGAGCGGATTGGTTATCCAAGATACATGACGTTTTTCCCATGTGTCTATATTCCATAAGTAATTGTTGATTTTCTGCATATCTTCGAAACTCAACCTGTCAATCCGGAGAAAGAATTGAACGTCAAGGAGCAGACAATTGAAACTCTTAATCGGGAGCGCTAAATTGTTTGAGGTAAATTATGAGGTAAAAGGAACTACCTGAGAAACTGGAGGAACAGTAAGATGTTAGTGCCCCATCTTTCTTCTTGGCAGGTATGTAAATTTCGAGGACGAAATTTTTTAAGGAGGGGAGAACTGTAACATCCTGAACATAGAATTACATTTTAATTGTTGTACTTTTACTTTTACTCCTCGGGAATTGTTTTTATGATTCGGAAATTCTAAACGTTGACTTTTAAATAAGTTGACCCGATCGAGGATTTTAATTCATTACGAGGTAGAAGACGTTGAAACGAGTTCATGGACACGTAGCACGTTTAATTTGGAATTCGTATGAAAAAGTTACGATGTAAAATCAGAAATTGTCCGATTTTGGACGAGTATAAATAGCCGGGGGAAACATTTCCCGAAAGGGAAATCCCCCATTTTTCTTTTCCTTTTTCCTTTCTTTCTTTTCTTCTTTTCTTTTTCTCTCTCCTCTCCCCCGACTGGGCCGACCTTCACCCCGTCTCCGTCGTCCGACCAAACTAGACCGCCGCACTGGTGTCGTTCGACTCGCATCGGTCTCCTCTTCCGTTCTGTGGCAGCGGCACGGCGTGAAACGCCGCCGTTTGGTCGTGCGCAGCTCGGGAAGCGCCGCCTCCGATTGAACGGAACCCCTCCTCCGGCCATGGTTCGGCCCGATTTTGGGGGGAAATCGAAGGTCTCGACGTGTGCAACAATTCCATGGAAGGAATTGACCCAATTTACACCAGGTAAGGAGAATTTAGAATTTGAAATTTCTAGGGTGTTTGATTCCGAATTGGAGGGTTGTGATTTTGGTGTTTGTGGTGGATTTAGAGGCTAGAATTGGGTTTAGGACGATAATTGGAGTCGATTAGGTGTTGTTTGATGTTGAATTGGTTGAGTTTTGGAGAAAATTAGATTTGGGCAGCTTGGGCCGCCGTGTCGCCCGCCGTGTGCGGCGGCTGCATGGGGTTTGGCGGCGGAGGCGACGGGGACGAGGTCCTGAGGTGGTGGCGGTCGTGTTGGGATGTTTTGGAGTCGAATGGGAACGTTTTTGGCCACTGTGGTGGCGGAGCAGCGGCTGCCGGCCGCGGGAGGGAGATGATGAATAGTGAAACAGTAGAAGGTAAAAGTAAAACGGTAAAAGGTGAAGAGCAAATGGTAAAACAGTAAACAATAAAGAATAAATAGTAAAAGTAAATAGTAAATAGTAATTGGATTTTAACTATTTACTGTATTGAGGTGTGATTCCTGTACCGATAAGTGAAAAGGGAAAAATTGGGAGGTTTCGTGCGAGTGAGGACGTATGTAGATTTAACGTTTATAAATAAATTCCGAGTTTCATAATTTTTTGATCACGTCCCTGTTACAGGTCGAGATGTGATGAGTCACCTAAGTGAGCATCAAGCAATAATAACCCTACAATCGTTAGTAGTATAGACATAAGTAGGGATTGTTCTAGCCGGGGATTAAGGGTACCTGAAACATGAGAATGTTAACACAAATATTCACAAACACATATGCACACAATTGTCACACTTATATACATATATACATATTCACACGTCACACATGGGGGAAGAATTGGCCTAAAAACTATGGCACGAAATTAAATTGCAGTAAATTAAACTCTAAACTACTATGTACAAGTTTGGTTGACATCTCTCACGCAAAGCACTCATCAAAAACTATCGCAAATCGAAACAAGTAACAAGTAAGGACTCATGGAAACATGCATAGAAATATTCAAGACTCGTCTTAATTCCAACCTAACTAAAGTGCTTAGCGGTTTATCTAGTCGATTTTAGATTTCACGAAAATACTTAGAATTAGAAATTAACCAATTAGCATAGAAATTAACCAATTAGCATATAAGACACGAAATCTCTTAGTCGGAAACAAGTTAACATGTAAGGCGTCACTCTTCACATTAGACAAGCAATTTGTAGGAATTACTCTAACCCTAGGTAACAACATAAACCAAATCGACTTAGCATTCTAACTTGACCTATGTTAGAACGGCAAGTGAATTCAACATCTAGACAACACTCATGGCCTTTCGAATGCACCTAAACATCTCCTTCGGTTGCGCACGAATTCAAACAACTAATCAAGAAGAAATCAAGAATCAAGTCAAGCATGCATCCCTAAGACCTAACCGGTTACATATTTACAAATTGTGTTTACATGTTTATCTTTCATAAAACCATGAAATCAATATCTTAGAGTTAGCAAGACACCAAGAATCGAAATCATAAACATCTTTAAACATGCAAAACCAAACAAACAAATTGTCTTTACATAGACATAAAAACAAATACCAAAATAATATCCAAACTACATAGACATAGTATTGAAAAATAAAAGAATTACAAGCCGAAGGGTGTAGATCACACATTTAGACACCTTGGGGCAGCAGCTCGTGTGGATCTCGGTGATGAAAGATGGAGGCACGGAATGGTTTTGATCAGTTGAAGGTGAAGGAATGGATCGACATATTTTCTGGATGGTGGTGGTGGTGAATCAGCTAGTTTTTCTTTCTAAGACTTAAGGTAGAAAATTTGGTAGAGTTTTAGACTTGTGTTTAGGCTTGAGATGTGACCATATTTTCTGTGTAAAAGTTGGCTATATATAGAGGAACAATGCTAGGGTTGCCGGCCTCAACAAGGAAATGAGAATTCCTTTTCCTAGTTGGCTTATGTTTCCTTGTTGAATAATTATTGCATTCTTGGACTTCTTTTTCTGAATTTTTCTTCATAGCATGGGCTTCATATCTTTATGGACTTCAAATGTGGACTTGACAACTCCATTTGGTGAACTTGGTCCATGGAAAAATACCAAAAACCCGCCAAGAACACAACCGGCATCAAGCTGCTTGCCGATCGGCAAGCAATCCTAGTTCGGCTAGGAAATCTTCTTTTCTTCATGTTTTCCTCCATTGCCTTAGGCTCAATGTCTTCCTCTATCCTTTAATAAGCTTGGACAATCTTCAAGTATACAATTGTACGCCAAAATGTCCATCGAAAACAGAAACAAAGGAAAAGAGGCAGAAACTTGGTGGAATCGACTGGAATGACCTTGGTTCAGTAAATCCGGCATAACTCCTTCCTCGAAGCTCTGATTGATGCGATTTCAAGTCTCAGAGAAACTAGACACGTAGAGCTTCCTATATATAAAAGGGCTTGATTAAATTCCTTGTGAAACGTCCGAAATGAAGTTTTGAAATTGAGACAAAGTCCCAGGAAAAATCCTGGAAGTCACTGGATTGGTTTGCTCGAACTGCTGATATGCAGCCATCTTTTGGGTAACTTTCCGAACTCCGATTGATCTGTATTTTTGACAAAAACCCTTTAGCAAGCCAATAAAATGCATACCAAATTTCATCAAATTTGGAAAAGGATAGGTCACAATTCCATTTATCTCAGAATCACGAAAAAGACACATTTTGCACTATTTTCCAGAATTCTTAAACTTAGTCATTTTTCGGATTCTAAAGCATATTTTATCAAAACTCCACCAAATTAACACTAAACTAAATTATGACTCAATCTTAGACAAATAAGGGTTAAACAAAGCATAAACGAGGGTAAATACATATTGATATCGTCGCACATTGTGCTCCTATCCATAGGTTACTCTATGGGACGAGAGATCGGATTAGCGGCGCGCTCGGCCGTACTGTGAGTGAATTTTATTTTAAATAAATGCATGCATAAATATTTTATTGAAATGAAGTTGATATTAATTAAATGATTTCTTGAGCTTGATATGAATTATCGAAAGTATATGGTTATGACATTTGCTCATTTAATAAAGGAAAATATAGATTTGGGGTATATGTTTACTACTATTTTGAATAGTACGTAATTTTAATCGGAAATGAGATTTCCGGAAATAGTATGGTTTGATAAAATCATATTTGATCATTCTAAATATATTTATATTTAAAAGACCGAAAATGAGATTTCCGGGGATTTTATGATTTCATAAATTGTGATTTTACGGCATGTAAGATATGTCGGTTATGTTTTTACTTAGAGGCTACTGTTTTAATTGATTATGTTTATAAGCCTCAGATGTACGGTCGAGGACCATACGGATTGTGGATTAAATGGGGGCAGCGTGTTTTCGGATTTGATTTGATTTGTTTTTACACCACGTATTTGGGTCGTCATATTTGCTAGCTAGCCTTAGCGTGGGACGTTGGTTTAGTAGCCTGAGAGGTTCCGACCTTTAGCCTAAGGGGCTTAGGTCGTCATATTTGTCCACGCTGGATCAGAAGCCCTGGGAGGTTCCGACCCGAGCCTGAGAGTGAGAGGCTCCTGTTTATGGTGTAACCCCTTCCCCATTGTTTCGTTTGTTGGGCCAATGAGATTGACTTTGTCTTTATTTTAGTTTTTCGGGAATATTTTCTCTTATGAGACTTTCATTTATTTAATAAATTTCCGAACCATTGGGCCTGGATTTTATTATGAAAATATTTGAAAATGTGCCGATGGAATTGGCCCAGCTATTCATCTTTTGGTTTTCGAAAATTAATATCATGAAAAAAATTATTTGTTATTTGAGATATCAGCGGAGCTGATTAATTAGTTTTATGATTTTTCTGAAACGTGGAACGTTTTATTAAAATGCATGCATCGTGGTTTTTAATTATAAAATATTGGGAAAGTAAAATAATACTTTTTATATACGATATTGTTTTTATCCACTCACTCTAATGTTTTTAAATTATTTTTCCCTGGGCCCTTCGGTTTAAATCGCCCAGTGTGCAGAGTAGTGGTCAGAGGTCAAAAGTACTCGGACTCGAGGCATAGCTGTCATCATTGTTGTTTCCGCTTGGTGGGATTTGTGATCCCTTATTCTTATATTTCTTGTTCTATTTCCAGTCCATTGTATTAAATTGTTCTGATTACCTGTGAGCCAGTTGAGTTAGATTTTGTATTTATTGGTGGCGGTTGATGTGATTTGGAGAGCAGGTAGCTCCAGGTATTAAGGTTGGAACTTGATTTAGAAGTGTTTTTGGTTGTTGCAGGTCTTAGGGTTGTCCACCCTAAGATTGACTTTATCGATTTAGCGATAGAGTTAGTCTTAAGGTGGTCCCCGTAGGATCTTATCCGGATTTCAGGGTGAAATCCGGGGCGGGTCCTGACAGTTGAGGACTATGAGGTGGAGACTGTTGTGGCGGATCAAGTTCCAGCTCTTCTGGAACATTTTGTTCATCTTGAACAATATTTTCTTGTAATTCTTGCTTTAGGACTGAACCTTGGTTTCAATCCCATGATGAATTCTCACTTAAGAGAACATCTTTACAGACTATATTTTTTTCTTTCTGCAAATTATAGAGCCTATAGCCCATTGTGTGTGAACTGTAGCCATGAACACACATTTCTCACTGGTTTCATTCAGTTTATATTTCAGCTCTTCTCGGATATGTGTATAATAGATTGATCCAAACACCCTTAAGTGATTTACACTTGGCTTTCTTCCACTCCATGCTTCAAATGGAGTCTTTCCTTGCACAACAACAATTGGATGTCTATTAATCAAATATACATCAATGTTGACTGCTTCTCCCCAATATTCTTGAGGAGCTTTCTTGTCATGCAGCATCGACTTGGCTATCTCTATGATTGTTCGATTTTTCCTCTCAACTACACCATTTTGCTAAGGTGTGTAGCTCACGGTGAGCTGCCTTTCCAGACCAATGTATGTACAGATTTTGAATTCATTTGATGTGTATTCACCACCTCTATCTGATACAACTTCTTCAACGTAAGACCAGATTGTCTCTCCACCGTAGCTTGAAATAATCTTAACACAGTGAACACATTAGACTTCAGCTTTAGGAAATGTACCCAAGTCATTCTTGTATGACCAACAACGAAGGTAAGAAAATATATGTTTTGACAGGATCTGCTCCGAATTTCACCCCAAAATCCAAATTAGCTATGCGGGGACCACCTTAAGACTAACTCTACCGATAAATGGATAAACTCAATCTTAGGATGGACAACACTGAAACCTGCAACAAAACACTTCTAATTAAATATAGTTCCAACCTCAACACCTGGAGTCATCTGCTCCCCAAATCACAACAACCGCCACAAACAAACACAAAAATATTCTTAACTATTAGTCAATTGGCTCACAGGTAATCTGATTAATCTAATACAATGGACTGGAAATAAAACGAAACAGACAAGTAAAAGATTGACAGATCCCTCCTCGCGGAAGCAATGACGATGACTATGCCTCGACTCCGAGTACTAATCTGCATAATAGGCAATTTAAAACGAAAGGCTCAAGTAAAAGCAATTTAAAAAAGTTAGCGTGAGTGGATAAAAATAAATTAATATAATATTTTAAATAAAAGTATTATATTACTTTCCTGTAATTTTATAAAAACAACGGTGCATGCATTTTAATAAAACGTCCAACGTAAAAGAAGGGAGATGGCTCTCTACCTCTCTCTTTCTCTGCTAAACCCTAGCCGTCATGGCTTGGGTCTCCAATGGTGCTCGTCGCCTCTACCAAGTAGATCACTTGTGTCTACCAGTCGTTCTCTCTCTGCAGCAATCCAACGTCTGTTTTATCCGATGAAAGTTCATACTCTTGCTATCTCCACTCAGACTTTTCAATCTAATTTTGGAACCAAGCCCATGGAAATTTCAACTGGTCTCTCGAATGAGGTCGCAGCAGATCTGGCTAGGATTCGACCAGAGCGAAAGCGACTGAAGAAAGGATGGCTGAATCTATGGAGATCCGAAGCTCGGTGGGTGCGGGATCTGAGTTGGATTGGTCTGCATCCAACAGAATCAATTCAGATCCATCGCGATGGTGGATGGTCGGCCGGTGTATGGCAGAAAAAGCCATGCTGATGGTGATTCCCATGCCTTCGTTTGGGTTAGGGTGCCCAAATCATTTTGGGTGTTCAGGCTGTCCATAGCAGGTGAAGTTGTGTTGTGGATTTGGCCTATTTTGTGGCCTACACTAATGTGCCCTGGTCTTTTAGGGTTTCGCATTTGGGACCCTGGTAGCGGATCTTCTGGAGTAGTATTGAAGGAACGTTCGAGCTATTCTGTAAGAGCGGAGCATGTAGTGTTCAATGAATGGACCTATTTCTATATACCATCATGGGTACTACCATTACTTCTTGTTCTGTCTGTATATGGCAGCGGGAGGGTATGTAACGGCCATTCTGGCTTGAGGCTAGGACAAGTGTTTCTTGTTTTGATGATGCTCCAGAAAGTATTCTGGATGTGTTGCTATACCATTGTATTCGACTCGCTTGATTGAGTCATTTTATTATATTTATAAAGTTCTTTCTTGATTCAAAAAAAAAAAAAATTCTGAAAACCAAATAATAAACTATCATGACAAAAAAAAAACGTCCAACGTTTCAGAAAGAAATCGTCGTTGATAAATCGAATAAACAAATAATATTTTCAAAAAAAAATATTTCTGAAAACCAAATAATAAACTATCATGACCAATCTCATTGGTCATATAATAATTTCGACTAAAACAGGGTAAGTTTGGCACCATATTATAGTAAGCCTCTTAGGCTAAGGGTCGGAGCCTTCAAGACTCTATAGCGTCCCACGCTACTCTTTAACGCGTCGATCACCGAAGCGAGTCAGACCTATCTAATCAAATAATCCCTCGCCTGGGTTCGAGGTAAATAGTGTACCCCCAACACGTCGACTACCGAGGCGAGTCTGACCTATTTGGTTAAATCATCCCTCGCGTTGGCTCAAGGTATACATCTGTATGGACTAGCTAGTTATAATATATATGGCCCTGATATGCTGAATAAAACCCGAAAACCGAAATTGAAAAATACACTTCCCCTAAATAAAACATAAACCAAGCTGGTCCCCCCCCCCCCCCCCCCCCGCGACTGCACATTTGAGGATTATGAATATAATTAAATAAAAGAAAGGCCTCGAAAATAAAATGTATAACCAACATAAAATTATGTATAATTTCCGTATATTGATCAACAGGGCTCTGATACCATGTTAGAATCTGTACCTCTACTTTGTATTTTGAACAAAGTATGATCAAGATCAAACTTGTGTGATCGAATCAATATGTAGTAGCAAATGAAGTTGAAGAATAGTAGTTGAGCTTGAGAGAAAAAATACTGAACTTATGCAGCTTTCTTTCAATTATCAGATATAGAGTTGTTGTGATATTACACAACATCTTTTCCTTTATATAGGGATCAAGATAACCTACAAAATTAAAAATTAAAGTAGAAACTAAATTGCACTTTAGATACAATAAATATCTAGCTTAATATTTGAGTGGATAGAACAATAATGAAACAGCTGGTGAGCTTATCAGCTCTGCTCAGCAGTCTCATAGTCCAACCAGGAAAGCATTAACTTCAACAAGTGGTGGGAAGCAAAAAAAAAAAAAACATTAATTTGGCTCGGGAGCTAGTTATTGTATATGTACATGTTTAATATGGATTCTAGTCCTTTAATGTATGGCACTAATTAGCTAGGACTTATGGTCGTCTGAATATATAATGGGATCAATTATAAAAGTTCTTTCTCCCTGAAGCTCATGGCTACTAAATGCAAGTAGGGTTGTTTCATTAATGGTTTTCGTTTTGCTCTTATTTTCGTGATGAGGTCGATCTAGAGCTCAGATTGTAATTAGATGAATGAAAGCGTGATCAGGTCTCACGTACACCAACAATGAAGCTATAATCCACCCTTACAAGGAAGTACACCAGCCGAAAGGCATCGATTAACCATCGAGCCGCCATTCACCAGCGAGCCAACCGTCATTAGTCATATGAAGCAACAGGGGTCACCATCATCACAACTCACAGGAATAATAGCGCCAGCAACTCTAGCTGGATTCAGTGGCAACGCCCACCTACATCTCGAGGACCAAGCCTCCAAAGAGAATGGAGATGAGGGGGTGCTAGTCCCACTATGCATTGATAATACGACCCAGTCTACATCAGAAGTTTAGTAATCACAATCCAAGGGCAGGAAGAGCCTTGACAAAATAAACCAGAGAAATGAGAGTAATTTTTAACACAAATATTACATGGAGAGCTGGACTAAAAGTAGCTTAATTATCGAGAAAAATGTTATCAAAAATTGTTTAAGTAGCTTATTATCAGGAAAATTCTACTCACATTTTATCATGCCCGAAGGTAGAGAGTTAATTCCCTCCAATTGGTATCAGCTAGGCACACAGAATGCCATATGCATGCATTGTAGACCCTATCCTATAAACGAACCAATCTGTGTGATGTCCTTGCTTCTTTTTTTTTGCAGAGGAGAGGAGGAAGCTTGCTGCTCAAGCAAACAAGAAGCCTATTATTTTGGTATAACTCAAACCTAGAATAGCAGGCCTTCAAGCCGGTGATGGGTATGTCACATTGTCTCCTTTTTTATATACTTGTTCTTATGTGCCAAGGTTTTATCAGCCTCTATCTGATCTTAAGCCATTTGGCAAGGACATCTTTTATGGATCTGCTTGTGTGGTATGATGAAACTTCTAAATTAATTTGGATGGAGAGATAGAGAGAGAGTGTTAAAAGAATTCTGTATTGATGATCTTTTATATGTTCATAACAGACAGAGAGAGAGAGAGAGAGAGAGAGAGAGAGAGAGTTAAAAGAATTCTGTATTGATGATCTTTTATATGTTCATAACAATGGGCTATTGAACATGAAATTTACTTATCTACACTATTGAAGAAACAAGTATGCACCATCTTTCTGGATTTACAGTTTGACAGTCATTTTTATCAGCAAAAAACATCTCCGTCCGTGTGCAAAAGTCGGCAGCAGCAGTCCAAACAGGTATATTAGTACCCAAACCCTCATCCATACTCATTCTCTCCATTCCAGAAAAGCAGTGGAGCAGTCAAATCTAAGTGCAGGTTCAGGTTTAGGGGGAACAAGTGAAACATAACATGTTGAGCAAATGAACAGACGTGGGACTTCATCAGCATCCTCCATTCCACAGCAGCGTGTATGCTGCCACACTTCACATATATCACAGGCCACCATCCTTTCACCATCATCATCTGTAGCCCCGCATTCACAGCTCACCATCCAAGTTTCAGATCCCCCTTGGTACCTCAAAGGTGTGTCTAAATCTATCCCACTCCCTCTCACTCCAATCTCTGTCCCTGATTGAACTGCTCCAGAAAGTACATCCATATCATCTGATTCCTCCAGGCCTTTAATTTCCATCACCACAAACCGTTCTGTGATACAATAGGTATCCCTCAGTGCACTTTCAGCTTCCTGCTTTAGCTCTCCAACAGTTGCATTCAGTGGCATTACCACCATCTCACATGGAGGCAACTCCCTCTTGAATTCAATTTCCTTATCAGTCAAACTAGGCAAGATTTGGCAAAACAGTGTCAGTAACTGCTCTTTTTCATCCCTAAATGAACATTCCTTTACAAAGTGCTTAGTGTCCAATACTGCTTGCTTAGCCAACTCTACCAATTCAGATTCTGGATATCCCAACAGTACATGCTCATACAAATAGAGAACATCACTGTAAACATCAATTCCAGGAACTGGAGCTGCTGGTGGAGGGGGTAAGGGAAGTATCTCTTTCTCAGGTTGAGACACTTTATCCCCACCATCAAGATCATGAACCGTATATTCCAAAATATGAGTAGTTGGGTTCACTGACCGGCAGACAACCTGATTCCCAACAATCACATTGTTCAGTGATTTCAACACATAATCCAACAAACCCGTATCCCCAATGTGCAACCTAGCTGCATCTCGTACATCTTGCCGGGCCATCCCACCATTTTTAATATCCTTTTCTTTCTTTTCTTTCAATGCGTTCACAATCACATCTGCTGCAGACTCTAGTCTTCTGGCAGACCATCTGCTATCCATGTGAGAAACAACAGTAGCAAACTTCCTATACTTCGAACACTTCTCCTTCATCAGAGGCTTGATCTTGAGAGATTCTCTGGTTGCCAGTTTTGCATTCTCCATCACATCTGCTGGTTTTGCAGCAGGAAATAGGGAGTTTCTCTGTGCAGGAAAGCAAGCCTTGATAGTGAGCATAAATCTGAGAAGATCTTTGATAGTAACCAACTGTGTCTCACTCAAATATCTGTAGTAACGGACAATTTTCTTCAGCTCTTCACACTGGTCCATGTCACTAAAATCTTGGATGATTTTTTCAAGCTCTAATGAGCTGAGAATCTCAAGTGCTCTTTCATAGATATGCTCTTTGACCCCAAAGCTTCCATGGCAAAATTTGTAACCCCATTTACCAAACCAAGGATGCCCATAAGCAACTCCATGGAGCAGGCGCAGTTCCATAGAACGCTTCTTTGAGACATCTTCGACTGTGATTTTCCTGCAAAAGATATGACAGCATCAAAACCAATCCCTCAATTTTCTATAATATATCAGCAGGAGATGAAATAAGGGTTTATTCTATTACCGGGTTCGAAGAGTAATGCAGATTCGATCCCAAAGATCCATGAGCTCTCTGCCACAAAGATGCTTAGATCCACCTTCAAGTCCATTGATGCATAGCAAATGAGCGAACCCATTGCAGTGAATTAACCCATGTAAGAGATGAGTTGAATGATCTAAGACACCATCATCCAAAGGCTTATTCCAGTCATCATCCATTGGAATTATCAAGTGGTACTTTCTTTTTGATACAAAATGGTTACTCCAACCTAGACAACAATAACAACAGGTCATGTTCCAACCACAGGAGAAGCTGAGAGCTGAAGCTGCAATGACAGTGGTACAGTAGAAAGAATAGAATATCTTCCTACTCAAGTAACAGAGTTCTACTTAAATATACTTGATTAAAGCTTGATGACTGGATGATAGACCATTTTTTTCATTTACAGAAAAGGGAGGTTTCATTACATAGAACAGCAACTATAGTACAGAAAGGTTAACCAACCATTGGTGACTACTCGCCAAAAAGAAAGACACTGAAACAACAAGGGGTATCATATAATCCCTGCATAGGGGATGACACTCCTTTAGGAAAGATGGGAAGTGTAGCTCATTCACACCATGGATGAATGAAAGACTTGAGAACTTTCCTATGGTTTTGGACTACAAACTTGTTAAGATTAGCTACTTTTGTTCCTAGATATCCGACTTGGATTTTTATATCTCACTCTACATTCTTGAGAACCCAACTACTACGCCGAACATGAGCTATTCACACCCTGAAAACACAGGACTTTATCAAAGCACCCGATTCAAGTAAATTAACATCGATTGAAGTACATTACAAAACAACACACATAGAATAGAGAAAGTGGCCAAACAGAGTAGAGGAGTACTCATAAAGAACACAAGTGTAAAATCCATAAACTGCTCTTGACAAATTCTAGTTCCATAAATAGTAACTATCATCTTCTTGGACATAAAGGCTTCATACCAATTCTAAATTGAAGTAGACAAAATGAAAAGCAACAGACTTTGCAAAACCCCAATTGTCAATTGTCAATTGTCAATTCAGGAATGGAAGCAAGAACCCTAAACCCCCAAAAGAAAAACCCAAATGAGCCTAAACCCTAAAACCCCCAAAAGCAAAGGAAGGGTTGTTGTTACCAGTGCAACGGCAGTGATCGCAGAAAGGGTTGAGAGAGGTGGTGACGTTCTCTTCAATGGTGTAGAGAGGAAGAACGAGGGTGCGGTTGTCGTGAATCAGAAGAGTGGACCAAATGGGCATGCCCTGAACTCTGTAACTCTCAGGCTCTGCGCATTGTTGAACAAAGAGACGAATGTTATCGCGGAATGGACCCACTGGTACAATTGGGTAACCAGCCTCCCCAAATGAATGGAACCCATACACCTTCGGCCTTCGCTTCCTCTTCTTGCACCCTTCAAGGTTCATCATCTCTTGCTTTCTTGATTTCTTGTAGAAGAAGAAGAAGAGAGTGACTTTGTTGCAGGCAGAGCCTCCAATTGGCGCGCTCCAATTAGAGTGTAACTAATTACCCGGCTTTCCAGGGATATTTACAAGCACACAACTCTGGGTTGGGACCGGATTTTGATCCGGTAACTAAGTTAAGATTAACTAAATTGTAAAGGTAATTAAGTAAATTTAGTGTGTGATTTAAATACAAATGAGACTTTGCAAAGTAAGCCTAGCGTGGGAGCTAAAAACACACCGTAGTGGAAGAGATTGGACAAGGTTGAAAGGTTTTTTAAAAATTTGGGTTTCAAGAACAAGGTTTTCGAAAGAAAAGCTGAAGGGGTTTTTGCTTGAACGTATGAGAGCTTAAGTATTTGAAAGGGATTTTTGAGCTTGTTGCTTGATGCCTATCCTAGTCCCAAGTCCTCCTATTTAGCAACTATTTTTTCTAGAATTTGCTCGCTAACTCCTCCCAACTGCGAACAGATTCTGAGGTAAGAGTGAGTGGTGTACCATGTATAGGCACGGTTAATGCTTGTTTTCGAAAACTCATGAAACCTAACATTGTGGTCGCCGACATGAGATCCGAGTGCATCAATGAATCGACTAATGTACTCTTTGGGGCTTCCATTCTTCCCATAAGAAAGAATAAAAGTGGGTGTTTCATACTGTTGACAGTAGCCACATAGGGGCTACATAAGCCCACAGACCCGCAGCCAGTGCATCCGGGGCCGGACTGAGGCCCGGAGCAGGATCACCAGCACTCGGACCCGAGGTCCAGCAGTCTACCTTGTGACCAGGGACCCGGGGACCGGGGACGCCAGCCTGCCGAACAGGCCACCAGAGCTGTCCTTTTGTGTGCGAACAGAAGGAAACCAGTCCCACATCGAAGAGTAAGGTCAGACCTCACGCCCGACCACCTATATAAGAGCCTCAACTACCCTCTTTAATAGGTAACTGATCTCTCCAACTGCTTATCACTCTTGCTTAAGTTATCTATTCATCCCAACTGTACTAACTTAGGCATTAGAGAGGAGAAGACCGGCCCGCCCGGTATTCTCCTTAGTTAGCAGGTTCGCAGGAGGAGATCACATCTTGATTCATCAGTTTCCACTAGGCCTACGAGTTTGTGCAGAAACAATTGGCGCCGTCTGTGGGAATCATTTGATCCACGAAAAAGTAGCGTTGCTCTACCGAAGGGTAGAACCCGATCGATCCTTTGGAAGGCAGTTTGAAAGTAAGTCCACGATCTGGAGGAAAGGAAGATGAAAGTGATAGGAGCACAATGTGCATCGTTCTTAATATGTTTTTACCCCCATTTATCCAATGCTTAACCCTTATTTTTGTAAGATAGAGTCATATTTTAGTTTAGTGTCCCTTTGGTAGAGTTTTGGAGAAAATGTGCTTAATTGTCAGAAAAATGACTAAGTAAAGAAATCTAAGCAAAAAGTGAAAAATATGTTGTTTTCGTGATATTGAGGCCTGTGCTAAACTGATCTATCCTTTTCCAAATTTGATGAAATTTGGTATGCATATAATTGGGAAGCTAAAGTGTATTGTGTCAAAATTTCAGATCAATCGGAGTTCGGGAAGTCACCCAAATGAAGGCTGCAACTTGGCAGTTTGAGCAAACCAATCCAGGGACTACCAGGATTTTCCTGGGACTGTGTCCTGACTTCCGGAATTTCTGTGGGACACATCGCTTAGAACCAGAGAACGTGCCATACGCCGTTGGAAAGCTCTACGAGTCTAGTTTCTCTGCGACTTGAAATCTCAGCAAAATCTTTCCTGAGCAAAAAGGTATGCCAGTTTGAATGCACGAAGGTCAAGTCTGCCGAAAGAAGAAAACCTAAACCGAGTTTTACATGGATTTGGCTTACGAATGTGGACTGAATTCCATCCTTTGTGCAAGATTTTTGGCTGAATTAATTCATGGAAAACCTAAAGAGATATTGCTCAATTATTCAGCCATTATCTTGGGAATTTTCGGCAGAAAATAGAGGAAGAAAATCACAACAAATCCTGATCAAATTCGGCAGAATTCCTGTGCACGTCATCCAACTTCCACGGACTCTCCCGGACAGCTCACAATGAATCAGAGTTCGAGCCTTATATGGATAGAAAGCTACGGGAGTCTAGTTTCCAACCCAAGTGGAATCACCTTAATATCTATTTTCTAGATAAAGATATTCTATAATCTTCACTCGAAGGTCAAATCTGCCAGCAGGATAAGTTTGAGAAAAACTAGGTTTTGTAAACCCTAGCTGCCTCCCTTGCCTCTATAAATACCACAACATAATTTTAGAATAATCATCTTCTCTTCCCCACAAAAACTTGCCGAACCTCTGCCCAAATAAATTCAGAAATTCCACCAAGAAGCTTTGCCGAATCCACCTTCCATCTTTCACAAAAATCCAACCTCCACCAATCCTTGCCGAATCTTCATAAGGTTGTAACATGGATTGTACTTTATTGGCTTTTGATTCTTTGTATTTAAACATACTTTTGTCTATGAAATATGTTTTGGTTTCTGGATTTATTTTCGGTATTGATAATTATATATGGGATCTTCGGATCTTTGTTATAAATGTTTGGGAATTTTGTATATGATTGCCGAATTTTATATGTGATGTGATTAAATTTGTATTATGGGCAGTAGCTTTAGCATGTATTCTTGATTTAATTAGGTTTATTTTCATAATTCGTGTGCAACCGAAGGAGATGTCTAGATGCAATCGTAGGCCATGGTTGTTATCTAGATGTTGAATTCATATGCCGATTTAATATATGTTGGATCTCACGCGTTGTGGATTTTAATATGTATTAATCTAAGGGCTAGAGTAATTATGGAAATTTACATGTCGATGTGGGATGAGTGACGCCATACCTGCTAACATGTTTCTAATTCGACATATTGTGCTTTTGTGCTATTTGTGTTTAATTTCTTCGCGTTGTGTTATTAAACCGATTAGTACCATGTTTAGGATTACACGCGTTGTGGATTCTAAATACTTGTGATGTCTTGAATAATTAGAATAACCGCGTTGGCTCTAATTAAATTGGAACTTAGTTGATCTTGAATCCGATATTTGCTGCTGCCCCTATTACTTGTTTTAATTTTGTTGCACGTATAATGAGATTTGTGTTTGGTGATTGTGTGGAAGATGTTGATCAAATGTAAATAATAATGTAGGATTTAAAATTTTCGTAAAAATTCAGTAGGTAATTAGTAAAAAAAAAAAAAATCGTTACCCCCTTTTTATGCAATACTTTATGTAATTGAAAGCCCTTGATTTCCCCGGATAGAACGATCCCTACTTGTCAATACTACAATCGACACAAGAAGGGTATTATTTGTATGTAGTTGTTTTGCAGGTATTTTGTGCTTGGATAACACCTCCATCAGAAAGCTAGCGGGAGAGGGCTGAAAGAGCGAGTCTGGGTCCCCGGCCGGGCCCAAAACCCTAAAACTGAGGTCAACGCGAGGTTTGTCCCTTCTCCCGACCGGGACGGAACCCTCGATCGCCAAGGCTCAGGCAACCCTGACCAATACGATGAGGGGGGGGAGATAAAAAAGATGAAGGCAGAAGTCGCGCGATTGCGAGAGGAGGACAATAGAGACCGACTTAGGACGGATGCCCGGTGCCAAGAGTTGGAAGCGGTAAACATCGCCTAATTGGCGGCCCTGGAGAAAGGACACCTCTCGGGCGGCATCGCGGCCCGCAAATAAAGGTGACGAGTTCCCGCACCTAGAAGTGGGACAGCCTACGGGAAGGAGAAAGACTGTGCATTTGCCCACGCCACTCTTTCCGGAAGCTTTGAGGAATTTCGGGCCGGTTGAGCCCCCATACCGAACGAACTTGGCATCGGGCGAGCAGGACAGCTCTACCGCGAGGACACTTCAGACGCTCTCCGCCTCGGTGTCGGACATAAAGGACCGGTTGGAGGCCAGCGAGAAAAGGACGGTGCGACCGCAGGACGGTGCGCGATTCAAAGAACGCACTGGACCTTTTCCACACCGGGTTAGGGAATCCGGAAGATCTGGTAACCAAAAGTCCCTGAAACTGACGTACTCAGGAACGAGCTGCCCATACCAACACCTGGACAGTACTGTATTTAGTACCAACGTTGTTATACAGATAGTCACTGCCTCTAGAATGAACTACAGCTGGTTACAAAGTAGATACATCTGCCAAGTATATATAAAAAAAAAAAAACCGCTAATCAGCGCCACCGGAGCCTCTAATCCCTGACCCACCAGCCTTGAGAGACCGCTCTTGCTCCAGCTTCTCGGCCAAGGCTACCTCAGCCTCCATCCGCTCGGCATCAAGCCACCCTTTCTCCCTCCACTCCAGATACGCATCATTTATACCCTTCGCACGGGCGGCCTCCAGTATCTCTGCAAGTTCCACCGACTCCCGGAAATCGTCAATAGCTTTATCAGCGGCTTCGACAAGTTGGGACTCTACGAGCTTCTCCCCTCCCTTGAGGACTGCTGTTACTTGGGTCTGCAGCTCCAAAATCTTCACCTCCAGTTCCATATTCCTCTCTTCCCGAGCGACCGCCAGCCGACCGACCTCCTCCCTCTCCTGCGCAAGCTTAGCCTCCGTCAATGACATCTGCATGGTGAGGTCCTCCACTTGCCTCTCCAGAACCGGAGTCTCCTCACTAGGCTCAGCGGCGTAAAGACTATGAACCAGCTGGTACAAGTACACAAAAGAAGAACATCAGCTCGTAGCACAAAAAAGGAGAGGGAGCGCAGAAGAACCTCAGTGCCACACATGTACGCGATCAGACTTACCCGAAGACCCAATTTTGCACAGCTTTCTTCCTGCCCTCGCCCGGCAGCACATCTCCGGCGGCCTCCCGATCAAGTCCCAAGGCCTCAATGGTAGATGCCACGAACCTACCAAAACCGCCATCACCAGAGCCGCGATCGGCTTTCGGCTCAACGGTTTCCCTGCTCCTTTGGCCACCGGTTCCCTCCGCCAGAACCAATGCTGACCCCCCACCGGCCGAGCTTGACGCCCCGGTATCAAACATCCTCGCCCTCTTGGCCGGAGCTTCGCCAAGACTGCTTCTGCGGTACCAAGTCATCTTCGCTGCCCCTCTCTCCCGTGGGGCTCGTATCCCCACCGGCCGAGCAAGAGGTTCCGGACCCGGTGAGCCCACCGATCCTACATCCCGAATAACAAGTGGGGCATTCCCCTCACCGCCCGGCCGCCTACCATAGTGGGAATCCTGAAATATGAGCGGCACAGGAGTACTATACACCGTGCTCTCTAGGGCACTACCAGAAAAAAGGGTTTTCCCGACGAAAAAAAAAACGGCCGACGAATTAAAATTTTCGTCGGTAATTCTAAGGAATAGCCGACGATTTTTTTTTTCACCGACGAAAAATAAAATCGTCGGCCATAGTTTAACCATAGCCGACGAAACCGTTTTTTCGTTGGTATTTTCAAAAAATCATCGGCTATATTCATATTTCATTCGACGATTTGTATTTTCGTCGGCCTTTCTCCGAAAAATTAGCCAACGAAAATTTTTGGAAATATGGCCGACGAAGTTGACATTTTCGTCGGCTATAAGTCTATATATTTTCAGATCTGGGCAGCAGCTGCTCATTTCAAAAAAAAAGAGAAAAACGGGAGAAAGAGTGAAAAATCTGTGGGTATTATTGAAATCCGTCCTCTCTTACATTGTGGAGCTATATATAGGTACGTATATGTGTATATATGTTGATTTTGAGTTTTAGTTGAGTTGATTTTGAGTTTTAGTGATTTTGATTTAGTAAGTGATTTTTTGTTTTATTGTTGTTTTAGTGTTAGAATGTATGTATATATGTTGATTTTGAGTTTTAGTTGAGTTGATTTTGAGTTTTAGTGATTTTGATTTATTAAGTGATTTTTTGTTTAATTTATTATTATTTTAGTGTTAGAATGTATGTATATATGTTGATTTTGAGTTTTAGTTGAGTTGATTTTGAGTTTTAGTTTAATTATGTGTTTTAATTTGATGTTATTTTAATTAGTGTTAAAATATATATATATATATATATATATATATATGTTAATTAATAGTTGTTGATACTGTAATTAACTTAAATAATGGTTGATATATAGTGTAACTTAAATAATGGTTGTTAATTAATGATATATATATATGAGTTGATGTTGATAATAATATATATTGTAATGTAATTAATTATTAAGGATTTATATATATATATATGTATGTGTTAATTAATTTCTTATTAATTAAAGTTATACATATATATTATTATCAGGCTATATATGGATCTGGATAAGAGTTGGATTTCGCTTCCAAGGCATGACCGACGATACACTACAGGAGTCGTGAATTTTTTGCAGTTCGTCGAGGAAAATGCAAATGGGAATGATTACCATTATTGCCCGTGCAAGAAATGTAAGTGTCGCAGTGATATGTGTCGATTTCCGATTAGGACACTATGGGAGCACCTAAAGAGTAATGGGTTTTGGCCGAAGTACAAACGTTGGATATATCACGGTGAGCCATCATTAGATGGATCGCATGATCATAGGCAGTTTTTTTAGGCGGGCAGTAGTAGTACATCCAACGATCCAACAATGGCATTCGTCAACGACGTGTTTTCTTTTGAAAGCGGTGTACGTGGGGAACAATATATGCATGACCCGGTGCTGCCCTTCCCACAAGTTGTCAACACTGCTGGCTTTGACAAGTACAACAAACTGATTGCATTGCAACAGACCCCTGTGTCTTCAAGTTCTGAGAAGACAGTTCTTCAAAGTGTGATGGAGGTAATGAGGATTAAAGTCGAGACAAAATCGACTGTCAGGCAAGTGGATGAATATCTACAGTACAATTCTTCGTTGTTGGAGGAGGGTCATCGTAATCCTACCAATCACCGTAAAGGTCTGAAGTATCCTCAAAGATCTAGGGCTTTCCTACATTAAGATCCATGCATGCGCATTTGACTGCGTTCTCTTCTGGGGTAAAGATGCAGAAGGGAATGACATTGCTAGCCTTGATGCATGTCCGATATGTCAGTCTGACCGATATAAGTTGACGGGAGCAGGCAATAGGAAACCTGTGAAAGTGCTTCGGTATTTTCCGTTGAGAGATAGGCTTGAGCGGTTGTACATGTCAGAAACCACCGCAAAAGCTATGAGATGGCACGGTGTGCGGGACGCGGGAGACGTAGATATCATGACACACATCTCTGACGGAGCGGCTTGGAAGCATATCAACAATGAGTTTCCTCATTTTGCGTCAGATGTCAGAAACGTCAGGCTCAGGCTCTCAACCGACGGGTTCAACCCTTTCGGCACCATGAGTCTTTCATACAGTATATGGCCGGTGGTTTTGGTACCTTACAACCTTCCTCCGTGGATGTGCATGAAGAATGAATATAATATGTTGACGTTGTTGATTCCGGGGCCTGGTTACCCAGGAAAATGTCTCGATGTGTATATGAGACCATTGATTGAAGAGCTTAAGGTATTGTGGGACGTTGGTCATCCCACTTTTGACAAGTACAAGGAGGAGACGTTCCAGATGCATGCCATGGTTATTGGTACCATCAGTGATTTTCCTGCTTATGGGATGTTGTCGGGCAGCGTTGTTAGGGGATACAAGGCTTGGCCAGAGTGCCTCAGCGATTATGGGAGCACCCCTCATTGCAACAAGATATGCAGAATGGGTCATCGTGTGTTCCTTCCGGCTGATCACCACTGGTGTTACGAGTCCGCCGCATTTGATGGAACCGAAGAACACGGTGGTCCTCCCAGAAGATGGACGGGAAGAGAAATTTTAGCAGTGCTTAATGAGTACGATTTTGGGCCCCTCAACAATCATCCCGATATTGTAGCGGAAATACTTGAAAGACCTGAGGAGTACAAATTCTGGACACATAAGAGCATATTGTGGGAACTCTCGTACTGGTGTGAGTTGCTGATCCGTCACTTCCTAGACGTTATGCACATAGAAAAAAATGTTTCTGAAAATGTGGTGGGCACAACGCTGAACTTGGAGGGGAAGACGAAAGACGGTCCTAAGGCTCGCACTGATCTGCAAAACATGAATATCAGAAAACAACTATGGTTGAAACAAGGGAAGAGAAAAATAACTCAAGCTCCTTACACCGTCAAGCCTGAGCATAAATCAGAAATTTTCCATTGGATAAGTCGGGCCAAGTATCCTTTAGGCTTTGCTGGAAATATAGCCAAGTGTGTGAACAGACAATTCAACAATCTTTACGGGTTGAAAAGTCATGAAAATCATATCCTGCTACAACGTCTCTTCCCTGTTTTCATTCGATCGTTCCTTCCCCGTCGCGTTGGCAAGATTTTTCCAGAAGGTATGCACACGGGAAGTGAGAAAATCTGACCTCCGGGAAATGCAACAAGACATCGTTCATATCATGTGTAAATTTGAGATGATATTTCCTCCAAATTTTTTCAACATCATGCCTCACCTCATGATCCATCTTCCTCGGCAGTTGTTGCTTACCGGTCCTGTGCACTTCACTTGGATGTATCCGATGGAAAGGTACGTATTTTACACATTATGTTAATTTCCTCATCAATATATGTGATTTAGTATTAATGTATTATCATAACACTTTAAAAACTTGATTTATAGGCAACTTGGACAATACGGTGATTTTGTCCAAAACAGATCCGCACCTGAAGGATGTATAGCTGAAGCATATATTGTGCACGAGTGACATGAAGCTGTATTTAGGAGCGTTACAGGAAAGCATACCGGAAGATGTACCTTCACAGTTCAATCTTTCCAAACTCTCCGACGATGTTGTACTCGGTGGAAACATGTCAGTTTCCTACAAGTTGAAAGATTATGAGGTAGCCATTGCACATTGGTGGGTACTAATTAACTGTTTAGAAGTTCAGTTTTGGAAGAACTTGCATCTAAACTGTGAACAAGTAGGAGGTGATCTCGATTACCACAACCGGACATTCGCAGAGTATTTCGGCCGTTGGGTACGTAACTTTAACATTATTCTATACGTATTTATATATTATTGTGTATAATTATTCATATTTATAGTTGATTCTGACGGTTGCAGATGGACCTCATTAAAAATGATAATCACCCAAATTGGTCGCACGAACTCAGACTGCTAGCGATGAAGCCGGTCTATTCAAAAGTTTATGCGACGTGCAAGGTGAATGGTGTGTTATTTCGATGTGAAGAGAGAGACGTCAGACTGAAAACACAAAATTCAGGGGTTGGCACATGGTGGGGATGATGGAGTTGACTATTACGGTGTTCTCCATTCAGTTGTGGAACTGCATTATGGGGAAGGCATGAAAGTGCACCTTTTCAAGTGTAGATGGTTTGACACACGGCCGCAGAGCATGAAAACCGATCAATACGGCATAACTTCTGTGAATACTAGTACATCATGGTATGAGGATGACCCGTTCGTTTTAGCCACATGGGTGAAACAAGTGTTTTATCTTAATGATCTCGCCAAGGGGGACCCGTGGAAAGTAGTCAACACTATCCACCATCGCAACATTTACCGGGCGTTTACACTTGGAGTGGCTGAAGAGAACGAGGAAGGTGGCACCGCGTATCAAGAGCCCAACTCAAACGGTATTCCTTACTCCTCTTTTATTCGTCTAGACACGCTGGTCCGAATTCGACGTGAAGAGCCACTGCTTGTTGATGTTGATCCAAATGAAGAAACTAACGAGGACTCTAGTGGTGAGGAAAGACATAGATTACCCCTATCGAGCAATTCAGAAACCGAAGAAGACTCATCCGATGATTCCGATTACAATCCGACGATTAAGTAATTTAGATGATGTAATCCTTTCATTTGTAATCCACTCATTTCTAATGAACGGGCGTGGGGATGAGCCTCCCCAGCTAGGCTGGGTTCCAAACCCCTTAAAAAAAAAAAATTTGAAATATGTTGACTGTTGGGTTTCTGTTTTTTTTATGTTCAATTTTGGTTATATATGAACAGGACATAGGAATACGAGAGGTGTAAAACCACTGATTTTTTTTTTTCATAGAATAGCCAACGAAATATGCATTATTTCGTCGGCTATACTCATAATAGCCGATGAAAAATGCGTGATTTCGTCGACCATTAATATATTGAAAAATACATATTTTATGTTAGACAGAAAACGACAAAATAATAGCCGACGAGTACTAGGTTTGATTTCATCGGCTATGATAAAAAAAAAAAAAAAAAAAAAAAAGACCAGCTTCCATTTTCTATCACTATCGACAAACCATTGCTTCATCCTTCAAATGCAAATATGTCGTCAAATAAGATATGACCGAAGTAATGAAATACGTCTACGGTTGAAAAATGACAAGATTCCGACAAAATCTGTGTGCCGAATGTTGCGGTTAACTGTTTTTTACTTCCGTTTTCCTATGGGTAGTCTGATGTTCGGTAAATATTTTGAGAAAAATTTTTAAACGATTAGTTGCGTCTCATCCATTTGAAACTATTATCTGTTGAAGGTCAGGCCAGAAACCGTCGTCTAACTAGACTAATTTCTGTTTTAAAGCGTTTAGAGGTTTGACTTAGTGGTTTGACCAACAGTTTAGCCGACGAAAATGATATGTCGTCGGCTAAACTCTTGCGATCCGCTTATTGTCCGCTGTTGGATGGCTCAGATCTAAAGGCTGCTGATTTTCCAAAGCATAGCCGACGAAATATTTGAATTCGTCGGCTAAAGTCTTGCGATCCGCGTCTTTTTATTGTCCGCCGTTGGATGGCGGAGATCAGACGGCTGCTGATCTCATAAAGTATAGCCGACGATGTTTAAAGCATAGCCAACGACATTCAAAGAATAGCCGACGATTTTAAAGATTTCGTTGGCTATTTTGAAGCATAGCCGACGAAATCTTTTTTAATCGTCGGCTATTCTTTCTACTATAAATCAGAAACTCTCGAACCCTAGCCGACTTTTTCCTCTCCTCCTCCTCCTCCTCCTCCTGCTGCTCCAATCTGCCGCTCTCCTGCTCCAATCCACCGCGCTGCTCCTCCTCCTCCTCAAATCGGCGGCGCCACACTCCTCCAATTCCGGCCTCCTCCTCCTCCGATCCTCCTCCGATCCTCCTCAAATCCTCCTCCAAGCCGGCCTCCTTCCCCTCCGCCTTCCCCTCCTCGTCCGACCTCCTTCCCCTCCTCCTCCAGCCTCCTCCTCCGATCCGGTTAAATTTTATTTTTTTTCAATTTAGTTTAATTTTATAAATTGTTATATATTTAATTTTAATTATATAAATTGTTATATATTTGTTAATAAATTTAATTTTAACAAATTGTTATATATTTGTTATATATTTTATTTTAATTATATAAATTTTTATATAATAAATTGTTATATATTTTATTTTAATTATATAAATTGTTATATATTTGTTATATATTTGTTAATAAATTTAATTGTTATATATTTGTTATAATTTAGGTATATAAATTGTTATATATTTAATTTTAATTATATAAATTGTTATATAAATTGTTAAATTAATTATATATATAAATTGGTAGTCTAATTATAACCATTTATATATTTTTGTTAATATATAAATGGTTATTTGTATTTATATATATGTTAATAATGAAATATAGTTATATTTGTAAATAAATAGTTATATTTAGGTTAATGGTTAGTATTATTTAAAATTAGTTAAAATTTAAATATTAATTTGTTAGTATGTTTTGAAATATGTTAGTATTATTGGTTATTATATTAATTAGAATTTGATATTTAATGTAATATAATTTAATATTAATTAATGTATTAATGCCTCAAGCTGCAGATGGCCGATGCATTGAGACAGTTATTCGGAGGCCGTCGTTCCAGATCTAGGGGTTCTGGAAGTTCCACCGGTTCCGCAGAGTCCGACAGGACCCTTAGCCAGCCTGAGAGGACCACCACCTAGCCGCGGAGGAGTGTGGATTCATCCTAGCTGCGGAGGCCTGTGGATTCATCCCAGCCGCGGAGGAGTGTGAGTTCTCGGCACCAGACCCTTCTCCAGGCAGGGCGGCCGTCGAGCAGTTCACGTCCCCCTGTCGGGCCAGATGCTCCGAGGTTCAGTAGGCATCTATTTCAGGAAGAGATAGCTGCAGACGTTCCTCAGGTCCGTATGCCTGAGGTTCATCGGGAGCCGATGATGAGTCCGACGACGTCTGCTGCTGACTCGACTGAGGGGCCTACTCTCCCAAATCAGCTCTACCTCCCGTACAACATTCCTGCGATACCCGAGGTCGACTTTCATGGTGTGCCCATATGGCCTGCTATGCCTCAGTACGTGAGTGTTGCGGAGGCATACCATCAGCAGCCATTTGAGAACCCTGACCTCCTGATTTCGGCGAGGAGAAAAGGAAAGTCGACAGACGGGTCGGGTCATCGAGTTCAGGTAACATTTGAGTTTATTAATTAAATATTTTATTAAAATTAACGCACTAATATTTAATTTTATTAACCAATCGTCGTTTATGTGATAGGGACAGCCGCTAGCAGTTCAACGAGAAATACGAGAGGTGTCATATGTTTTGACACGCTCAGGAGAACTGTTGCGCTCCGGGGGAGGATCCAGATCAACGAACCTCCTAATCAGGAGGTTCAGGGGAAAAAACGCCGCGACTACACGGGTTGCGTGGGGGCACTGATTAGGGACAGAGTCCCTATGTTGTGGACACGGTGGGCTGATGTGCCCGAAGAGATCAAGAGGGAGGTGAACAACGCCGCGTCGGTGAGTAATTTAAAAAATTTAATTTATTTATCGTAATATTTAATAATTTTCGGTATTGTTATAATTGTAAAACTAATAAAATATTATCTTTCAGACATACTTCGAGATTGCCGAACACAAGCAGGATTGGGCGGACGCGATGCAAAACTCGAGGTACATTGGAAATTCCTCATCTTATAATTTGAAATATTTTATGATATTAATAATATTTCTAATGCACTTTTGTTTTTTCCGTAGGTTCAAAGAGTGGAAGAACGAGCTCCGTACCCACTTTAACGAATACGACAACTGTGGTCGTATGGGTACTCCAAGAGAGTTCATGTTCAGGGAGTATGAGTGGCGTTGGTTGAAGACAGTAGACTTCAACAACCCACTTATGCAGGTAAATACTAAACTTAACTATAAATGTTTATTTTGTTAAAATTTTAATTATTAGTTTAATTATTTTATAATTATTACACTAATATTTTTTTATGCATTTTTCTAATATTTTATTATTTGTTTGAAGCAACGGTCTCGGATAAACTCTGCGAACCGCCGCCGTAACACAACCCCCCATCATGGTGGTTCTAGGCCATTTGAACAATATCAGGAGGAGGCGCTTAGAGATCATCCTGATAGCAACCCTTACGTGGAGACGTTTAAGATCGCTTATCCACAAGCGACAGAACAGCTCGTAAGTCGTTGATTACGATTTTAAAATTTTAATTATTAATTTTACTTAATTATATATTTGTTAGAATATTAATTTTTTTTTTTCCCGTTCAATTAGGAGAGGGTGAACCGGGCCGAAGAAGAGGTGTTTCAGCAAGTAGTTCGGGAGACACAACCGAACATTTCAGAGGCAGATCTGCAAGAAGCCCTGCGCCAGGTCGACCGATCGAATGTCCAAATGGCAGCGAGGATGTTCGACGCAGCCTTCCCACACCGGTCAAACCAATACTACTGTCGTTGTTTGGGAAGTTCTGGAATAGGGCTCCTGAAGACCACTAAGGGAGGTCAAAAGAAGGGAGGTGGGGAGAGCCAACAGATGAGGGGGGAAGTGCAGAGATTGGCCGCAAGATTGGCGGTCGAGGCCCAGAGATCACAGGAGCAACGCCGCAGAATACAGCAGTATCATTTGGATATGGCCAGTTGGCATGCTGAATGCGAGAGAATTCGGCAACACAACTACGCCGGCCAACAAAACTGGTGGTATGATATGTTCGCGGCACAACAACAAGCCCTTAAACCCCCGCCCCCGTTTCACCCGTTAGTTGAACCTCTAATGCCTCAACCCCCCGAGGATGATGAGCATGATGGAGAGCAGGATGCTGGGGATGACGTGGTGGACTTTAGTGCTTTAGGTGATGATTAGGGTTATATTTTATGTATATTGAAACAAATTAAATAATAAGCCCTTTAGACGTGTTTCTTGTTGGTGCATGGATTGTCTTTGTGATTTGCAGGTTGCTTGGAATGGTAATTTAGAAATTAATTTAATTTTCTTTTCCCCAAAATGTAAGAATAGCCGACGATATTGGCATTATTTCATCGGCTATAAGTGATATAGCCGACGAAATTTACCAAATTTCGTCGGCTATAACTTTTATAACCGACGAAAATGACATTATTTCGTGGGCTATAACTAATAAATGCCTATTAAAATATTAATATATTCCGACGAAATAACCGACGAAATAGATGAAATCGTCGGCTATATTACAGAACAAATAGCCGACGAATTTCATCGGCTATAGTTTACGATATCGTCGGCCATGCTCGAGAATAGCCGACGAATTTCGTCGGATATTTTGCCAAGGTTTGGTCGACAAAATTAATTTTCGTCGGTAATATCGTCGGCCATACTCGAGAATAGCCGACGATTTCGTTATTTTTCGTCGGCCGTTGGTATTACCGACACCGTTTTTCCGACGAATTATAGCCGACGAAAATTTCATCGTCAGAAGGAATAGCCGATGAAAATTTGGCATAGTAGACGAAATTTTTTTTGTCGGCTATTCTCTCTGATCTGGTAGTGGGGTGTCCGGATCTACAACGGTTTTCGAGGCCATCTCCCCCATCTCCATCATCCTTTGGGCCACAAGTTCGTCATCCGTCTCGACAGTATCCTCGCTCCGAACAGCGAGCCGAGGAGCATTAGCTGCAAATCAATAAACCGAGCGGTTAGAATAAAATACGACCGCACAAAACAACAGTGCAAGGCACTTTAGCAGGTTTCTTTCCCATCTCGCATATCTCCAACACATTCCACCGGATGAAATTGTAAGAGCTCCGGCCCAGACTGTCCCAGCAAACAAAAAGCCGGGCTATCCGTTGCCTCTCCAAGTCGACCAACCGGTACGACTGATCCCCAATAGCTTGATAAGCCCCGGGCACCCGAAAGCTCCTCGAATTACGCTGCCACCTACCCCCGGGCATCACAACCTGTCTCCTCCATACATTCTAAACCGACGACGGCAGGTGAGTGATGGGAGGATCGAAATCCCGCGTGGCAAAATTGACACAGCCGGAGGCTTAGGCCTTTTTGCAGTAGAGAATCTTATACTGCGCCCGAAACTCATTTATCGTGGGCCAATCCATGTTGATAAGACTGAATAAGCACCCGAGACTAAGCAACTGCCTCCACTGGTTGCGAGGAAGCTGGGCGGGGGAGACATTTATCAGGCTCAGCACGTGCTGGACAAACTTGGGCAGTGACAGAGATAGCCCGTGCCGAAATTGATCCTCAAAAACGGCAACCCAACCCTCCTCCGGGTTGCAGGCCAGTTCCCCGGGATACAGGCCCCGGAGCTTAACGGAAGAGTCAATGCCCCACTTCGCCCGAAAATCTCTTATCTCGCCAGCAGTCATGCTTCTGGTCGACTCGTCACAAAAAATCACCCTGTCGTCATCCAACAGCTGGTACCTCACGGACCCTCCCGTCGACGCACGGCCGGCACCGACAGGATTGGCTGACCTCCCAGATTCCATAAAACCTAAGAACAGAATTTACCATACGCCCAGTTAGTTGTGTAGCAAGATAACAACGTAGACAGACGGCAGACGAGGAGCCGAGCTTCAACAAAATACGACAGGAGGAGAGGAGGGGGGTGCGAAGCATCTTATAGGCAGCAAAACTACACCTTGTTGATAATTAGGGCAATCAAAAAGGAGAGGCAACCCCAGCCGCAGATTCCCTCCATCTCAGACCGCTCCCTACTGACACGTGTCCCAGCATCGATAAAGCTCCCACGCCATCATAACTGATGGGACTGATGGGCTGTCTCCTTCATTGCATGTCAACCACTTGTCCCGCCTACATGCGGCAGTTAGGGGAGGTAGGAGCGAGAACCGAGGCGTCCAGCCCCCCCATTTCCCCAAGAGTCAACCTCAAATCAAGGAAAGGCACACCACCGGTTATGTAGTATTCAACCGGCTCCATGGCACACCACCGGTTATGTAGTATTCAACTATGTAGTATTCAACCGGCTCCATGGCATTCCACCGGTTATGTAGTATTCAACCGGCTCCATGGCACACCACCGGTTATGTAGTATTCAACCGGCTCCATGGCATTCCACCGGTTATATAGTATTCAACCAACTCCATGGCATTCCACCGGTTTAGTCACTCTCCTTCGCCCTTGCGGGCAAGGACAAGCCATCAACAACTCAAGGCTTCAAACACATGGGCTTTATAAACCCGGGAGAGTTTACATCTAACACATGCAAACCCTTCCAGCAGGCTAAAAACCCTGCATCACACTGAACTGTGATACATTTGGGGATCCATGGCGAGACTTGTTATCTCCACGCCACCCCACCGGGCAGATTATTTCTCTAACACAGAACAAGTCTCCCCGCAGGCTAGAAACCCTGCACATTACCTCACGCTTATTCCAACACAAGCTGAGAAGAACTAGCAGGTGTTAATCGGTGCTTCAACATGGCCGCAACACCTCACCGGGGTACCTGTTGGCCTATTCCACGCTCCAACAGGCCTCCCCGCAGGCTAGCAACCCTGTACATTACCCCACGCTTATTCCAGCACAAGCTGGGCCGAACCACCGGGCTACTCCCCGGCCTGCCTCACCGTTGGCAGCAATTTTACCTTGGGAACTTGGGGGACTCGTCCCGACATGGCAGTCCACCGGTCGAGTCCTCACATCATCATCCCATGCACTCGTTCGGGTTTCACCCCGTTCCACACGCCTTCTCTGCCCGAACGCCCGGTCACGCCCAATCTTCAATGCGGACTTGGGGGTCTGGGCACCGTTGGGTCGGTAACCCTGCGGGTCTGCGAGACAGGAGCGAGACATATTAAGTCCCCATTCAAGATTGCACTTGACCGGAAACTTGGGGGACTTGTTGACAGTAGCCACAGAGGGGCTACATAAGCCCACAGACCCGCAGCTAGTGCATCCAGGGCTGGACTGAGGCCCGGAGCAGGATCATCAGCACCCGGACCCGAGGTCCAGCAGTCTACCTTGTGACCAGGGACCCGGGGACCGGGGATGCCAGCCTGCCGAACAGGCCACCAGAGCTGTCCATTTGTGTGCGAACAGAAGGAAACCAGTCCCACATCGAAGAGTAAGGCCAGACCTCACGCCCGACCACCTATATAAGGGCCTCAACTACCCTCTTTAATAGGTAACTGATCTCTCCAACTGCTTATCACTCTTGCTTAAGTTATCTATTCATCCCAACTGTACTAACTTAGGCATCGGAGAGGAGAAGACCGGCCCGCCCGGTATTCCCCTTAGTTAGCAGGTTCGCAGGAGGAGATCACATCTTGATTCATCAGTTTCCACTAGGCCTATGAGTTTGTGCAGAAACACATACTTTTTCGGTTAAAGTAGAAAAATCAAGCTGGATGGATATATAACAATCTCCAATTTTGGTATTTAATTTAGATATTTTATTGCTAAAAAATCTGTAAGCTGCTTGGTTTTTGATACTTAACACAACCTTTCCTAGTTCTACTAGGAGAGTTGTTTGGGTGTCCAAATCAATTTCGACGAATCTGCAGATCTTCCTTCTAGAGTTTGATATGTCTTAAATCCCTTACGATTTGCTATTTTGTTCAATTGTTTCCATTTGAGACATATGGTTAACCTTGTGCTAATTATGGTTTTGTTAAACAGATTCTTATTCCTTATCTGATTATGAATTAGCACTGATTAAGGGGGAGCTTTAAGCCTTTATATATCAAACTCTTTGCAAAAAAATGTGTATCTTTTGCATGATATTTTTATCTCTTTTGTTCATATGAACACTTTCATTCTCTCAGCCACACTCATTGATTTCTTCTTTTGATCATATCTCACTTGTGTGATTTACTGATTGCAAGATATTGGTTCATTGAAGTGTTCTATTGAGAGAGCCAATTCATCTGTTGGAATCAACTGCATAGGTTTACAGAGTTGTAATTCTTGTTCAAGTTAGTTTCGATAAATACTTGTAAAGAGATTGTGTTGAACATCTCAACTTGAACATCTGTAATCTGATTTCCATCTTATTGGATTGATCTGAGTGTAGACTACTGTAAAAGTCTCGTAGTGGTTTTTATCTCATATGAGATTTCCACTATAGTTACATCTGTATGTTTTCTTGATTTAAGTTCTTCACTCTCATTTCTAAACTATTGCAAGTTCCATACATTAGTTCGATCCTACTTGGTGTTTTTAATTGGCATCAGAGCACGTCACTATCTTGCTTAGTGTGATCCTTGGTTTTATCCACGATGGAACGAACTTCTGTTAATACTCCTCCTTTCTTTAAAGGTGAGGGGTATGATGACTGGAAGGGTATGATGAAGGCCTTTATATCTGCTCAAGTCTCTCGTGCTTGGTAATGTATTCTACATGACTGGTCTCATCCAATGGTTGAGAAAGAAAAAGATGTCTTTATTCCTAAACCCTTTGTAAAATGGTCTGCTGATGAAATTGCATACAGTGAAGCTGAAAATAAGGCTATGAATGCATTATTTATTGCTCTTTCAGAAGATGAAAGAGTTCAAATTAAGCACTGTGATACTGCAAAAGAGGCTTGGGACACATTAGCTACTGCTTACGAAGGAAATTCTAAAGTAAGAAAACATAAGCTACAATTGTTATTGCATGAATTTGACTCTCTGCAGATGCATAAAGATGAGTCAGTTGATCATTTTTATAAGCGAGTAATTGCTATCACAAGCTCCATTAAAAGTGTAAATCCTAGGAAGACTATTGTAGAAGATGACATTGTAATGAAGATTCTCAGATCTTTGCCTAGGATGTAACAGCCCGGCACACTTTGAGATATTGTCCGCTTTGGGAATCACCCCTCACTGTTTTGTTTCTGGGAGCTCACAAGCAACTTCCCCGTAGGTCACCCATCCTGGGATTGCTACAGGACGAGCAAGCTTAACTTCGGAGTTCCTATCCCCTCCGAAGCCACTGCGCCCCCAAAACGCGTCTCATCATATTGTGTTAACCCTGCACATATAAGCATCGCATCCACACTCTCTCGGGCGATGTGAGATTTGTGACCTACCTACCTGCTAGCTTCCTAGCCAGGTCTGGTCTGGGTCCACACAATCCACCCTAAGGTCGGGTCATCACGTAGGAGATACAGAGAGAAGAAGACTGCAATCTCAGATGCATATGATCTTGATACTTATTTTGTGCAAGAACTCATAGGTAATCTGAAAGCTTTTGAAGCTGAACTTTTAGAAGAAGATAAAAGAGAAAAGAAAGAACCAAAAACTGTTGCTTTCAAAGTTGTCAAAAACTCTGAGAAAACTGATCAGGACTATGGTGCTGCTGAATATGCTTTGCTAACAAAAGAATTTCGAAAAATTTTAAACAAGAGATCTTTCTTTTCCAAAAATTCTTCTAATTCGAAAAAGGTACAAAATGGTTCTGATTTCAAAAATGATAGATCATCACGTTTTGAAAACAAAGGTAACAAGATTGAAAACATGTCTTCTTCTTTTAAACCTAAATGCTATGACTGTGGAGGTATTGGTCACTTAGCTGCAGACTGTGGAAACAGAAAGTATAGAGAGACTACATAAAAGAAGGCAATGAAATCATCATGGAGTGATGATGAAGAAGACAAGGGAGAGAAGAACATTGCTCTGATGGCCTCTTTTGTTTCTGATTCTGATGATAGTGAAAATGAATATATGAGGTGTGACTATGATGAACTACTAAACAAATACTCACAACTTTGTGATGTTCTAGAAAGCATGAACAAGAAGATGAGACATCTAGAGATTTCGGTTGATTCTCTTACCTGTCAAAAAGAAAAAACTGAAAATTTGTTTATAACTGCTCAAAGTACTTGGGATGTCGAAAGATCCAAACTAACTTCTTCTTTGCAGGCACTACAAGATGAATTAAGCAAGACTGAGTGGGGATCTGAAAAATTGATGTTAACTAAAGAAATAGATGTGCTAAATGAAAAATTGTTAGCTTACTCTAATGAGAAAAATAGACTTTCTGCTGAAGTCAATATCTTGCAGGTGAAACTTGATGAAGCTCATGAGAAGTTCACCAAGTTTGAAGAGAGCTCAGAAGCTGTTAAAATGTTGCTCAACGCTGGATCACAAAATAGAACTTCTGGTCTTGGTTTTTCGGGTGAATGTTCTAATGAGACTGTGTTTGTCAAAGAAGATGCAAAAGACTGTTAAGATAGTGTGAAAACCTATAAGGTTGTTGCTCCTGTTGAGGTAATTAATACAGTGAATGCTGCTTCTCGCTTTACTCCTGTGTGTCATCAATGTGGTGTTTCTGGTCACATTAGACCAAATTGTCCTACACTAATGAATTCTAGCCCTTATGTTGACACTGATAAATTTGAAAATTTGCAGAAACATTTAAAATTTCAGATGAAAATAATTCAAAATCTGACAAACAAATTTC
This sequence comes from Potentilla sterilis, assembly GCA_963682095.1. Classification (NCBI taxonomy): domain Eukaryota; kingdom Viridiplantae; phylum Streptophyta; class Magnoliopsida; order Rosales; family Rosaceae; genus Potentilla; species Potentilla sterilis. Next base: position 8,293,262 of record OY821764.1, read on the forward strand.
AAAGTTTAAACACTCAAGGGGGTAACAGTAAAAGTTGGAGAAAAACAACAAATAACTCTTTAGCAGATAGGGAAGAAGTGTGCTTAATCTCTAGAGTTATTTCTGAAAAGGAACCTACACTAGCAACTTGTCTTGTAGGTTTCACTGCTTTAACCACAAAAAATCCAAATCTTTGGTATATGGACAGTGGTTGCTCCAAACACATGACAGGAGACATGAGTTGGTTTGTATTCTTTGATAATGATTTTACTTCAGGTAAAGTAACCTTTGGTGATGGGAGGAGAGCTAAAGTGCTTGGAAAAGGTACAGTAAAAACGTCAAATATACCTGAGCTTAAAAATGTATATTATGTTGAAGGATTAACAGCAAATTTGATTAGTGTTAGTCGGCTTGCAGATGATCATGAAGACATTTGGTTCAATAAGAAAAGATGCATTGTACTTGACACTGATAATAATCATGTTATGAGTGGAACAACTGATAACTGCTATCATCTTTATGCTGAAAATTCTTCTGACAATCATTCCTATTTAATAAGCTCTAATGCAGAAGAAACACTAACTCTGTGGCATAGACGCATGGGACATGTGAATTTTCAAGATCTACTTAATCTCTCATCTAAGCAATGTGTAAGAGGTTTATCAAAGTAGTCTGGTAAATCTTCTCAGCTATGTAGTGGTTGCAAGCTTGGAAAACTTACCAGAACTCCACACAAAGTGCTAAATGCTAAGAGTACTTCTTCAGCTTTGGAACTTCTTCACATGGACCTTGTTGGGCCAGCTGAACCAGAGAGTTATGGAGGTAAAAGCTATATTCTGGTGGTTGTTGATGATTTCACTCGATTTACTTGGGTTAATTTTCTTAAAGACAAAAGTAAAACATTTGATTCCTTTCTTGGTCTTAGTTTACAACTTATGAATGAAAAGGGGTCTGCTGGTAATAAAATTATTAGAATTAGGTCTGACAATGGAACTTAATTTAAAAATTCTGCCTTTTCTAATTTTTGCTATGAACAAGGTATTTTTCATGAGTTCTCAGTTCCCATTACTCCTCAGCAAAATGGTATTGTGGAAAGAAAAAATCGTGTTCTGCTATAAATGGCTAGAGTTATGTTACATTTTGCTGGTATTCGACCTATATTCTGGGCAGAAGCTGTAAGTACAGCTTGTTACACAAGCAACATGGTTTTTCTTCGACATGGGACTGATAAAATTCCTTATGAACTGTGGAAAGGAAAAATTCCTAATGTGGCACATTTTCATGTTTTTGGTAGCCCTTGTTATATATACAAAGATAGGGAATATCTGGCTAAATTTGATTCTAGGAGTGATCCAGGGGTTTTTCTTGGATACTCAACAAATAGCAGGGCCTATCGTGTGTATAATAGAATTACTAAAAACATTACTGAAAGTATTAATGTTGTTGTGGATGATGCTTTTGTTAGACAGGTAGAAGAATGTAAAGAAATTTTTCCATTATATAAACCTTCACATACAAATGAGAGTTCTGATCAACCCTCAAAAGATTATTCTGAAGATGAGGACTCTTTCTATGGAGAAGGTTCCAAAATTTGACAAGGTTATAAGCAGGTTCTCAGGGATCATTCAACTAAAGACATAATTGGAGGAATCAATGAAGGCATTGTTACAAGAAGACGGTCTGTTCCACAAACTGGTACAAATGAAGAAGAAAATTCTACTAATGTCTTTTTAAGTTTTGTTCTCACTAACAAAACTAAGATGAAAGCCATAAACAATCTTGGTTTTGTGTAAGCTTTTGAACCTAAGAATATTACTGAAGCTTTATCTGACAGTGATTGGATTTATGCTATGCAGGATGAGCTAAACCAATTTATTAGACACAAGGTTTGGAAACTTGTTCCTAGACCTGATAACTGTAATGAAATTGGAACTAAATGGATTTACAGGAATAAGAGTGATGAAAAAGGCAATATAATTCGAAATAAGGCAAGATTAGTTGCACAAGGCTATTCACAGATAGAGGGTCTTGATTATGATGAAACGTTTGCACAGGTTGCTAGACTAGAATCTGTTAGATTGCTCTTATCTCTTGCTTGTCATTTCAGGTTCAAATTACATCAGATGGATGTAAAAACTGTCTTTTTGAATGGAAAAATTGACAAAGAAGTTTATGTTGAACAGCCTAAAGGTTTTGTTGATCCTCATAATACTAATCATGTTTACAAATTACAGAAAGCTCTTTATGGTCTTAAACAAGCTCCTAGAGCTTGGTATGACAGACTATCCAGCTATCTGATGGAGAAAGGATATTCTCGTGGTTCTGTTGACAAAACTCTCTTCATAAGGAGGTCTGGTAACAATATTTTTATAGCACAAATTTATGTTGATGATATCATTTTTGGATCTACTTGTGAAAAACTTGCAAAACAGTTTCAAAGTGTTATGGAAACTGAATTTCAAATGTCCATGGTGGGAGGTTTAAATTATTTTCTTGGCCTACAAGTTTCACAACTTGATAATGGCATATTTTTATGTCAAACTAAATATGCAGAAAATCTGGTTAAAAAATTTGGCCTTGATTTGAAACAGAAAAGAACCATTTGTACTCCTATGAGCACTACTCTCAAGCTAAGTGAGGATAACGAAGGAAAACAAGTTGATCAAAAGCTTTATCGAAGCATGATTGGAAGTCTGCTTTATCTTACTGCCAGTAGGCCTGACATCTGTTTCAGTGTGGGAGTGTGTGCTAGATTTCAGTCTGATCCAAGAGAATCCCATCTTGAGGCTGTGAAACGTATCATTCAATATGTCTCTTCAACATTAAACTGTGGAATCTTTTATACTTGTGAAACCAATGCAGAAATTGCAGGTTTCTCTGATGCTGACTGGGGAGGCAATTTGAAAGATAGACGCAGTACTTCTGGTGGATGTTTTTTTCTTGGAACAAATCTTGTTGCTTGGCACAGCAAAAAACAAAATTGTATCTCACTATCTACAGCTGAGGCTGAGTACATTGCTGCTGGTAGTTGTTGCACTCAGATGCTATGGATGAAGCATATGCTAGAAGACTATGGTCTCTCTCAAGGTACTCACAATCTTCTGTGATGACACTAGTGCTATCAATATATCAAAGAATCTTGTTCAGCACACAAGGACTAAACACATCGATTTAAGGTATCATTTCATTCGTGATCTTGTTGAAAGAAACATCTTAGAGCTAAGTTTTGTACCAACTGAACATCAGCTTGTTGATATTTTCACTAAAGCTCTTGATGTTGACAGATTTATTACTCTCAGAAATGCTCTTGGGGTAATGAGCTTGTCAAATGTTCACTGATATGTTACTTGAAGTGTGGGTTACTTATTTCTAAGCATGGGCGGTATTTTTGGTGCATTACTTTTCTGCTTAGTTTGAGGTTCTTGTTAATATGACTCACTATTCTGTCTGTTTTCACTTCTGTAAGGATGTGGGATAAATGTAAAATCTCGAGTCTTTCTTTAAAATCCTTGTTCTGGTGAAGTTGAAAAACAGTTGTTCTTGTTTTGTGATTGATATATACATAATATCATATATCTTTTATGCATATCAGAGGACCAGGTTATTTCTAAAGTAATTACCCTCTTGGTTATGCCCTAATCGAATTGGTAAGGGAGAAATAGAAATGATCTGGTCATTATGGTGGTTGTGCTGATGTCTGATCTTGACAATTGTCAAGATGCAAAATTGTTACTCTAAAAAATGGTAAAATGTTTGTTATAAGGGGGAGTGCCGATTTTCTGATAATTATAATTTGAAAAAGATTTCACTCGAGATTTTCTCTTTGTTCTATTCTAAGCTGTGTTGTGATTAAGATTGAATATTGTGTCAATTGTGTATTTATTACTAATTGATTCCGCTTCCGCTTCCGCTTCTCTCTTGATTCTCCCCTCTTGAAAATTTCTATCATTTATGGACTGTATCTATTCACAATCTCTTGGAATTCTCTTCCTCTTTGTACTCAGTTCTAGGATTTCTTTTCTCTATAAAAGGATACCCTTTGGTTGATTGTATTCATATCATCTTCTACTTTTCTCTTTATCAGATCTCACGGTTTTCATTAGTGTGCAGTTTCTACTCATGGCTCGCACGTTCTACCCCACTCGTGTTGGTGAGCTTCAACGGCGACGAGATGCTGAAAGAAGAGCAAACGTCAACATTCATTCTGTCAATCTGGAGGAATCTCGATTCAATGCTCTGCACACTCTTAATCCTTCTACTGGTTCTTCACTCTATGGACCTGATCATGTTCTTGCTGCTCTTTCTCGGCTCCACCATTCCCAAAAGTTTACTGGAAATCGAATGGAGCAGAAGTTTCTTGAGGTGGAACGACGTCTGGACCGGTTGAACTCCACCATTGGTCTTCTTGTTGATATCGTTCTCAACATTCATTCAAGGCTTGACTCTCTTCCTGTGACAATCTCGTCTCCAATTCCAAGTCCTATGTGTTCCCGTGATCCAGATCCTTCCTCTTCTTCTCCTAAACCAAATCTTTGGGATGAGGCTATCCAGCGACAACAAGAGAAGGAGATGGCTGCTGCTGCTGCATCTTCACAAGCTTGGGGAGCAAAGGCTACTAAAGGATGGGATGATGCTTGATGCTTCCACAAAGGGGGAGAACAAGTCTACACCGGCTGCACTGTTTAATTTCTTATGAACATTTTTCTTTTTTAATGGTTTTGGTTGTAAGATGCTTAAGCATTAGACTTCTTAGTTTCAGTATTTTGCTTTTTCTTTGAACTTGAACTTTTTATTGAAACTTGGTTATGTTGATTCATCAAGAAGGAGAGAAAAATGATGGAAACTGATTTTCTCTTTCTTGTTGATACTCTGCTTTCACATGTTTGTCTACAGCTTTGTCTCTGTAGGTTGTGTGAAGCATCAAAGGGGGAGTTTGTAAGCTGCTTGGTTTTTGATACTTAACACAACCTTTCCTAGTTCTACTAGGACAGCTGTTTGGGTGTCCAAATCAATTTTGACGAATCTGCAGATCTTCCTTCTAGAGTTTGATATCTTTTAAATCCCTTACGATTTGCTATTTTGTTCAATTGTTTCCATTTGAGACATATGGTTAACCTTGTGCTAATTATGGTTTTGTTAAACAGATTCTTATTCCTTATCTGATTATGAATTAGCACTGATTAAGGGGGAGCTTTAAGTCTTTATATATCAAACTCTTTGCAAAAGAAATGTGTATCTTTTGCATGATATTTTTATCTCTTTTGTTCATATGAACACTTTCATTCTCTCAGCCACACTCATTGATTTCTTCTTTTGATCATATCTCACTTGTGTGATTTACTGATTGCAGGATATTGGTTCATTGAAGTGTTTTGTTGAGAGAGGCAATTCATCTGTTGGAATCAACTGCATAGGTTTACAGAGTTGTAATTCTTGTTCAAGTTAGTTTCGATAAATACTTGTAAAGAGATTGTATTGAACATCTCAACTTGAACATCTGTAATCTGATTTCCATCTTATTGGATTGATCTGAGTGTAGACTACTTTAAAAGTCTCGTAGTAGTTTTTATCTCATATGAGATTTCCACTATAGTTACATCTGTGTGTTTTCTTGATTTAAGTTCTTCACTCTCTTCTCTAAACTATTGCAAGTTCCATACATTAGTTAGATCCTACTTGGTGTTTTTAAAATCCTTATCTTGATTGGTTTGAAGCAATTAGACTAGTCGATCATGCTCATATTAGAACCCAGTTTGTCTTAAAGCCGGCCTGTTCATATATAGTCTCTTCCCCAACCCATAAAACATGCAAAATAACTCATAAATCTAAACAAAACCTAAAAAAAGATAACATCTTTCTGGTTCATGATCATCAAGTGAGTCGATGCTTCATCTCCTCCAATTTCACACATGTTGCTGCTACTAAATTATATTGTATATATTTTTTCTTCTAAGATAAATAGATGCTACATCGATTAAAAATAGATGCCAGTACAAAAAAGCCCTAACAGGCAATGTTAGATGGACAACGACATCATGCATCAAGCTGTTTTGATGCGTTGAAGTTGCCGGAAATGCTTCTGAGCTGTTGCATTACTTGAAGTAGTAACTTGGTCTTCCCCACCTCTGATCACGTCGTCTTCATCATCGGCGGACTGAGAAGAAGATAACATATGAACAAGAGTTGACAGTACACAACCCATCAGGGGAATGGAGGAGCATATGATGGCAGCTCGTCTAATATGCATTGGCTTTCTTATATGATCAGAAGCTGGGTAGGAATAGGATGATGATATATATGGTCGACTGATAAAATGATAGCTAGCTAAGCTTCCCAAAAATGCCTGTGGTAACCTATATTCATATTGGCTTATATATGGCCAAATGTAGCACTCTACTTTGTGTGGTAACCAATAAGTGATGCAGGAAACTTCTCTTTTCTCTTTGCGAAAAATGTCAAGCTACTCAAATTTGACTAACCCTGGCTTCATGACTCATAAATTATGACTTCCAGTCACTCGAAGAAGAAAAAAAGTGCAATAATTTTCCAACTTTTCATACAATAATAAGTGACTGACCCCAACTAATATGAAACTTCTACTAATAATGGCAAGCATGTTGATTTCAAAAAATTCAATATTAAACGTATTAGCGAGAATTTGCGCAGAAAAATGACCATCTCAGACTATAAAGTCGCAATTATGTTGTGTCATATTGTGCTTGTAGCATAGTCTTTGATTGATATGCATCTCAATCATATACTTTTATTTTAATTTGTTTAATAAATTGTGTCACTGTATATAACTTGGCAAGAAGTCTTGCTTATTAGTCGTGTCAGCTAGTCTTTTACTAGCTAGTCCCATATATGAGTCAAAGAACCTGGTTTAAACCATGCATATAACCAAGACTAAGGCCGGTGATTCATGATTCATCTCTAAAGTCGGAGGAAATAACATACGACACTGAAGTGTATCACGCAAGTGAAATTAAATTGTTGCCAGCAGATCAAAGAGTATAAGAGCCAAAAATGGCCTTAGTTAAGTTGAAACAACATGAAGATATATGATTATCTCTGAGACGTACAAACAAATCATTAGTCATTCAGTAGAGAACTTTAATCAGAATTTGAGGTATGACATCGATCGAGTCGTGATAAGGTTGTGTCACATCGTGTTTGTATCATGAAATTTAAATTTCAATCGAATACTCATGCAGTATATAACTTACTGGCTTCTGTGATGAAATCTCTTGCACTTTTGTTTAACCATGCATGTCTACTTCCTTGTGTTACTGCACTTGAGGGAGGTTTTCCTTAGGGGTGTTTGGGTACGGAATTTTAAGGAGGGAGATGACTTATAGATGAGATTTAAAATCCCATGTGGAAAAGTCCCTCCATGGAGGGATATTAACTTACCCGGGATTTGAAAGATATTAGACGGAATTTGTCTTTAGCACACTCTTTCATTTGAGTTCCACCTCTCTTCTTGTAATTTTGAAATTTCACTACACGCTCGATTTCTTAAAGAACTCTTGTTGTAATATTGTTGAGGATTGCAAAGCCTGCTTAAAAATTATTCATTCTATAAATTTACAGTTCATTACGTAAAACAAATAGTGTAGCTTAGGGAGTACTTACTTTGATTCTTTCGTTAGACATGAGGATTTTGTACCAAGAGCAACTCAAATAGCTTTTCTAAAATTGAGCAAAACGACGTCGTAGGAGTCGTCCTGTCCCCTAAAATCTCTAAAACCCTAAATTGGCAAACAATAAAACAGAGAGATAGCAGAGACTGAATGAAAGCCTTACAATGATTTAGCTCCTCACTCCGGCTCGCTCGCTCTCTCTCCACTGGCCTTCTCTACCAATCGCAGACACTGGGCTACTGTTTATCTGAGATTTGGGTAAGGTGCTCTCTCTATCTCTCTCTCTCTCCAAACAGCATTTTCTGCATTAGAGATACTTGTATGCATTTTTTTTTCGCTCAATTTGTGCTTTTTGATTCATAATCCATGATATATGTTAGCTTTTTGGAAATCTCTTATTGACTTGTTATATATTGATCAAATGTTATAACCAAGCACGGATACTTGGAAATTTTGACATATAATTGTTATTACTCCCAGTGATAGGACATAAATTACTGCATCTTGCAAAAGAGTAGAAATGGTTTGAGTTTAGTGGCGTGATTTGATTATGAAGGCTCTGAGTACATCTTACTATATGGTTTTACTATCGCATTCAACTGTGCCGTTATTTCCTTATGTGTAACTTGCAGTTTGGGATTGACCATACCCTTACAACTAGTGTTATCAGGTACAAAGTCCATCTTCTATATCTCTTGAAAGAATAAGTAGATTAAGCACTTTAGTTTGCCAATAGATTCATGTTTGGTTTTGTGATTTGTTCATGGATTTATATCTGGGTACTGTCAGAAACCATAGTCAATTGAGTTTAAGACTTAATATGTGTGGGAGTTAATGTAAGCTTCAGGTTTGAAAGATCAATTTGGAAAGTATTAGCTGTGCTTTGCTTTGGCTGGTAATGCTAAATTGAAGCAGTTCTAGGCATGAGTAGTTAGGATTACTGATACCAGTAAGCTAGTTTTGCACAATAGGAAGGCTCCTTAGCTCGTCATAACTCATAACTTGTACCTGGTCTACAATCATAGCCAACTAAGCTGTAGCAGCTTGTAGCTTATAGTAGACTTGAAACTGAGGCTCAAAATTTATCCGTCAATCTTTCCTGATGCTGTTAGCTCATGGACCTAATGCAACAACTGTTAGTGGTATGTTATATGAGGAGCTCCTTGTTTGAGTCTCAGAATGGATAAATTGTTTGGTATAGGACCTATAAAAAAGGCAATGACATGTAACAGAAATTGCTTTCATCATCTCATCTTCAGTTCACACAAGGGAAGCATTCTTTTAGATACCACAATCTGCTCAAAATGATCCTTCTGTGTACTCCCGTTAAGAGATACATTATAAGATAAATATATTCTTAATGGTCATTTCATATTCTTTGTTGATTGTTTCCAGGGCAACCAAGTAATTGAGGACGGATCACGACAATTTGGATTTGCATATGATAGCTTTCTGAAATCTCTAGATTCCTTTGTAACTTTCTGCAGGGGTGGTGGACTTACAAACCTCAAACAAAATTTTTAAGCGCTTATAAACCAGCCCAACCCATTTCTGATTCTTGGTTCCGCCACTGAATGGAGCAGAGACTGGCGAATACGTGGCGGATGACCGTGAATGAGAAGAAGTTCATCGAGACGGCACTACAGTCGGGGCTCCGAATCGACGGCCGCCGTCCCTTCGACTACCGCAGCCTCGATATCAAGTTCGGCAAAGACGACGGCTCTGCGGAGGTCCACCTCGGCTGAACTTGTGTAATGGCCTTCGTCACGGCCCAGCTCGTCCAGCCCTACCGGGACAGGCCCAATGATGCCACTCTCTCCATCTTCACCGAGTTTTCTCCCATGGCGGACCCTTCCTTTGAGCCCGGCCGCCCCAGCGAGTCCGCCGTCGAGCTTGGCCGCGTCATTGACCGCGGTCTCAGGTAAATTCAGATCAATTTTTACTTTACTGTTGATTTTAAGTATGGTTGAAACTTGAAAGTGATTTTCACATAGTGAAATTGCAGGGAGAGCCGGGCGGTTGATACAGAGTCGCTTTGTATTCTCTCTGGGAAATTAGTGTGGGCAATACGTGTTGACCTCCACATTCTAGATAATGGAGGGTGGGCTCTCTGTCTTTGTTGTTTTTTTTATTTTTTATTTTTTTTTTGGACATTGAACTACAACTTTTTGAAAATAAATTTGTGGCAGGAATCTTATTGATGCTGCTAATATTGCTGCACTGGCTGGTTTGTTGACGTTCCGGAGGCCCGAGTGCTCATTGGGGGGAGAAAACGGTCAGGAAGTCATCATACATCCACCTGAGGTTTGCCTTTGTTGTTGAATCGCGAGCATTGCCAAATTGGACCATGTATACGTGTGTGTTTTGATAGAAAATATGATTATTACTCTGCTTTGCATATTATTTAAAAATTTTAATGCTTTGGTGTACCTGTTTGCTTGATTTTGAGTCTCGTGTGCATTGCATTGACAGGAGAGAGAGCCACTTCATTTAATAATACACCATCTACCTATTGCAGTAACTTTTGGATTCTTCAGTTATGAGAGTAGTTTGGTAAGCAATTTCATTTGTTGCACCAGTTAAAGAAAAGCAGTTTTGCATTGAGGAATTTATATTTGTGCACCGCTTAGCTGCAACGACGAATTCTCCTGTCTAACTTGATTTGATGCTCCATAGGTTATTGATCCAACCCACCCACAACGAAGAGGCTGTAATGGATGGGGGGGGCGAATGACCACTACACTTAACTCGAATAGTGATGTTTGTGCCATTCAAAAGGTGGGAGGGGAGGGCGTCTTGCAGGGTGTTATAATGCAATGTTTGCGAATTGCTGCTGCCAAGGCTGGTGCAATATCAGATATGATAAAGAAAGAGGTAAGATATAAGCTACTGTATATGAAATAGTTTTTTTTTCATAAGTGAGATGGTAAGCTTTCAAAAAATGTTTTAGGAGTACTATGAACTTGTATCCCAAATCTGTTTTACAGTTGGAGAAATTGAGAGTTGTTTATCTTATTATCATTTCAGTGCCCTTTGTCCTTGATATTTTTTTGGAAACTTCTGTTGAAAATGTCAGAATTTATGAAAAAGTGTTTGTCTGAATCAGGCATTTTGATATTAGTAGGGTGAGCACCAGTCCCAAGCAACCTATTTTAGGGATTAGGTTTAGGGTTTAGTTTGGAGCTTGCACACAGCTAGATAATGCACTCATATCTTGATTATGTGGAAAAGCTTTATTTGGTTGTGTTTGTCCGTCTCATCATGTTTCAGCTGTATTCTGTTTCTTTCTACAAGACATAAGCTATAGGTTGTTTTTCTTTTCTTTCGCTTGCTCTTGTGGTCTCAAATGCAGGTTTATTCACATAACACACAAAGAGCATTATTGAAGATCAAGCGTCATTCTTCTTCTGTCCCCATGGATGTAGATAGAGGTGTTTCTAACATAGGACTGAAACAGAACTCTTCTGTTGACCAGATGAGAATTGATGAATGTTCAGGGCATGTTGTGGACAGAATAAAGCAGGTTTCTGAGGAAGGCATTGCGAATCAAAGTGGGGGTGTTGTAAATGAAACAATATTGTCAGAAAAAACAAAGACTAACAGCAGAAATGAGGTTACCAAGAATTTTATTGGGGGGCCCTCAAGTTGGTATTGATTCTTTCTTGCATCTCCCTGAATATCAGTAATTGACTGTGATGTTTGCCAATAATTGACTGTAATTGGTTCTTAATTGTTTTGTTAGTGCTTGTGTTGGTATCCTGGAATACTTTTTGCCCCTCTTCTTTCTTTTGCTTTTTTTTTTTTTTGGTTTCTATAGTTCTCTTTACCTTGAAAGAATAACAGAAAATTTATTTAACCATCCATTAAGCAAGTAGAAGAAGTGTATGACTTATCATACATCTTCATCAGGGCAGACTTTATTTGAGACACAGAGGTAAAAAGTTAAAATATAAGTATACAATCTATGTTGTAATAGGAGCAAAAGTGTAATCACTGCTAGAGCAATACAAGTTTAAAATATGAGAAACTAATTACACCCTAGTAATAATTAAGTAAATGAGTATAATGTTAGTCTGCTTGATATTTCATTTGGGAGTTTGGTTCTATTGACTTTGATTTTTGATTGTTTTTATATTGCTCTTGTTTGTATTCCGGCATCTTTTTGCTTCTCCTCCTCGTTCTTGTTTTTGGTTTTCTTTTTCATTTTTCTAGAAGAACAGAAGTATAATGGCAGTCTGTTTAGCTTGAAGCAGAAGAAGTGGACCTATTATTCGATTAAAGGAGTAGACTTTATTTGAGAAAATAGGTAAGAGGTTAACAATTGAGTGTACATTCTATGTTATAATAGAAGTAATAGAAGTGTAATGAGAGCCAAGGTCTGATGTCTATTGATTTTTTTTATATGAAATAAAAATTTGAATTATGAGACAATAATTAGAGCCCCAGAATAGCTGCCTATAGGTTCTCCTGTTGAAACCTGTACTTGGGGTAAAGAAACCTCATTAGTAATACCTGTTGGGCTGGATGTCGCTATCCTAACCCTTGGAGTTCTTGTCTTAAAGAATGGGATTCGTTGTTCCATGTATAAGAACTACACATAATTAATTTTAAAATGTCACAGGAGGTGAAACCAATAATATGATGAGCTGCATCTCATGTGTGATATTGTTGAACCTTTCATTTGAAATTGTGTGATCTTAGAGTTCTGAAAAGTCAAATGTAGATACTCTGCTTGCATTATATTGAACATTTATATAAAGAAAATGGGTGAATATATTATTAAACCATACCATTTCTCTGTCTTTCTCTTGTTACTGATTTCTTGATTATTATACAATGGCCGATATTGTAGAGAGTTCTGTAACGTATTACTGATTTATTGCGCTATTGTTTCTCACATGTATTTTTTCTCTTTTTCTCAGGGATCCTTACTCAAGGGGTGCTGATTCAGATTCCTTGAAAGCTTCTCTAGCTTCCGAAGGTACCGTGTTTTACATCAGTGATAAAAGCAACTGAATTGATTATTTACCTTCTGCCCATTCTTTTGACTTACTGAACATAAGACTTTTATGAATAATTTATCTAGCTCAGATTTGATTTCATGGCCCTCTTAACTGTGTGCATTGCATGTCTGGCTAGTATGGTTGGGATAAATATAACAAAGAAAACAATTTTCTCTTGGGATCTGGTATCTCCCCCAGCAACCTCTCCCCAGACCCCACACCACACACACACCTCTGCCATCTATTGAATGTCGAATTTTCAGAAGCCAAAAGAACAAAAAAAAAAAAAAAAAACAAAACCAAGTGATCTGATGACTTGCTGAGGTATTAATAACGTAATCAGAATGTAAATTTATTATCCTACTTGACTGTTATTGCTGGGTGAACAGTGTAACCACACAACTTTGACAACTACAGTTGATAGGAATGATCTGATGTGTGAAAACTAAAAGGCCTGTTTGTCCCCCTCACAGTATCTCCTAACTATTTATTAGAGTTCTTTGCCTCTAAAGATTGTATGGTTTGGTATTAAAAGAATGTGAACAACGAAGGTAGAAGTTTCCTGTCTTGAATTAATAGATTATTATTATTGTATGGTAAAGCTCTAACTTTAAATACTGTTGTGGGAGGATAAGTATCTTGATTTGGTCAGAGGAGACGGCCTTTTGGGTGCCTCTCACCAATTTACATTTTATATGTAATGTATTGTGTGTCCTAGTGTGCCATAACTCGGTAGTGGAGAAAATTATTATTCACTTGCATGCATTCACAGATGAGCTCATATCTTGCATGTGCAGGTATGTCAATGCCTGTTGAGAAACGAAAGGACTCAAAAGGTGAGGACACAACAATTGAACCCAAGCCGGAGGATGTTTCTGAAGATAACAATCCAAGGACTTCACCCCTTAGGCAAGCTGAATCTGCAGAACGAGCAAATGGGGAGAAAACCCTGAAGGATGCTGTAAAGACGAAGAACAGGAAATCCAAGAAAAAGAGTCGGTCCTCTTCTGGTCCTAGCTAGACAAGCTTCTGCTCATGGCATGTATGGGTTCATTCTATTTGTACACACTTCTATGGCTATTTCGTCTTTTCATTATATTTATTTTTACCTGGTCGCACTATTGCCTTAAACATGCAGATAACTGAATTTGTGAAAACAAAAGCAAACAAAAAGAAAAAGAATAATCATTCTCTCCTAAGCAAAGGCAGTTCACTTTATTTTGGACATCAGTGTTTGAAACATGTTTCCTATGGCTTTATGTTTTTCAAAAAAAAAAAAAAATTAATAAATAAATAAATAATGTTACCTATTATATGATAAATTGATCGCTTTCAAGCATTATGCCAATTAAGTTTTTCTTTTATCAATATGATATGTTTATTGGTACTTTTACCAGCTACTTGCTTAAATGAAAATGTTGGAATTAGTATGTTATTTTCTCATCATGTCACCTGGCAGATACTTCAGGTACTGCTATTATGCCTGGAACTCGTGGCAAAAATGGTTCAAGTCCGTTCAATGGCATGCTCGGGTAAGTTTATTGAGATATGTTGGATGTTTGTCTACACCCAAGGCATGGCTTGACTAGATGACTTCTACCCAGGAACGTGTTCTCAGTGTGCTACACTTGCTTTCAGAGCAATTCGGGTTGACTCCCTGGTTCATACTGTTTGCAGAGGATATGGTATATTTTTTTTGGTTACCCTTTCATTTGTGCAATGTAAATTGGACGCCAAAACGCTAACACAGTTGCTAAAATTTTGTTATTAACAGGAAAATGATAGCTAGAGTTCCTTTTGTTTTCATGTGATTGACATATTAATCATAGGTAACATATTAATCATATTGACAAATAAATAAATTATGTACCTATTAAATGCTCATGTGATTGACAATTAATCATGTAATAGTTTGTTGTTTTTCCTCATTTTGTTTTGCCAACGTGAATTTTATTGAAGGGCTTAGAAAGAAAGTCACAACATAAAACAATTCCACTTATTGTCTTTCTGTTTTTCGAGATAGAAATAATTTCTGTTTTGATAACTAAATAAATCCGAAAGTACATAATTTGAAACTGAAAATATAATTGAAACTCAAACTCAGAGTTCAGTTCTTTCATGCTTGTTCAAGTTTATTTATTGTTGCCCAGAACGCGTCAAAGTGTTTAACAAATTTCGCTACGTAGAGCATAGAGTAATGCGAACTATCCTAAACACATTGTCATTTACTCAGTCTTCAACATCAGCTGAAGGCATTATCAAACTTCTGAGGGCCTCCCGGTCACTTGGAGTTGCACCATTGTACACCTTGATGAGAGAGCAAATGATAAGCCGGTCCGAAAAGTGTCTTGTTTCACAGAATGTCGATTGCAATGGAGCTTTATTATGCATGGAAGCAAGTCTGGTAATCATCTCTTCAATCTGAGCCATGAGAGATTGAAGAAAGTGCTAAAATTGAAACTTAACAAACTTAGATGATGTAAGTTTTATGCTGTCAACCTCCTCTTTGAAGTCCTCTTTGTTCTACTTCTTTCGTGATCATATCCTCATCTTAATTCAAGTGACGATTAATGATGAACGTAAACCATAGGACAAGTATGTGACGATTCATTCAATTTTTTTCTTGTTTTTGGTTCAGTTTTATCGATTCAACTCTGAGACAAGTATGTGACATGAAACTTCATGTTTAGATGGAAAGGTTTTTCGTCTTTTAAATCCTAAGATGGTGTTCATATTTGTCATTAATCGATCCACGATCATAATTCAACACATACTAGCTTTCTACTTTTTATTCCAATCCATGTACAAGTCAAAATCTAGCTCGTAACCTCTACAGGATTGATTATTTCAGATAACCAACATAGCACATCTCATCGACCAACTCATCTAGTCCTATTGTGTCAACACTCTTTTGGATCTTTCCCTTTAAAAGAATATGGTTATGAATGTTTGTATATTCGATGATAATAATTGTTTACAACAGTTCTTCATATATACATGTACAATAAGGCTAATAAGCTCTAATCTAGGAAAGCAAAATATGGTAATTACACCAGTAGATCTTGATCCATCAATCTAGCTATCAAGGTTGCTAGGATCACTCCAATCACTCCAATCTGTAATAATAAGAATATTTGACCTGCTTTCATTCCTTGAATACTCCCCCTCAAGTTGGAGTGTGGATGTCAATGACACCCAACTTGCTGAGGTGTGCATGGAAGGCTGGTGCACGTAAAGGTTTTGTTAGCAAGTCCGCTATCTGATTTCCAGTCTGCACATCAGCAGTCTTGACTTCACCTTTGTCGATCCTTTCGCGAACTGTATGACAATATAACTCAATGTGCTTTGTTCGCTCGTGATACACTGAATTTGCTGCTATGTGTAAAGCCGCCTGATTATCACAAAATAATTTTGCTGCTTGAGGGTGTTCCACGTGTAAGTCTTTCAACAAGTGCCTCACCCAGTTGAGTTCACAAGTAGTTGCTGCCATAGAACGATATTCTGTTTCTGCTAACGACCTTGACACTGTGGCTTGTTTTTTACTTTTCCACGATACAAGAGAATTTCCAAGGAAAATGCAGTACCTTGTAACTGATCGTCGTGTAATTGGGCACCTTGCCCAATCTGCATCGCAATATGCAACCAATTGAAGAGAACTGTGTGTCGAGAACAATAATCCTTGGCCAGGAGCTCCCTTGAGATATTGTAAGAGCCGATGAGCTGTTTTGAGGTGATGTAATTTAGGCTGCTGCATAAATTGGCTGAGAATGTTCACCGCATAAGTGATCTCCGGCCTCGTAATGGTGAGATAAATTAACTTTCCAATCAATCTCCGGTACTTGGAAGGATCCTTGAGAGCATCACTGCCTTTGTTGATTAGCACCAAATCAGGTTTCATTGGTACTTTTGATGGTTTCACCCCAAATAAGCCTGCCTCCTCCAATATATCCAACGTATACATATGTTGACAAACCGAAATTCCTGCTTTGGAGCTAGCCACTTCTATGCCAAGAAAATATTTGATAGGTCCAAGATCTTTAATTTTGAAACAACTGTTGAGGAACTTCTTGAGATCACTAATGGCCTTCTCATCATTCCCTGTAATCACCATATCGTCAGCATAAAATAAAATTACAGTAATAGAATTTTCATGGACCTTTGAAAACAATGAGTAATCGGCACGAGACTGATGAAAACTAACTTTGTGAATGGCAGATGAAAACCGTCGAAACCAATTGCGGGATGCCTGTTTAAGGCCATACAGTGATTTGTTTAGTCAACAAACCATATGCTCCCCCTATCGACTATATCCTGGAGGAGGCAGCATGTAAACCTCTTCAAGAAGGTCACCATGGAGGAAAGCATTTTGCACATCCATTTGGTGCAGGGGCCAGTCTCGCACTGCAGCAATGGCTAACAAACATCGAACTATAATCAATTTCGCAACAGGGGCAAACGTATCTTTGTAATCAATGTCTTCACGTTGAGTGAACCCCTTTGCGACCACCCGAGCCTTGTAACGCCCGATAGTGCCGTCAGCATGGTATTTGATCTTGAAGACCCATTTGCAGCCAATTAGATGGTGACCAGGAGGTAGAAAAACCATAGACCATGTATGATTGTCTTCAAGTGCCTGAATCTCAAAATTCATTGTTGTAACCCAGTGGGGATCATGGCGGGCCTGTTCATAGGTAGCTGGTTCAACAATTTGAGAGATATTGTTCACAAGAGAACGGTAACAAGATGACAAACCAGAGTAGGAAATGTACCTCTGTATTGGATAGCGAGTGCCTGACATGGACGAGAGGGCGACGTCTGGACCAAGCAAAACGACATGATTTTGTAGGCTTTGTAATACCTTGCATCATGACCTCCTAATATTTCCAATATCCACTAATTAACTGTTTGAGATGATATCGTGCAAGGACTTTTATACACATAATTCTCATAATAGTGTTGAATGAGCAAGGCATTAAATTGCACGAATCGGAAGTATATCTCCTCCTCCTCGGCATCTACTCCAGAATGGTTCATATATATATATATATATATATATATATATATATATATATATATATATATATTCAGTCCAAACCTGCGAATATAAATTTAAATTTGTAAATCATTACATTAATAGAGTAATTAAAACAGTAAAATTTCCATAATGTAATTCAAGCAATGCATACACAATAACCAAATAATGTCCACACACATGAATAACCAAATAATGTCCACACACATATGAATAAAATCTCAATCTGAGCCTATGTCTTATGTTTCACTCATCTCAAACTTTAACCACTCCAACTTGATCGTAAGATCTTCCATAGTGAAAAACATCTCTCTCTTCTCTTGATTAAGAAATAACCGACTGGCAAAGAAGTGCAACCTAGATCCTGGCCCAGCCCCAGGCAAAGAAGTGACCACCTTCATTACTTCTTTAATGCTAGTGTCTACACCTACTACAGTCTTACTGATTATAGAAGATGTTGTACTCCTATTCTCAATGGCCTCACACATTCGATCAATCTTCTTTGCTAGAAGAGCAGCACCTCCGACCCTACCAGTTTTTTGTACCGACCTTTACCTTTCTCAACAGTAGTTGATTTTCTTTTTCTTTTAGAAGAACCATCACCTTCAGGCTGAACCTCATCAGAATCACCACTTGACTCAAGGAAATCTTTATTCACTCCTTGCTTTGGACTTCTAGGTAGAGGTAGTCCAGAAGATGGTGCATATGCATGCTGCCCAGTTGCTGAAATATCCAAGTACATCATATCCAACTTAACTTCGAATTCAAGTGAAATTCCATTTTTCCTAAACTTTGCACAATCATTGTTTTTATGTAAAGGAAAATAAACATAATGTAAATTGACAACTTGATTGAACAATTGTAAATAAAAATGTAGAAGTAAATATACAAACCTCAATTTTTGTAGCCCACCACTCGTCTTCTGCAACAATGGTTTGTAGCCGGTGATCCCAACCAAGACCGGTATAATTATTGATCAAATCTCTCCATAACTTCCAATCAGTTTTAAGAGAATCTCATTTGTTTTTCAGTTGTTTTTTATTATATTTTTTACCGGTATCGTTGTTAAAACCACTGATTATATTCTCCCATCCTTCCGAACTAAAATGAGTGTTTGGACGATTACCCTTATCCACCTCTTTAATACATAGGTCACAAAATGCATCTACAAAAGTATCATTCGAAGAAGCTTTTTCTTTTTCCATCTAGCAAACATAAAAACACATGCACTGAACATGAGCAAATAGATCCAAAAATTATATGCTCTGTATGTGGACTGCAGTATGCTAACACGAACTCAAATATGGACTGCAGTATGCTAACACGAACTCAAAAAATTCTTCAAAACCATATATATATCAGAACAGGACAAAAATGAAAACAAACTGAAAATTATTATTATACCAGTATAGGCTTTTCAAGTGGGTACCTTCCAGATTCAAACAAAGGTTTCTTGAAGCTTTCTAACTCCACCGCTGGTTTCAAGAGATACTTCCCTGGAGCTTGGCAAATTGAAACCTGATGTTAAAAATGAAAATAGGTATAGTCAGTCAGTGTTCTTTAACTCAAATATAATAACACAGGAGATGTTCATGATCCACCACTTACTGTAAACCTCAGTATGCTTCTTACTTCAAAATTCAACTCAGAACTTGATTAGCTACACCCGAGTAAAACTCAGTAACTAAACCAAAACTACATTCGTCTACTCTTTACCAATTTAATCACTCTATGTTCCATAGAAACTCAGTAACATAACAAAGCTTTGAACTTTACACTATTCTCTGGACAATGACACTTCCGATTAGCTCAAGTCAGAACTCAAAGTACCTGGACTTCTGATCTATTAATTACTTGAAATTTCTACAGCCATCACTATTACAGAATTGCATCCCCAAAAAGAATGACACAAACAATAGTCATATTGACACACTATGTTGATGCATTTAGACAAAAACTAGGATCTCAATAATCTCCAAACAAAAACTAGGATCTCAATAATCTCCCTAAAAACAATCATCTTTAGGTGATTTTGTTCCTCTATAATCTCCCTAAAAAACTACCCAAAGTCTGAAATTGAAGAGAAAGAAAGATTGTTACCTCAGAATCGATGGGAACCCAGATGTGTGAGTATCCAAACTCCGAATCCTTCAGCAAGTCCCCAATCTCTGAATCCTCCAGAAGGCCAAGAATCAATTGATCCACAGCCAAATGAATCCCCAATCTGCGAATCCCCGACTAGACGCTACTTGCTCCGGCGAGGTCGACGACGGTTCTTCAGTGGCTGATTGAGAGTCTGAGGGTTACAAAAGTGTGTGGAGACGAAGAGCGGCGTAGGAAGAAATTGTGTGTTTAGGGTAGTGAGGGCAATCAACGGTATTTTGAAAGTTTCATTTAGGAACAGTGGCTCCGCTACAGTGCAGAAGCAGAGGTGCTGCTTCTGGAAGTAGGGGTGAGGCTGCTTCGGCTTTTGGAGCAAAAAAGCAGCGGCTTCTGGAAGCCGGGGACGGTAAGCCGTTTTACCAAACAACAGATGCTGCTGTGCTTATAAGCAGGGGAGCAAAAAAGCCCCCCCAAACGCAACCAAAGTCATGTGTTGCTTTGATTTTGTTGTGAGTGGGTGGTAGATTGGTAACATGATCCGTTGCTCCGCTGTCTATGATCCAATATAGTGTCGAATACGGGTCATGGTGTTCAATGTTGCAAGTAGGTGTGACTTGTCGGAGTAGTGCAGAACAAGTAGATTTGTCATTTCTATGTATGTGGTTTTGGACAATACGTCCTTTGTTGAATATGATGGTGACAGTTTTGTAGTGTTTGGTATTTGTGTGTTTGTTTGTTGTGTTTGTGGAAGGTGTGTAAGGCTCTAGAGTCACCAAGAACGGTGCCCTGATACCATAAAATAATATAGTTATGAATGTTTTTATATTCGATGATAACAATTGTTTACAACAGTTCTGTATATATACATGTACAATAAGGCTAATAAGCTCTATTCTAAGAAAGCAAATATGGTAATTACACCGGTCGATCTTGATCCATCAATCTAGCAATCAAGGTTGCTAGGATCACTCCAATCACTCCATGTAATAATAAGAATCTTTACCTGCTTTCATTCCTTTAATACCCTTCTACAATTCAACTTGTTTATGTCTCTTGCCTCCATGGAAAACTGCAGAACTGGATACGTACATTCAAGTTTGCATACAAAGATGATACAAGGACTATATGACAGTACAATGGTTGCAACGTTTATTTCAAATGCGTCTCCGTGAATAAATACAGCTTCTGGCCATCATTTATCAAGTCTATATCAAGAATTTTACCTGCATCTTCTGATAAAATACATACACCACTTAAAATTTCTAGTTTCTCCGACGCTGTGTTGATAAGCTCTTCAATGGTGGGAGGCACCCACAACACAATTCCAGGTCTTCTGTGCTCTTTGCTATCCCATGGGTGGAAGGGAAACACTGTGCATTTCTTTGGATGCATTTTATCTGCAAGTTGCGACAGAAATTTGGTTTCAACAGCCAGACCGGTTACAAGTTGAGCAGTGAAAATTGTTAAGTTGTTCATGATAAGGCAAGCAGGTTGTTTGCTCCTGTATATGTATCAAGAGGTGTCACGAAATTCCCCTACTTGTGAATATTGAATCAGTATTTTTTTTTTTCTTGAGAATGAAAAATTGAATCAGTAACACCTATTCTAAACTTGGGACCGAACTTGGAAGCAATCTGAAAAAGACATTACCTAAACTTCTACTTCTAAACTTGTTTCCTAGTCTTATTAGGACAGTAAACTGTTAAACCCACAAAGTAGACATGGTTCAGCCACACATTGGTTCCCTTGGTTTTAAAATTGGTGATTACAAAGTGTAACACGCCTTTCTTAGACTTTGATTAGTGACTTTTGTTATCTCAAACCTTTGAGAAGGAAAATTTTAAATAAAAGGAAAATGAACCTGCCGATTAGCAGTTTGGCCTGCCTGTAGTCTAATCTGGATTCCATTAACTGTAGCAATAATACTATAAAATAATCATCAAGTACCTGCAATTTTTTGAGCACGGTATGGGAATTCCAACAACTGAGCAGCCTTTGCTTCTTCCAGCAATCTAATCAAATTCTTGTTTCCACACATCCGACCTTCATCTAGTGGGGTGTTTCCCCACCTGCAGGGTAACCATACAATCGTAAGGCATTAAGGTTGGTTGAAGCATATAGCAAGTACAGACGGTACCATATCATATGTATAACGACTGCCCTTCTTCCTTTTTCTGAAAGGCAAGGAGCAATCACAGATAGAGCAACGGTGAGATAAAAAGTTGAATGAAATTATTAAGTGACATGCTGAAATGGTGTAGCTTAATCTGATCCAGCAAACATCATAATCTCAAATGGTGTAGTGAAGCTATATATTTTGCAAAAAGAATAGTGACATAGAAAAGTTTTTATGTATCTGTCGGCATTGAAAAGAAATGAATATTATGAGTTACCTGTCCTTTGAGAAAACACTTGCCCCAGCTTCTAACAACAACTTTGCCATCAAATATAACCCCTCTGAGGCAGCAATATGAAGTGGCGTCCGCTTATCATAACCTTTGGAGTTCGGATCAATGCCATTTGACAATAACTTTTTAAGGAAATCTGAATCCCCCTTTGCAATTGCTGAACATAAAAAACTGCCAGCATTCTCTATCTTCATAGAGGCCCCTTCTTTTATAAATAGAGAAGAAACTCGATCATGAGCATTCTTGATGGCTTCGAGTAAGGGTGTATTCCCAAAATTGTCTATGGAAACAAACAAATATATTAAGTGTCAAACAATTGGGTTACAGAATAATATGCAAAGTTTATTTTATCATACAATTACCTTTGATGTTGATATCTACTCCTTCCTGAATACGGAAAAGTGTAATATCTTCATGCCCTCGTAATGCAGCAAGATGCTGTCATAAGATAAAGATACTCCTTTTTCAGACAAAAGCCATCTCCCTTTCTTAATATCATTAGATAATAGCGAAATTGGCCACAAGTATAGGGTCAATTTTTCAATCTACAGGATTTCTTTTTTACCACTACATTATAAGGTCCACATGTTGCAAGTCCTGTTAAATACAGTGCTTAATTCCTCCTAAAACTATGGTGCGCCGTTGACTTTTCTTGCTAAAATTGGTCATCCTGTCCCTGTTTTATAACTTTTAAAATCATAAACTTCAACTATTAGAGCTGAGTAGAATAAATACTTCCGAGTAGGAGTGACTATCCTGATCATAAGAACTGTGGTGTATGCACTAGCCTTCCAATGACTTTGACAGCATGGAGAGCTCATACAAAATAGACATGCTGGCTTGAGCATAGTACAACAGAATTATACTCTCTTTACCAATTTTGTATACCTTTTAGGAACAAAATGAGAAGAATTCACTCACAAAGATTGAACATACATGACTGTTGAGAAGACAATGTGGAGAACTTGTTTTAAGTCCATTTGCTGACATGGTCCATGCTCTAAGTTGCAATTTTCTTTAACACTTGGATTTTAGATTTTATCTTTTATCTATGGGCGTTCGGCACATTTTTTCGTATTTACTACTCTGTTATAAAGTGCTGCTATCCCCAATTAATTGTCTGTTCTTAAAGAATTCATATAGCTCAACATATATATATATATATATATATATATATATATATATATATGTGTGTGTGTGAACATATCCATATACACATAACATATATATTTCAGAAGTTAATGAATTGTTCTTACCAAGGGTGACCTTCCATCATAATCCGTCTTGTTGGGATCAGCTCCAGCTCGGATCAAACTTTTTAGCTGATACAGATCTCCATGATAAGCAGCACTATTCACCTTCAAAGAAAGTTCAGCTTCTTGCTTTCCAATATGAAAAGAGATGTCAGACTCTAGTTGCTTGATATGAGGTCCTTTGCTCTGTACAAATTTCAACCACATGATTCATACCAACTACAAATATAGTCAACTCAGAAACAAGAATATATATATATATATATATATATATATATATATATATATATATATATATATATATATACAGTCCTTCTTGGCTAAGGACGTCCGCACCATTCTTTATGGTGCGGATTTGGTATTTTGACTAACTTTTCGATTGAATTTTTACATCTCCACCGTCTAGTATTTAGGTACTTAAGTATAGATCATCTCTGCAAATTTTCAGCCAATTTGATAACCATTAGCATATCAAACTAGATTAAAACAAATGGACAGACTGCATTTTGTCAAAACTGAATCGTTCATGTTTATGATAGAAAATCGCACTTTTGAATGCCTTAACGATTATCAAATTGGCTGAAAATTTGCAGAGATGATCTATACATGAGTACCTAAAGACTAGACGGTGGAGATGTAAAAATTCAATCGAGAAGTTAGTCAAAATGTCAAATCCGCACCATAAGGTTTGGTGCGGACATCCTTAACCAAGAAAAATCCTATATATATGTATGAGTACCACAGAGAACTAACCTCTAGAAGGTTGTTCAATATTTTCCGTCCATCATAAAAGCATATGTCAAGAATACTTGTAAATGATTGCTTATCAAGTCGCAGAAGCCTACATAGTTCACACACCCTAACTGTATAAGGTTGTGGAATGTTACAAAGAATGGAGACTTCCCCAAATGAGCTGTTAGGTTCCAAAAGCGAAACTGTTTCGTCTGTTCCATCTTCTCCTAAACCCACCTCCTCCTGTACAGCACGCATATCTTTGATCATATTTAGTTGTTTGGTAAATCCTTTAAAATAAATTGAACTTTTGCGGTTAAATAATCAGGGAAAGTCTGCAGTAAACTAAGGTATCAGTAGTACATCAAAATACTAGACCAGCTCCCTACAACGGTAGACAAGCTCCATAAAAACAAATCTAAAATGGCTAAACCAGACTGAGCTAGCCTGCCTGCATGCACCCAGTCTACCACTGTGTGGAGATGGTCGACTTGACGAACCAAACATTAATGTTGGCACACCAAAAACTCAGTTCAAAAGAAAACTGATATAAATTTACTGAACGAACTAAATTAGACCCACCAGTGAGTCTACAAGCTGAAAACATACCAGTACACCATGACAGACGAAATAAACTTGATCTACAACATTTCCAGGTTCCATTATCACTTCTCCTGGGAGGAAAAATTCTTCATGTAGCTTAATTACCTGCAAAATGAAAAGAACAAGAATATCCAAATTCATTAGTTCAAGAGCATCCATTGACCAAGGAAGAATTTATTTGACATTCTGTGCATGTTTGGTACAAGGGACTAGCTGGTATTGCACTAAATAAGAGGTACAAAGTAGTGTGAGTTATGTTTGGTGTGAGGGAGTATTAAAATAAATGGTACTAGTTAAGGCCTGTTTTTTCTCTCAACCTCCTTAGGTAGTGTTATTGTGGGTACTCATTTTTGAGACCCCAAGTTAACACCACCTCTCTCCACCTTTCTCTCTTTCTCTCTCTCTCTTCTCTTTATGTACTACCTCACCAAACATGGTACAAATTAGTATTGGGTAAGCCTACTCAAGTGAGGGTAGGCCAAGTATTAATAATAGAGTGACTCACAATAATCCCGAGTACCAAACGTGCACTCTATGTACTGTTACAAATGGAAATTCGAGAATGTTTGACATAATTACACTACCAGGTGGTTCTTTAAGGTGAACTAATCGACATGACTCACAAACATGGACATTAGAGTATATTATACACTTATATATTTGTTATTCCCGGTCAAAGTCATTTCCATGCAACATAGTATACAAATAGAATGTTTTCATTCAGTAGATGTACCAATTTGATATGCTTGTTATTGTCTGTGATGAATTACTAGCTAGCCTACAAACAAATTCAACTTTCTATAGAAGCAGCATTCAACTATATAAACTTTTGTTCGAACATTAATTGTGCAAATGGTTAAATAATAAAGGAGGACTTACAATCTGATTGATGAATTCGATTGAGCATCCCTTGAAGAGAGGAACATTTTCAATGTATGAAAAATATAAGTCTTGTGAAATCTGCAATCAAAATGAAAACAATTTGATGATACAGAAATATCCGAACAAAAAACTCAACTAACTAACAACCCCGTGTCATGCAGTAGTCTGAATAATGCATATATATACATTAAAATGAAAATAAAGATGTTTGTAATCCATATGTGCAAAGTACTTTTGCTGCTTACAGCTCCATTACAGAAATTATGTAACGCAACTAAGGATGTTATTCTCAACTAAAAACATAAAAGCTTGATCTTCCATATTCTTTCAATCAAACAGAAGGATAAAATGAATATTAGAAACAAAAAGGGAAGAAAAAACACAAATGGACTCAGGATGCAAAAAATGTGGTGCAATAATTGCAGAATATGCACAGTCGAAATATTTTTAAGGAGTCAATTATACTAAAATCAAGATTATGAAGAAGTCCACAGGGCCCTTATAATTATGTCACCTTGGAGCGAATTGAAGCAGGGATGTCCTGGAGAACAGCAGCCTCTGTGTAGCTACTCTCATACTGCAAACGCAAGTGGCCTTTGATCTGATTACGAATATCTCTACCAAGTCTATTTCTGTTCATATACTTGGTAACATCTGCCATTTGGTCCCTGAACTTTTCTGTCTTTGATCCTTTTACAATTAGCGCTGTCATGTTACCAATCAAATAAGCCCCAAGAATCATGTCAAAAGAGACATAAACCATAATGAAGATCATCTCCCTCATGTTTACTGCATGTATATCTCCATATCCTGTGGCAGAAAGAGTGTTGTTAATGCATTACTTAAAATTATCAACAACAAGATGATAAATTAACTAAC
Source organism: Potentilla sterilis (assembly GCA_963682095.1). Lineage (NCBI taxonomy): Eukaryota > Viridiplantae > Streptophyta > Magnoliopsida > Rosales > Rosaceae > Potentilla > Potentilla sterilis. The sequence goes on from OY821764.1 coordinate 8,319,779, forward strand.
ATATTCTTCACCAGTTTAGAGTTTAGAGTTTGAGACACTGATCATAGTAGTAATTGCAGTAACTTGTAGATGATATCCTCTCAAGCTTAGTACATTGGGTTCAACTGACTGAATTATGAGTTCTTGTTAAGTTTATCTGTCTTGGGAAGTTTTGGGTTCAAATATTTTGGTTGGTAATTTACAGATACTACATGTACTTCAGCAGAGAAATTTTACTTTGTGCTTATATCACATTACTAATATCATAATTTGATTTCTGATTGAAAAGATAAGAGACTGAGAGTCAAACCAAGGTAACAATTATGGGTGAAATCAATACGGAAAAGAAAAATTAACTTACCAACAGTAGCCATGGTTACAATGGCAAAATATAAAGATGTTGTGTATCGTTTCCACAGATCAATTTCTCTGAAGCTTGAATAACTATAGTCGCCCAACTTCAGACTTCCAATCCATGTGTACCCTTCTTCGACAGCAGGCAAGGTGGTGGCCAAATAGTAAAAGATGCAGGCTGCTGTATGTGTGCAATAGAGTTCAACAACAATAAGCTTTAAAATCCTGGTAAATTCATAACTAATCCGAATATCCTTCTCTAGGTCCTTAAAGAACTTGTCCACTTTGCGCACCCGCCACAACCTTATCCATAGAAGGTACCTCACTTCCTCTCTTTTCCCACAAGCCTATAAATCACCCAAAGTATGTAGCTAGGTAAGTAGAGAAGCAACAACATACGCATGTTAAAGGCACGTACAGTTTGATTATCATCAAACTAGACATGGTAGTACGTACCTTGTAGATATTATCCCAAGGCATGCAACCAAGCAAGTCTACGATGAAACCAGATTTCAAGTACCTGCATCAAATTGTCATATAAGAACCAAACAAACGATACATATACTTGACATTAAAGGGTAAGTAAGGAGACTGAAGAAACGAACCTGAGAGCAATGGGAGTGCGCTTATAGACCATTCGATAGGTCTGACTGTCCCTGTAGGCAACAAAGAATTGCAGGATAATGTCGACGAGGAAAGCTACCTGGCCTACGATGTCTAGTACAAAGAGCTTTTCTTGCAACCCTCTGAAAAACCCGAACTCGAAAGGTGTGAAGAAGGACGAGTAGATTGCCCATACCAGTATCACTTTGGTCCAAGTTCGATACCACCTACATTATAGATCCCAATATCACACACAGAGTCAAACTCAACAATTTAGGATCCACTTTGTTCATTATTATTATCTATGATCTCAAAATGATCATTTCATTTTGAGTGAAGAGACAATCGGACCATTAAGGACGATATACGATCTGTATTGAGCTAGTGTTCATAAACGAAACGAGTATGATTTGAGCTATACTACCACATCACATAACTTGATGTTCAGCTCGGTTGAGCACATGTTTTTTTTTTTTTTTTTTCACATTGGTTGCATACTTACATTAAAAAATAACTAGCTTAACCCACACCCTATGTGTGGAGGATGTGGAGAGAAATTAGGAGTACAGAGAAGAATTTTCAGATAACCACCATCTTTTTATTATTTAATTTTTAATTTTAGATTTTTTAAATTACTATTTTATCCTTACAGATTATTTCTATATCAAAATATTTTAATATTTTAGGGTTATTTCTGTCAAATTTTTCAATTTTGGTTGACAAAGTGGGTTCCTTTAATAATAGTATAGAGTTTAGGGCAGGACCACGTGACAATGTCTAATGGTCCTCCCTCCTAATTAAATTTCAACACGTGAAATTTTATGACATAAATTATTTTTATTTTTTATAAAATGATTTTAATAGATCTGGTTTAGGGTATAGGGTTGAGAGTTTAGGGTTTAGGGTTTTAAGGTTTTAGGGTTTTAGGGTTTAGGATTTGGTATTTTAGGGTTTAGGATTTAAGATAAAAAAACACAAAATAGTATTTGACAAAATAACTGAAATAATTTTATGTCATAAAATCTCATGTGGCAAAATTTAATTGGAATGGAGGACCACTGGGTAGTGCCACGTGGTTCTCCCGTAGCACTGAAAAATTCCTCCTACGTGTGTGGAGAATGTGGAGAAATTAGGAGTACAAGAATTTTCAGATAACCACCATCTTTTTATTATTTAATTTTAAATTTTAGATTTTTTAAATTACTATTTTATCTTTACAGATTATTTCCATATCAAAGTATTTTAATATTTTAGGGTTATTTCTGTCAAATTTTTCAATTTTAGTTGACAAAGTGGGTTCTTTTAATAATAGTATAGATAATAATAATAATAATAATATATAAAAAACTAGTTTTCAAAGTGATCAAGATGGATATAATATTTGGGTGGGTTTGCCAATTTGTATAGCGGGCATTTTCCATCTTCTAGTCTACATGAAACTAAATGATTGACATGGATTATTGGACCAAGTTGGAGATGATCGAGCTCAAGATGACACTTAGCACATTCTTGATCCACCAAGGCCAACGTATAAATCACTTGTAGCATTTGTTAATGGTGCCAAATGTTTAAAAAAAAAAAGGAAAAACAATTGAATGGTCGTGTTGAATTGTGTTGATTCGACTTTCCTGGAGAAAAATCCATATCAAAATGTTGAGTCATACACGTATGTCCCACTTGATAACTACAACTATGTTTCAACTCAATCCTACGATGTAAAGAATTATCCTACAAAGTGATTGTTTAATAAGGTATTAACCATGGCCTTTTTCTTTTTTTTTTCTTTTTTTTATTCGAATATAGATTTGTTTGAACAGATAATATATGGGAAAGTAACGTCGCGTGTCGTTGATAAACCCGTCACCGTACCCAGTCATCTTCTAAAGCCTAATAGACGCTTAATTTCCAAGTTATTGAGATTGTTTCCAAGTTATATATAATAACCCGGCTCCCATATATATCCTTGATACGTGAATCAAAGAATCCATTCAGGCCAACTATGTTTGTACGCACACAATTGACACAAGGAAAGAAATAGTAAGCACGAGTTGCACATGGAGTGGAAGGGAAGCAAATATACTTAAATACTGAACGGTGGAGATGTAGAAAATTTGACCGCACAGTTAGTCAAAAAAGGAGCCCCGCTCTTTAATTTCAAAGCAGAACCCGTTATAGATAGGGACTGATATATATTGCTTGCAGCTGTAACTATCAGAATAGAGCCAGATCGATGAGAATATTTGCACATCTTAATTATTTATTTGTGTTGAAGGAAAAACGTATTATGTGCCTTCGTCAATGTAACTGACGATAGATAATTATGTAGTCATTATTGTCATTAATGTATTTCCTATTACCGTTGTAATACTCACCCTATATAAAGGGGATTATCAATGAAATGAGTAGACCAATTCCGATTATTCTACAACACGTTATCAGCACGTAGCTTTACTCGCTGAGATTTTTTCAGCCAAGACAAAAAAAAAAAAAAACTGACAGAAAAAAGAAAAAAGAAAAAAAACCCTAGTTTCCCCCCTCCGCCGCCGCCGCCCCTCGCTAGGCCTGCACCTCCGATCTGATCTGGACACCCAAAGCCCTGCGCTGTAGATTCTTGGTCGGCTCACTCCCTCCGATCGGCTCGCCTTCGATCGGACGACACTGTCTCGCCCCGCCTCAGCGCCGACGATGACGAAGCCCAGCCTCGAGCACTGAGCTGCGGCTCCTATCCGGATCGACCCCATCAAACCCGACGGCGCCAGATCCGATCCGGTTCGTCCTCGATGAAATCGTCCTCGCTGACAAACGACGTCGTCATCCCCGGATCCAGTCTGCTCCCACTCCACGCCACCACTGCTCGGACGACGTGGCAGCGCCACCACCATCGATCCGCCTGTGCCGGCCCCCCTCCTCCTCTGATCGGACCACGACCACGAGCCCCGAATCTGTCGCCGGTCAACTCGCCTTGATCCAGATCGGAAGACGAACCCCTTGATGCCTGAACCGGATCTGTGAAACCCGATCCAGCTTCTACCGACGACAGCTCGTCGGGAAAAGGCTGCCTCCAGAAGTTTTCCCGACGAAAATTTTGTCGGCAGAGATTGCACTCGACCCGACCCGACCCACGAAAAAAAAGGGATATTTACCTTTTACTGGTAAATTCAAAGGTAATTTTTTGAAATTACTGTACAGTTGATTATATTTACTGTTTTACGAATTTAATGGTAAATATGAAATTATTTAATTTATATGTTAACTGTATGATTAAAGTGACTAATCATATGAATATTGTTGTTTTTACATGTGACGTATTAACTACGATGCGGCGATCAAAATGGAACTGAGATCAAGCAATCGCTTCATATGCAGTTTATTTGGCAAACTGACAGTATGAATTTCGCTGCTTTCGTTAAATCCCTATCATATAATGCTTTTATTAAATCGCATTAATATTTATTTAAATGTTAAATATAGAGCATTATATGTTCATTTTTGTTGTTAGATAATTATTTTATTTAACATGTTGTTTAGTTTAAACATTGCCTTGATGATGTAATTTCATGAGCATTGTAATATAAAGAAAAAGAGACAAACCTATATTGTGAAAAAGCATTTTCACGAAGTAAGAAAAATATGACCATTACAAATTTCGGTCTTGAAATCCAATTTTTTTTTATTGAAAATTTTTCAACATGGATATCTTATTTATTGTGTAGAAAGCAACGATAATGGAATTTCATTAGCTTCACATGCAATGAAAATGGAGAAACCAAAATTTTATTGTGATAACGAAATTTCACGAAACATCGGATTTACCATAATGTATATTGGTTTATATTAATCGTCGTGCATGTCATTTAGACCACGAGATTAATACATTCTATTCTTCCTCTATTTTAAAGATGGTTTAACCATCACAGTTTAGTTTTGACATATTGGACTCTGAAGAACTTGAGTACCAAATTCCCCTATTGAGCCAACAAAGGCTTGAGCATGGTATATTTATACGAACTGCTTTATGTAAATAGCTAAATATATAATTTCAATATCTTGAATGACAACGTAAGGTCTGAAAAGAAATTCTCTGAAACAAATTATGCAAAGTAATGCAACAAGCCTAAATCAAAAGGCAATGACGATGTAAGGTCTTAGAAAAATATATATATATTCTTGAACAAATTGGGCAAAGTAATGCAACGACCCTAAAACAAAGGGTAATTACCATGAACGTAAAATTCATATAATCATCCAAAAGTAAGTGGAAACAATGTAACATTTAAAAGATGACATAGGGGACATGTCATGTGCAGTGAAGCACTCTGCCATTGTTGTAATTCAATGAACTATTGATACGTACATTATAAGCTAGCAAAGAATTAGCTACGACTTTCAATAAATATGAAGAATCATATGAGTACGCGGATTTTGGAAAAGTATCTTCAATATCCAACAATAACATTGAAAATGAGTTTACAACTAAAAACATAATATCTGGGAAGAATATGTTAAATGACAAATCTCATCATTGCAGCTATTAAAAGAGCAAAAAGGATCTGGCTCAATCCAAGATAGACTTTGATTAGTCTACTTTTAAATTTACAAGATATCCTTATAAAGGCTATTACGCCTAAATAAGACTTTTTGTCCTAAATTAGACTTTTGGTCTTAAAGTTTCTCTCTCTAAATTGGACAAGACTAAATGTAATCGTTGGCATGTTAATTTTTTTGAAATTTCTCTAAAGGAATTGAGATTATTCAAATTTTATTCATAATATACATGATTCAATTTTCTACATCTAACTTTGCAAAGTATTGCATAAAGTAAAACAACATATCATAATATAGGCATGACACAACGAACTGTGGGCAAAGAAACGCACCATGTGATCCCTAGAATAATAGTACTGAAGGACAATGGTACTAATATATCACAAAAATAGCACAATAGTACTGAAAAACTGTAGTACTATAATGAAAGTGATAAGAATCTAAATATATGTTCCTTTGGGATTCATAATGCACTTGCCTAACTGGGATTACAATACCCTTTTATTACAATACCCATCGATTTACTCTAAAGAACTTGAGTTACGTTTCGATGTATATATTGAGCATATGTCAAATTGACAATTTTTGCGATAAAAGAAAATTGAATTTTGTTTTCCACATTATAAAGAAATTTACGCCACGATTTTTCATGTGAAAAAGACACAAGTGAGAATTCATTTGAGCTCATTTGCATTACCTCTAAATGACTGCGAATGTAAACGAGTATTAGAGAATATTATATGTCAACTTAGTAGGTTCTAAGTAACCGCTAATTAAATCCAACGTCATAAGAAAATGATCTTTTGGAATTCTGACATAGATTGGCTTTGATATGGTGATCCATACATTAAAGAAACTACTATGGACACCCATATTTTTAGATAAATAGAAGCAAACACCAGAAGAATATGGTTCACACACGAATCTGAGGACGATCAATGAACATTTTATCCTCAAATATTGTCATATAGGGTTGAAGACGTATGTTCAATTCCTAAATTCCGCCGCTCCCCCAATGTGGCATTATAATATATTTGATGCACAAGCATATGCATTTATACCTTATTATGCTTCTCCTATCCGTCGTGATTTTATGGATAAAAGTACATCATTCAAAGCCTATTCGTTAAAGCAATTATGATTGAGATCATCATATGCAAAGGACACATGAGTTTCTCATTATGTTGTTATATTGAATCAAAAGAGGATTCAGTGGATCGATTCAACCAACTTGCGGACACCATAGATATTTTATGGTGTTGGTTGTTGTGTCGACACGCTGGTCACGTGTCGTGACACCATCCACAATTAAAATTTATGCTGCTTATGCTAGAAAGTCAAGGCACCTAGGCCGGGTTAATTTCCGTAGGTGTGATGATTTTATGGCTTATTATATGGGATTTGTAATGGACATCATATTCCTATATAAAAACCCAATTGGTCTCACGGAAAACGACTACAGTAATAGTCTTAATATTGGTAAAGCACACCAATACTTCCGTTTTGGGTTATGCAATTTTTGCATGCAGCGTTACTTTTTCATCTATGGCCATCATCATTGAACCAATTTACACCATAGCTAGTGACTATGTGTGAGGATTTTAAAGGATTTCAAACGAACTTGTAATCCTTGAGCTCTTTTGGATTGACACGGATCTACAATCCTTGAGCTCCATTAAATGTTTTTATGTGCCAAAATTGCGCCGCCACAGCGCACAATGATGGGTCCATTGAGATGAATAAATATTTATGCTGGATATGAACTTCCAGCTATAGTCCGCTATGTCGAAACCTTGACAGGCGATCTCCTCACCGCTAGATTTGCGGTGTGTCACTTTGATGAGACAGTCTTCCCGTCGTTAGGGGGAGATAAGAACAAGCATGTTCAAGTGGAACGACAGGAATTGTCGTGGTTTGTCCCCACTGTGTCTCATCTCGATCCCCAAAATCACACAAAGCAAAGTGTGTAGATATCTTATACATTAAAGTGACGAGATCATATAAACCTGCTGCAAATATACCTGCAAGGATTGTGTTTTATCAAAAGGACATGGTACCACCCAAGAGGAATTGGGTATTGCACTGCCACCATGAATGGTGGCATGGTGACGCCATAAGTGGCATAAATGGTGTCACAGGACGTGGCTCTCCAAGGAAGAGGGGGAGGTCACCTTAGGTTCGATACATACTTGTGTAAAGGAAGAAAACAAGTTTGGCACAACCTGATCTATTGATCAGTGATACTCAAATCCGTCTCATGAGAATATTTATGGATTGTGGTTATCATTGGGGGACGCCTCAAATGTTAGAACCAATCCTTAAAGTATAGAGATCTCTACAAACACATTACACTAGTGTACATGAGGACGTGGAATAATGAGTCTACTATCGAACCATACTTCGTTGAAAAATGTCAACTTAGTAAACTGGCCTAATGGAAAGAAGCGATCCAGTATAAACAAAGAGATAGGTCTTTTGGGCAGGTGACGCCGACACCGCAAATATAAACCCTATCAAATATATCTTTGTTAGAATGCGTAATGAGAATAAGAGTATGGAAACTCACCTTATGGCGCAAGGTCTCTCAAAAACGCACTGGAATCGACTACGAGGAGATATTCTCTCGTAATGGACTACGATGAGACAAACTCTCGTAATGGATGTCATTGCACTCCACTACCTTGTCAGTTTGGTAGTTTCCGAAAAACTGAACATGCAGCTTACGAAAAGTGATCAAAACATATATCTCTATGGGGATCTAAATTAAGAGATATACATGAGGATCCTAAACGGACTTGATCCACCCAAATCAAGTGACTCTAGATCACATGAGTACGTTTGCAAAAGAAATTGAAACGTTCACTAAAGTGACTACTTGATTGGAAAGGGATTGATGAATTATGCCCTTGCGTTTTCATTATGGATATATATGAACTCTAAATGAAATAAGAGAAACTCAGTGTATTGTAAATCCTAAGTTGAGAATGAAAAATTTTTTGGGAAGACATCCAGTAACTATGATCAACTCACATGTGCACGAGTTTGGGGAAAGTATGCCCCTTCAACGCCAGAAGTCGATAAAATGATCTATTTTGGGTTTCGGGACTGGGGACCATGAGTATAACGAGAAGACTAACGAAAAAAGAAAAATATATACTTGAGGGCAGTGGAAAGAGTGAGGAGGAACATTCCATGCATGCATTGTTATTATGTTATATGCTTTGGTTCGCTTGTGTTATGTTTATACGTATTTTGTCGCGTGTGTAAAATGACATGGCCTTAATGGCATATTACATAGGGCACTCACTAAGCGCGTGATTTTGCTCATCCACTCATTTACTTGCTGTTTTGCAGAGAAGTATTTAGTGTTTGTCGAGTCGAAGTGTCGGACGAGGCTAGAGTGAAGAGCCTAAAAAGAAGTGTTTTTATTTTTTATTTACATTCCGCTTTGTAACACTCGATCACACCTCGGGATCGGCACCGGGTGCCTAAACTCCACCGACGCCGGGACCGAGGCATGACAAAACAACAAGAAGAAGATCGGCGAGCGGCAGCCACACCCTTTCTCTGAGGTCGCGATCTGGTCGCCGACACCGATCCAATGATTTGAGAATAAGAAAAGGATGTGGTTCCACTCGGTTACCGGATTCTGATTGGCGACAAGTACATACTGGGTCGGGAGCTGGACCGCGGTGAGGTTGGCAACACCCATCTCTGCACCGATTAAAAAGAGAGATGAGAATTTTAAAATTGATTCAGTATTTAGGTGCGAGAGTGACGATGGCAGGTTTCACAATTCCATTAATATTTAGGGGGAGTGGTTAAAAGTAAGTGTTTAAGTTTTGGAAATCAAAATGTCCCTTTTTATCAAAAGCCCTAAAATAATTTAGTATAAAAGTAAAAAAAATAAACTAAAAAATAAAAAGGGAAGAAAATAACGATGATTAATAATTACTGAGATTTAATTAAGGAATGAAATAATGGTGATTAATTATAATTGCCGAGATTTAATTAAAATGGAAAGAAATAACGGCCTTAATTGTCTATCTTAATAATTAATGCCAAGAATGAAATTACTTCTAAAGTTCTAATGGTACCGTGAGAGCAAGGAAATTAAAATGCGCGATTAAGGAATGAAACAATATGAAGCATATTTTGAATTTGGTCATTAAGACTGAAATATTTTTTTAATTTATTTATTCTTTCCTTTCTATACTTATGTATGTAACAATATAAATAGGAAACGATTAGCTCTTTGTAAAGGGTCCCCGACAAACACAACTCAACTCAATGCAAATTTCAAATTCTCTACTGTATCAATCTTTAGCGTAGCGTATATTTTTATTGTCTTCTTTAGCGTATGTTTTTTTTTTTTTTTTGAATTAAGAGAAATAACTTTATAAATAAATACTCAAATGAGCATAAATACAAAATAAACCTTGATGACAAGCATAAGCTTGATAGACAGAATGACGTGTGGTAATACTCACATAGTGGTAAATTTCTCATAGTCCACTCATTTGACATTTCATGTTTCGCTATTAAACTTGAATCCTCCTTCAGTACTATTCCGGAATATCCGCTAATGTAGCATACGCTCTTGTTTGATTGAGACTTCTAACATGGATCTCAAATGCGAAACCCTAAGAGGCCAGGGTTTTTCAAATTAGGCCACACTTGGGCCAAAATCCAACAAACAGATCCACCTGCCATGGACACTCCAATCATCCAATTAGGTATGGGCTTCCAATATGATTTGGACACCCAAACCCGATTGCACATCTGAGAGCCTCCATGGTGTCTCCTTTCGGCTTTCAGATTTCACCATGGTGTCTCTTTAGCGTAGTCTTTAGTATGTAGCAATTAGATTATAGTTGTTTATGTTTTTATACAATTAATTTCTCACAAAATCACATTTGTGAAAACGTCAAAAGTCCTTGCAACCAAGGCACAGAGAACCTAGTGGCCGAGACGGTTCCTTCCTCGGCCCACAATTACTTGGAGAAAGTTAGATTAAGCGCACAATTAATCAAAACCTCGCTTGGCCATCAGGCCGCGAGTTGATACGCCAACGCACCCAAAAAGACGAATTTGGTTCCTAAGTCCCTCGGCCTCTCGTTTAGGCCGATACAATTGTTTGCCAAACACATATCATATCACATTGCTCGGAAACTGGGCATATGGGCTATCTCAGCTCGTAAGATCACGTCCTCATCATCACTTAGGTATTTGGCTATTCTGGCGACCAAGCCGCCTACTCCTAAGCCCGCCTCAGGGTGAAGAAAGAGAAAGTTTGAATTTCAAATTAAAAAAAAATAAAAAACTGCAAATTGAGAAGCCGTGGGCCATTAAGAATTTTTTTGAACATTTGGGAAAGTGATACTGTAAAGGAATACCGATAAGGAAAGTGAATTTGATAGCTAAAATGAGTGTGAAAAAACATAAATATTTAAAAAAAAATTGTTCAAGAAATGTTAATTCTGTAATTTATAACTTTATATTAGTTATGTGATATGAGTAATTAGATTATATTATATTAGTAATAACTATATAAGGTAGGAAATCCTTGATTATTCGGGATACTTGGGTGCGCGGACGTACCAACTTGTTGCCTTAGTTAGTAAAGAGAAAAGTACCATCTTTCTTTTTCTGGTTAAAACTTTTATAATAAGACAAAAACACATGTTACTTAAAACAAAATTCAAGTTACTTAAAAAAAGAAAGTGGGAGTGTAGATTGTAAAATCAGGAGTGTAAATTTCAGTTCTCTTGATATAATATCTATTTAAAGGTCTCCTTATCAATGAATAAATTATCAATTTCAAATCAATATTTTCTCCTTAATCATGTTATTGGCTACTTTGTCTAACCTTGAGTCTAAAAGGTTTTTTTTTTCTCCGTCGGCATCCCCTTAACCTTGGACACTGACAACGTTCGGTAGTCCCACGCACGACCTTACATTGCTCCCGCCACGGCCCTGCCCAGTCCCCCGCACGGCTCTGCACGACCCCTGCCTGAGCCCGACACGTCCCTGCACACATCTCCGCAGCAATCCCACGACCCTATAGCGCATCACTTTATGCTATATCTTGATGTTTCAAGATTGCTCCTCCGGCCTATTCTCACAAATTGAGGCTCCAAAATAAGAAGAATCTCCATGAACAAGCGTCCTCAACTTCAAGTCCTCAATTGAACCCTTCGATTTTTTCAAAAGAGGTACAATTTATTCAACGTTCCCGCTTTTGAACTATATTTATATATCAGGAGCTATTAGCCTTCTTTTTCTACTTTTCCCACCATTGTTATATCGTGGATAAGATCATATAGAGGGGATTTGGCCGCCTCTCTGATGAGAGTTTGCTTGTGACGGTTTTGAGGGGATCACGTTATTAGAAAGGGAAGCTAATCGATCTTTGTGAATTGTTGTATACACCACTGTTTTTGAGTGCGATATGAAGTCACCAATTTAGCATTAGTTACATGTGACCATATACGTCTTAACCCTTCTAATCAGAATTCGTATTAATCTAATTAGGTCAAGACCATCAGAAGTTACAAAATTAAACTTCCTTAACAATAAAAGATATAAGATATAAAAGTAAATAATGTAGTAACAAAATACAAATGATTTGTGGCTGTTCTAGGAGAAAAAGAATAGATGCAAATCCATATTTTATTCATTGATAAGGAGGCCTTTATATATCCATTACATCAAGTATCCCGAAGAATCTGAGATTCTTTATCAACTAAAGATTTTACTAATCTAGTCTAATTAGGTCAAGACACACATTAGAAGTTACGAAATTAACCTTTCTTGAACACTCCCCCTTGCGTCACGTACCTAATGTGACACGGTGCATGCCATGTTACCTCGCTAAAACCTTGCCAAACAAACCAAAAACCACCTGGGTAAAATAAAAAGCTTGGTCGAAGGGAAACGCACCAACTACAATTGAACATTACATGTGAGGTAGAGTCCCCCTGATGTCTATAAGACAACTCCTCCTGATTGGTAACTCAATCTCGGAATTTAGATTAATGGCGTATACAAACTCTCCTCACAAGCTTCAAAAGTAGGCGTGGCCAATGATCGAGTCATTGAATACGTCTACATTATCCTTGTATTAGACCAGCTATACTTAGCTTTACTTGTTCTTAAGGAAGAATGTTGCTTAACAACTCAAAACTAGAGTTTGCGTTGAAAATCAGATTCACGCGCAGCATGACCTTCATGTACTTAAACAGTCATAACTCCTTCGATTCAATAGGTATGAATAAACCGTAAAGAGTTCTAGAAACTAGAAACCCATATCTTTTGAGTGATATAAAGTACACAATGTGTTTTGTTCTGAGTTGATCACAAAGCTCTGTCGAAGGTGACTGATCTGCAAATTATTGGATGAACTCGTTCTACTTTACCAAAACAGCCATAACTCTAACAATATGAAAGCTATAATCAAATGGTTGGTTTTCTTGAAAAGTAGACACATAGACCTTTCCAACGGTATCAAGTTTACCATTTTCGGACAAGTGGACTATCCTGTAGGTCTCGTGGAAGTCGACCTACAAAATTAGGCAGATCCTGGAATTGCCTTTTGGTGTGTCTTTCATGATGGGATTGAATAAGCCTAAACCATTCACACTGGAAAGAAAGTACCGCCATATACCATGGCATTGCGTGGGCGCATCTAGCCATTACCTTAAATTTCTAAGATTATAGCAAATGAGATGTCGAGTCGAGCATATTATGACAAGTACATGATTGCGTACATGGTACTTAGATAGAGAGTTTCATCTCCCAAGACTTCTCGTCATATAGGCGAAACGAGTCTTCTCAAGATATCGACTGATCATGGAATACATATAGGCTTTGGTATAACGTCTTTTAAATTTCCATAAGCCGATAGATAAATAAGTTCATCACTAACGGTTCTCACTCTCGAGACCAAGTATTCCCAAGATCCTTTCAATCTTAACGTCGGATTAGTGATACCTCAATCACAATTCATCCGGAGTTCACACGTAAATAGGCATGATTATTTACATCCCATCTCCAATCAAGTAGTCACTTAACCGTGTGTATAATATTCAACCAGAAAATCTGAGCCGATATAGGGAACGTCCTAATCTGATAGCATAAGCACTTTGTGTTTTTTGCTCACTTGACTTGGGTGAAAACTAATCCGTTCAGGATGTTTATGTTCATCTCTTGACTTAGTCCCAACAGAGATGATACAAGCTACATGTTCAGTTTTTCGGAACTACCTAACTGACAAGGTAGTGAAGTACAGTATGACTCCATTACGAGAGCATATGTCATCGTAGTCGATTCCAGGACGTTTGTGAGAGACCTTGCGCCATATGGTGAGTCTATACTCTTTTTCTCACTACGCTTTCCATCAAAGATTATCGATAGGGTTTACACTTGCGGTGTCGGCATCATCAGTCCAAGGACCTATCTCTTTGTTTAAACTGGATCGCATATCTATCCGTGTAGGCCAATTCACAACGTTGGTATTTGGTTCAACGAAGTGTGTGTATTCGATATCAAACTCATAAACCACGTCCTCATGTACACCTGTGTAATTCGCATTTGTAGAGATCTCTATATGGATTGGCTTTTCATTGAGGCGTCTCCCAATGATGACAATAATCTAGAAATTCCATGAGACAAATGAGTTGTCATTGATAGAAGGATCAAGTTGTGCCATACTCGCATTCGGCGAGTGTATATCGAATTAAGTGCCCACTCTACACTTCTGTGAGAGTCACGGCCTAGTGACACCATCTACCACTTTTGTAGAGTCACCATGCCACCATCTATGGGTGACGACATGTCCATTTATCCGGACATCAATCCTTACGAGCATGTTTGAAACAAGAGTACTATTCCGATCTTTTCCTTAAAAGACCAATAGTTTGCTCTTTGCAGCATATATATCAAATCTCGTCACTTTGATTTATGGGACTTTGGGGAATATGATGAGGCATAGTGGGGACAAACCACGATAATGTCAAGTCATTCTACTTGAACATACTTGTTCTTATCTCCCCCTAACGACGGGAAGATTGGCTCATCAAAAAGTGACATAAACGAGATCGTCTGTTAAGGTTTCTATATAGCGTACTATAGGTAGAAGCTTATATCTTATTCAAAGACTTTATTCATAATCAAATAACCCATCATTAAGCGCTTGTGGTGGCGCAATTTGGCACATAAAACATGTGGACGATAAAGGGTATTGATCGTTAACACTTATACGTTAACAAGATGCATTTCGTTACAAAATGTAACATGCATGTACGCTTCATGAAACGTTTCACTAAGTTTCGGGATATCAAATGATACCAAATTTTAACAAAAGATAGACAAGGGTGTTAGGATTCCAATGCCGCCGACGACCTCATTGCCGGAACCGGCCGAAAACAGATCGAACCTGTCCGAACAGTCGCCGGAGGTTAGTGAACATTTGTGTCGAGCGGTTCAGCACCTTCCACATCTCCAATAGCCCTCAAATTTTATGAGTAGGTAGCCTTGGATGTTAGAAATTGGTGGTCGCAAGTCTCATCTCAAGAACCGGCCTAAAAGTAGGTGAACCGTCCGTCCTATGACGAGTCTGCGAGCTGAAAAACAGGAATTTCTAGGTTTCTTCAACTTTTCAATCATTGTGAACGTGCTTCATAACATCTAAGTGTTATGGCTTGAGTTTAACAATTTGATATATCACTATAGTATCATTGTGTCTCAAAATTGAACCATGATAGAGCATTAAGGCCATCAACTGATGTATCATTGTCTTTAGCGTAGGAGGGCGTTACTCCAAAATTTTGCTAAAGATTAAGCTTCCAAATAATGAGCATAGCTAATGAAGGATCATAAAAGGGAGGGGGGGGGGGGGGGGGGGGGGGGGGGGGGGTCATATGCACTTTTAATTGCATAAATGGTGCTTCCATTGACTTAGAGGAAGACTTGGGTGACATTAATGTCATCTTTAAGCCTTGAGCATTGCTCATGACGCTACCAAATATTCTTTTGGTAATGTTTGATCCCAATAGCTTCTTTGCTCAAAAGAAACGATGTACATGACTTTCTTGCATATATGGATCATCAAAACATGTCCAAAATTCCGGATGTTGTATATTAGAGTCTATATGAGTCGTCGATTCAAAGAATCAGAATCATAGGTGTTGATAGTACATATGGTACACCGCCAAGCATATTCGGTGACCTCGTGGACCGTGCAACCGGCGTCATAGGTCCTATTCCAGCATCCATCGGATAGACCAGCACCCCGGCTACATCTCTATTGTTCCACATCACCGGTACCGCACCCGGAAGCCGTGCCACCGGGCTCCTGAAGTAGCTTCGTGAGTAGGGAAATATGTAATAGTGTAATAAGCATCCCACATTGGAGAAGTAGTAGAGGTGGGAGCCTTCCTTCCCTATAAATAGAAGGCTTCCCCCTTAGTGTTAAGGATCTTGATCTTGGATCCAAGGCACTCCACCCTTGTAACCCGATGGCTTATTGGCCGATCGTAGTGCATTCCAAGTGGACGTAGCCGTGCCCTACGATGGCACGGTGAACCACTATACTTTCCTGTGTTCTTTACAGCTTTATTATTATGTTTCTGCCAGGCCTACGGGTTTTGGCACCAACAATTGGCTCTGTCTGTGGGAACTTTTCAGAAAGTTCATAGTGCTCTACTGGTTGAGTTACCCAGGCAGCAGTTCAAGGCAATTAACTGGCCAGCAATTATCCCAATTATCCCCATCCGGGCAGGCCAGCACAGACTGGGTCAGCAAGAGAATCCTGCTGCCAGTAGGCCCCGGCCAGCAAGTCCACCGGACAGCATCACCCGGCCCGGCATGCAGCCCGGTCAGCAGCCCAACATGCAGCCCGGTCAAATCAATCAACGGGGTCAACCCCGCACGAGACTCCCTGTGAGACAGAAGTTCCGGGTCCCAGCGGCTCGTCTCCTCCGACTACCGAGCGGTCGTATCCTCCGGTGCGATGCCGGTTAGTTTGTGGAGCTGGCATCGACAAAGGACGAGGCTCCGGGCTTATCGGTGGAAAAGGAAGAGCCATTTCCTTAAAGCACCGGTCGGGTCTTACTCTCCGGTTGTTCACCTCCGGGCATGTCACCTCCGATCGTCTCCCATTCTGGTCATCTCCTCTCCGGACGCGAGGGAGAGAGCGAGCAAGCAGAGGGAAGTCGGAAAGAGAAGGAAACAGGGGAAAGAGAGCAAGGCAGAGACGAGAGAGCGGGAAAGAAGTCAGTAGGTCGAAGCTAGATCCTCTCTGGGCGCCCCGGATCCTCACCCCTGCGCCAGGTCCTCTGCAACCACGACTACACTCCACTGGTCCGGCTTTCGTCACATCAGAACCTGCGAGCTCCCCTCTGGGTACCGGAGACTCTGTTGACTCAATGTCTCCCTCTACCGGGCCATGGATCACCACGATACTGGCCCTGTCCTCCGGTTTGGGTCGCCTCCCCCAACTCCTCTCCGGTCGTCTCCTCTGAGTCCAGTCCCGGTCGACGGGCGCAGAAACTCAGCACCATCTGAGGCCATAGCGCGGATCAAACCCGAAGCGTCTTTGGGTCCATGCGGTGTACTCCTGCAAGGGGCAAACCGAAAGAAGAAGAAACTAGAGAGAGAGAAGCCAGGGTAAAGGGAAGACAGAAGAAAAGAAAACGGAGTTTCGGACGAAGAATTGGAGGGAGAGAGAGAGAATTCAAAAAATTCAGCACCCGGTCAACAACCCACCGGGTCAGCGCGGGTTTGACCGGAATCCACCTCTGGACACCCACGAATTTGCCTTGGGCACCATCCTCCCGCTGGCTCTCCCCTCTGGCCGATGGGCCTCCATCTCCTTGCGGACGAGCGGATGTCGTCTCTGGCAGTCGAGCGGCTTCGTCCTCTCCGGTGCAGTCATCCTAGCTCTCCGGTCGTTCTCCTCTCCGGGTTCAGTGGCTCCTCCAGTTCGGGTCGTCAAAGGACGAGGCATTTGCATCTCTCCGGGTCACTGCATCTGGCCTCTGGTGCAGCTCGTCTCCGTCCGTCCGAGAGAGAAACCGATGGCCCCCCCCTCTCCGTCCGGTCCAGCAGCTTAATGCGAGTCCCCACCTCCTTATGTTCAGCAGCGGCTTCGTCCCCTCCTGTGCGGGACATCCTTCTCTCCGGATTCGAGCGATGGCTCGTCTCCTCCGGTGTACCTCATCTCCTCCGGTGCGGCTCGTCTCCTCCGGCGTGGGTCGTCCCACATTTACTCATGGCACCCGGTTGCCCTCTTTGGGCACCCACCGAGAGAGAAACCGGACGAGCAGAGAGAGAGAGAAACCCGGACGAGAGAGAAACCGGACGAGCAGAGAGAGAGAAACAAAAGCAGAAGAAGAGAAAAAGGGCGGGAAAAGAAACAGATTCAAAATTGAGGCCCGGTCAACGGTTGGGTTGGGCCGGGTCAGGCTGCAGCAACGGGTCAGCTGTTGGGCTAAGCCTGGTGTGGATCAGATGTTGGGCCTAGGCTGGTACGGGTTAGCAGGGCTGGAAATGAGGCAATTTCCTCTGGCCACCCACTAGGTTTCTTTGGACACCCAAGCTGCTCTCTACACCCGTAGACATTCACCAGGCAACCCGGGAATCATTTCCGCACGCTATTCCAACACCCGGCGGCTTTCTCCAAAGCTAAGTATTCCGACTTATTCATTATTACTCAACGCATGCTTCACCTGTGCATAATCTGTTTGGGAATATTGATAACTAGACGTGTGATAAAAGCACGAGCATGGTCCAGGATGCATCGCATATCATTATGCGCTTATCAGTGCTGCACATATCATTATACATCGGTTGATCATTTCAGCATTGCACGATCATATCAATATGCATCGTTGCACGCATATCATTATGCGCTTATCAGTGCTGCGCATATCATTATGCATCGGTTGATCATTTCAGCATTGCACGATCATATCAAAATGCATCGTTGCACGCACATCATTATGCGCTTATCAGTGATGCGCACATCATTATGCATCACATCGGTATGCATCGCCATCGCATCGGAATGCATCGCCATCGCATCGGAATGCATCGCCATCGCATCGGAATGCATCGCCATCATTATGCATCAATGCATCGCCATCATTATGCATCAATGCATCGCATCTGTATGCATCGCCATTGCATCAATATGCATCGCATTACAATGCATCGCACTATGGTGCACGCATTCCAATGCATCACATCTCAGTGCGCGCATCAGTATGCATCGCGTTACGGTAACGCCATCTCCACCAGCTCCACCGGCTCCATGGCTCTCACCGGTTATGTACCGGCTCCATGGCTCTCGCCGGTTATGTACCGGCTCCATGGCTCTCGCCGGTTATGTACCGGCTCCATGGCTCTCGCCGGTTATGTGATATCCAACCGGCTCCGTGGCTCTCACCGGTTATGTGATATCCAACCGGCTCCGTGGCTCTCACCGGTTATGTGATATCCAACCGGCTCCGTGGCTCTCACCGGTTATGTAATATCCAACCGTCTCAGTGGCTCTCACCGGTTATGTAATATCCAACCGGCTCCGTGGCTCTCACCTGTTATGTAATATTCAACCGGCTCTAAGGTATTCCACCGGTTTAGTCACTTTCCTTCGCCTGCGGGCAGAGACGAGCCAGCAACAACTCAAAGCTTCGAAACACATGGGCTTTATACACCCGGGCGAGTTTACATCTAACACATGTACTCTTGTCCAGCAGGATAAAAACCCTGCATCACACTGAGCTGTGATACATTTGGGGACACATGGCGAGACTCGTTATCTCAACGCCACCCCACGGGGCAGATTGTTTCTCTAACACAGAACAAGTCTCCCTGTAGGCTAACAAACATACACATTACCTCAATGCTTATTCCAACACAAGCTGAGAAGAACTAGCCACTGTTAACCGGTGCTTCAACATGGCCGCAACACCCCACCGGGGTACCTGTTGGCTTATTCCACGCTCCAGCAGGCCTCCCCGCAGGCTAGCAATCCTACCCCACGCTTATTCGAGCACGAGCTGCGCCGAACCACCGAGCTACTCCCCGGCCTGCCTCTCCGTTGGCAGCAATTGAACTTGGGGGACTCGTTCTAACATGGCAGAACGCCCGGTCGAGATCCCATGCACTCTCCGACTCGTTCCGACATGGCAGAACGCCCGGATGAGATCCCATGCACTCTCCGACTCGTTCCGACATGGCAGAACGCCCGGACGAGATCCCATGCACTCTCCAGGTTTCACCCCGCTCCACATTTATTGCATTGGCACCCCGGTTCCGCACCGCTGCGCCAGAGCCTCGGCCGCTCACGGCCCTATCCGGCGGATCACCCCAGCCAGCGGGTCACCCCGGATTCAGCAGGCCCGGTCCTATCCGGCGGGTCACCCCAACCAGCGAGCCACCCCGGATTCATCACTCCCGGTCCTATCCGGCGGGTCACCCCAGCTAGCGGGTCACCCCGGATTCAGCAGGCCCGGTCCTATCTGGCGGGTCACCCCAGCCAGCGGGTCACCCCGGATTCAGCAGGCCCGGTCCTATCTGGCGGGTCACCCCAGCCAGCGGGCCACCCCGGATTCATCACTCCCGGTCCTATCCGGCGGGTCACCCCAGCCAGCGGGTCACCCCGGATTCAGCAGGCCCGGTCCTGTTCAGCAGCGGCTCCGCCCGATCAAGCCTCAGCGAGTCAGGACCGGTCAGACCGGATCCTACCTGGGGACCCACCGCCGCTCCAGAACCCGGCACCTCATCACTCCCGGCCAAGTCAAATCTCCAACACGGACTTGGGGGACTACTACTGGGAGCACATCAGTAACACTCGAGCGGAGGGGTGGAACTCGGCATTCGAACGCCCGGTAAGAGCCCAATCTCACTTAGGGACTTGGGGGACTAGTGGTAGTAGGGGTGACTCGGTCACCACCTACGCTTGGCAGCACATGATGATTAACTCCCCAAGTAAGATTGCACTCTTACTCGGGAACTTGGGGGAATGTTGATAGTACATATGGTACACCGCCAAGCATATTCAGCAACCTCGTGGACCGTGCAACCGGTTTTGGCACCAACAATAGTGTATGTGAAATATATTCACAATATTGACTCATAAGTTGTGTGCATTCATTAAAAGCGATACATAAGAAATCTATTCAATTTTCACAATGAGTTTTAAGGTGATAAAAGTTGGCACAAATATCTTTAAATAGTGAGCAATGTTCGATTGCTTGTTTATGCATAGAGAGCATATGTGACTTTGAATCATAATGTCATAAGACATGGAAACTTCGAGCATGAGAATGCTCTATGATTATATGTGATGATCTAGTCATCATAGTCACAATGGATTTAGAAACACAAAATCCATGAAGATTAGCTATGCACTCAATGTCTTTATGATACTTTCATATATAAGAGTGTAGAGACAAATTTTATGCTAAGTCATATAAACCGGAATATATACTCAATTCCTATAGAGTGCTTTATATGGCGTGTAACATCACGAGATAAAACATAGACATGCTTAAAGGCGTGGCAAATACATCCGTTAAATCTAAAAAATAGAGCCGGAAAACAACCAAAGAGCCAGCATCGATACTATATAGATATAAATGTCGAAAAATTGAGTATCAAGGACCGGGGCCATGAGCTAGCTAGCCGGGGCCGAAGCCAAGGCAAGACCGAGGACAAAGCCAAGGACATGCCGAGGCCGAGGCCGAGCTAGGGTGTAAGCCGAGCCGAAGAAAGGAAGGAGAGGGGCCGAGGTCAATCATAAGCGAGTGCAAGGCTACCAAGGCCGAAGCCAAGCTAGTGCACGGGCGGGCCGAGGTCGAGCAAGTACCAAGACATGCCGAGGCCGAAGCCAAGGCGTGTCGAGGCAAAGACAAAGGCCTATGAGCCTTGTATGCTGGAGTCGAGGCCATGCAGATTGTCGAGGGCCAGCCGAGGACGAGGCAAAGGCTTGTCGAGGCATGAAGCAAGGACCTGACGGGGCCGAGGCCGTGCAAAGGGCCGGAGGCATGCCGAGGTCGAAGCCAAGACGTGCTGGGACGAGTGCATGGGCTTATAGGGCTGCGAGGGGCTGCGAGACGTGTGCGGGCCAAGGTCCAGAGACCGAGCCGGCGACGACATGTGGTTATGGCGGAGCTGTTGGCCGAGCCGTGCTCAAGCCAAGCCAAGGCCGAAACTGAGGCCGGGCAAGGCTAGCTTTGGCGTGTGCAAGAGTGTCGAAACCGAGACTGGGCAATGCGCATGCATCCGCGCATGTGCACAAGCATGTCTATTTGTTTCTTGACGAGCATAGGCTCGTTTATCTATGTGATTTTCGAGTTAACATCACCAATTAGATTTGTGAACTCATATCAACATGCCATGTAAATGTGTAATGCGAGACATTGCATTCACATATAGCTATCGAGGGAATCAAACCATGTATGCATCATAAAATTCTCGTCCGTTCATTTATTTGAACAATATGAGAGAATTAAGATTAAATGCCAACGGTTACATCGAGGTCTTAACCATAAAAAGTGTAACGACTAAGTAGCATTAGTCAGACACATGTGAGGTCTATGCCTCCACAAAATAAACGGATTTGTAGTCACTTTGACTATGAAATCGAAGTCATATGCTTCATATTTATCGCAAATTATCTTTTGCTTTTGAAATCCGTAATCATGAGAATATACTCTCATGTTCTTCCATGTATCTCTTATATACATTGACCATATGATTACATTATTTGCAATTATTGAACCGATGTAGAACCATATCAATGACATGATTTTTTTATTTTATTTTTTTCATTCAATGGCCCTAGGTCAATTTTTCTTTTTCTCAAAATAACAAGAGGGAAGGTACAAAATTCAGGTCGAGACCAAGATTATGGTAACTCAATTTCAATATTTACTATGATAATTTCTGTCACATATGGATGTTACAGCGACAATTTCTGTCGCACATCATGAGTTTGTCCCTTTTTATATAATGTAACTCCCTTAGGATCGTCACAAGCATCGACAATATTCTGTCGGAATCGTACTAAAATAGTTACGAAGAGTTGTGGTTCACAGTGACATCACAGCTACAAGCACAACTTTGGACGGTAACATCACAGTTACCTCTTAGTGATACGCCGGGGTGGGTGGGGCCCCTTTGTATCGTCCTGAGAAGCAGAAGAATTGGGATGATGTAGCAGGGAGTTTGAAAGTCCCGGAAAAAACAAAAGTCCCAACAATTGAAATTGCATAAAGCCTGAACTTTAAGAAAAACTTACTTGCTTGTTCACTAAGTGAACTACGTTGTAATATAAATTGGGATTGAGGACTCAGTTCTGATCCTTGTGCAAATT
This sequence comes from Potentilla sterilis, assembly GCA_963682095.1. NCBI lineage: Eukaryota > Viridiplantae > Streptophyta > Magnoliopsida > Rosales > Rosaceae > Potentilla > Potentilla sterilis. Next base: position 8,342,640 of record OY821764.1, read on the forward strand.
TGAGATGCTCTTCCATGTACGTGCAACGAATTATTCTCGTAATTCCATCACGATGCGTCGTGCAATAAATTTCATGGAAAAGAAAAACATATGGTTAGTCATATTCGCCATATATAGAGCAGTAAAACTAATAAAAAATTATTGCAGTAACTGTTTTAACCCGTAGGGTAATTTTTTTTTATCTAGGGTAAAAACTATTTACGTTTTGTGTGGGTCGGATCAAAAGATCTGGGTTGAAACCGGGTCTGCATCTTTTGCAGACAGGTCGGGTCGACAAAACTGAATCTGCATCAATTGCAAACGGGTCGGGTTGAAAACGGATCTGGTTCGTCGATGCACATCAACCTCCGCCGATCTAGACGACGTCAGACGCCGGTCTGAGGTGTCGCAAGATAGCGACGTCGGTCTGCAGCAGCTGCTGGGTCAGGCGGCCTTGCATGACCGAATACGATCGTCGTTCGAAGGGCACCGGGTTTTGGGTAGAGGCGTCGTCGAGGAAGGACGCCGGCGAAGGAGACGATGGCATGGGTGCCCAGAGCGATTTTCTGGGGGCCCTGAGAATTTTCATTCTTTGCCGACAAATTTGTCGTCGGCAGAACTGGGTTCCTGAGATTTTTCTTTCTTTTCTGATGAACGAGTTGTTGGCAGAAAAAGTTTCTGGCCTTCTTTGCCGACAAAGGGTTTGTCGGCAGAAGAGAATTTCTGATGGGGGCATTTTTTGCCGATAAACAGTTGCCGACAGAAAAAATATTAGGGTTTTGTTTTTTTTTTTTTTTTTTCAGGAGCAAAAGCCTAGGGTTTTTGAATTTTTCAAAGCTATTAGACGAAAGTTAGAGCCATGTGCTGATACCGTATTTTAGGAGAAAAATGATAGATGCAAATTGATATTTTATTCATTAATAATGAAGATTTTATATAAACATTATATTAAGTATCTCGAAGAATTTAGGATTCTCTATCAACTAAAGATTCTATTAATATAATTTAATTAAGTTAAAATATACATTTACAGAATTAACCTTACTTGAAAGGAAAAATGGTTTGAATGGTACCTCACCTTTCTAGCTTTATAAACTTTGGTACCTCACGTTTTGAAAATATCAGATTGGTACCTCACGTTTCAAAATCTACCTCCCTTTGATACCTCTAGTTAACACCGTTAAAAATTCCGTTAGTTATAGATTTTACTCATTTTTGACGGAGCATGGTGGGCATAAAAAGTTGTTTATTCAATTATACTGCATATATGTAATTTATCCTCTGCACTCAAGGGTAGACAGTTAATTTTAAGCATTACAGTATTTCTTCACAGCGTTTAATTTATTTAGAAAATATTAGAATCACCGAAAAAGAATTAAGAGATAAAAAGGCAAAATTAAAAATCTTAAAAAACTTTAGAGAAAGACTTCCTAGAAGTAGACCAGGCTAGTGGGATATAGTTTTTAGATTTACTCAAGGTATTCGTATAGCAGAGAGACAAATTGCAGAACTTAAAGAGGTTTTGCAACTAGAACAAGAACCTCTTGAAATTTTGAGCCGCGGTTAGAAACCGTTGGTTAGATCCGCCTCAGTTGGTATCAGAGCCTGTTTTGCTCAAAAACAGGTAAAGCAAAAGCTTATGCCACAAAGTTGGCTCCTCTTAACCAGTAAAAGAGAGCCAAAGCAGCTAAAGAATTATCAAGCCTGTTGCATAGAAAAAGAAAAAGAAAAGTGGAACTTGTGTTTTCACACAAGACACATCCAAGAGAACCAATACTCCATTGAATACGCCTGTAGAGTTCTAAATACTCTATACGACGAGCATATTCATCTTCAAAAAGAAATAGGAGTAGAAGAACTTGACCCTGCCAGGCCAAGTATAGTTGAATTTCTAGATCACTTATCTAGAGATAAGACTACTGAGAAAGTAAAAGAACAACTCGAGAGATTTAATCTCAGAGTAAATCAGTTAGAAGAAATTCAAGCAAAGATATCAAGACTTGAAATCAAGCTTGATTATCTTAAAGAAAAGCAATATCTTGTAGATATTGAAAAGAAATTAGTAAGAACTGAAAACCTTGCAAATAATATTCATCAACAAGCAGTTGATTTAAAAGGTACTCAAGAAAATCTAAAGAAACTCTTAGAAACTCTTATATCCCGCATAGGATGAAGCAAAGAGTTGAGCTAAAAGCACGACAAGAAGACTTAAAAGCAGTAAGTGTTTATCTTCCAACAGAAAAACTTGCTGAAAACGTTGAAGCAATAATACATCAACAGAACTACAGCAATATCTACCTTCAAGAAATAGGGAAAGATATGGAAGAACAGTTCCAAGAACTAAGCTCAAAGATCTCTAGCCTACAAAAGGGTATAGAAAAAATGAAAGAAAATTCAATCGTTGAAAGAATCAACGAAGAAACACTAGCACAAACAGTAGCTAGTAAAATTATTATACCTCAACCAAAGACAGAAAGTGGGTTCAATTTCAGTGAACCTATGCTACTAAAGTGGAAAGAATCCAAAAGGGATATGAAGATGTTGAGTAGAGTCTTTAGCAAAAGATATACTGTACCAGCAGTACAACTTGTAAGTGCTCAAGAATTCGAGTATAACGAAATTGAATCTAGCGTGAGAGAAGCCTCAGCACCAAAATTTAGATTCACTGAGATTTATAAGAAAGGATCTTTTCTTATGGATTCTCACAGATTCAAAATGTTAGAACTAACAATACCAGCAACTGGTGGTGAAACAGACATCAGGTTAATCACTTCTAGAGAAGTGAGTGAAGCATCTCAAAGAAAATATGCCTACATGCACATTGGTGCAGTCCAGATTTCCATAAAACTCTTAGCAAGAGATGGTATAGACTGTTCGGTCTTGTGTATTCTGCAAGACGACAGAATAACAGATTTCAAGAAAAGTCTGTTAGGAACAGTAGAAGCCTCACTATGCAACCAGGTTGCATATTTCAATGTCTTTCCAAACTTCACCACTCATCTGAAAGACGCAGCACACTGCTTAAGACTGAGAATCAAAACAGATGGGATTGCCATGAAACAAGGCATGATAGAACTTGCCGTTGACTATAGGATCTATTACAAGCTAATGAGCTCCAATGTAACACCAAATACTAGATTTGTCAACAGCCCCGGTCTTACCACATCTGTCCTTACCAATCCTAGAAATAATACTCAGCAAAAGTACATCACCAAATGGGATGAAGTATCATTCCCTAGAGAATGGAACTTAGCACCTCCTGAGAGGCAGATACAAAGCTCTAATGCTTCTATCTATGAAGATACTGGAGGAAAAATAAGTCTCCAGTTCCATAGGCATTCTTTTGCTAACTATGAGTAAGCAAGTACTTCAGGATCAATTCCTGAAGAATCTTTTGAGGAAGAAGAAGACTCAAAAAGACCTATGAGAATGCTTAGAGTAGAAGGGTTAAAAGAACTCTATAAGCAAGCAGAAACTTGTGAAACCTTAGAAAGGTTAGAAGAGATAGTTAAGAAAATTTCTTTAGTCCAAACTAAAAGAAAAATTCTTCCTTATCAAGCGGCTGACGCAGAAGCCAGCAATATGGATGCTGAAGCAAGCAACATGGATGCTGAAGCAAGCACTATGGATGCTGAAGCAAGCACTAGCCAACCACCTTTGGCAGGAAATACTATCATCAATAACATCACGAATAATCCTACCAAAATCATTAAAGAAGAAAAAATCAAACTTCCTAAAGGACAGCCTCCTACAGGAAAGATTGGAGAAAGAAGCTCCCAAAAATATATTCCTACAGAACCTCGCTGGGGACAAGCAATCTCTGAAAGAGGAGTTTATCTAGACCTCGATAAAGTAGGAGATAAAAGAAAAACCATAGATAACTGGGTAGCCAGTTTAAAGCTAACCCAAGCACTGGTTTTATCCAAATTCCACTATAAAGAAGCTCACGCTTACTATGAAGCAACCTTAACAGGAATAGTCCAGAAATGGTACAATTCCTTTAAGAGAAGTAGTAGTTGGGCAGATTGGGAAGCAAAATTAGCCAAGACAAATGACCCAATGGATTTCGCTATCCCTATATACGCACAATATTGTGGAGATATAACGGGACATAGTGAACAAACCAAGGAAAGAGCTAAAGCAAACATCCAGAAATTAAGCATCTGCAATATGAGGTACTTTGAAGAGTACACAAATGAGTTCCAAAACTACTATTGTACAATAGGAGATTTGGAAAACATAGACCTCATTAGAACATATTACAGAAAGTTACCAGAACCCTGGAATAACGCTGTAGCACAGTCCCTTGAAGAAAATCCTTTAGAATATTTTTCTATAGGAGGAATAGCAGAAAGGGTAAGAGACCTGTTAAGAAAACAGTGTACAGAAAATCAAAAGTCGAAAACTGCTAAGAAACAACTCAGAGGAGTTGAAAATATGTGTCCTAAAATCCTAGACACTCCAACCCAATGGGGTTGTCATCAGTACAATGAAAGAAAAACTAGGAGCAGATTTAGGAACAAGAAATATAATAAATTTACTTCTAAAAAGAAGTATAAGTTCAGAAAAAGCTCTGAACAAGATAAAGAAAAAAGATCTCCTAGAAAGAGATTTTTTAAGAAAAGAAACCCAAATCCGAAGAAAAATACTTCTAGAGATACAAAGCCCTGTAGATGTTGGCTTTGCAAGGCTGAAGGTCATTATGCAAACGAGTGCCCTAAAAGAGAGAAAAGATCTTCTAAAGCCCTTCTAGCAGAATACGATGAAGCCGTAGAATACGCAAACATAAAAGGATTTGAAGTAGCCTATTCTGATGAAGAGAATGAATCTATATATTCTCTTGAAGATACATCAGAAAGCGATACAGAAAGCACCTCAAACAGCTCTGAAGGAGAAAGTGAATATAACTATCGACCTATATTCATGTTAATCCAAAACTGGAATCAGAAAACTACTGATAGCATCAGTCAGTTTACTCCAAGGCCTGGAGCTTTCACTTGTGACTATTGCAAGTGTGAAGATAATAATACAGTACCCATGCACTGTAAAGAAACAGGAGAAACCTATCATAAAGAATGTTTCATAGCAGAAGTAAGGAGAAAAACAAAAGACCCTGAAGTACATACGCTAGTAAATCAAGAATATGATATATTTCTTGATCAAGTCCAAAAACAAGATCTTGAGAAAAACCTTGAGAAGATGAAGTTAGAAACTTCAAAAATTATAAAAGAAGAACCTAGTCCCTCCATAGCAGTACCCGAAAGTAACCAGGTAGAACCTGAGACTATACAAGAACAAGAAAGAACTATAAATCCTTTCACAGAATTCACTAGAAAGGAAGAAACAATCGAAACAATCCAACCAGTAAAACAAATTCAGACAAGTATATATAGTAATTATATTACTATAGGTCTGAAATTTTCCAATTATAAGAAATACCATCTACATGCTTTTGTAGACACTGGTTCAGGATATAGCCTAGCAAAGAAACATGCTATTCCTGAAGAATATTGGGAAAAGTCTGATAGAGAAGCCACTGGAATTGGAATGGGAGAAAAGGCGTTTACAATGAGTTATATAGCCAGAAACGCCAAGATTTCAATAGGAGGAGGAACCTTTACGTTCCAAAGGATTTGGCAGAGTGAAGCCCAAGGGTCCGACCTGCTGATAGGAAATGATTTCCTACTTCGGCAAAGGATAATACAGACAATAGAAATGATAGGTATTGAGAAAAATGATAAGTTCTACTGGGAATCCAGATTACTACATGCAGTAAACATTGCAAGTAAAGGATTTACAGAGCAATATCAGAAGTCACGAGCCAAGCGTGGTGATCATAAACCACCTTTTGAACCGGTTATACAACCGGTATTAGCTTTGCAAGAACACCAAGAAATTATGCAAAACGAAGCAACAACTTCGGAAGAATCAGAATCAGAGGAAGAACCTCAAGATTCAGATAGCTCGGATGGTGAAGAAGAATTCATCCGAGAACACAATCTAAAAGTATACATTAATAAAATAGAGCAAAAGAAAATCCCAAATCTCGCTGAGACAGAAAGTCTGCTAAAACCTATAATCAGTGAAGATCCTCAACTATATTGGGAAAGAGACCCAGTATACTGTCAGCTAAAAATGCATGATGCCAATGCAATATGCCATGTCAAAGCAATACCTCATTATAGAGATGAAGATCGAAAAGAAATGGAAAGCCACATTCAAGAATTGCTTGAAAAGAAATTAATTAGACCCTCTAATAGCCCTCATCATGCTCCAGCATTTTTGGTTAGAAACCATGCAGAGCAATTAAGAGGAAAAGCAAGAATGGTCATAGACTATAGGGATGTTAACAAGAAAACTGTCAAAGACGGTTATCAGATTGCTCAAGTAAGAGTCTTGATAAATAGACTAAAAGGAGCAAAGATATTTTCAAAGTTCGATGCAAAATCGGGCTTTTGGCAAGTAAGAATGCACCAGGATTCCATAGCCTTAACAGCCTTTGGAACTCCTCAAGGACATTACGAATGGCTTGTAATGTCATTTGGACTTAAGCAAACTCCATCTATCTTTCAAAGAAAGATGGATAACATATTTAAGCCATACTCAGATTTCTGTATAGTTTACATTGATGACATTCTTGTCTTCTCTAAAACTATGAATGCACATTTGAAGCACCTTGAGCAGATTTGCAAGCTCATAGTTCAGAAAGGAATCATCCTTAGACAAAAGAAAATTCATCTTATAAAAGGAGAAATTGACTTCCTTGGCATACACGTCAAGGACGGAGAAATTCGCCTTCAAGAGCATATAGTAAAGAAGATAAACCAATTCCCTGACAGTATCCCAGATGCAAAGTCTCTACAGAGATTTTTGGGAGTTGTTAACTTTGCGAGAGATTTTATTCCTCAAGTGAGTGGTCTCACTGCTCTTCTCTCTCAAAAGACAAGCACTAAGAAAAAATGGGCATTTACAACGGATGATAGCAACACCGTTAAGAAAATTAAAGAACTCACAAAAAACCTCCCCCCTTTACAGTTATCTGAAGAAGGTGACCTGATCATTTTGCAAACGGATGCAAATGACTATTATTGGGCAGGAGTAGTTTTAGCAATAGCACCTAATACAAATCAAGAAAAGATATGTAAATTCCTGTCAGGAAAATTTATTCCAGCAGAATTAAATTATTCCACAGGAGACAAATAAGTTTTAGCCCTAATAAAGTCCATAAAAGGAGCTGAAGCCTTTTTAGGGAATAAATTTCTGGTCAGAACAGATAATAAGAGAGTGAAAAACTTTAAGAACTATAAGCTAACAGATGCAGCTGATAGAGGAAGAGTTCTTAGATGGCAGATGTTTTTATCTCAATATGAATATGATGTTGAAATGATTGCAGGAAACAAGAATTATCTGCCTGACGCTCTCACAAGAGAAATGGCAATGTTCGAGAGAGACGAAGGCCGTAACCCAAGAAGCAGAAGGCCCGAACCAGAACCAGAAATCGAAGAAAGAAGAAGGCCCAATTTCGGAACAAGAGCTAGGCCTGAGAACAAAGGAACAAAAGACAAAGATCTACTACAGAGATACCGCGATGGAGACAAGACCGTTGGCCCATTACATGATGGACCAGGTTACCAATATCTGGTATCCTACTCTCCTGCTGGATCCAGTAGTGCCCCTGAAAAAATTCAGCCTAACCCAATAAAAGAAAATGATCCGGAAGATAAGCAATCTTCCAATGCAGAAGAAGAAACTGTAAATGAGTATTTACAGCATCCTAGAGCTACAGTCACAACAGACTGGTTTCAAAAAAGACAGCCTTACAAGTCAAGAATCACTGACAAGATAGCATTCTTCAGATTACCAGCAGTAAAATGCCTGAGAAAAATATTTGATCATCCTATGAGAATTTACGAAAGACCGGTGTTCAGAACCAGCAGAAATTTACAGTTCAATCAGAGAGTCATCATGGACAATATTTTAGCAGCATCTCGAGAAAATAATGAAGCGTTGGTTCTACAAGCCCTGGAAACGCTTGCTGAAGAATTCTGCAGTTACGAGCTAGAAAAGGATCAGCAGCTCAAGGAAAAGCTGAACATTCAATACCTTGAGAATCCTGAAAGTGCTAAAGTCCCACTTCTAGCCCTATCAGAATCAGAATGGTTCAGTTTCCATAATCTCTTAGGAGATTCCAAGAACCGCAAAGCTCTTCCAGCAACCTTGCTAGTAGTAGCAGGTCCTTACTATGGAAGATACCTGGTTGATGTTCAAGCAGAGCATCCGCAGAAGAACAAGTTATGGTTAATCGAGAACGGTTTTGTTCATAATCTTTGGACAAAAACCAACGAAGACCTAGAAGGTCTCCCTGAACCAATTTACCATGCAGTTAAGAACATTAGACCAGCTGGTTGTATTCTGAGATTAAAGTTCATTTCTTCTCCTCCTGAATGGACTAGAGAAGAAGGGAGAAAGAGTTATATTTCTCCTTATCACTATGTCAGAATTATCCAGAGTTGTGCCTCTCCAGCACATAAATGGTCATCAAGCAATGGAAGACCTAATCAGAGCATTCCTTGGATGAAAGCAATGGCTGTAATTCGTATTCAGAACCTGATCCAGAAAGATTATGATGCTACCCTCCTGGCCAAAGGAGAAAAGATCATTGTAGCCAGCTATAACCATCCTCATCCAGAGCACTGTGATTTGTACAAGGCCTTAGAAAGGCGAGAGGTCGATGGTACGTTAGCAACTACCACGTGGATAGAAAAATTAGAGAAAGAGCAAGAATTCAAAGACCCATATGATTCAGACCTAGAATCCAAAGCTGAAGAAAATGACGACTCAGGAGCCTCTTTTGATGACGAAGCGCTACACAACATCGAGAATATGATGGAATATTAGCTGCCGACGCATCAGGACAAGAAGCTTTAAGTGAGTGTAATCCAGCTAGTGGAAGCCAGCTCATTTGTAAGATAAGTATGTAAAATAAAGTTGCTGCCGACACTTACGGACAAACTACTTTGGGAAAAGATAGTGCCAGCTGTTAAGATAAGGATTCCTCTTGTCTGCCTTTCTTAATGGAATTCAATTCCGTTTTGAAATCCGAAGGCTATATAAGGAGTCTCGGAGCTCAAGAGAATTCATTCGAAAAACCAAGGAAGAAAGGGTAGTCTGAAGCTTGAAGGCTTGTGAGTGTTTCTGAGTGTTTGTGAGTGTTTTAGTATAGTAAAATAAAGAGTGAATAGTGAGAGAGTGATTTCTTGCTAATCATCTGGTGTGGATTGCTTTATTTTACAAGTAAGTTTGTATTTCAATTTCAGCATGAGTAGCTAAATAGCTTTTAGCTGTTTACCCAAGAGTAAGGCTCTGGGTTATGTATATGTGAGTATGTTTGGATAAATAAACTAAATATGTTCCCCATATCCGTCGTCATTTTATGTTTATTTAAAACTCTCAAACCCCAGGTGGAGGATTACCTCCTAGGAGTGGTATTTGAGAAAAAATTGTTCAGTATGTTCCTGCTTTCTGCTTAACTAGAACTTAAGAATTCCTATTTATTGGTTTTACTAGAACTTAAGAAACTTGTCAAAACTAAGACGACAGTGAATCCGCCAGAATAGTAGCCGTTAAGACATGAGTCGTCAGGTGAAATTGGCATGATGAAGGTTAGTTCTTAGAATTGATAGGCTATTAAGATCTAGTAAGCAAATAGGTAGTGGATAATTAAGTTTTAGCAAAAGTAGAAAATAGTAAAAAAAAAAAAAAAACAATTTCAGTTATATAGTTAACGGAACGGTCAAAGTACCAAAGGTTAGTCAAAATCCAAACATGAGGTACTGATTTGAAGTTTGGCAAACGTCAGGTACCGATCCTTATAAAGAGGAAAACGTGGAGTACCTTTAGAATGAATTTTCCTACTTGAAAAGTGTTGTTGTATGTAATTTATTGTCTTTTGTTCCCAATCCAACGCCATTCATTCGAGTCTCAAGGAATCTCTCTGACCTTAAATTGTTTTTCTGAATTCGGCTAATTAATCCCGGCGAGTCGAGTAAGGTCAGATTTCGGTTCTGAATTCTTCCCTGGTTTCCTCGATTATAAAGAGCGTAAACTTAATTGAAGCATGGATGCAAAAGCGAAGAACAAGGCGCTGTTTCGGGCCAAATTGAATGCCCAGAATAAAGAAAAGCGCATCAACTCTCCTCTTGTAAGGTCAGTGATTCAATAACACCCTTATGTTTGAAATCACAGAGAAGAAAGATGACCACTTATGAAATCATTCAGCTGAAAATATAGATAATTTGAAACTGTAATGAAATTTTGTTAGGTTGTATCTAATTCCTATTAACTGTATTTTGAATTCCGGAACCTGTTGAGATGCAGTCAGTTTCAGATTGAGAGTTGATGTTAACCTTTGTTTCTTTTATTGCGTGTGATTGTCACTTTTGCTGTATCTTCCATTTGATACAGTAATGCAGATTTCTTTTTGTTCTTTTGATCAAGCTAATTGTAGTAACTGATTATCTGAAAAGAGTTCCTGACTTCATTTTTGTCCTTTCTTGTAATACATGTAGGTATAATGACTCTGATCAGCCTGTATGCAAGATTTGCGACACTGTTTTGAGATCTGAATCTGCTTGGGATGCACATCAACTCTCTCGTAAACATAGAGAGGTGACATATCAACTATCCTAAAACATCCTGTTACATTGAGCTCTTAAACTTTTCCCGACTCTTGTGTTCTGTAGCATAGGCCAATACCATCTTGTGAATGTGGGTAATACAGAATTTATTCGTTGCTTCTTGTATTTAGTTTAGACAGCAACTTGTATTTGGTTTAAGCAAGGAGGAAAGCTGATGCAATTATTGCTTATTCATGGTCAACAACCACCGACACTTTCCTAGGAGGGAATCAGGTGGCTTTACCACAGGGCTGTCATATGCATTGCTATACAAATTAGGGACCTACAGATGAAGGAAGTTGTATTTTCCAACCTATCGAGATTCCTCGAGCGGCTGTACTTTATTAGGAAGTTGCAATTTTGTAGCAGACTAGTAGATAATATGGGTCTTGTGTCAAATTTGTTCCCCTTTCATGACTCAACTCACCTCCTGTTAACAGAGTTTCGACTATGTGCCTTTCCCATAGTTAACAGAGTTTCGACTATGTGCCTTTCCCATACTGTTTACTCCTGTTGATTTGTGGATTTGTTCGCTAACCAGAATAGCTTATGGGGACTACTTGTAGGACCATAAAGGGCATGTAGAGTGTCGTAGAGTTCAAGTTGGATATATTTGGAACATGGTAGTTAGTTTAATTGCAAGAGTTTAACATTGGTGATGAGTTTTCTCTAGACTGGGACACTTGCATAGAAGTTGACAAGTAATTTATCATGCGTCAGAACCTCATCGTTATTATCATTTTACATCTTCATGTTGTGACTCGAGGAAGAAGACTGCATAACTGTAGAATTTGGGGGATGGGAGAAGCAGATGACCTAACCAAAGTACTTAATTGTTTGGATGAGTTAGATTTTTTAAGGAGATCATGATAATGTTAAAAATATAATTTTCTCTTTTCAGATATTCTTTTTGTTGATCACGCATGGCATAATTGTGTATGCAGTGCCCTCAGCTTGATTTTAACTAGCTGATGATCTATTACTTATGGATTTCTTCTTTTGCAATAGGCAATAAATAACCTCAGAGCTGCAGCAGGTGGAGTAAACAGAGTAAACAGTACAACCACTGAAGCCCATCCAGAATTGTGTAAACCTAATCATGGACATTCTTTGGAGCTGGAGGACCGTAAACCCGAGTTGCTTAGACCTCAGACATCCTCTGGTCTTCCTCCCGGATTTTTTGATAACCAACCTCAAAACCAAAGAACAGGTGAGAACATGCTATTTTTTTTTTTATTACCATACTTTCACCCCTTGGTTTAGTATGATTTCCTAATGACAAAATTCGAGCCGGTACATAAGAAGAAATTATTTAAGGCTTGATTATGGTTGTTTTATTGATTTCTTAATTATTATTTTCAGTTTGTAAGGCTTGTTTATACGTGGTTGCCTAGAAGAAATTATGTTCCTTAATCCCAGTGGACTTCTTTTCGTAGTTTCATATGCTGCTATTATTCTTGTGACTGAATTAGCACGGATTGTATTTGATTATCGATTCAGTCAATGGTTGTATTTGATCATCAAATGATAATCAAATAAAGGGTTGAACTGTTTAAGAAATTTTCTAAGAAAATCTAACTAGCGGATCTTCAGTCTGCCTGAATGGCATTATGTTGGACTTAGGTGTACACTGTCATTATAGGATGGGAGGACTATTCTTCTTATTTTAAATGCAGACATTGCGCTTATCTTATCTATTATTTTCCCAACTTAATAAAATTATGTTTGAACTGTCATTAATTAATTCAAGTAATTTTAATCTAGTAGTATTTCTAACATAGTAAGCTCATCTCAGGAACAGATTCTCACTCATTAGTGGAGACCGATTCATACAAAAAGATGCAGAACAGAAGTATTGAGCCTTCTGGGTACCTTACACAGGCAGCATCGCAGATTGCCAGTTCACAGGCTAAGCAAACAAAGGGAGCTCTTCCTGAGGGCTTCTTTGATAACAAGGAAGCGGATTTATCTGCACGGGGAATTAAGATTGTTAAGCCAGATGTCAAGTAAGAACACAATTTCCTCAACTTCTAGATTGTAAATCTGTTGTGTTTCTAGATGATGTTTGCTTTCATTTTCTGCTCTAATATGTATACCCTTTGTCATTAAGGTTCATAATGTCATTTCTATATTAGTCATGCAAACGTTTTATTACTATAAACTTGTTCATGTTAATAGGACTGAAAAGATTTAAAATGTGCTTCTTGTTCTTGATTCATGTTAAACGGGTGAATCAAACGGGAGAGATAGGAACAGTGTAATTTATCTAGGAACATCAAGTGATATTGAAGTTTATTGTTTTTCGAGTTTATGTCTGAAAATAATGGCAACGTTTTTCGACCTCATGAGTATATCACCGTGCTGTAAAGAAGTTAACCAGATTTTATCTTATTTTATTTCGGAAAGAATACATATCTATATAGAAATTTAAGAGCGGGATTCTTTATCATTGTTACTGTATTCTGCAGTAATTTTTCCCTTGTGGTTTGAATATTGCACGATCAAGGGCACAACATAATAAAAAGGGCAACAAGCATACAAACCATAATAATCACGCTTCTTTAACAAAATGACACTTAATAATGTACGTGCTTTAGTTGAGCTAAAGTTTTTTTTTTTTTTTCCTGAACTGCATTACAGTTTCCATGGACTCTTTTTGAGTGGTTATTTCACAATGTCACCGTTCTTTTCCCTTCCTTTCATTGGAGATTTACATGGAAAAAAGTGTTAACTTTTTATATATCTTGAATTTTGGGTAGAGATGAGTACAAAGAATTTGAGAAGTTGATCCAAGAGGACTTAAAGCAGGTTGACAATCGTCTAGAAGAAGAGGAGGTGATGCCTTTATATCATTGCTTTGTTGATCCACATTCTTTCTCTTTTGTTTCTAAATCTATGCGGATTGATATCATTACTTTGTTACTACAATTGGGCTGCAGATTGATGCTGCTGAAATGATAGAAGAGGCCGAATCTGTAGAGCAAAAGTGAGTACGTAAAATGCTGTAAACATTTTTACAACTCAGTTCTTTGCTTTAAATTTTGACCATAGTTCTTTTTTTTTTTTTTTTTTCAGAACATATAGGGAGAAAGTGCAACTGATGAGAAAGAGGAGAATGGAGTTGAAGGCCGCCATTGCTGCCAAGCGTAGAAAAGCTTCGGATTCTGTCAAAAATGAGGAGGCCAGTCATGAAGGGTCATCTAGCGATGGTGACAGTGACGAGGATTTTGCAGTGGATTGGAGAGCTCAACATTTGTGAAGGCTCTTCTTGTGGAATTTTTTGTCCTGTAGGTTTGTTCTAGACATGTTCAAAACATCAAAAATGTAATGTGCGAAGTGACATTTTTGAAACCCTTGTGCTACTGTATGTCTAACTGCCATTAGCAAATTTGGTATACATGCATAAGCTGTTGCTAGAAAGTGGAAATATTGCGAGGCTTTGGGAATTAAAAAGCTAAATGTCACAGATTCAAAATGTTGTTTTGTCTAGCTCCATTGAATAGAGACTTGTAGAATGGAATATCATAGCCATCACTGGATCCCCGGACCCGATAATAGAGAAGGTCGTTCATCCACCTCCCGAACTAATTGCAAAGCATTATCCAATTCAAATCAAAGGAAAGGGCATATGCCCAAGAGCTGCTTAGCCGGTTGTGTAGGAAAAAAATGCATAAAATTATGGGTAGGCTTGTGACAATCTTCAAGATAGTATTGACACATATTTTTGCGTATTAATGATGAAAGGAAGAGAAGAGAGGAGGGTGCCTAAATAGTTATTGTTGTTGTAGTATTTCCTTCCTAGAGAAAACGAAGAAAAAAGAAAAATCACCTTGAGAAAGAAAGTTTATGATAGTGTCCAAGACTCATGTAGTTAGTAGTCTAATACCGTCTAAATCTCTGCATAAATGTTGGTTTTTCATATCCATTTTCTCTACATAAATGTTGGATGCTAATCGTTTACACTTGGGTCAAAGAAGAAAGGAGATCAAGCAAGAGGTGAACAAAGATTTAGACTTCTTATGCGGAAAAGAAGATGGATTATGGTGAAGTTTTGAATGAATGAAACCAATTATTGAATAAAGAGGTAGATACGATTAATATGAATCAAGGACTTGATGAGATTAATTGGATCAAGATGAAAAAAGGCTTCTAGAATTTCATTACAAACAATAAGTCTTAGAATTTAACATACCAAAATACCTTAAAGAAAAAATTAAATTAAATGGATATTAACAATTGGTGGGTAATAATTGAGGTATTGTTTATTTAATTTTCCCTCATAGTATATGTACTGTTTTGTCACTCTATACTCTAGAACTTACACTTTAGAGCCGTGTATTATTATTATTATTTTATTTTTTGAGAATCTGTGTATTATTTATTTGTTTCCGATTCATTTACGAAACTGCAGCGTCTCCTACATTTATACAAAGCTAGTTAGAGGAGAGAGAGAGAGAGTAAAGAAGAGGGTTGTGGAATAATGGATGCGGAAACTGCGGTGGAGGTAGCGAAGAAGGGGTCGACGCTTCTGCTACTGGACGTCCCTCAATACACACTCATCGGCTTTGATACTCAGATGGTCTCCGCCGGCCCGGCTTTCAAAGGCATCAAGATGATCCCTCCCGGTCCTCATTTTGTCTACTACTCCTCTTCCACCAGGTTCATTTCCCTCCTCTTTTTTTTTCTTTTTTTTTTAATTTCAATTATCATTTTCTTATATTTCCTTTCTCTTCTCTTTTGCAGAGATGGAAAGGACTTGTCACCCATCACTGCCTTCTTTGTTTTCTCATCTCCATCGCAGGTAATTGTCCGCAAGTGGGATCCACAACAGGAGAGACTGCTCAAACTACCTGAAGATGAGGTACCCTGGTTCACTCTTTATCACTTTTTTATTATCTTTATTTCAATTTCTTCATTCTTTGTCTCTGTCTTTTTTTTTTTTTGTCATTTAGGAAGAGAGATACTGCTCTGCCGTTAGGAATTGGGAGTTTGACAGCCATCTCGGTCCTTATAATCTAAGCCAGTACGCCCATTGGAAACGATTATCTAACTACATTACAAAAAGCACCATTGAACGCATAGGTATATATTCATCATTTTCTGTCAAACCTCAAATTTTATTGAGTAATTTATTCTCTTATCTACGTAAAGAGGTCAATAATATCCATCACCTGTTATTGCGTTGCTCTCTGTTTATATCTTCTGCACAAGTTGTTTGAGAAAAGCTTGTTAATGATATATGCAATTCTTTGTTCATTGGACAAACAAGTACTCAATATTTAACCTTAAGCTTAACTTCATTAAACTTTCTTATAGTTTAACCCAAGGCCTAATAAATAATCATAAACCAAAGTGAACCACAATCAGCCTGTACGCTCCTACTCCACCTCTAGCTACAGACCATATCAATCATTTCCAGCGTAGTCCAAATAGATCTGTGACAATATCCAATGATATGGAAGAGCAAGATGGTATCTAAAGCTGATGAGAAGATGAAATCTGAGATATGATACCTGAAGAAATATACATGTTAGCTAGAGTAGAGCTATCAATTTTGTTTTGTGGCATATATTTTTCTCTCTTTTTTTTATTTTTTATTTTTTTAATAAATGGAGTAATTTTTTTCCTTTGTCCAAATAGGGGAACCATTGTGTGTTTAGGTCCCATAAGCATACTTTCTTTGGTTCTGTCTTTGGAAAATACTGGATCCCAAAATCATAGCCTGTCGTGACAGAAAATAAAAAAATGCTAACCATTAGGAGATGTATCAAGAACTTATGTCATGTTTCAATCTCTCTATCTGCTGCCCCATCCTGCACATGGAGAGATAGATGTATATAAATACATTTCCTGACGACCTTAACTGATTGGTGTTTGTATAGAACCCATTGGAGGAGAAATTACTGTTGCCTCTGAATCTGCCCTGCATAAATTCACTCCTAAAACAGCCAAGGAGATTGCTCTAGATGAGCAGTTGAAGGCTAGCAGCTTCTCAACACCCAGTGATAAGTCTAATTCTAGAGGATGCTACTACACATCAATTCCACATGTTATCAAACACAAAGGAATCGATGTCGAGCAGCTCACTTCTTTGAATCTTGACAAGGTGCCCCTTTTGTAGTAATATCAATATATCAGTGGTTTTCTTTTTGTTCAGTTTTTTAAGCTTGTTTGTCATTTTCTTTACTAAGTTTTCATTTAACGTTTCCTGGTCTGGCAATTTCTGATCGATTCAGACACAATTGTTAGAAAGTGTACTACAGAAAAATTATGGAGGTTCCGAGGACATGCTTCTTGGGGAGCTGCAATTTGCCTTTGTTGCCTTTTTGGTAAGTGCAGAAGGCATGCTTGTACAGTTGGACATTGTATCTGTTACTCGCTGTTATCAGGTTGTTAATATATTTAAACATATGCAGATGGGGCAATCACTTGAAGCATTTCTACAGTGGAAATCTTTGGTCAATCTTTTATTTGGATGTACTGAAGCTGTAAGTATTGATTTAATTTCCGCGTTTTCACTTTACTTGTCTTTCAGTTCAGTAATGCAAATCAACATTAAAAGTAGGGTTGGTTATTTAGGATAATTGGGCAAGAAAGGCAAGCGGTGCACACGATTTATGTAATTTGCCAAACCTATGATATTAGTTGCTCCCTAAGGGAAGATAAAGTTTTCCAAGATAGTGAAGTTAAGTTATAATCCACTGTTCTAATACTCACAATCCTTGTACTCATACTCTTTGTGTTTTCCCGTAGTATACTCACCTAAGAACAGCTATATTATTTATTTTTTCTTTTTTTGATCTCCACCCCATCCATCCCTGATGCCAGTTAGATCTGAACCTGTGACCTACAGTAGGCCAGATAACTAACAAGTCACAGTTATTTTCCCTCGGATGAGAAATGAATTTTCTGTTTTTACAACTGTTGTACTATTTCTATTTATCTATCTAAAGATTTTCTCCACTCTGTGACTGCATGAATAAACGCAGCAAAAGCGATTTTCCTTCATACTGAGGACTTTATAACAACAAATAGGTTTCGTCCTATTCTATGTATTGGCCAGAAAGGATGACTTTTACATGTTACATGCCAACTGAAGACGAACGGCTTTAATCAAGAAAAGGTGCTAGTGCAACCAGCACTTTTCTTTATATTATCTTGCCTCACAGAATGGGGCAGAAAGTTTATTGGAGGGCCAGCAAAAAATGGCTTTAATCTTGATTTTCCTAAATAAATTATTTTGTCCATCCCACTCTATATCTTATTCTCCAAACTTTTATGAGTTCATTTTTTTTTTTACGACCTAGTTTCTGACTGATTTGGAACATATGCTAAGCTAGTGTTGGTGCCGTTTTGTTTTAGCAAGAGAATGAAAATAGGACAGCCAAAAGAATACTTGCACTATATGTATCTCTGTCTTAATAAACTGTGTCAAATTTAGTTATGTTTTCTGTCAACAAAATCCAATTGTTTTCTCTTTTAGGCTTCTGCACTCTGCAGTTCTGTTGTATATGCATTTAATCACTTCCATAATGGAAAGATATACATGTTTACCAGTATTATTCAAAGATATTGTCAATGTGAAACTAGTATAGGTTTTCCCTTGATTCTTACATCACATGAAATAGTTACAATACATTATATGTAACCAAGTTCATTGATGATTTCTATGTTTAAGTATCTAACAATTCTGTTATATCTTTAATGCAGCCTTTCCATACAAGGAGTCGGCTATTTGTAAAGGTAATCTAGACAGGTGTCACATTTATAACTTGCTGTGTAATTGATTTTGGGATGTCATGAGAAAAGTCTTATCTATCTGGATTGATTTAAGCATCATTTGGAGTACATACTACCTTTTCTGTTTCTACTCTTTTGAATGATTTTCTTTTATAACCCCAAAGTAGGTTACTTATTGCTTGCTCTGTTACATTTCTTGAAAAGATCTGACAGAAGTAGCATTGTTTCACTGAATAGCATTCTAATAAAAAACCAGCAGGCAATCGATAGGGTAAGATAGGTGAAGGGGTCTATGGTGGTGGAAAGGGTTATTGGATAAATATGATAGTTTCTTTCCAAAACTTATTCTAGTGATGCAATATCTAGCATAGGTTAGAGGTTTTGGATTGGTGCGGAACCCAATAAATCTTTCACAGAGGATAATTGGAGTAGTGATTCTTTTTGTGGGAATGCATATATTGAAGCTAAAGCTTCTGGACCCATTGCTTTATCACTGAATTTGTTCAACTGGGATATCATGAACGGAATGGAAATCTTAGTTGGTTTCAAAAGAATGTTGATAAAATGCAATACAAATCGAACCGTTATCTGCCTTATCTGAAAAGGTCTCGGGTGAGTTAAGAATTTGAGGTCATAAGTTAGATTTAATATATGTTGCCAATGGTGATGCCCTTCCAAATTATAGATATATCATGAGATACAACATAGGCAATTTAACTGTCATGAAGCACTGATAGCTGACAAAGGTTTTTGCGAGGCAAGGAAGAAGAGTGTTAAGGCAAGGGAATGCTTACGCATTACTCCAGAAGTTCTTATGCTGTTTTTAGCAGCTCATTTAGGGTTCCTCATGTTTTTCAGTAGGAGTTATCCATTTTCATGGAAAATCTTATCAAATCATTCTCTTCTCATAAAAGTTAAATAAAACAGTAAAGTTTTTGTTTAGTTTCAGATGAGATAGCATGTTGTGATAGTTTTAATTTCATCTCACTTTAATTCCTGTAAACTACATGTAACAGAAGTAGCTTTTATCTGCAATGATAATTTGATTCTGATGGAACTGTAACAGTTCATTAAAGTCATCTACTATCAACTAAAACATGCTCTTAAGGACGGCACAGACACAAGTGGTGCATCAGCCTTGTTAGATGATTCATGGTTTTCTGCTGATAGCTTTTTGTATCATCTGTTTAAGGTAATGAAGTCACTCCATATTCTTCGTGCTTGATTCTGCTTATCATTATTTTTATTTACGGTTGGTAAATCCATCAAGTTGATTCATTTTAATCTGTCATAGTTTCTATCATTCAGTTGAAAGAAAATAAAGTAAACAAAAACTGTCATGTCAGGAAAGGAAATCTTGGGTAATTAAAGCCTTTTTGACTAACTTATGATGGAATTCCAGGAATTTTTTTTACTGCTGCAAGATGCCTCAATCGTTGATGGAGATCTCCTGTCATGGGTATGCACTCTAGGCTTGGAGGTTTAATGAGCATCCGGATTTTATTGTTATTATTCTGTGAACATGTTTTTCAGCTTATATTTTATTTTAATTTCAAATCGATAACGGTTGTGTCATGATAAGCATCTCCACACGCATAGAATTGTTTGTTTCTCGATTTGAACTTATTTTGAAAGGTCTGAGTTCAAATCAAGAAAAAAACAATTTGAACTTATGGTGTATGATGATATGATAAGACAATTCAGTTTCTGCCAACAGCAGTGGTCTTATTACGTAGGTGTGCTATTGGGGCACTGGTGATAGCTTGGAGTTGATTATACTGAGCTTTCCGTCATTATCTTCCTCACTCCTTGCTCTACTATTCCGGCTTAGTCCTTTCCATCATTTATTCTTCTCTTCCTCCCTTTTATTTTTTTCTATATCCTGCACTGGCAAGCTGGGTAACTGTCCAAACCTTCGAAATTAGTGTTGTTCCGTATGCATTCCCTTAAAACACCTAATTTCTGCTGCAATGCGATTGTTCAGAACTATGTGTTAAGTCTCGTGTTTTGTATTTCGCTTAGAAATTAACAGTGCTCGTCTTGTGCTTCCTTGTGGCCTCAGATTCTCAGTGTTTTGTTTTCTCCAACAAAAGATTCTGAGTGTTTTTTTGTTTCAACAAAAGATGATCAGTGTTGTTCAGCCCGAGTCTTTCATTCTTCTTTATATTAATTGGTTCATTCATCAATGAAGCACCCCTGAGTGGCTTCACATGGCATGCTGCATTTTATATCAAACTTGGTCCAAAACTGTTTTTAGTTAAGACTTCAAATTTGTGTTATTTGAAGTGGATGTCTTTATTTGACTAGACATGTAAATAGGAAATACTAACTACTTTACTGCTATTCTGAAAGACAAGGAAACTGAAGGCTTTGCTTGAAAGCAATTTTGGATGGGAATTCGAGCAGAACAGTGCAGTTGATGGGATACACTTTGAAGAGGATGATGAGGTCAGTGTTTGTATTCTTTTAAGTTTGATCTATGTGCATTTTCCCATTGCTTCTGCTTTCAGTCCCTGACGTCCGAATTTGCAGTTTGCTCCTGTTGTTGTGATTTTGGATGACTAACGAGTTCGACTGAAGTACCAAGATTCTAAAAGTCAACAATCAGCATCCGCAGTCCTGTGGTTGAGATGAGTTCTTGGCTGAAGCCCCAGTAGATTTAGACTACAGAGTTCACTGATACATGTTATGTAAAGTTGATGGGTATAATCAGTTAACTTACTGTAATTGAGGTGATAGAATGCCGATAAAATTTGTACTGCATAGTTTAATGTAGCCGTCTCTGTATAGAATGTGACAAGTCTAATTTTAAGCATTTGAGAGTCTAAGAAGAAAAATTCTAGACACCAAAATCTTATACCAAAAAAGGATACCAAATGACATGGCACATGCCATATCATCACTATATAAATTCCACGTCATATAATTTGCAAAATTAGAATTTTCTTAAGAAAAAAATATTGATAAAAAAAAAAGGATTCAGATATCTAATTGTACTTGCAAATCTCAACCTCTCTCCATTGTATCCCACCAATCCACCATTACCAGGCCTTCATTTGTAGTTGATTGCTGTAGAGTTTAGAGAAATACCCAGATTTGTTTTTATCTGCATTAGAGCAAAACTCTCGGTAACATTATAGCTCCACCAATCCCATCAAAAACCTAATATAAATTCAATTGGTATTAAGAACCCTAAGTTTGGGCCTGAGACTTTAGACTCAAGGACCGTGTTTAGATCCATCGAACCACACCGAAAATCGAACCACACCGAAAATGGTCGATTCGATTCGATTCCTAAAAGACAAAATTGCAGTTTTAGAAGAACCGCACCGAAAGTAACCTATTCGATTCGATTCTTATTCCTAATTTTCAAAACAATAATAGAACTGTTGGACCTGAATTCTAGCTACTATATAAAGCAACAACACAAAAAAAAAAAATTCTAGTTTTGCATCGTTTGTCACCGCCTCCCTCCTCACTTTCTTTTCTTTTACTTCTCAGACTCTTTAGTAATCACTATATAAATTAAAAACCCTAAATTACTGCCTCACGCCCTCACTTCTTTGGTCCTCTGTTCCTCAATCCCAAATCTCACATCCTTCATCCCCCAAAAGTTGGTATGCATGTTTTGTCTTTGATGAGTACTTACCATTTACTAAATCATGAACTCTTATAGGAAGTATAACAAAGACTCGTGATGAAGCCTATCATTTTTATGCTTAAAAATAATTTTACTCCATACTTTTTTAATTTATTATTTGGCTCAGACTTTATTATTTAATGAGAAAATGTCAATTTAGTTCAAATTTGACACCCTCATTACCCATTTCAATGACCACTCTAATTTGTTCCCCTATTAAACATAAGGTAACAACTTCTATTGCCCATTTCAACAAATCTTTTCAATCCTAGTACAATTTTAATATTCTGTCCTATTTAATAGATTTCCCTTTGAATTATTACATGCTGATGGTCGGCGCCGGATTCCGGTCACCAAATTTTTAGTCAGATTTTTTTTTTCCCAATATTCACTTACAGATTTTATTAAGCATGTTACTAACCCTTAGTAATCTGGTTATTGCCCCCCAGTAAGCACTTACAGATTCTAGTAAGCGTGTTACTGACCCTCAGTAATCTGGTTACTGACCCCTATTAAGCACTTACAGATTCCAGTAAGCATGTTACTGACCCTCAGTAATCAGGTTACTGACCCACAGTAAGCAACTTACAGATTTAAGTAATCAAATTACTGACTCTCAGTAATTAGGTTACCGACCCCCAGTAACCACTAATAATAAATTACTGACCATCAGTAACTCCAACTACTGACCTTCAGTAACTCTAATAATAGATTACCACTGTTCTCACCCAACTCATCATCGCCATCTTCCTCAGCCGTTCATGTTTTTTATCCTCCACCCAAGTCTGGGACTCTGACCCGCACTCATCGCAGATCTCGAGCTTCTCGAAGGCGTCGACAATGCGGACCATGCTGCGGACGTCGTCGTTGTCGGAGTCGAGGCAGAGGAGCGGCGCGGCGGCAAAGGAGGTGGTCGATCTGGAGATGACGGGAAGCTGGTACTTGACGACGAAGGAGGCATTGTTGTGGGAGAGGTCGGCGATCTTGGAGCGGAGCTTGGAGAGAGTGAAGTTGCGGTCGACGGAGACGGTATTCCTGCTCTGCAAATAGATGAGGTGGCTCAGGCAAGTCCAACCCCTTCGTCGGCGTTGGCTTCGGCATCAGTGAACTTCGTCAGTGTCAAGGATGAGAGAGAGAGAGAGAGAGAGAGAGAGAGAGAGAGAGAGAGAGAGAGAGAGAGAGAGAGAGAGAGATTGAGATAATTTCAGAGAGAGAAGAGAGAGAGGAGGTTGATATGAAATTAGGTGCGAGGGCAGTACCGTCTCATCTCTAGAATCATTGGAGTGGGCAACAACAATTGACTTGAGCAACTTTTCACCTATTTTTGTGTAAATGGTCATTCTCTCTTATTTAATTATTTGGGATTATTTGAACTCTACTATGAACTTGTATATTTAGCGTTATATTGAAGGATTGATTTATGTCTATAAATTTGATGCTCATTATAGAGATTATAAGCTGTAAAAACCGTGAAACCAAACAAATTTTTTTTTATTCTGGAATAAAAATGTGCTAAAACCGAACCGTTTTTTCTTTTCCGGTTCCAAATCCGGTTTCAGCAAAAAATCATTTTTTGGAACCGATCCCAGGCCTACCTAAGTTTATATACGTTTCCTGACTAACCTATTTCATCTTATGCAAATTCAAATAGATTTTTGAAGTGTTGAAGTACAGTTCTACACTATGAAGCTCCAATATGAGTACGTGTGTCCGTATTCGACACAATACGATACGCGGACACGCCAATTTTTTTTTTAATACGGACACGTGGTGGACACGTTAACTAAATTTTATTTTAAATATTATATATATGCATAACAAAAATATGTGAAATGCAAACAAAATAATTTATAAAATTAAAACCTAGTCAATCCAAATCTAAATCCAAATCCAAACAAAGTTTCATAATCAAATTACAATGCAAATAAAATGATTTCATTCATCTTCAACCATACCATCCTCTCCAAGGTCTTCCACTTCAATATCATCATCATCAAACAAAACTCCCTCCAATTGTGGTTCATCAAGTGAGAGTTCGGCAATCTCAAGTCTTCCAACATTAGAGTCCTCTAATGAATCAAATTCATCACCGCCAACATCCCACATTTTAGTTCCACCTTCATTGTCAATGTAACTGACGATAGAGAATTAAGTAGTTAGCATTTAATTTTTGTCGGCTACATCTCTCTAACGTCGAAAAAAAAACCATAAATTCTCTTTTGCCGGCAACATTTTTGTCGGCAAACAAGGCCTTCTCCAAAAACTCTTTTTCCCGACAACCTCCTTGCCGGTAAAAGAAAGGCCAAGCAATATGCCGACGAAACTTTGTCGGCAGAGAAGGTCAATACTCAGTGCACCCAGAAATTTGCTCTGAACACCCTTCCATCGTCTCTAATCGACACCGCCCCAATCCAGACCCCATCGAGCCCAGCCCCGGTGTTGCACGACGATGGCGCTGGCGCGACGACGATAGCGATGGCGCTGGCAGGACGACGATGGCGATGGCAGGACGACGATGGCGCTGGCACGACGACGATGGCGCTAGCAGGACGAGGACGGCGATGGCGCTAGCAGGACGGCGATGGCGATGATGCTGGCATGACGACGACGGCGATGGCGCTGGTCTCTGCTGACCTAGAGCGAAGGAAGAAGGAAGTCCCTTCCTTTCGAGCGAATGAAGAACGCTGAACAGTGAACAGGTAAAGGGTTGCTAAGTGTCCATTCTACCCCACGTATCCTTCTTATTTTCGTGTCCACTCAGATACGTACGTGTCCAACAAAAATACGACGTGTCCATATCGTGTCCAATTTCGGACACGTGTGTCTGACCGTATTTCATCGTATTTGGCCGTATCGTACACGTATCCGTGTCTGATACGCAATACAACACCTTTTGCACGTATTGGAGCTTCTTAGGTTCTACAATTAGGGTTAGGGCATCTCCAACCCAAGGTCTTAAACCCTATAAATTTGGGGTTCTAAAAAAATATGGTCTCTAATGGTTAATTGGGGAGGTCCTAAACTCTATAGTTTTAGGACTTGGTCTCATCCCAAGTCTTATTTTGAGACTTGGTTTGAGACTAGTCTTATAAATTTGGCTTGGTCCCAAACACTCAATATTTTTTTTTCAATTCAATATTATATTTATTTATCATGTACAAGAATAGTTTACAAATATAAATTATTATTAATTACAATACAAAATAAAAAAAATCAAATTTACAAATTTAAGACTTTTAGTTAAAACCTTACTATTGGAGATGGTTGAAGTCTTATATGAATAGTGTCTAAATGAGGTCTTATAATAGGTATGAGACTCCATTATGAAACTTCATGGTTGGAGATGCCCTTACAGACCTAGAAAAAGCTAGAATGAGTCTTTGAATTTTGCTCAAATGAGGTTTTTGGTGCTATCAATTGTTATTGAGTAGGATCCAATTGAGGAGTTCTAGTCTGCCATAAAACATTGGATGATGATGGATTGTAATTGTAGGAGTCGTTAGCATGGTGTTATCTGTAACAATTCCGATTTGGTTTCCTGGTTTGTTAGAATTCAATTGTAATTCCTCTTCTTCTTCTAGCTAATATTAAGGTTTATAATTTAAAGTATTTTATTAGAGAATTAATAAACTTTAGTTACACATTGGAAATTACCAAGCCAAAAGGGATTACGTGGCAGCTGCCATGTCATTTGGGATTAATATTACCGTGAAACCAAACCGAAATATTTTGAGGTCTCTAGCATCACTCGTCCAAGAATTGTACTAAATTGGTGGAAAACTGACAGTATCCGCCATAATTTTACCAAGTAGAAAAAAGAATTATTGATGAGATTGTTAGAATTCCTGTGAAGTTTGATGGTAATGGTCCTGATAAGCTTATTTGGGGAGCTACTTCTAATGGGAAGTTTTCTGTGAAATCTGCTTATGTGTGCCTTATGCGGCAGAAAAATCTTATCGTTTTCACTTGGAATTATATTTGGAAGCTTCCCATTCCTCCTAAATTGAAAACTTTCTTTTGGCTTGTTTGATATCGGAAGATTCTTTCTAATGTTGAGAGAGCTGAGAGACATCTTACTGTTGATACCAGTTGTCCCACTTGTCCTAATTGTCCTGAGACTCTACTTCATTTGTTCAGAAACTGTAAAATTGCTAAGGAGAGTTGGAGTAAGATTATCTGCTCTAACTCAATTTCCAGAACTTGGACCCTTGATTGGAATGGTTGGTTGCATGCTAACACCCACTGTAAGGGTTTGTGTTTTGGTGGCCTGTTTTGGATCAATGTTTTCATTTTTACTTGCTGGTATATTTAGTAGAGGTGTAAGAAAGTTTTTGATCAAGATTTTAGATTGACTCTTGACCATGTCTCTATTATTCAAAATACTGTGAAAGAATGGAATGATGCTCATGTTGGTCAGTTTCAAAACAAGGAGAAAATTTCTATTAACTTAAAATGGTCTAAGCCTTCTTTGGTTTGGATGAAGTTGAATGTGGATGGAGATAGATCTCAGATTGGCTACATTGGAGCTGGTGGTGTTTTAAGGGACTACAATGGAAACTGGGTGTCTGGTTTTTCTGCAAGTTTGGGGAAAGATTCTGTTCTTGAAGCTGAAGCTTGGGGATTGTTGCTTGAGCTGAAGCTTGCATGCTCCCTTCAATGTTCCTCTCTTATTATTGAATCTGACTCCGAAATTTTGGTGAATATGATGAAGAATGGAGTAGATGAGCTACATCCCTTGCATAGTGTTGTGAACAGATGTTTGTTCTTGAAGAATAGTCTCTCTATATGTGAAATCTCACATAGTTACAGAGAGATCCATATGGTGGCAGATATTCTCTCCAAGTCTAACCTTGGTTCTGCTTTTGGAGTTCAATGTTTTCAGCAACCTCCTCCACAAGTTATCAGTGCTGTCTTGATGATTTGTTTGACAATGTTAAAGTTAGAACTGTTGATGCTAATACTTAGTTCCTTTTTGTTTGTTCTTTATTTGGGTCTTTGACTCCGTTGTCTCCAAAAAAAAAAAAAAAATGGAGATTTGAATGCCTTGGAAAAAAGTACCGACTGCACGGTGGTTGCAGGTACTATGTTTTGGTTCGTATTGTGGTGGGGGCCCTATTTAGTTGCTAGCAGACTAGCGTGTAAGCTACTAAGTTAACCTTCTAGTTTAGGCTATCCAGTGTACCTCTAGTTTAGTTCGGTATATTATTAGATGATGAAATACAACATAGTGTAAGGTCATCAATTGAACTAAAACTAGCAAGGTGTTTACTTGCTTGGAATTGAGTACAATAAATCAAGGCCACTGCCATACCTTTTAAAATCCTCAGGTGTTTACTTGCTTGGATCCGGAGAAGTCCGGTTGAGTTTTTCCTGATCCGGACTCTTAGAATGGGCCTTTGGTCCTTTAGGTTTTAGTTGGCTTGGACTTTTTTGGTTTAGGTCTTTTCTTTTTTCTTTTGTTAGTTTTTTTTTTTAGAAATAGTTGGGTTTAGTCGTCTCTCCTCTTTGAGTGAGGGTTTAAGGTTCGGTAGGGTGGTTTTTGGGTCGTGCCGCGGAGTGTGTCATTGTTATGGTGCAGTTTTCATGAACTATTTTAAGGTCGGTTAGTTCTTGTTGCCAATGTAATGGGGATGTTACCTATACATATATGCTGGTAGTTTTAGCATGTAGTGTTGGAAATAAGTTGTTTCTTCTTGAGGTTGGCTGTAAGGATATATCGATACTTCTGGAATAGGTCAGCTTGCAGTTGAATCCTATCCGTTCTTGTCCACTGTAACAGTTATTTTTTTAGGTAGAGAGGCGAGTGAGGTTTTTGTCCACCACCGATTTTTCCTTCGGGTTGTAATATGGTTTTATTTAATGGATTTTCTAGTTTCTCCAAAAAAAAAATTAAAAAAAAACGTAGAGGGAGGGCAGGGCATGAATCGGTAGAAATTAGCTTGTAGCTTTCTACCGATGAAATGTGACGTCCATGGTTTCAATAAAAAATAAATACAGTCTAAAAAAACAAGAAACCATTAAACCCCAAAAACCCCTGAACCTTTTCAAAGCCTTTCCTTTTTCTCTGTTCTTTTGAGAAGAGAGAGGTGTGGAAATAAAACCCCTAAACCTCTCACATTTATTTCGTCCTGCTATTTCATGACACGACGCCCAGTTTAGTTGATCGGTAATCAATCGAGGAATGATAATATGGCTCGGAGGCTCCGCTCCCTTCTTCCCCTCAGTTGTTGTCTCTGCAAACTCCCAAAACCCCAAATGCTTCCCAGGTCAGTCTTTCTCTTTTTAGTTATACATTTCCAACCCTTAATTCAGGGTTGACAATTGCTTCCTCTACATGACTGCTTGTGTTTATTGTTTCACAAATGCTGCTGCGCTTTGGGGGTGTAATTAATTTTAGTATTTCTGCTTCTGTAGTCCAGCCAGAGGTGTAGGAATGTGTTTTTGTTTCCTGCTTTCAGGATAATCTACTTATATCTGTTTGTAATGTGCGGAAAAGTAACTGTCTCTATGTTTCTTGTTTCAGGTTAGAATATCCGTCTGATTCTGCTTTAAGCCCTTCCACAAGTCGCTATGGGTTACCTTCAAGTTTTCAAGGTTAACTTCCATTCCTTCCTTGAACCTAATCTTATGCATATTTGTGCCATATGTACTAGTTTGTTGGTCTGCACTCCAACTTATTACTTGCTCATTTTCCACATATCTGCAAGGTATAGCAGGCTTTGGTTGAAACAGTATATATCTACCAAAACTTCTATCGTCATTCTCTTTAAGTCCTACTTCTTTTCCCTTTTGTTTTGCATGCTCTCATATTTAGACCGTTTCATATCCATTTCAACTTCTTTATATGGATTCTGTCTTCAATAGAAAAGAGGGCTTCTTGATATACAACTTCTTTTGCTGGGCTTCCCTGATTGTGCACTTTGGATTTCTGTGCTTGATGACTCATTTCATTAGTAATTTTTAAGGAAACTATTTAGTTTCACATTCTCATGTTTTAATTATAACTGTTTCTTTCACAGATGAATTAGAATTATATTGACAGATGCTGGGATCTTGATTCTGGATTTTCTTGTGTGGTTTTCTTGGAGGAGAAAATAACTTTCTATTGACTTCTGCAATGGAAACTAATATCTTGCTTAGTCATTATCAAATAAGAGGAATAATGATGTACTATTCATATTTCGTTTTCAAACTATACTGCAAGTGACTTGCTGAAGAAATTTTTTTATCTTCCTTGGCTGATAAATATAAAAAAAAGAAAAAAAGAAGAAGAGATAACTGTATATTACATGCATTAGAGTTTATGAGCCTGATAACTGTGACTATTGCACATTGTAGCGTCACGATCATATGCTCGTGGTGATCATAAATATTATGATCTTTTTGGCAAGAGAAAACCTGGTGACAAGGATTTCAGGGACACCTGGAAGCAAGAAGTTGAAGAAGATGATTGCTTATGGACAGGCAGTGAAGATGAGAAAGATGATGGAAAGGATGAAAAGAGTCATCTGGAAGAAGAGATTCGAAAAGTCAAACAGCAGGCAAGGGAGCACTCGGACCTGGTCGATGCTGATGATAGTGATGAGTTGAGAAGTGTTTGGTCTGGAAGTGATGAGGAGAAGTCTCTGTGGACTGGTAGTGAAGGTGATGATGATGATGATATTCCTACTGAAGCCTACCCAAATGAAAGTAGTGACAAATACATTGATAAGCTGTTTGAGTTTGAGGAAACATCGAAATATCGGACAATCTCAGAATTATTAAAAGCAGAACAAGAACCAGAGGAGCTTTCCCCTGGAAAGCAAACCAGGAAAATTGCAGTTGAGAATGCATTAAAAAAGTTGAAGAAAGGGCCAGACGGAAGATATGTTAATGTATGGGAAATCATGAGTGACCTAGATATTCTAATAGGAGCCTTTGAAAATATAGTTTCAGGACCAGAATATGCAGAGCTGAGACAAGGGGGCCCTAAGAAATTAAATATGCAGTTCTTCAAGGATATACAAGCGCGCATGAGAGATCCAAATTATAAATTCTCGCCTGAGTTGAAGCTGAAACCGAAGAGCAAACTTGTTCCCAAAAAGAGATGGCAAAAGACACAGTCTAGGCGAAGGAAAGCACAAAAGCGCTGAAGTCTTCTCTCTTTAACCCCAAACAACTGTAAGTAGTTGAACTTTAGCACAAATGTGTAAGTTCTTGTATCTTTTTTGTTTTGTTTTTTGATTGAATGCTTGTCCACACTCTCTTCCTTCAAATAGAACCCAAAGTTAAATATAGATCAAATATTTCAAGGAATTTAATTGTTAGTGGTTGATGAAGTTATTAGCGAAGCACTTTTTACCAGCAAAACAACTTCATTCACATAATACCCTTTAAATATCGAATATAGCATAAGATAGGTAGGGATCGTTCAGTCCGGGGAAATCAAGGGCATTCAATCACATAAAGTATCACAAAATCATATTGGGGGTTTTGAATTTTTATCTAAAAACCTACTGAAATTTACGAAAATAAAAAGAAATAAAAACCTAAAACTATTATTTACACATGATCACATCTTCCACACATAGCTTAGCATGAAATTACTCAATAACATGCAAGACACGAATTCATAACTCACGGCAACAATATTTCACATAGCACTTAGACAAATTCAATTCTAATTTTAATTAGAGCCCTCAGCGGTTCATCTAATCGTTAAGACTTCTCAATTATTTAGAATTATCTCAGCGCCTAATCCTAAACATAATGCTAATCGGTTTAAAAACACTCAGCGTCGAAATTAAACACGAAGAACATATAAGCACAATAAGCCGAATTGGAAACACATAAACAAGCATGACGTCACTCATCTTATTTATTATGCAAATTTTCACAATTATGGTAACCCCACTTAAACAACTTAGACTACAACATCTCAGCGCCTGATGCAATCTAAATTATTATGGCATGTAAAATCGGCACTCAAAGTTTTGCATGGCCTAGGAAGACCTCAAGCACACGATTTGTGATGATCGAACTCATGAAAATTAATCAAATTCATACAAGAACATTGATAGGAGCATAATATGCGACGTTCTTAATATGTTTTTACCCCCATTTATGCAATTCTTAACCCTTACTGTTTTAATATAGTCATCGAGTCTAGTTAGGAGTTTTTGGCAGAGTTGGTTGTGAATTGTGTTTAAATGTCGAAAAATGCAGAATTTATGAAGAGTTTGAGTTGAACAAGGATTCTTAAATCAAGAGTTTGATTCAAAGTAGGACTCCTTATGAAAATAAGAGTCCTAATCGGTTTAGGAGTCTACAATGTCTCGACGTTTCTCAAAACGTCGAAGGTTTTAAGAGTTTCAATGAAAGTAGAACTCCTTGTTGAACCAGGAAATCCTGTTTCAATGAAAGGTTTTAAGAGTTTCACCATTACATCAAAATCGCACCACCTTTCCACCGAATCCACACCATTGCCGAATTCTTTTCAAGGTTTCTATAAAGTGTGATTCACTCTTCTCTCATGGCTTTATATTTTCTTTGTAATTACAATACTTTGTCTATGAAGATTGTATGAATTGTGGATGTTTATTTGGTTTTATTAATTCTATTTTAGATTTCCGAATTTGCTACTTGGTTATCTAATTTTCGGGTTATGTTCATGATGTGTAACGAAATTAATCAGGGTTTATGGTATAGTTAAAATTGCATGTGTTCTTGGTTTTATTTTGGTTTATTTTCTGAATTCATATGCATATAAATCGATGAATGAGGGCAACCTTGATCATGGCCGTACCTTGTGTATTGGTTTCACTTGCCGAATACAACATGAGGTTAATTATGCACGAAGTTGATTCACCTTGTGTCGGTTCTAAGGGCTAGAGTAATTCTGAAAATTTACATATCTATGTGAGATGAGGTGACGCCATACTTGCTAATATATCTCCAATTCGACTCATTGGAATTATGTATTTCTTGGTTTAATTTCTACACGAAGTGTCTTTAAACTGATTAGCACTATATTTAGGATTATACACGAAGCTGGTTCTAAATAATTGTGGAGTTTTGACTAATTAGAAGAACCACGAAGGCTCTAGTTAAATTGGAACTAAAACTAATCTTGAATACTTGCCGATTGTTATATTATTACCTTGTGCGATATTGTTACATGTTATGTGAGTTTTGTGTGTAATGTTATGTGTGAAAGATGATGATCATATGTATATAATAATTTAAGTTTTAATTTTCGTAAAATTAAGTAGGTTTTAGAAACAAATTTCAAACACACACATAAATTTGTGATACTTCATGTGATTAAATGCCTTTGATTTCTCCTGATAGAACGATCCATACTTGTCTTATACTACAATCGATACAAGAAGGGTAATATATGTATGAAGTTGTTTTGCAGGTACAATGTGCTTGGATAATAATTCCATCAATTTTTGTCGTTGTTGCCGGGGAAATTATAATTATTTGATTCATGAAGTGTTACTTTGTAATATTGTATAAAAATTTCGGATTGTATATTGTTATTTTCGGATTTGTATAATTTTTAGGACTTTCGGTTTGTAATAGTTTAATTAGGTTTTCGGTTTTGGTTTTATATTGTTGCCGAGTTATTTGTTATAACATGTGATATATGTGTGTAACACTTAGATAAATTTGCTAGGAAGTTAAAGATTTATTTATGTTTAGTTTATTGTAGGTTCTAAAGTGAACGGAATAGGTGAAGTCCCTTTTGTTAATATTAGTTATAACCCTCCATTTGTACCTTGTTAAGGTCAGTTGGGGTTGAGGGCAACTTTTATTAACACTTGGAAAACTGTCTAACACATGGTTATTCTCAACTGAGTAAGGGGCATAAAAGTTCGCCTATTAGTTCGTTTGTGTCTAAGTTAGTATCAAGGTTTGTTTAACTAGATCTCAAGGCCCACAGACTGACGTTCCTTCTTGGTGAGGGAGTCGATAGGGAGTTCGCTCTCCGTTGTAACCAACAACGAGTCTTGCCTTGATCCATCTTAGAAACTTTCGTTCTAGCCTTTTGAAAACACGGAATAATTCATGTCTAGACGACAATACTTGGACTGCACGTCCACCTTGGTTTAGAACTTAGAAAATAACTTTGCATAAATAGATTTATATAGCTTCACAAATAAAAGATGTCTTTAAATTTTAAAGGTATATCAGATAAAAGCATGATACTACCTTGGGTTGTTTCAGCTCATTGCACTGTTATCTCCTCTGCTCCACGTATCTTGAATTTTAAAGTTGTGTGAATAAAAGCAATTAGACTCTAAGAATTCAACATATTTGATGTGTTATATTTTCGTTAACCTTGGAAACTTATGAGTCGAATTATTTGAATTATTTGAACCAAAACTTTGTTTGATACTTGTAGATGGTGTGAACCGCAAGGCTCGCACAAATAATAACTCTACAAAACATCGTTAGTAGTATGAGCAAGTAGGGATCGTTCTGAGTCGGAGATTAAGGGTACCTGAAATATGAGAATGTTAGACAAATTATCCACACAAATATACATAAAACGTCACAATGGGGGGAAGGTATAGGCGTTGGCAGCTTGCTGCCTTCTAATGCTAGGCACGAAAATAAAAGCTGAAAATAAATTATAGACTACTATTTACAAGTTTGATCATCATCTCTCACAAAACATTTAGCACCAAAGACTCTTTAACATGTAGATTAATATGCAAGAAGGTAAGGAACAAGTATTGATGCTATTTCGACTTAACCAATTTCGATCCCAATTAGAGCCTACGAGGTCATCTAATCGTTTGATTACTAGAGTTCTTAAAATTAACCACGGGTATAATCCTAAGGTTATGCTAACCGGTTTTACACTTTTAACATTTAAGCACATGAATCACAAATCGAAGACAAGCGAACAAGTAGGGTTGTCAATCCTCTTATTATCTTGCAAGTTCTAAGGTTATTACTCTAAGTGAGCAAGTGAATAAGAAAACTACGAGTATGACTCAACCAAATTACTCTAGCTTATGAAACCTAGCACTTAGAATTACATGTTTTAAACAACAAATGCTTTAAACAAAACTAGTGTGTCGATTTAATGCCATAACCTTAGATTACTAATCGAATTAAATTCTCAAACAAGCATCGCATACCTATTGTCCTAATTATCAAACATAAAAAATCCACAATTACATATTACAAATTAGCATGCAAAATCATTGTTCTTGTCGAAACCTAAACTTAAATCTAAGCATCGATTCAAACAAATCTTTAACATACAATTTATAAAACCAAAATCGATTTATACATAGACATATAAACCAACACCAAACATACATGAGTGTTTCATAGACAAAACTAAATTTAACTAAACAAAAATTACAAAACCGAAAGAGGGGAGTGGATCACACTTTAGAAACCTTTGAGAGCTTCGTCTTGGTGTGGATCCGGCAGAGTATGGAGGTTGGATGGACTGCTGCACGGCAAGGGTGTGGCTCCGCAGTAGGTTATGGAGGCAGAAGTTCCAAGGTTCGGCAAGGGGCAGAAACTTGGTTGAAGTGAGGTGGAGGTGATTTTCGGTTTAGGTTTTTGTATAGGATCTTTGGGGAATTTTGGTAGAGTTTAGGCCTTGTGTTTATGCTTGAGATGAGATAATTTTCAGAATGAAAAAGTGACCCTATATATAGAAAATAGGTTGCCGGCAGCCCTACTTGCAAAAGGTAATCAGAAAACCTAGTAGAATAAGGTTTTGAAACCTTCCTTTCATAGTTCAATTAGGTTTTCTTTTTCTGAATTTTTCTTTAAGGCTTGGGCTTCACATCTTCATGGACTTCTTGTATAGGCTTTGCACTCCATTTGATAGGCCTTGATCCACCGAAAATGCCCCAAAGCCCGCCAAGCATGCAGATCGGCAGCCTTGCTTGCCAATCAGCAACATCTCCTGGCTCGACTAGGAGAGCCTCTTTTCTTCAACTTTTTCTTCATTGCTTTAGCTTGGTGTCTTCCTCTATCCTTCCTTAAGCTTGGACAATCATCACATATGCATTTGTACACCAAAAAGTCCATCAAAAATAGAAATCAAGGATAGGAGGCAGAAACTTTCTGGAATCGGCTGGAATGACCTCGCTTCAGTAAATCCGGCATATCTCCCACCTCGGAGCTCCGATTGATGCGATTCTAAGTCTCAGAGACATTAGACACATATAGCTATCTCTATATAAAACAGTTCGATAAAATTCCTTGTGAGTCGTCGGGAATGATTTTTCGAAGTTGGGACACAGTCCCAGGAAAATCGTCAGAATTCCTGGAGTATTTTTGCTCGAGCTGCCGTTTTACAGCCATCTTTTGGGTGACTTTCCGAACTCCGATTGATCTGAAATTTTAACACAATATTCCTGAGTATATGAATAATAGGAAAACCAAATTTCATTAAATTCGGACAAGGATAGATCGCATTCTTACTCATCTCAGAATCACGAAAAAGACATATTTCACATTATTTTCCAGATTTCTTATACTTGGTCATTTTTCTGACAATTAAGCACATTTTTCCAAACTCTTCCAAAATGACACTAAACTATATTACGACTCTATCTTAGAAAAATAAGGGTTAAACGAAGCATAAATGAGGGCATAAACATATTAATATCGTCCACTACCAGAAAAGGGGTTATAGCCGACGATATGGGAAAAAACGGCCGACGAAATAGTACTTCGTCGGCTATAAGGGGACATAGTCGACGAATTACTATTTCGTCGGCCACATCGTCGGCTATAATATTATATCCGATGAGTTGTCGGATGTCGTCGGCTATAACTATAGCCGACGAAAAGTTTTTGGTTATAGCCGACGAGGAGGGTATTCGTCGACTATAACTCTTATATCAGATCTATTCTGCAGCAGCGAGCTCATTCGTCGAAAATATTTCGAAAACGCTCTGAAATCGTCCAAAACCTCGACCATAAGCTTGAAAGGTACGTATATTGCTGTGTGTGTTGATTTAGTTGGTTATATGCAGAGGTGTGTTAATTTAGAGTTTAATTAGAATAAATGTGTGATTAATTTGATATATATATATATATATGTGTGTGTTGAGATGAGATTATTAATGGGTTGATATGTTAGTTAGATAGAATTGAAGTTTTGTTGAAGATTAGTGATTGATTGTTGATTTATAGGTGATTTTAGATGTCACGCCCCGGATTTTATACAACAAAAATCCGAACTCGTAAGCGTGATTAATCACAATTACACTCAAATACTTAAAAGTTATTATACAAATAACTAAGTATTACTACAGAGTTTACTGCGTGGTACCAAATACTCAAATTATTACATCACTAAAACAGGAATGTAAAATAGAGTCTCACGCTAACACTCAACAACAAATAAACCCAGCTAGACAAAGGACCCCACCTTCTAGTCACTCAACTCAGACACCTCCTTCCGGCTGCTGGTCAACTCCTGCAGGTCTAACCCCTACACCATCAATTGGTGTACCGGGTTGTAAACAACGAACCCGGTAAGCTTTAAAAGCTCGTGTGAGTAGACAAATAGAAACTGAATAAAATAATTAAAACAAAAAAAGAAAAACAATCCCAACCAGCCACGACTCGTGCAATATAAAGTTCACGATGCACAATCAACCAAAAGAGTAAGACTAGGGACTCACTGACCAACGTCATTCCCCTACAAATCTCACAAGGCAAACAGACTAGAGCTCTAACTGATCGTAACCAATCCCGGCCAAAGGCTTGGTTCCGACATACTTGCCAAACGATCCCAGTACGCCCACACAGGAGGGATCGTATACGCCACACATGAGTAATCCCCATCATAACACATGACAGATCACTCATTGGTCGTTGGTGTCTATACCAACCCATCACACATCACCCCACTCACATAATCACATATATGATAAATTCATAACAGAATACAAACACCCAATTGCACACTCACATTATATATTTCACGTAAATATATATATACGTAGACATCCGCTCAGGAATAGTCCACTAATACCAACTATAGTCATTGATCGTAAAACCTTTTGAAAATCATTTTTATATTAAAATCATTTTACTTACCAATGAACCGTATTCGATCAAGCTCATTCAATTTAAAACAAATATCATTTCCATAAAATCATTTTGCATATAACGATCCATATACTGTAATTAATTCATAATCAACTCGTATTTAATACGAATACACTGTGGTTTACTCACCTTAATTCACCAAAAATGGTAAATATCCGTTTCGCGTCGGGCCTCGGAGAGAACGGGTCGAATCGGGCTGAAATAGCGTCGGGTCGGATCGCTACAGTACCGGTCAACGGTGGTCAACGTGGTCAACGGTCAACGGCGGTCAACGCCAGTCAACGCTCAACGGTCAACGGTCAGCGGCGGTCAACGCCAGTCAACGGTCAACGGTCAGCGGCGGTCAACGCCAGTCAACGGTCAACGGTCAACCGGGTCGGGTCAACTCCGGGTCGGGTCGAACCAGATCTGAACTGCTGAAACGGGTCGGGTCGACCCGATCGGAGACGTTTCTCGATCCGGTCACAGCGGCTTGAAACGGCGACAACCACCTACACCAAGAGGACCGCAAGGAGAAGACGAACCGATTGGTGGGTGGCACGAGCTCCGGTTCCGCCGGACGCGGTCGCAGCTTCGCCGTGTACGGCGGCAGTCGCTTCCTCCGCTTGCTGCGCCGAGCACAGCCACTTTCCGGTGCCGATTCTTAGCTCAAACGGAAGAGGACGTCGAGATGAACAATTTGACAGGTCGCACGCCTCGATTGGTGGCCGGATGAGGGAGATCTACGCAAAAGAAGCTCCGGATTCGAATTAAAACGATGAACAGTAAATCGCGATACTTCCGGATAATTTCAGAATTTTCTGATTTTTCTGAAATTAAATTACTATTTATAGAAATTTCATATTTTTGGAATAACTTCAACAGGTCGTAACTTTTTCATACGACGTCCGTTTCAAGCGTGCCGCGTGTCTACGAACTCGTATCATCGAGCTCTACGATTGTCATGAAGGAAACTTTTCTAAATTCTCAACGAATCAAAAAGTCAACTTTTGGACCCTTCAAACTTAGCGTTTTTCGACTTTTAATTATCGAACACACTCTCGACATCGCATAACGACTTGACCAAAGCGTACAAACATTTCATTACTCGTAAAACATACTTCCAATAATTACAATAAATTTAATATAATTAACACGATTAAAAATCGGGTTATTACATTCTACCCTCCTTAAAGGAATTTCGCCCCGAAATTCAAACACACTACTCTACAAACAACTGTGGGTATTTAGCCTTCATATCAGACTCTAACTCCCAAGATGCATCACCCTCATCATGGTGACTCCACAGTACTTTGACCAATTCTATCTCCTTCCTTCGTAGCTTCTTTGTTGACCTATCCAAGATACGAACAGGCTCAACAACGAAGGTCGCATTCTCATTCACTTTAATAGTGCTATGATCAATCACATGTGACTCATCCGGTACATACTTCCTCAACATTGAAATATGAAAGACATTATGCACACCGGACATGCTAGGAGGTAAAGCAAGTCGATAGGCTAAATCTCCAACCTTCTCAAGAATCTCAAAAGGCCCAACATACCTTGGCGCCAGCTTTCCCTTTTTGCCAAATCTCACCACACCTTTCATTGGTGAGATCTTCAAAAATACATGATCACCAATCTCAAACTCCACCTGCCTTCTCTTCAAATCAGCGTAGCTCTTCTGTCTACTCTGAGCAGTTCGGATCCTATCTCGAATGATCGAGATCTTCTCCGTGGTCTCCTGAACAATCTCAGGACCCAAGAGCGCACTCTCACCAACCTCTGCCCAACAAACAGGAGATCTACACGGTCTTCCATAAAGAGCCTCATACGGCGCCATGCCAATACTAGAGTGATAGCTGTTGTTGTAGGCAAATTCAATCAACTGCAGGTGGTCTTCCCAACTTCCCTTGAAATCCAAGACACAGGCTCTTAGCATATCCTCCATCACCTGGTTCACTCGCTCAGTCTGCCCATCAGTCTGAGGGTGAAATGCTGTGCTCATATCCAAGGTGGTTCCCATGGCCTTCTGAAAACCAGCCCAGAACTTGGAAGTAAAGCGAGCATCCCGATCCGATACAATGGATACCGGCACTCCATGAAGTCTCACTATCTCCTTCACATATAACTTGCACAAAGCCTCAACTGAGTGCGTCAACGACACTGGGAGAAAGTGCGCCGACTTCGTCAATCTATCAACAATCACCCACACGGCATCATGTCCCAATTTGGACTTAGGCAACCCAGTCACAAAGTCCATAGAGATGTGCTCCCATTTCCATTCTGGAATAGATAGCGGCTTCAACATGCCCGCTGGTCTCTGATGCTCTACTTTCACCTGCTGACAGGTAAGACACTTGGACACATACTCTGCCACATCTCTCTTCATCCCATTCCACCATAATTGCCTACAAAGATCTCTATACATCTTTGTGCTCCCTGGGTGGATTGTGTATCGTGATCGATGTGCTACCTGGAGAATCTCCTTCTTAAGGTCAGCACAATCTAGTACGCACAACCTGCTTCTAAATCTCAACCCACCATCAGATCCGACAGTCCACTCAGACGGACACTCATCCAGCAAATCAACTACTAACTCCGCCAATTTTGCTCGAGAGAACTCATCATGTGCTTGACTCTGAACAATCCTGGAAATCAAGGTAGGCTGTACTGAAATACTACCAAGGAAGGTCTCCTGCTCCCTACCGGATGGCACAAGGTCAAACTCAGACGCGGTCTCAAGCATGAGCCACTCCTGGATCATGAGAGAAGCAATAGCACATCTCGGTCTCCTACTCAAGGCATCTGCCACTACATTGGCCTTTCCCGGATGATACTCCAAGGTGAAGTCATAGTCCTTAAGGAGCTCCATCCATCTTCTCTGCCTCATGTTCAGCTCCTTCTGAGAGAACAAATACTTCAAACTCTTATGATCCGAGAAGAGTTGAAATTTCTCACCATACAAGTAATGCCTCCAAATCTTCAAGGCAAAGACTACTGCAGCTAGCTCTAGGTCATGAGTAGGATAATTCCTCTCGTGGATCTTCAACTGTCTAGAGCCATAGGCAACAACACCACCAAGCTGCATCAGCACACAACCCAAGCCCTGATAAGATGCATCACTATATACGACATAACCACCCCCACTTGTGGGAATAATTAACACTGGGGCCATAGTCAGTCTAGTCTTCAACTCTTTGAATGCCTTCTCGCACTCATCTGTCCATACAAACTGGACATCCTTCTTGGTCAACCTGGTCAATGGAGAAGAGATACTAGAGAACCCCTCAATGAACCTCCGGTAATACCCAGCCAAACCGAGGAAACTACGAATTTCCGTAGCCGTCTCGGGGCGACCCCAACTCATTACGGCCTCAACCTTAGAAGGGTCCACCGAGACTCCATCTTTCGACACCACATGACCGAGGAACTTAACTTCCTCCTTCCAAAACTCACACTTCTCGAACTTGGCATACAGCTTAGTCTCTCTAAGAATCTGCAGCACAATTCGCAAGTGCTCCTCATGCTCCTCCAAAGTCTTAGAATAAATCAGGATATCATCCACAAACACCACCACAAACTTATCCAAGAACTGACTGAAGATACGGTTCATCAAGTCCATGAAAGCTGCAGGTGCATTGGTTAGACCAAATGACATGACAACAAACTCAAAGTGCCCATAACGAGTCCTAAAAGCGGTCTTAGGAATGTCCTGCTCTTTCACCCTCAACTGATGATAACCGGACCTCAAATCAATCTTAGAGAACACCACTGCTCCTCTAAGTTGATCAAACAAGTCATCGATCCTGGGCAAAGGATACTTGTTCTTGATAGTCACCTTATTCAACTCTCGATAATCCACACAGAGCCTGCATGAACCATCCTTCTTTCTCACAAACAACACCGGAGCACCCCATGGAGAAGTGCTGGGCCTAATGAACCCCTGCTTGAGTAGCCCCTCAATCTGAACCTTCAACTCCTGGAGTTCATTCGGTCCCATCCGATACGGCGTCTTTGACACTGGCGCGGTACCCGGTACCACATTAATGGCAAAATCCACCATCCTTCTAGGAGGTAACCCCGGTATCTCCTGGAACACATCAATATACTCTGAAACAACTAAAATATCTGCAATAGCTTCCTCACTGCTCACAGACTCGATATGTGCCATGATACCCTCCCGCATAGCATTATCTGACTTGAGACAACGATAGTGAAACTCCGGTTGCCCGGGAATACGAAATGACACTATCATGTTGAAGCAGTCAATCAATGCATAATGCGGCCTTAACCAATCAACTCCCAAGATCACATCATAAGTGTGGTCTGGAAGCACAATCAAGGATGCAAAGAACTCCCTGCTTCCAATCACAACTGGGCATGCTTCACAAATCAGACCAAGCTCACGAGATACACCCAAAGGTGATATGACGCATAAAGACCCAACAAGAGGCGTAGGAACCAATCCTAGCACCTCTACCACCGAACTAGATATGAATGAATGAGAAGCTCCCGTATCAAACAATACTCTAGCAAGGTAATTTAAAACAGATAAAGTACCTTCCACCCCGGTGCCTCGCTGGCCAATGGCATACACTCTGCCCTGTCCTGCCGGCAACTGCTTCTGCTGATCCACCCGCCCTCCAGGCTGGGCTAGAGGACACCATCTAGCAATGTGCCCGGGCTGCTTGCAATTATAGCATATCGTGGAGCTCGGCTTCCTGCAGTCTCTGGAGATGTGGCCCAGCTCGTTACAGTTGAAGCATCTCACAGGTACTGCCTGCCTAACCGGTGTGGCTCTGATGGGTGCACCTGACACCCTAGCTGGAGCCTGCTGAGTGATCCGCTGTCTCTTCCAAGGTCCCCCTCTGTGACCTGAACTAGAACCACTACTCAAAGCAACAGCCTTCCCCTTTCCCTGGGAATCTCTCAAAGCAACCTCACTGACATGGAGCTTGGCCTCCTGCTCTAGGCGCACAGCACTCTCATATATCATTGCCTTGGAAGATAGGCAAAGAGCAGATATGGTCGTCCTGATCTCATGCTTCAGCCCTCGGAGGAACTTTTGAGCTAAAGACACCTCGTCCATCGGCCTGACAAACCGATACAGCTGGGAGAACCGAGTCTCATACTCTCTGACGCTCACATCCCCCTGCGTCAAAGCAATGAACTCAAGTTCCAACTCCTCTCTCATAGTGGCTGGGAAGTACTTCTCTCGGAAGAGTTCCACAAAACCCTCCCACGTGAGAGCGGTCACATCTCTCACCCTCTGAGTACTCCTCCACCAGTCCAGGGCATCATCCTTGAGGAA
This sequence comes from Potentilla sterilis, assembly GCA_963682095.1. Classification (NCBI taxonomy): domain Eukaryota; kingdom Viridiplantae; phylum Streptophyta; class Magnoliopsida; order Rosales; family Rosaceae; genus Potentilla; species Potentilla sterilis. Next base: position 8,385,055 of record OY821764.1, read on the forward strand.
GAATGTGGCTATCTTCCTCTTCTCAATCTCAGTGCATACGATCAAATCGAAATGCTTCTCCATCTCCTGGATCCAATGATCGGCTACTAAGTGATCCAGTCCCCCATCGAACACAGGTGCCCCTATCTTACCAAGCTCCCGGATCAATCCTAGCACATGGCCGTCATCAGGCACAACCATATGAGGAACAGGCTGCTCAACCAATGGCACCTCCTCCGCCTCCTCCTCATAAAACTCCTCGACAGGGCGGATTCTGCCTCCACCCCGTCTGGCCCTACCTCGGCCTCTAGCTCTACCTCCACGACGATCCATCCTATGAAGCAAGGCAACACTTGATTAATATTTGCATAAACTTAAACCGAAGTGTAAGTTAAACACAACATATATTAATCAAGGCCATAAAGCTATCTGGAAGCGCAAAGATCACCTAAACTCATTATAGAGACAACGCTCTACACTAGCACTCAACTCCCTACCCCCTACATACCCAGCGATATACCAATACGAGCAAGCATGATGGTGAACCGCTGCAGTCGGACCATCTCTCGAAAGTACCAGTTACCACCAAATATGTAACCTTACGCTCTGATACCAACTGTCACGCCCCGGATTTTATACAACAAAAATCCGAACTCGTAAGCGTGATTAATCACAATTACACTCAAATACTTAAAAGTTATTATACAAATAACTAAGTATTACTACAGAGTTTACTGCGTGGTACCAAATACTCAAATTATTACATCACTAAAACAGGAATGTAAAATAGAGTCTCACGCTAACACTCAACAACAAATAAACCCAGCTAGACAAAGGACCCCACCTTCTAGTCACTCAACTCAGACACCTCCTTCCGGCTGCTGGTCAACTCCTGCAGGTCTAACCCCTACACCATCAATTGGTGTACCGGGTTGTAAACAACGAACCCGGTAAGCTTTAAAAGCTCGTGTGAGTAGACAAATAGAAACTGAATAAAATAATTAAAACAAAAAAAGAAAAACAATCCCAACCAGCCACGACTCGTGCAATATAAAGTTCACGATGCACAATCAACCAAAAGAGTAAGACTAGGGACTCACTGACCAACGTCATTCCCCTACAAATCTCACAAGGCAAACAGACTAGAGCTCTAACTGATCGTAACCAATCCCGGCCAAAGGCTTGGTTCCGACATACTTGCCAAACGATCCCAGTACGCCCACACAGGAGGGATCGTATACGCCACACATGAGTAATCCCCATCATAACACATGACAGATCACTCATTGGTCGTTGGTGTCTATACCAACCCATCACACATCACCCCACTCACATAATCACATATATGATAAATTCATAACAGAATACAAACACCCAATTGCACACTCACATTATATATTTCACGTAAATATATATATACGTAGACATCCGCTCAGGAATAGTCCACTAATACCAACTATAGTCATTGATCGTAAAACCTTTTGAAAATCATTTTTATATTAAAATCATTTTACTTACCAATGAACCGTAGTCGATCAAGCTCATTCAATTTAAAACAAATATCATTTCCATAAAATCATTTTGCATATAACGATCCATATACTGTAATTAATTCATAATCAACTCGTATTTAATACGAATACACTGTGGTTTACTCACCTTAATTCACCAAAAATGGTAAATATCCGTTTCGCGTCGGGCCTCGGAGAGAACGGGTCGAATCGGGCTGAAATAGCGTCGGGTCGGATCGCTACAGTACCGGTCAACGGTGGTCAACGTGGTCAACGGTCAACGGCAGTCAACGCCAGTCAACGGTCAACGGTCAACGTTGACCGGGTCGGGTCAACTCCGGGTCGGGTCTGAAGCGGGTCGGGTCGAACCAGATCTGAACTGCTGAAACGGGTCGGGTCGACCCGATCGGAGACGTTTCTCGATCCGGTCACAGCGGCTTGAAACGGGGACAACCACCTACACCAAGAGGACCGCAAGGAGAAGACGAACCGATTGGTGGGTGGCACGAGCTCCGGTTCCGCCGGACGCGGTCGCAGCTTCGCCGTGTACGGCGGCAGTCGCTTCCTCCGCTTGCTGCGCCGAGCACAGCCACTTTCCGGTGCCGATTCTTAGCTCAAACGGAAGAGGACGTCGAGATGAACAATTTGACAGGTCGCACGCCTCGATTGGTGGCCGGATGAGGGAGATCTACGCAAAAGAAGCTCCGGATTCGAATTAAAACGATGAACAGTAAATCGCGATACTTCCGGATAATTTCAGAATTTTCTGATTTTTCTGAAATTAAATTACTATTTGTAGAAATTTCATATTTTTGGAATAACTTCAACATGTCGTAACTTTTTCATACGACGTCCGTTTCAAGCGTGCCGCGTGTCTACGAACTCGTATCATCGAGCTCTACGATTGTCATGAAGGAAACTTTTCTAAATTCTCAACGAATCAAAAAGTCAACTTTTGGACCCTTCAAACTTGGCGTTTTTCGACTTTTAATTATCGAACACACTCTCGACATCGCATAACGACTTAACCAAAGCGTACAAACATTTCATTACTCGTAAAACATACTTCCAATAATTACAATAAATTTAATATAATTAACACGATTAAAAATCGGGTTATTACATTAGATGAATTTGATGAAAAAATGTATATATATATTAATTAATTTAATTGTAATTAAAATATATTGTTGGTATATATAAAAAATACATTGTGTTTAATTAATTAGGGAGATTGACGATGTTTTAATTAATTTAGGGATGCATGTGTATATATATATATATATATATATATATATGTGTGTGTGTGTGTGTGTGTGTGTGTGTGTGTAATGATGAATTTTTTAATTAATTAGTACGTACGTACGTACGTAGTACGTGCATATATACATATCTATATATAGCTATATTTATTTCTTGAATTTACAGGATGGACAAGAGTTGGATTACCCTTGGAAGATGGGATTAGGCGTATCATGATGGAGTTAGGAGTTTCCTAGATTTTGTGATGGCTAACTGTGGAGACACTACACTTCATTATTGTCCGTGTAAAAAGTGCAAGTGTGCCACCCCACGACACCGGTTTTCCATAGAGACAGTGGAGCAACACCTGGCTAGATATGGATTTTGGGTCCTATACACTAATTGGATTTATCACTGTGAACCAGAGTTTGCGGGTCCTCATGATCATGGACAATTTGCCGAGAGAGGGAGTTCCTCCAATGATCCAACAACGAACTGGATCAACGATATGTTTCCTCGTGAGAGCGGTGTCTTTGATGAATTCGAAGCACCAGATGTGCAACTCCCTCCTCCGGAGATGGAGTGTTTCCCTGATATTGAGCCACTCGAGCCATTACCCCGATCTCCGGTCAACACAAGTGGTATGGAAAAGTACAACAACCTGATCGCATTGCAACAGACTCCGTTGTACCCCGGATGCAGTAAGACTGTCCTTGAATCTGTCATGGGAGTGATGAAGATCAAAACGGAGAACAAAGGCACTGTCAAATCGGTTGATGATTGGCTGAAGATATGGGGTGGGGCGATGCCCCCCGGACATCGGCTTCCTACCAGTCATCATAAGGTGCGACATATCCTTAAAGATCTCGGCCTTTCCTATATCAAGATTCATGCATGCAGATACGATTGCGTTCTGTTTTACGGGGAAGGACTTGCAGATCTTGAATACTGCCCAGTATGCAATACAGAGCGGTATAAGTTCACTCCTAAAGGGAACAAGAAAGCTGTGAAGATACTTCGGTACTTCCCGCTGATTGATAGGCTTGAGCGGTTGTTCATGTGTGCTTTCACGGCCAAAGCTATGAGATGGTGGGCTGAGAGGAATGTGCCTGACGATGACACCCTTAGACATCCCGCCGACGGAGAGGCTTGGAAGAAGAATGTGTTGGAGTTTCCTGAATTTGCATCAGAGGTTCGAAATGTTTGGCTAGGGCTATCATCCGACGGTTTCAACTCTTTTGGCAAGAAAGAGCTTCAGTACAGTGTGTGGCCAGTTATTTTGATTCCGTACAACTTTCCACCGTGGATGTGCATGAAGAAGGAATATAACATGCTCACATTGTTGATTCCAGGCCCAGGTTATCCAGGAAAGTGTCTCGATGTGTATTTGAGACCCGTAATTGAGGAGCTTCGGTACTTGAGTCTGAACGGCCACCTGGTCTACGACCGGTTCAAAAATGAGATGTTCCGGATGCATGCCATGCTTGTTGGCACGATCAGTGACTTTCCTGGGAGGGGTATGTTGTCGGGCAGCGTCACCAGGGGTTACAGGGCTTGTTCAGAGTGCATGACTGTTGATTGCTCCAGTCCTCATTGCAGCAAGATTGTCCAGATGCGTCACCGTCGTTGGCTTCCGCATGACCATCCATTTAGGGACGATGCACAGGCTTTTGATGGGACTGAAGAAAGGGGCTGGGCACCCGAGCAATGGACAGGGGAGGAAATATTGGCAGTGTTGAATGAGTATGACTTTGGTCCGCTTAGCAATCATCCCGATGTGTTGCGCATGATTCCAGAGAGGCCGGATCGGTATAGGTTCTAGTCACACAAGAGCATCTTATGGGAACTTCCTTATTGGGCCAGGTTGGCTACCATATACTACCTGGATGTCATGCATATAGAGAAGAACGTGGGTGAAGCCGTGGTTGGCACAGTTTTGAATTGGGAGAAGAAAACAAAAGACACCCCCAAGGCACGCATTGATCTGAGAAATATGGGACTGCGGGACCATTTGTGGTTGAGAGAGGGCAGGAGCAAAATGCCCCAAGCTCCTTACACCGTCACCAGGGACCAGAAACATGAAATCTTTGGATGGCTGAGTAATGTCAGGTAACTTTTTATTAGGCATGTATTCCCTAAAGAATCCATCTGTTGTTGGACGACTATATATGCATGAAATCTAATTGTTGTTAATGGCTATGCAGGTATCCTTATGGCTATGCGGGTAACATAAGCAAGTGTGTTAACTACCGAGACAACAAGATGTACGGATTGAAGAGTCACGACTGCCATGTACTGCTTCAACGCCTCTTCCCTATTTTCATTCGAGCGTACTTGGAAGATGAAGTGGTTGAGCCGTTGGTGGCGTTGGTGGTCTTGTCAAGATTCTTCCAGAAGTTATGCGCTAGAGAAGTTAGAAAATCAGACCTCATGAGAATGCATGAGGAAATCGTTTTTATCTTGTGCAGGTTCGAGAGGATATTTCCCCCAAACTTCTTTGACATCATGCCTCACCTGATGATCCATCTTCCCCAACAATTGTTGCTTACCGGTCCCGTACACTACACTTGGATGTATCCCATCGAAAGGTACATGTTATTCATAAATTTGATTTATACATGTTTTTAAATAAAAGTTGCATGCTCTTAACATGCACTTGTTAACCTTGCAGACAACTTGGAGACTACAAGAAATATGTGCACAATAAATCTGCGCCTGAGGGGTGTATTGCTGAAGCTTACATTGCGCATGAGTGTGTAACGTACGCCAAGTTGTACTTGGGAGCGATGGAGGACCCCCCACAACATCCAAGTCGAGATGACCCCGAGTTCAACCTATCTATCGTCGCCAACTCTGTTGTACCATACAGAAGCTTCAAGAAGAAGGGTGTGGACAAGTTGCCTGACCATGAGGTAGGGATTGCCCACTGGTGGGTTCTAATAAACTGTCCGGAGGTACAATATTGGAAACGAACCCATTTTCACTGCAAGGAAGTTTGCGGTGATGTCGAGTACCACAACACGACGTTTGCAGACTATTTTCCACAATGGGTAAGTGTATAAATATATATATTAGATGGCTTTCTTTTACAGTTCCCTATTCTTTAATCATAAACACACCAAGTGATTTGAGTTATATTTTTCAGCTGATGCAAGTGGCTGCGAGGGGTGGTCATACAAATTACTCAGAGGAATTGAGGTTGTTGTCGATGCAGCCGATATCTTCCACAGTCCGCCCAATGTGTGATGTCAACGGCGTTAAGTATATATGTGAAGCTAGAGACGGGGAACGCAAAACACAGAATTGTGGGGTGATGGTCGATGGTGCAGAGGGGGGCGTGGATTTTTACGGTGTCCTACAGTCAGTTGTTGAACTCATTTATGGGAACCGCATGAAAGTCCACTTGTTCAAGTGTCGATGATTTGATACTAGGCCGCACCGCATACGGATCGATCAGTACGGCATACTTTCGGTGAATACCGCCACTAGTGTGTATGAAGATGACCCCTTTGTTTTCGCCACAGCGGCCAAAAAGGTCTTTTATCTTGACGATCCATTGAACAAAGGCACGTGGAAGGTAGTTAACCATGTGTCTCAGCGAGACATATACAGTGCTACCACACTTGGTGTGAGCACAGAGTGTCAAGAAGCTACCGCATACCAAGAGCCGGACGCTGGCGACATTCCGGAATCCTCCACCATCCGCGATAATAATGTGACGCCGGGCAGAGTGGTTCGACTTCCTAGGGGTCAGGTGCCCATGTATGATGTTAATCTGAATCGTCTATATCAGGCAGACGATGACTCAGACGACGAGTACGAGCACCGGTTGCCAGATATTAACTACTATACTACGTCTGACTCAAGTGATGAGGATGATTCTGATTATCATCCTTAGTATACTGTTTATGTATGTATTTGTGTACGATGGTGCATGCATGTATGGATACATTTTTCGTCCTTAATTACCGTTTTCCGAGTTTATGGGAAATTGTATTGAATTGTTTGTGCGATATTCAGGAATTTATCAGGTGAAATAGGCAATTTTCAGGCCCTAAATGGCAAATTTTCGGAAAGATAAGCATTATAGCCGACGAAATGGACCATACTTCGTCGGCTATAATGCCCATTCTGGGTAATTTAATATGCAAGTCGTCGGCTAACGACAAAATGTTGAAGGTCGTCGGCTAAAGTATAGCCGACGACCTGTAATTCGTCGGCTATAACCCCTGGCCCGGATGTTGACCGAAACCATTGCTTGATCCTTCAAATGCAAAAGTGTCGTGAAATAAGATACGACCGAAATATTGAAATACGTCTACGGTTGAAAAATGGGAAGATTCCGACAAAATCTGTGTGCCGAATGTTGCGGTTAGCTGTTTTTTACTTCCGTTTTCCTATGGGTAGCCTGACGGTCGGTAAATATTTTGAGGAAAATTTTTATACGATTAGTTGCGTCTCGTCGATCTGAAACTATTCTCTGTTGAAGGTCTGGCAAAAAAACGTCATTTAGACGGGCCAATTGCCGTTTTAAATCGTTTAGAGGTTTGACTTTGTAGTTTGACCAAAGAATAGCCGACGACATACTTAACTTCGTGGGCTAAACTCTTGCGATCCGCGCCGTTTCATTGTCCGCCGTTGGATGGGCGAGATCTGACGGCTGCTGAGAGCGTGAAGTATAGCCGACGAGATTCATATTATAGGCGACGAAATAACTACTTCGTCGGCTATAACCGGTCCGCAAAGCCCAACTTCGGCCCGGCCCGGATTTCGGGTCAGAGTATAGCCGACGAAATTCGTCGGCTATAGTATAGCCGACGAATTAAAATTAAATCGTCGGCTATAGTCCTTCGATTTTCACACTATAGGCGACGAAATTCATTCTTCGTCGGCTATAACAGGCCCCCAAAGCCCAACTTCGGCCCGGCCCGGATTTCGGGTCAGAGTATAGCCGACGAATTTCGTCGGCTATACTATAGCCGACGAATTAAAATTAAATCGTCGGCTATAGTCCTTCGATTTAAACCGAAACAGAGGCGCCTCTCCCTCATTCTGCATAAACTCTAAATCCCGATTCGCCGCCCACCACTCCCCGACGTTGACCGACCGCCGATCTGGAGCCTCCCCGACGCCGACCGACCCTCCCCGGCCCCACCCGACCCCTCCCCGCCCCGGCCCCCTCCTTCACGAGCCCTCCCCGATCCGAAATCTCTCCGAACGGCAACGCCACCAGCCGCCGCCCCTAGCCGCCGTCGCCGCCGCACCGCACCACCTCCCCTAGCCCCACCACCATGTCAGGTAGTCCCGCACTCCCTCATTTATGGTTTTTGGAAATTTTGTGGAATTTTGTGGTTTTGTGGAATTTAGGGATTTTGTGAAATTTTATGGTTTTTGTGAAATTATGTGGAATTTAGGGTTGTTGTGCAATTTATGGAATGTTGTGGAATTTTTGTTAATTTTGTGGAGGATATATATATATATATATATATTTTTCGGAATATATATATATATATATATAATTAGGTATAAATATATTTATGTATATATATAATTAGGTATATATATATTTAATGAAGTTTTTTATTTTTTTTGTGAAATTTATGGAATTTTGTGGAATTTTTTTTAATGTTGTGGAATTATTGTTAATTTTGTGTAATTTTGTGGAATTTTTAGGAGGATATATATATATATATATATATATATATATATATTTCGGAATATATATATATATATAATTAGGTATATATATATTTAATGAACTTTTTTATTTTTTTGTGAAATTTATGGAATTTTGTGGAAATTTTTTTAATGTTGTGGAATTTTTGTTAATTTTGTGGAATTTTTAGGAGGATTTATATATATATATATATATATATATATATATTTCGGAATATATATATATATAATTAGGTATAAATATATTTATGTATATATATAATTAGGTATATATATATTTAATGAAGTTTTTTATTTTTTTGTGAAATTTATGGAATTTTGTGGATTTTTTTTTTTAATTTTGTGGAATTAACAACGATTTTTAGGAGGATATATATATATATATATATATATATCTATATATATATATATTTCGGAATATATATATATATATAATTAGGTATAAATATATTTAGGTATATATATAATTAGGTATATATACATTTAATGAAGTTTTTAATTTTTTTGTGGAATTTTTGTGAAATTTATGGAATTTATATACTAATTGTGCAGGAAACCGCCGCGCTGTAGACCGATGGCTTGCCAGACCGACCGAGAGCGACCCCGACGCTCAGGCAGGACCCAGCCGTGGGGGGAGCGGATCCAGCGGTTGTCGGGGCCTACGCCGGCCTATGAGTCGACGAGAGGAGACCTTGATGGGATTGACCCCGAGCGATCCACGTGGGGGCTCCTCGTATGAGTCGACGGGAGCGGGCCCAACCTCGAGTGTCGGAGGAGGACGCAGAGCCGCATCCTCCAGACCCCAGTGCACTTCAGCACTGTTCCAGGATCGGCAGCCGAAGCCACCGCGCGCCGATCTGGACCCTCCAGAGATGCTCCCTGTCCCCCCACAGCGACAACGTCCACAGCTACGGGGCCCACCGTCAGGGGGATCAGGCCCCTCAGGGTCCACGCCCCGTATGTCTCCGCCATCGGGGATGTACATGGTCCAGTTCCTCCCTGCCATCCCCGAGTACGACGCCAGGGGGAGGCAGATTTGGAGGCACGACCGGCCCCACGAGATTCCCTGGGAGGAGGCCTACGTCCACATGCCTTTCGACTCAGAGGACTGCCGCGGCCTGTGGTGTGTTCGTGAGAAGGACAAGCAGTACAACGACGCAGGTAATTGGTTAGTTTAATTAATTATTTAGATTGTTTAATTAATTATTTAATTAGTTAGTTTAAATAATTATTTAACTATGTATTCATTTTAATTATGAAACAGGCGTCCTCGTAAATAAACCCGCGGGGACGAGACGGACCAGAGGGCCAGCGAACATGTCGACCCTGGAGAGGGAGCTCGCCGGTGGGATCAGGGAGATCCTGCCCGGTCCCGGTGAGGATGGACGCCCGATCGAGAGGAGAGACACCACCACCAAGTATATCAACGCGACGGGCATGCTCGTGCGGGACAGGGTCCCACTGTTGTGGCCCGACTGGGGCTCTGTGCCCGATGACATCAAGGCGCTAGTGTACAATGCACTGTCGGTGAGTTAAATCGTATTTTTATTATAGAAAATAAACATTTATGAATTCAGTCCTTATAACTATATAAAAATATTTTCTAATTAATTTATAATATTGCAGCAATGGTTTAGAGTCCATCCTACCTTGGACTGGTGGAGAGACGAGCAGCTGAAGAACATGTTATGTGTTTCGCGTTATTTTACTATCATACTATTTATTGGCAGTGTACGAATATATTTAACAGTTGTGTTTTATTAATATAGGTACTCCGAGTGGAAGAACGAGCTGTCGACGCACTACAGGACGTACCATGTGGAGCAGGCCTTGGGGCGAGGTGCAACCCCCCACGAGTTCCGGTACAGGGAGTATGAGTGGCTATGGCTGGTAGCCTACTTCGGGAGCGACAAGGTCTCGGTAAGAAAATTTAGCCTGCTAGTATATAACTTTTTACTGTTATTTAATAATTAAATTATGTAGTTACTTAATTAAATTAATTAGTTAGTTAGTTATTAGTTATTAAATTAAGTTAGTTAGTTACTAAATTAAATTAGTTAGTTAAGTAGTTACTAATTAAATTAAATTAGTTAGTAACTAAATTAGTTAATAATTTTATTTTGGTTAGTTCCTAATATTTTAATTTAGTTACTAATTTATATTTGCGTTTATATGTTCGTTCTTATAATACAGAAAATCTCGAAGACGAACAGCGACAACCGCAAGAAGAACGAGCACCCCCACCACGGCGGCGCCCGCTCCTGGAGGCAGTGGGCAGAGATTGCGAGGAGGGACCGACCGCTGAGGCCGTTGTCGTGGATTCATGCGCAGATGTATCCGGGGCGTCCCGACCAAGTGGTAAGTATTCGCCCATCTTCAATAAAAGTGTTTCATTAAATTAATTTATATATTTTTTTTATTAATTCGTTTATTATATTTTCTTGTCAATTAGGCGGAAATAGATGCGGAGACCGACGCGATCACCTTCGGGATCGCGCGAGACACCCTGGGGGAAGGGGCGTCCGACGAGGCGATGGCGGAGTTTGCCTCCACGATCGACACCCTTGAGCCGCGCTTGGCCTCTCAGATCATGCACGCGGCGGTAGGGACGGGCAACAACTACTTCTACCAGAGAGGCCTAGGCGCGGCGGGAGATGGGGTTCTCAAGTACACGCCGGCCAATCCCAGCACGCAGCGTGCGGCTTCGACGAGAGGAGACTTGCAGACACAGCTGCAGAGGACGCAGGCGGAGTTGGCGAGGGCGGTGGAGGCGCTCCAGCAGGCGGAGTTGGCGAGGGCGGCGGAGGCTTCGGCGCAGCAGGCCAGAGACGCATCTATGGCGCAGATGTACCGATGGATGTAGCAATCTTGGGAGGCCTAGCAGGCTGGACTCCAGCCCCCGCCTCCGCCACAGATGCCCGAGTTCGTCGTCCCCACTCCCCCCCCCCCCCCCCCCCCCCCCCCCGCATCGGAGTACGCCAGGCGATCAGGCTAGCCATAGCCACCGGAACTCGAACGATCCCGTCGATGACGCTACGCGTTGAGGGGGTGATGATGAGTAGATGACTAGTTAGGGGGGTAATTTAATTTGTACAGTAGGTAGGATATTAGGGATTGATTGATGTGGATATTTGTTGGATATTTGGATGTTTGTTTGTGGATTTTCTGCAGCCAAACCGAAACGAAGTGAAATTGGGCCCGAGTAAAATTTTTAAATTTTCTTAAATATTTAGGGGTTATAGCCGACGAAATGGACCATATTTCGTCGGCTATACCCTCCCGGCTTCCGGCAAAAAAAGCCGTTCCCGGCACCGGAGAATGTTATGGCCGACGATTAATTCGTCGGCTATGACTGATGTATAGCCGACGATAGTGTCGTCGGCTATACTTCCGGGTTAGGGGTAATTACGTAATTGTTGTAGCCGACGATTCTGTCGTCGGCAATGTTCGAAGTATAGCCGACGACGCTTTATTCGTCGGCTATACTGCGTGGTGTATAAGTCGACGACTTACCCTTAGTGTCGTCGGCTATACTATAGCCGACGGAGCATTCCCGACGAGAGTATAGCCGACGATACTTCGTCGGCTATGACTATAGCCGACGATTTAATGAAAACGGCCGACGAGATGGCGTCGTCGGCAATAACCCCTTTTCTGGTAGTGGTCGCACATTGTGCTCTTATCAGTAGATTTTGTGTGATTTATTCATGTAAATTCTCACTTATACTCCCATATGTGTAATTCATACTTATATTGAATTTTTCATAAACTATTTGAGTTACATTGAAAACACTACTAACTCATACAACTAACACTTAGTTCTAACTATATTCTTAACATTCTTATACTTGTTTTTCTTTTTAGTTTAATAACGACTTGATCTTCAAAATTCTCAGGTTCATGAGTGTCCATCATTCCTGGTTGGTCTCAAGATATTGAAGATCGTTTAAACAAAATTTGTGGAGAAAGAACTGAGCAACCATCACCTAGCACACCCTTGTTCGAACATCAATTCGTGTCCCCCACTTAATCACTATTTGATCGTGACTTTGTAGCTCGACCATCACCATTTCCATCAGAGGCTTCGTGTGAACTTAACCCCTTGTTTCACGAAGAACCTGAATTCGAGCTACTACAAAGTCCATTCCAAGTAGGACATTTGGATTTTGATTTACCCGATCCTCCACCAATGACATCAATTAGAGAGCAAAACGGACATGTGGCTGGGGACGACATGGTGCCATCAAACATCACCTATATAGCCGTAGTAGCTGGGAAATCAGAAGATTTTGAGCTTCTTGGTGGGTTTATGAGTGAGTTACCAAAGTTTTATGGACTTGCAGGTGAGGACCCTAACTCTCACTTGCAACAGTTTCAGTTTACTTGTGAGTCCATGTGCCCAAAAGGAGCAGATATCCAACTTGTAAAGATGAAAGCCTTTCCATTCTCACTTGATGTTAAAGTAAGGAAATGGTTGTTTGCTGTGCCATCTGGGAAGATCATCAATTGGAACACTATGGTGCATGAGTTTCTTCTCAAGTACTCTCCAGCTTCACGAGTGACTCAACTGAGGAGTCAAATAACCGGGATCAAGCAAGCTAATGATGAGCCGTTTTATGACTACTATGATCGTTTCAAAAGTCTCATTGCTTCTTGTCCAGCCCATAGAATTTGTGAAGGACTCCTCTTACAATACTTCTATGAGGGGATGCGTGACTATGATAAAGAATACCTTGATTCAGCAGCTGGGGGATCGTTTTTAGAAAAATAAAATGTGGATGCCACTGCTCTTTTGGAGACTAGAGCCTTGAAGAATCAACAATTTCAACCACAAGTACGTTCAAGGCAAGTGAATGAGACCAAGGCTAATCCAGCTTTGGAAGAGAAGGTTGATAAGCTTTCTAATATGTTGGCACAATTGATGAAGCAACAAAGATCTCAAGTGTGTGGGGTATGTGTTGAGGGACACCCTACAGATCAGTGTCCACAAGTAGGAAGTGACGGTTATGAGGAGGTAGCTGCCGTGGGATTCCAAGGGCAACAACATTACAACCCCTTCTCCAACACATCACAATCCAGGTTTCAGAGATCATCCTAACTTTAGGTGGTCCAACAATGAGAATGTGCTCAAGCCCAATGCTTAACCAAATGTGCCCTTTCAACCTAGGGCAGCCGTACATAATCAACGTCCACAAGCTCCATATATTCCAAATAACCAAGGTGTGACCAATGCGCCTAACTATGATGAGATAATGAAGTCTCTATCTCTTGGGCAAAGTCAGTTGAATTCCGCCACACAAGCTTTGTTGGTGGGGCAACAAACTAATGCAAAGGATATAACCGAGCTCAATAATCAAATAGGGCAGGTTGTAGAGTTCATGAGGCAATTCAATGAGCAAGGGAGGCTGCCCTCCAATGTGATCAAGAACCCCAAGAAGGAGCAAGCACAAGCAATAACCACAAGGAGTGATAAAATTCTTGAAGCCGACACCTGAAGTCCCTAATAAGAAGGGAACCGAGCTAGTTGATGAAGATGAGGCCGAACAAGGTGTGAGTAAGGAAGAACTTGAGGTGATGAAGAAGAGAGATCTAGAAAGAGATCCGGCCACCTCCAACAAAGAGGCACCATAGGTAAACGATTCTAACTTAAATGGTTTAGTTAAAACTAACCCAACTACGTGTCTGCCTTTTCCTTCTAGGTTCAACAAGTCTAAAAAGGACAAATCTGATGAAGAGGTGTTGGAGGTATTCAGAAAAGTGCAAGTGAATATCCCTCTTTTGGAATATATCAAGTAGATTCCAAAGTATGCAAAATTTTTGAAGGAATTGTGTACCACAAGAAGGCATACGAGGGAGGAGCAGGTAGTGCGCATGAATGAGACGGTTTCAGCCGTTATTTAAAGGAAACTACCTCCCAAAATGAAGGATCCAGGAAGTTTCACCGTACCATGTGTTATTGGAAACACACATTTTGAGAATGTTATGTTAGACATAGGGTCTTCCATTAATGTAATGCCTTTGAATGTGTATAATTCTCTAAGTCTAGGATCTCTTAAAACTGACAATGTGATTATCCAATTGACGGATCGTTCTAACAAATATCCTAAGGGATATGTTGAAGATGTTCTTGTGCAGGTGAACCATCTAATATTTCCTGCAGATTTTTATGTGTTAGAGATGGAGGAATCACCTTTGAATTCCACGCAATTACTCCTAGAACGTCCATTCATGAGGACGGCAAGAACAAGAATAGATGTTGCCGAAGGCAACCTCACCATGGAGTTTGATGGTGATGTTATAAGCTTCAACGTGTTTGAAGTAATGAGATATCCATTTTATAATCTTAAACCGTGTTATGCTGTTGATGTTGTTGATTCTATTGCACATGTTTTATCAGAAACTTTGGATCAATAACAACTAGCTATTGAGCAAGGGGCAGGAATTGACACACAAGGGGAACAAACTTCAAAGGAGGCACGGCTAGATGTAGTACGTGAGATGATAATGTAGCGTTGAAATCTGCCATGCTATGTTCCGGGAAAACCCGGTGAAGATAGCGAATGGGATGATGTGACGTTGTAATCCGCCGTGCTATGTTCCGGGAAAACCCGGTGAATATAGCGAATGGGATGAACGAGTCCCCCACATTTTAGAACCGTAGCCGCAAAGGGCATTAGTTGACTAAAGCGGTGGATGACGAGGTGAATGTGTATCACCGGGAAACGTGCCCTATGTTAGAGGAGTTGCCGGTGGGGTGGCGTGGCCAGGAGAGCCTCGGCCGGTATCTCCACGTTTCCTGCTGCCTTCATTTTTGCAAGCATATAGGATGTGCAAGGTTTCTAGCCTGCGGGAAGAGGTGTCCTGTATGAGAGAATCAAGTCTCCCGGGGTGAAGCGGTCCCGTGTTGGCACCGGTCAACATTCCCGATGGTTTCCTAGGCTTTGTTCTTACAGGCCTGAGGTATTGTGTAGGGTTTTTAGCCTGTGGGAAGAGTTGTCCTGTGTGAGAGGAGAAAGTCTCCCGGTGGGGTGGCTTGGCCAGTAGTAGTCCTTGGTTGCCGTCCCCACGTCGCTGCATTTGTTCATGTAGGTGGGAAGTATGTGCAGGGTTTTTAAGCTGCGGGAAGAGTTGTCCTGTATTAGAGGATCAAGTCTCCCGGGTTTATAAAACCCGGTGGTATATTAGATCCTTTAGGTCGTACAGGGTTGTCCGTAGGAATGTCTCAGTTCACCGAACCGGTTATTCCGTAGGAGAGCGATAAGTAAGTGTTATCATGGTCAGTGCGATACCGCATCCAATAATCGAAGCTGGATGGACCGACGACTAGGAAACCATTGAACTGGAGCAGGTATTACGGTTGGAATATCGTAGCCTGTACATAATATTGCTGTAGGGGAACGAGACTGAGGGGGGGGGGGGGGGTGGTACGAGGCCAGGGAACGAGACTGAGGGGATGGGCGCGCTGGGTGCAGCTGGTAGGGTGAGAGGACGAGCAAGTCAGCACGTGATCTCAGACGGTGGGATGGCAATTTATTGCGATGAGCCTGGCCGCAGCATGACCCCTGGTGAGATAGAGGACTTCCGGGCGAGGTGGAGTATCGATCGCCATTGCCTCAGTTCATTCAGTACGTGTTGAGCATGATAAACCTTTCTCTCGTCCAGCTTCCTCGCAATCAATGGAGGCAACTGCTCAGCTTGGGATACTTGTACAGTATTTGCAATATGGGGTGGCCCACGGTTAACGAATTCAGGGTGTTGTACAAGATTTTTTACTGCAGAAAGGCTCACTCCAGCGGTTGCGTGACATTTGGTGCGCGAGATTGTAATCCGGCCATCACTCACCTGCCATCCTGGACCGCACACGGGTGGAGGAACCAAGTGGTGATGGTTGGGGGGAAATAGTAGCGTAACTCGAGGTTTTATCGCGTCCCGGGGACTTACCAAGCTATCGGTGATTAGTCGTATAGTCTGACCGATGTGGAGAGGAGGCGGATAGCTCGTATTTTTGGCTGTTGGGACGGAATGAGCTGGAGCTCGTATAACTCTATCCGGTGGAACGTCCTGGAGATATGCGGGTTGGGGAAGAAACCTGGTGTGGAGAGGAGGCGGATAGCTCGTATTTTGTCTTGCTTTGGTTTTGTTTTTGTTTTTTCTAGGGCTAGCGTCGGCCCACTTCTTCGCGCTAACCGTTTGGATTACTGGCTTTCAACTGTTGTTCCACGGGTGGCTCTACCGTTGGATCAGACCATCGATGCGGACGATAAGCTTGTAGCCCATAAGTTGATGGAGATGGGGTAAATTGCGCGAAGAAGGTTGTGGATCCCGATACTGGTGAGAAACCGTGCATGACGAGCCGGTAGGGATGGACATTCTAGATGAGAAGTACGGTGGGCGCCCTGGCCTAGAAGGTGGGGCTAGTGGGGCGAGTACGTCGGTTACAGACGTGGAGCTACTCGCCCCGCTGCGTATTCGAGAGGCCTTACGGGGGGCATCTTCTACTGAGGGCGCTAGTGTGCGGCAGATGGGGATGCGTGACTTTGACAGGTCGGCGGTGACTGACCTTGTTCTCTTCCGTGGCGGTACCGTTCGTGGAGGCACTGCCAAGAGGGCACGGGTATTTGGGCCCGGTACCGCTGATTCAACCGCTGGGGCCTCAAGTTCCCCGCAAGTCCCGCAAACGGTGTCCGCAAGAGAGTATCAAGCTGGAGGTGTTGGGGATGGGGGGTTCGTGCGGTCATTGTTAGTCAATGTCAAAGCCTTGGGGCTTGAGGGCGGGCTGCCCAGCGGTGTGTCGCCCGGTGAACATCGGAAGAAGGCCATGGAAATGGCTGTACGAGTGAGTATTACTTACTCGCTGCGGGCCCCCCCATTGTTGTTTTTTTTTTTTTTAACTGAATGCTTCCTTTGCGGCCTTTTTTAGGCGGTGCACATTCTCTATGCTGCCGAAGTGAGTGAAGAAGGTCCGGCCTTAAAGAAGCAAGTAACGGATCTTACGAGGCACCGAGCCATGCTGGAGGCCGAGCTGGTGAAGGAGATGGCCTGGGCCAGGGAGCACATCGAGCGGGAAAAGCCCCGAGTGGCCGCCCAGGATGAGAAAATTAAGGAACTGGAGTCGAAGCTGACCGATGTTGTCCAGCGGTCTACTGGTTTGGAGGCCAAGCTTGCTGATTCCTCAGGTCGGGTGACGGACCTGGAGGCGAGGAATTTGGAGCTACAAGGTCAAATGGCGTCGGTCTGGCAGGGGGTAGAGAAGTTAACCAAATCCGAACAGGGGACCATTGCGGATAAGGCTCTCAGTGAGTTCATGGAGTCGGTTGAATTTGATGATATGCTGGATGCCGCCCGGGAGAAAGGCATAAACGAGGCCTATATGGAGTGGAGAGAGAAAGGGTGGCTTGACGCCGAGAGGATGGAGGCAGATGTGATGGAGGCAGATCAGTTGGAACAAGAGCGGTCTCTCAAGGCCGGTGGCTCAGGAACCGCTGGTGCCCGTGGGGCCAACTAGTTTGTAGCTGATTCAACCACCCCATTTTTTTTTTTTCGTACTGATTGTATTGGAAGAAACTAGTAATCACCCATGGTGTTGTGCCTGATAGTAATTGGGTTGTCGTACTAACTGCGTTGGAATAGTATCTTTTTTTTGAATTAAGAGCACTGGAAGGAAAACAAAACTATTCGGTTAATCCGCTAAGGTATGAATCACTTAGGGTAGTACCACAGGTGCTGGATGTTCCATGGTCGGGTGGAGTAGATTCCATCGGGGTCTATGATGTGGAAGGTCACCGGTCCTACGGCCGCCGTGATTTGGTAGGGCCCTTCCCATGTTGGCTCCAAGGCCAGCACCTTTCTTTCTTCATCACCCAATCGCCCACTTATAATTTTTTCTCTCGGACCTTACTGTCGTAGTATCGGGCCACCCGCTGCTTATATGTCTGATTCCGTAGGTGCGCTTGGTCGCGCCGTTCCTCGATGAGATCCAGGTTAAGCCGTATGCTCTCGGCATTGCGTTCCGCTTCATAATTCTCAACCCTACCGGTGGGTATCTCGATCTCAACAGGCAGTACTGCTTCGCTTTCGAATGCCATACATAACGAGGTTTCTACTGTTGCCTCTGTTGCCGTTGTGCGGATTGCCCATAGGACCGCCGGCAGCTCCTCAGCCCACAAGCTTTTTTTGTCGTCTAGCTTCTTTTTTAGGAGTGTTTTGATGATCTTGTTAACCGCCTCAACCTGGCCGTTGCTTTGCGGGTGGGCTACTGATGCGAAAACCATCCGGGTTCCCAAAGAGGCCGTGTACTCAATGAGATCAGTATTATTGAATTGTGTCCCGTTGTCCGTGACAATAGCCTGCGGGACACCGAACCGGCAATAAATGTTTTTCCACAAGAACTTCTTCACTCTTTCCTCCGTTATCTTGATTAGGGGTTTTACTTCGACTCACTTGGTCTCATAGTCAACGGCTACGATAGCGTATTTAAACTGGCCTATAGCCGTCGGGAATGACCCAATTATATCCAGTCCCCACTGTGCGAACGACCATGGTGCCAACAGGATCGGGAGGGCCTGGGGCATGTGGTACGGTGGCGTACATATGGCATTTGTGACAGCCGCCTGATATTTTCCTTGAAGTAGCCGCCATGTCTGGCCAAAAATAGCCCGCCCGAAGTGCTTTATGTGACAAGGATCGGGCACTGGAATGGTTACCGCAGACTCCTTCATGAATTTCCCGCATGATGGCATGACCGGCCTCTTTTGTGACGCACCTTAAGTGGGGAAAACTATGTCCTCTGTGATACAGCTTGCCGCCCAGTAGGTTGTATCTGGCGCACCTTAGGTGCAGTCTCCTGGCCTCTACTTTGTCCTCCGGGCTGACCTTGTCGGTTAAATATTTTCGGATTGGGTCCATCCAACTAGGAGGTGCCTTCTCTACGACGAAAATCTCGGAGATAGTCTTGCTGATGCTTGGCTTCTCTAGGGTTTCAATTCTGGCGCTGCGGTACTCTGATGGATAGTTTCCGGTAGCCAGCCTGGCCAGAGCATCCACATGCCTATTCTCCTCCCGGGGGATGTGCCGAATGGTTGCTCCCTTGAATAGTTCCATAATGGCCTTGGCCAATGCCTGGTATGAGGCCATCTTCAGCTCCTTCGCCTCAAACAACCCTTTTACTTGGTTGACTACCAAGTTTGAATCACTGTACACTTCCATGGATAGGATCCCCATTTCTTTGGCTAACTACAAGCCAGCTATTAGCGCTTCGTACTCAGCGGCATTGTTGGAGGTGTTGAACATAAACCGCAGGGCGTATTCATACGACTGACCATCCAGGGCAGTTAATATGATGCCAGCACCACTCCGTTTACTCGTGACAGAGCCATCGACATAAAGCTTCCACCCGCTGGGCAATCCTGGCTCCTCCTTGACTATGATAGCCGGTTGGCTGCTTCCCGCGTGGTCCGGATGTTCTGCCTTTATCATAGGCGTGAGTTCACATATGAAATCTGCAGCGGCCTGTCCTTTGATGGTTGTCCGGGGGGTATACGTTATATCGAACTCACCTAATTCCACCGCCCAGAGGACCAGCCTGCCGCTGGTTTCGGGTTTTTGTAGCATCTGCCTTAAAGGATGATTGGTGTACAAGGTGATGGAGTGGGCTTGGAAGTAGTGCCGGAGCTTCCTGGCATTAACGATCAGTGCCAGAGCTAGATTTTCGATGTCCGAGTATCAGCTTTCAGCCCCGGTGAATCGTTTGCCCACGTAATACATCGGGAGCTCTAGCGTATCTTCCTTCCTGACGAGAGCTGCACTTACAGCCGTGTCCGACTCAGCTATGTAGAGGTACAACATTTCTCTTGGTACTGGATTGGATAAGAGCGGAACCGCTGACAAATATGCCTTGATGGATTGGAATGACGCCTCGTGCTCCGCGGCCCAATGGATCTTTTTGAACTGTTGGGCTTTGAGCAGTTTGAAGAACAGGGTGCATTTGTCAGTGAGGCGGGAGATGAATCTGGCTAATGCAGCTAGTCGCCCGGTGAGGGTCTGGACCTGGTTCTGTTCCTCCGCCGGGGTCTCCATTTCTAGGATCGCATGCACCTTGAGTGGGTTAGCTTCGATCCCCCGCTGGCTAATGATATGACCTAGGAACAATCCTTCCGAAATCTCAAATATACACTTCTTTAGGTTCAGGCGCATTTCATACTTTAGCATCTTACCGATCACCACTGCCAAGTCTCGTACATGGGCGCCGGCGGTTAAACTTTTGATCAACATGTCATCCACGTAGACTTCCACCGTTTTGCCCATCTCTGTTCCAACATGCGGTTAACTACCCGTTGGTACGTGGCGCCGGCGTTCTTCAACCCGTAAGACATCCTTTTGTAGCAGTATAGGCCCCGGTTCGTAGTGAATGAAGTGTGCTCTTCTCGGTCGGACTCATTCTTATCTGGTTGTATCCGACATAAGCATTTATGAAGCTTAGCAGTTTAAACCCGGAGGTTGAGACTACCAGCTGGTCTATTCGAGGGAGTGGGAAGCTGTCCTTCGGACATGCCCGATTGAGGTTCGTGAAGTTTACGGACATGCGTCACAGGTAAGACCTGCCCGGGCGCGGGTGCAGGTGTTCATGCTTTGGCCCCGGGCCCTGGGCCGGGTCCAGGAGTCCTGGCTGTGAGTCTGGGGGCCTGGGTAGCCTCTCTATGGCTACTGTCAACACCCTTGATATCCGCCAAGGTCCATCCAAGAGCGGTCTTGTTCCTCTTAAGCACATCGATCAACTTTTCTTCCTGCTGCACGCTCAACTTTGCTGATACAATCACTGGGAGATTATCATCGTCTCCTAAATATACGTACTTCAAATGTTTTGGAAGCACCTTTATCTCCAACTCAGGGTCCACTTCTACATTGGGGCTGCCTCGAGTTCGGCAATGACTTCAAGAACTCTCAGTTCGAGCACAACCCGCGCTTCCACACTTATTTGTTCTCCCTCTTTGTCAAATCCGGCCCCTTGCTCCATAGCTAGTTGCTATGCGCCTATGCTTTTGGTTAAAACCTCTACACAAGATTCTACAACATCATTAACATAGCAAGGTTTTAACTCAGAAACCAGATACCTCATTGCTTCAATTATGTTGAAGCTAATCACGTCACCATCAAACTCCATGGTGAGATTCCCTTCAGCAACATTAATTCGTGTCCATGCAGTCCTCAAGAAGGGTCGCCCTCAAAGTAATTGAGTGTTGTTTAGGGGCGAGTCCTCCATCTCCAAGATATAGAAATCGGCAAGAAAAATCAAATGGTTGACCTGCACAAGGACATCCTCAACATACCTTTCATGGGCCTGAAAAGATCAAATGTTAGTAATTATTAAAGGAATAAATTACAAGAATAAGAAAGTATAAGTTAGAATAAGTTAGAATCTGCAAGTATAGGTTAGAAATGAATTAGAAACAACACGTAGTATAGATTAGCAAGTTATAATCAACAAGTATAAGGTTAGAAGGTTAACGATTTCATCTTCTTACATCATACAATACATGAAAATTCCCTATATTTTACAACACACGAAAGCTATTTTTTTATAGCACACGAGTTTTTCACAAGAGATTAAGAGATTAGAAAACAAAAACAAAAAGAAAACAAGTGCAAGAATTTTAAAAGTATAGTTAGAACCGGTTGTGTAAGTTATTAGTATTTTCATTGTATCACACTTTGTATAAGAAAATTCAATTTATAAGTAAGTATAAGTCACACGAAATTTACATGTTATTTTCACAAGAATTCGATTCATGTTTCACAAAGTATCCGAAAATTATAACACATTAAATATGTCAAACTCTTAGAGTCTAATTGCTTTTATTCACACAACTTTAAAATTCAAGGTACGTAGAGCATGAGAGCAAACTGTGCAATGGGCTTTGTTTCTGTTGTAACCCGTAGGCTTGACAAAGACTGGTGGATCTTGGTGTGATTCCTTCCTGCAAGTCCTGCTAATTAAGGGGAATACCTGGCGGGCCGGTCTTCTCCTCTTTGATGTCTAAGTTAGTATCGTTGGGATAAATGGATAACTTAAGCAGGAACAATAAGTAGTTGGAGAGTTGGTTACCTATTACTGAGGATAGTTGAGGCCCTTATATAGGTTGTCGAGCATGAGGTCTGGTCTCACTCTTCTATGTGGGATTGATCCCCTTCTGTTCATACATTAGGGCAGCTTTGGTGGTCTATTCAGCAGGCTGGCTCCCGGGCCCCTGGCCATAAGGTAGGCTGCTGGGCCCTGGGTCCGGGTGTTAACGATCTTGTCCCGGGCCATGGACCGGGCCCCGGTGGTGCGGCTGCGGGTATGTAGGCCTGGGTAGCCCCTCTGTGGCTACCGTCAACAAGTCCCCCAAGTTCTCGGTCAAGTGCAATCTTGAATGAGGACTTAAATATGTCTTGCTCTACAGGCCCGCAGGCCCGCAGACCCGCAGGGTTACCGATCCAATGGCGCCCTAGTCTCCCAAGTCCGCGTTGAAGATTGGGCTTGGCCGAGCGTTCGAGCAGAAAGCCTGTTATGATGGTGCGTGGTGATGCGAGTGCCTGTTCATGATAATGTGCAACAGTTATGAGTATGAGTTGTGATGATGGTGGTGTGGTGCTTGAGTTCCGTCGTGCCCTGCATATGGAACGGGGTGAACCCGGATGAGTGCATGGAATGATAATATGGCGTTGAAATCCGCCATGCCATGCATATGGGGCAGGGTGAACCCGGATGAGTGCATGGGATGATAATGTGGCGTTGAAATCCGCCATGCCATGCATATGGGGCGGGGTAAGGTTACCCTTTGGGTGCTTCCTCTTTAGTGGTGGGGGAATGATGTTCCTGTTCTCGTACAGAATGTCCTCGTACGAAGAGGTTAGAGTGGTGAAGACTTCTTGACGTTCCGCTGGCATGATCGCCAGGGGGCGTTCTTGTCGGTAATGCGCGGGCCTGTGCCCACCCTGGGGCTTGTCAAAAAAGGCTTTCTGCTGCGGTTGGTTCCCCCAGTTTCTAGCCAGTTTGTTAGGTTGGGCACCTTGGTCCTGGCCCCGCTATCTGGTCCTGTTTTCTTGGCGGACCGGAAGGGGCTCCTCCCGCTTCCTCCTGTGCAGGTGATGCCCATAGGTTTCGTGGTCCGCCTGAGCGTGCCTGATGACCATCGCCATCAGCTCATCGTACCCCTGCGGGAGCTCTACCCGCACGACGTAAGAAAATTTCCCTGGCCGGAGACCCTGCTTGAACTCCATCTCGGCGGTCCCCTTGTCTAGGTTCCTAACCCCGGCAGTCGCCGTTTGCCACCGGTTAACGAACGTCCTTAGCTCCTCGCCATCTGCCTTCCTACAGTTGAAGAGAACCGTCGATGTCCGGGCTCCTTCGACCCGTAGGATGAAGCGGCCGACAAACTGATCGGCCAGCTGCTCAAATGCCTCAACAGAGTTCGCCGGCAGCTCGTAGAACCAGCTGAGTGCCTCTCCGGACAAGGTTTCCTGGAAGATGTTGCAGCACACAGCGTCGGAGTAGACCTTGGCACACGTTTGGGACCGGAAGCTATCCAAGTGTTGGTATGGGCAGCTGGCTCCTGAGTACGTCAGTTTCAGAGACTTTTGGTTACCGGATCTCCCGGATTCCAAAACCCGGTGTGAAAAAGGTCCAGTACGTTCTCTGAATCGCGCACCTTCCAGTGGTCGCGCTGCCCTTCTCTCGGTGGCCTCCATTTGGGCCTTCATATCTGACACGGAGTCGGACAGTACTTGTAGTGCCCTTGCGGTCGGGGTCATGGCTTCATCCTAGAATGAAGCGTGTAGTTGCCGGGGGGCCGACGTGCACTTCGGTAGTGCTACGTCGCCCGGGGACTCCACCTCCTTGGGGTCGGTGGACCTTCCCCCCGATGATTGTCCCGCTTCGGGGAGTAGGGGCTGCCTCGGTGTGGATACATGTGCCTTTGCCAAAGCGGCGTTGCGCTGCTGTCCTCTTTCCAGGGCAGCCACCAAGGCGGCATTCACCGTCTCCATTTCCTGATACCGGACATTTGACTATGCTCTATCCCAGTCGCTCTCCGCGCGCAGGCGATCGACTTCTGCTCTCATCACCTCTACCTCCCCCGCCATATCGTGCCGGTCGGGGCTATATGCAGTGTCCTGGTCGCTGTCGCCGGGTCGTCCGAGAATGTCAGCGAAGGGCCCCGGTGCGTTAGTTGGTTGCCTTCCGCCGGGCCTTTCCCGCGCTTGCTACCGTTGCATGCCCCTGGTTTGCCGCTCGGTCCCTGATAGTTACCGTCGATCTGGCCATCTAGGCTGGGGGGCTGCTCCCGTATTGCAACCGGGGTAGTGATGAGCACTTTCTCTGGTAGGATTCGCTGATCCTCTTCTACATTTCTTTCCCGCCCCACTTCTGAACTTTCTGCCATGTTTTTTTTTTTGAACCCGCTCTTCTACCCGCTGGTAATGCAACGTAACTTTTTTTTAAATCTTTCCACAGACGAAGCCAATTGTTTATGTTGTAACCTGTAGGCCTGACAGAGACTGGTGGATCTTGGTGTGATTCCTTCCTGCAAGTCCTGCTAACTAAGGGGAATACCGGGCAGGCCGGTCTTCTCCTCTCTGATGTCTAAGTTAGTACCGTTGGGATAAATGGATAACTTAAGCGGGAACAATAAGTAGTTGGAGAGTTGGTTACCTATTACTGAGGGTAGTTGAGACCCTTATATAGGTTGTCGAACGTGAGGTCTGGTCTCACTCTTCGATGTGGGACTGATCTCCTTCTGTTCATACATTGGGGCATCTTTGGCGGTCTGTTCAGCAGGCTGGCTCCCCCGGCTCCCGGGCCCCTGGCCATAAGGTAGGCTGCTGGGCCCCGGGTCCGGGTTTTAACCATCCTGCCCCGGGCCATGGACCGGGCCTGGGTGGTGCGCCTGCGGGTATGTGGGCCTGGGTAGCCCCTCTGTGGCTACCGTCAACACACATATTAAACTATTTTTAAATATAATATTTATTAATTGAATGTGAAAAATATAAATCGCGTAGTCCCCACCTAGTCCCCGCCTAATCCGTCCAGGCGCTAGGCTATGGGTCACCACCAGCCTAGCGCCTAGCGCCTTTTAGATCGTTGGTTTTCTAGAAACTAAACCAATTTAGTTCTTTACTTTGATAGCTTGTAGGATATTGAGATTTTTTTTTAGCTTCTGTTGTTAAATTTTCCGAATTGCAACTCTCTTCCTTAAAGCTTAAAGTTTAGGCACACACCAACAGCTTTCAGAAATAAACTGATTATGTACCTATATTTTGAAAATACATAACTAATTACATAAAAATCGTTTTCAGGTGATTCTATTTCTGACAAATTCTTTAGGATGTTTATTTTAAATGTTGTGAAGACACCATCTTGAAATACTGATTCTAGCTATTTCGTTTTTAGCCAAAATATTTTCTTGACATAATTTTCGTCAGAAAAACCTGAAACTGAAGTTGAACTTTGAAAATTCATAACTTATTTTTGAAAACTCGTTTACAAGTGATTCCAAGTCTGAGAGTTCATTGTGTGTATCTTCTACAAATATATAGGACTTGAAGTCAAAATCCTAACAGATTAGTATAGTTTTCAGTGTGAAGGTATTAAGGTTAGAAGACTGAAATTTTGGTTATGTGTTGAGTAAAAGCTGATTTTTTTGTGAAACAAAGGCAGTGCTTGTACTTTTATCTTAAATTTTAATACTTTAGATATATAATACTTATTTTTTTGGCTTTGTCCTTTTATTATGAGCTGATATTTGAAGTGAAAATCGACAAAGGTAGGGGGAAACATGGGGAACCTCTATGCTTGCTTTATATGTTGTTTTATAAATTGTTTGCTTGTATTGAATGGTTGTTATCTTGCTGTGATTAACATATAAATGGTCTGTTTAAATGTATAAAGATGTTATTATCATATAATTAAGGCATTGGGGATATGTTAGTGCTATGCACAAAGCACTTTGGGTAGAGAAGTTAAGATTAAACTTTTATGTAGTTGAGTCCATAACCTCGGCAGGTACCATGCACCCAGGTATGCCTATTGATTGCTCAATTAGTATAGGATGTGAAAAGGTAATTCGGGGCTGGGCGAAAGAGGAATGGACAAGATGACTAGTAAAAGGGGTTATGAGTGTAAGTGGGAGGTAGTTCATGTAAATGGGTATTCCAAGTCACCTTTGTGGTAAAATACATGGTATCGGATATGTAGGCTTGGTGTATTCGGTTAGGTGAACTATATGGAGTAGATAAAAGTCGCATTTATATATCTGTTAATGTTGAATCTATTCCGTTTCGTTTGAAGGGGTTTTGCCTCCTACTGGGCTGTTATGCTCACCCTTTAAGCATTTTACAGGTGAAGAACATGTTGCTTGAAGTTAAAATGCTCTCAAGAATGTTTAGATATAGTAATATATGTGTGCTGTTTTACTTTTATAGAATATGACTTGGACTTTGTGTAGTCTACTCTTGTAATGTTTATTATGGAACTTTATGTAATAAAGAGTAATTTCAGTTTGGTGTATAAAAATATTCTATTCCAATTTTATTCATATTTCGATTATAGAAATTTCATTCATAATTGAAATATGAGTTGCACTTAAAAAAAAAAAATTTATAAAAAATCGAGGTGTGACATTTATGTTCCTCGATATATTTATTACCATCTTGGAGTTCAACGGTCTCTTTTAGTGAGATCCATAGGAAATGATCCTTAAGTAAACTTGATCTTTCAAGTGTCGCGCGGAATACTCTACAGTTTACATTATTGCACCACAGGTGCGTAAGTAGTGATCAGTTCATAAATGTGATAATATATATCAATTGTACTTTAGATTCTAGGGGCAACCGCACTTGAAATATTTTCTAATTTATAATGTCTTGCTTCTGGCAAGTAAAATATTGAATTCAAATAGTTTTTTCTGGAGACTTAAAGTTGGTAAATTGGTTAAATAATCGAGGTAAAGGCTATTAAGGAATAAACCTTAAGCCATTGATAGGAAACATTGAGTTCTACACCATGGTATGAAAAATCATATTTAAACATGTAAAATCTACTGGTTTATCATGTGTAGTGAATATATGAAGGAATCTTCGAGTTTCTTAAACGGCATTCTCGAAACTGTAAGTTCGATTTATGTACGAACTACTGGTTCATTTATGAACTACTAGTTCAAACCCTACATAATCAAATCATTGTTCTCTTTTATTTGATTCTGCTGATTCAAAGAGTAAGTTGGTTGGATAGTTAAGCCTTGATGCCTACAGGGCTCAATCTGCGAGCTCCTGACTCAGACTTTCATGTGTGAGTTGAAGAGTTTCTGGCTCATCTTCTACATGGTATACCTACCGGGCTATTGGGCTTAGGCTGGTCTGTCCAATAGAGAGAGACTGGGTCTACTTGGCTCAAAATTGTATGCCAAGAAACAGAAAGTTATTAGTCAACCATTTCGGTAACTCCAACTGAATACGACCAGGTAGAGGATGAGGTTGGTGGAGCGAGACTCGCTTAAGTACACAACCCCTCACCGGCCTAGACATCACATACAATTTGATGAGCCTAGTTTGAGAAGATTTAACTATCGTTATGGCTAGTCTTATAGCTTGGGCCTGAGCTTCGGGCTCGACTTTATGGATTTGACCTTAGGCTTGATATGAGCTTATGGCTCAGCCTCATTTAATATTTGTCTTTATAACATAAAAAAAAATTAGTATATGCTATTAAATCATAATGGAAGCAATTTAATGTAAAATTAATTATCATGAGTTTTTTTTTTGTTTATTATTAAGCTATTGGTTGATAAAAGGAATCACCAATCTTCACAACCAATATACCAGAGCAAATGTTAGTTTGCGAACATTATCTAGTGAACTGGTGAATCAACAAAAACTAGCGAAAGATAAATACAGCTCCACCAAAACCGGAGTTGCGCATAACCGAAGCTCTAGGGTTTCGGTAGTAGGGAGACGGCATCGGCGACCCCTCCACCGGCCTCTGGGTTGTATTGGTGTCTGGATTCCCTCAAGGTCAGCGGGATCTAGTGTTGGTCTTGTTGGAATTCTGTGGGGTTCAAGCTCCGGTCTCGTCACGATTGCGAGGTGGTAGTCAGGCGGATCTTAGTTTTGAACAACGGTGGTTCTTGCTCAGTGTTTGGCCGAAAGTCCAAATTGTTGTGTTGGCTGAGAAGGCTGACGTTTACAAATCGACGCGCATTTGGTGGTGTTTTAGGAGTTTAGGGGTGGCAGTCTCTCCCAGCTTGGTGTCGGTGCTTACTTTGGAGGATTAGGCAGCAGCGTTCGAGGTACTTGAGTTTCCAGCGACTCTGATGGCGAAATCTCGTGCTCGCCCGCCAGAATTATGGGATCGGCGGTGGTCGTCGCCGGGATCAGATCCGGTTGTACACGAGGGGAAGGAGGGGAGGTGGTGAGCATTGGGCCCGTATCTTTATGGACTTTGTCCTTGATTGATTTGGGCCCATCTCCACTTTCTCCTATTATGTACTTCTTCTGATTTGGTTCATAAATTATGTTTTGGATGCAAGTTGACGTTAATTCAAAGCTGCCTACTACCTTGACACGTGGAGTGGTACACTAATGGGTCTTTAGGCCCCAAGCAACTCAAGGCGGATGTGGAGAATTAGGGTTGAATTGTTATATTTCCGCATTTTCTTTTAGTTTTAGAGTTTCGATGTCTACACTACCAGAAAAAAAGGTTTTCCCGACGAAAAAAAAAAAAACGGCCGACGAATTAAAATTTTCGTCGGTAATTCTAAGGAATAAGCCGACGATTTTATTTTTCGTCGGTAAAAAAAAAAAATCGTCGGCCATAGTTTAATCATAGCATACGAAATTTTTTTTCGTTGGTATTTTCAAAAAATCGTCGGCTATATTCATATTTCAGCCGACGATTTGTATTTTCGTCGGCCTTTCTCCGAAACATTAGCCGACGAAAATTTTTGGAAGAATGGCCGACGAAGTTGACATTTTCATCGGTTATAAGTCTATATATTTTCATATCTGGGCAGCAGCTGCTCATTTAAAAAAAAAAGGGAAAAACGGGAGAAAGAGTGAAAAATCTGTGGGTATTGTTGAAATCCGTCCTCTCTTACATTGTGGAGCTATATATAGGTACGTACATGTGTATATATGTTGATTTTGAGTTTTTGTTGAGTTGATTTTGAGTTTTTGTTGAGTTGATTTTGAGTTTTAGTGATTTTGATTTAGTAAGTGATTTTTTGTTTTGTTGTTGTTTTAGTGTTAGAATGTATGTATATATGTTGATTTTGAGTTTTAGTTCAGTTGATTTTGAGTTTTAGTTTAATTATATATGTGTTTTAATTTGATGTTATTTTAATTAGTGTTAAAATATATATATATATATATATATATATGTTAATTAATAGTTGTTGATATATAGTGTAATTAATTAACTTAAATAATGGTTGATATATAGTGTAACTTAAATAATGGTTGTTAATTAATGATATATATATATATATATGAGTTGATGTTGATAATAATATATATTGTAATGTTATTAATTATTAAGGATTTATATATATATATATATATATATGTATGTGTTAATTAATTTCTTATTAATTAAAGTTATACATATATATTATTATCAGGCTATATATGGATCTGGATAAGAGTTGGATTTCGCTTCCAAGGCATGACCGACGATACACTACAGGAGTTGTGAATTTTTTGCAGTTCGTCGAGGAAAATGCAAACGGGAATGATTACCATTATTGCCCGTGCAAGAAATGTAAGTGTCACAGTGATATGTGTCGATTTCCGATTAGGACAGTATGGGAGCACCTAAAGAGTAATGAGTTTTGGCCGAAGTACAAACGTTGGATATATCACGGTGAGCCATCATTAGATGGATCGCATGATCATGGGCAGTTTTTTAAGGCGGGCAATAGTAGTACATCCAACGATCCAACAATGACATTCGTCAACGACGTGTTTCCTTTTGAAAGCGGTGTACGTGGGGAACCATATATGCATGACCCGGTGCTGCCCTTCCCACAAGTTGTCAACACTGCTGCCTTTGACAAGTACAACAAACTGATTGCATTGCAACAGACCCCTGTGTCTTCAAGTTCTGAGAAGACAGTTCTTCAAAGTGTGATGGAGGTAATGAGGATTAAAGTCGAGACAAAATCGACTATCAGGCAAGTGGATGAATATCTACAGTACACTTCTTCGTTGTTGGAGGAGGGTCATCGTAATCCTACCAATCACCGTAAGGTCCAAAGTATCCTCAAAGATCTAGGGCTTTCCTACATTAAGATCCATGCATGCGCATTTGACTGCGTTCTCTTCTGGGGTAAAGATGCAGAAGGGAATGACCTTGCTAGCCTTGACGCATGTCCGATTTGTCAGTCTGACCGATATAAGTTGACGGGAGCAGGCAATAGGAAACCTGTGAAAGTGCTTCGGTATTTTCCGTTGAGAGATAGGCTTGAGCGGTTGTACATGTCAGAAACCACCGCAAAAGCTATGAGATGGCACGGTGAGCGGGACGCGGGAGACGCAGATATCATGACACACATCTCTGACGGAGCGGCTTGGAAGCATATAAACAATGAGTTTCCTCATTTTGCATCAGATGTCAGAAACGTCAGGCTCGGGCTCTCAACCGACGGGTTCAACCCTTTCGGCACCATGAGTCTTTCGTACAGTATATGGCCGGTGGTTTTGGTACCTTACAACCTTCCTCCGTGGATGTGCATGAAGAAGGAATATAATATGTTGACGTTGTTGAGTCCGGGGCCTGGTTACCCAGGAAAATATCTCGATGTGTATATGAGACCATTGATTGAAGAGCTTAAGGTATTGTGGGACGTTGGTCATCCCACTTTTGACAAGTACAAGGAGGAGACGTTCCAGATGCATGCCATAGTTATTGGTACCATCAGTGATTTTTCTGTTTATGGGATGTTGTCAGGCAGCGTTGTTAGGGGATACAAGGCTTGTCCAGAGTGCCTCAGCGATTATGGGAGCACCCCTCATTGCAACAAGATATGCAGAATGGGTCATCGTGTGTTCCTTCCGGCGGATCACCACTGGCGTTACGAGTCCGCCGCATTTGATGGAACCGAAGAACACGGTGGTCCCCCCAGAAGATGGACGGGAAGAGAAATTTTAGCAGTGTTTAATGAGTACGATTTTGGGCCCCTCAGCAATCATCCCGACATTGTAGCGGAAATACCTGAAAGGCCTGAGAAGTACAAATTCTGGACACATAAGAGCATATTGTGGGAACTCCCGTACTGGTGTGAGTTGCTGATCCGTCACTTCCTAGACGTTATGCACATAGAAAAAAATGTTTCAGAAAGTGTGGTGGGCACAACGCTGAACTTGGAGGGGAAGACGAAAGACGGTCCTAAGGCTCGCACTGATCTGCAAAACATGAATATCAGAAAACAACTATGGTTGAAACAAGGGAAGAGAAAAATGCCTCAAGCTCCTTATACCGTCAAGCCTGAGCATAAATCAGAAATTTTCCATTGGATAAGTCGGGCCAAGTATCCTTCAGGCTTTGCTGGAAATATAGCCAAGTGTGTGAACAGACAATTCAACAATCTTTACGGGTTGAAAAGTCATGACAATCATATCCTGCTACAACGTCTCTTCCCTGTTTTCATTCGACCGTTCCTTCCCCGTCACGTTGTGGAGCCGTTAGTAGCGTTGGCAAGATTTTTTCAGAAGGTATGCACACGGGAAGTGAGAAAATCTGACCTCCGGGAAATGCAACAAGACATCGTTCATATCATGTGTAAATTTGAGATGATATTTCCTCCAAATTTTTTCGACATCATGCCTCACCTCATGATCCATCTTCCTCGGCAGTTGTTGCTTACCGGTCCTGTGCACTTCACTTGGATGTATCCGATGGAAATGTACGTATTTTACACCTTATGTTAATTTCCTCATCAATATATGTGATATAGTATTAACTTATTATCATAACACTTTAAAAACTTGATTTATAGGCAACTTGGACAATACGGTGATTTTGTCCAAAACAGATCCGCACCTGAAGGATGTATAGCTGAAGCATATATTGCGCACGAGTGCGTCACCTACATGAAGCTGTATTTAGGAGCGTTACAGGAAAGCATACCGGAAGATGTACTTTCACAGTTCAATCTTTCCATACTCTCCGACGATGTTGTACTCGGTGGAAACATGCCAGTTTCCTACAAGTTGAAAGATTATGAGGTAGCCATTGCACATTGGTGGGTACTAATTAACTGTCCAGAAGTTCAGTTTTGGAAGAACATGCATCTAAACTGTGACCAAGTAGGAGGAGATCTTGATTACCACAACCGGACATTCGCAGAGTATTTCGGCCGCTGGGTACGTAACTTTAACACTATTCTATACGTATTTATATATTATTGTGTATAATTATTCATATTTATAATTGATTCTGATGGTTGCAGATGGACCTTATTAAAAATGATAATCACCCAAATTGGTCGCACGAACTCAGACTTCTGGCGATGAAGCCGGTCTATTCAAAAGTTTATGCGACGTGCAAGGTGAATGGTGTGTTATTTCGATGTGAAGAGAAAGACCTCAGACTGAAAACACAAAATTCAGGGGTTATGGCACATGGTGGGGATGATGGAGTTGACTATTATGGTGTTCTCCATTCAGTTGTGGAACTGCATTATGGGGAAGGCATGAAAGTGCACCTTTTCAAGTGTATATGGTTTAACACACGGCTGCAGAGCATGAAAACCGATCAATACGGCATAACTTCTGTGAACACTAGTACATCATGGTATGAGGACGACCCGTTCGTTTTAGCCACATGGGTAAAACAAGTGTTTTATCTTGATGATCTCGCCAAGGGTGACCCGTGGAAAGTAGTCAACACTATCCACCATAGCAACATTTACCGGGCGTCTACACTTGGAGTGGCTGAAGAGAACGAGGAAGGGGGCACCGCGTATCAAGAGCCCAACTCAAACGGTATTCCTGACTCCTCTTTTATTCGCCTAGACACGCCGGTGCGAATTCGACGTGAAGAGCCACTGCTTGTTGATGTTGATCCAAATGAAGAAACTAACGAGGACTCTAGTGGTGAGGAACGACATAGATTACCCCTATCGAGCAATTCAGAAACCGAAGAAGACTCATCCGATGATTCCGATTACAATCCGACGGATTAAGTAATTTAGATGATGTAATCCTTTCATTTGTAATCCACTCTTTTCTAATGAACGGGCGTGGGGATGAGCCTCCCAGCATAGGCTGGGTTTCAAACCCCTTAAAAAAAAATTTGAAATATGTTGACTGTTGGGTTTCTGTCGTTTTTTATGTTCAATTGTGGTTATATATGAACAAGACATAGGAATACGAGAGGTGTAACACCACTGATTTTTTTATTCTTTTCAAAGAATAGCCGACGAAAAATGCGTGATTCCGTCGGCCAAAACTATTTTGAAAAATACATATTTTATTTTAGACAGAAAACGACAAAAAAATAGCCGACGAGTACTATGTTTGATTTCGTCGGCTATGATTTAAAAAAAAAAAACAAAAAAAAACCACCTTCCATTTTCTATCACTATCGACAAACCATTGCTTCATCCTTCAAATACAAATATGTCGTCAAATAAGATATGACCGAAATAATGAAATATGTCTACGGTTGAAAAATGACAAGATTCCGACAAAATCTGTGTGCCGAATGTTGCGGTTAACTGTGTTTTACTTCCGTTTTCCTATGGGTAGCCTGACGTTCGGTAAATATTTTGAGGAAAATTTTTATATAATTAGTTGCGTCTCATCGATTTGAAACTATTATCTGTTGAAGGTCAGGCCAAAAAACGTCATTTAGACAGGCCAATTACCATTTCTAAGCTTTTAAAGGGTTGACTCACCCGGTTGACCGTCCCGATCGAGCCTTTAACGTTGTCAGATGTAGTTGGATTTTTTTTCATACATGTATTTGATGTGAACCAAAGCTCACATGCAATAATAACCCTACAAAAATATCGTTAGTAGTATGAGCAAGTAGGGATCGTTCTAGGCCGGGGATTAAGGGTACCTGAGATATGAAATTGTTAGACAAACATATATACATATATACATCACAAACGTCACATATGGGGGTAATAATAGGATCGGCAGCAATGCTGCTCCTACACTAGGCTCGGCAATAAAAACAGAAAATAAATCCTAGGCTACTATATACAAGTGATCATCATCTCTCACACAAAACAGTTCACATAAAAGACTCTTTAACAAGGCAAATTGCATGCAAGAAAGTAAGAAACAAGTATTTAGCATGTTCAAGACCAAAATTAGTTTCGACACAATTAGAGCCTCCAGCAGTTTTCCAATTGTTAGACTTCTTAAATTCTTAGAAACTACTCCAGCGTATGACTTCTAAGGTGATGCTAATCCGGTTTTACGCGTTTTAACATTTAAGCATATGAGTCTTAATCGAAGACAAGCAAACAAGTAAGGTTGTCATTCTTCTTATTTAACTTGCAAGTTCTAAGGTTTATTAGACCTAGGTGAGCAACACAAAACAAACTACTCCAGCGTATGACTTATCCGTGTTACTCTATCACATGAAACCTAGCACTTAGAATTACATGCTAATCATAACTAGTGTGTCGGTTTATTTGCCCTAACCTTAGTTCTAACCAATTTTAAGTTTAAACATGCGAAATACCACTGCCCTAATTATCGATGCATACAAAACACACAAGTTAAAATTCAGTAAAACCATGCACAACACATCATATTCGGTTTATACAAAGTTTCAAGAAAAACCAAGAATCGAAACAAGTTCGTACAAAACAACCAAACATAAATAAATACAAAAGCCATAGGGGAATGGATCACACTTTAAGAACCTTGAAGACTCCTCAAAATGACTAGATGGATCGGCTGCTACTCCTTGGTGTTCGGCAAGAACAGAAATCGGCAGGAAACCAAGGTGGAAGGGATTCGGCAATATGGTGGTGGTGATGATGGTTCGGCTAGGGTATTTAGGTATTGGTGTTTTGGAAGACTTGGTAGAGCTTTAGGCTAGTGTATTATGATTGAGATGAGATGGCTTTTCTGTAGAAAAAGTGGGGGTTTATATAGGAGAGGGGTGCCGGCAATCCCTTAAGCCAAAAGGAATTCAGAAAACCTAGTTCAATAAGGTTTTGCAACCTTCCTTTCTTAGTCCAATTAGGTTTTCTTTTCTGAATTTTTCTTCAAGGCTTGGGCTTCACATCTTCATGGACTTCTTATATGGTCTTGGACTGAAATTGATAAACTTTGATCCACCAAAAATGCATCACATTGCCGGCAGCCTGAAGTTGCACCCGATCTGCCTCAAATCGGCAGCTTCTCCTAGTTTGACTAGGAGACTTGATTTCTTCATGTTTTTCTTTGATGCCATGGCCAAGTGTCGTCCTTCTTCCTTCTATATGCTTGGGATGTCTTCACAAATGCTCTTGTACATCATATGGTCCATCAAAATGAAGCACTTGTGAAAAGGAAGCAATCAGTCCCTGGAATCGGCAGCTTTGACCTTGTCGCAGTAAATCCAGCATATCTCCACCTTCGGAGCTCCGATTGATACGATTCCAAATGTCACGTAAACTAGACACATATGGCCATCTCCCCATGAAATATCTCGGCCAAATTCCATGCAAGTCGTCGGGAATGGAGATTCGAAGTTGGGGCAAAGTCCCAGGAAAATCCTGTAGCCCCTGGATTGGAATGTTCGGACTGCCCTTTTGCAGCCAAGTTTTGGGTGACTTCCCGAACTCCGATTAATCTGAAATTTTAACACAGCATTCCTCAACATATGAATATTAAGCACAAAAAATTTCATAGAATTCGGACAAGGATAGATCATAAATTTGCTCATCTCAAAATCACGAAAAAGACATATTTTGCAATATTTTCCAGATTTCTCAAACTTAGTCATTTTTCGGATTCTTAACCATTTTTCACCAAAACTCTACCAAATGGACACTAACTACATTACGACTCTATCTTAGACAAATAAGGGTTAAACAAAGCATAAACGAGGGCATAAACATGTAATATCGTCGCACATTGTGCTCCTATCAACTACCCCACACTTATCCTTTGCTAGTCCCTTAGCAAACTAAATAAAACTAAGACTCTAAACAAACTAGTGCCCCTAACAATTTGTCTCAGGCTCGTATGTACACATAGCTTTCGAGTTAATGCATGAGAATGCTAAGCACGAAAATTCCAAGCTTCATGAACATGCGACATCAATATGAACATATAGGAGCAAAAGTAGGCATGTAGACATGTTAAAGCTAATTCAAATCACCTCACAAGGCATACTCTCTTCTTTTCTCTCGAAGCATGGTTATTCACACATAAGTATATGCAAGCGAAAGATCATGAATTACAAAGAGTGACCTGCATATATCAAAGAAACGAAAGCACTTTGTGAAATTTTTATGGAAAAACCTCATATGATAACTATATGCACCAATGAACCAAAACCATATGCTTACTCTTGAGATAATCTCCACAATCAAATTTAACCATCTTAAGAATCATGAAAAAGATCAATAAAAGGGTTGTAATGGGGCTAGGCTAAGAGGTATTCGATATTTGGATAAGGAGGCTCAAAACGTCACCATGCGCTTTAGCAAAGCTCGAATCTCCTTATGTCTTCTCGCCGAAAAGGTCAAATTTCATCTTGTTGGACCCATACTTCATTCTTTTCTTTCCATAAAACATTACAACAAAAATCTAGACAATAACCATACACAAAATTTTTCTTTTCATGCCTATGCCGTACCCCTCTTTTCTTCTTTTGCTCTCGGTTTTCTTTCTTTTTATTTTGTTTGAGCATTTTTTTTTTCTTTTTCTAGGTACGGCATGCATACATTTTTCATATAATTTTATGGCTAAGTCTACCCCACACTTGTTCTTCTTCATCACACACGCGAAAACGCTTTCAAAAATCAAGCTTTGCCAACACATAAGGTAAAGGCATCACTATACTAAGCTCATGGAAAGTGTTTAAGGGTGATGAAAGAAAAGGCTAATTGTAGGCTCAAAGGGGTTTACTAAGGTGTCCCACGACGGGCTCCAATAGGGCACATGCTTTATTTGGCTTTGGTGGTAAACCTAAATGATCTTTATTCAATCATATTCAAAATCAAGGTATTTTATGATATAAACGTTTTGAAAATCAACAAGAGTAAGTTCTAGCATAGTAGAGTTCATTAAAAGCTATGGCACATAGTCATCGAATAGTCAAAGAATTATGAGGTTTCATGCTTCCTACGAATCTATCGAATTTTATCTTTTTATAGCTCAAGAAGAAAGCAAATTGGCTCAAAAGCTCACATAGGTTATTTTCGAAATAAACTAGCTAAAACATGCATGTTTCGTAATCAACAAGTCCTACATGCTCCTACCAATGCACATAATCCATGAAACTTACAATTTTAATAGTATGCACAACTATCATCTATGTATGCAAAGAGGAGAAAAACATCATTGACATATTAGGGGCATCCTAAGACTCGAAACAAACAAATTTAAACACTCTATTTTTGTGGAACAATTTTCTGAATTTTTCTTTTCTAAACTAAGCACACAAAAATTCAAAAACGAAAACGGAATACGTTATCCCACCCCACACTTAGAAAATTACATTGCCCTCAATGTAAGCACAAAACAATATCAATGAATTTCCTAAGCATGCAATCGACTAACATATTCCAACATATCATCATAAATCAAAGACAAAAAGAAGGGTTAAGAAATTGCAAACTCTCGGTGATGGCTCCTTCACTTTTCTTTGATCGACATGGGTTGCCTCCCAAGTAGCGCTTTGTGTTTATAGTCCGTAGCCTAGACTTTTCACCGTGTTTTGCATGTGTTCATCGTGCTCCAAAACAACTCAAATCGGCAAGAAGAAGTTCAATGAGAAGACTTTGGCATGTGGTATCCTGTTCGGTTCTGGTTGCCGTATCTTGTTTGTGTGGCGTATCGGGCTCTTCTGCCGGCGTATCCGGCGTATCCGGCTTGTGTCCGGCCTCTTGTGGCCTTGTGTCAACCCTGCCGGCAATGGCAGGTCCGGCAGGAGGTGGTGGTGCGACTGAAAACAGCAGCAGCAGCTCGGCAGGTTGGTGCGTGTCCGGCATGCTGTGCTTTGGTGCGTCCGTGTCCGTGGCAGCCCTCTTGGTGATGCTGCCGGCAATTGCAGGTCCGGCAGCCACTTGGTGTGGTGGTGGCATGGCTGTGTCACGCGAATGTGAAGGCAACTCGGCTTGTGGTGATGATGGTGGGGCGGGGTAGACGGCGGCTTCTTCCACCGTGTGCTCTTGAAAGGGAGAATAGTAAGGCTTGAGGCGATGGCCATTTACCTTGAATGTGTTTCCCGTAACTTCATTCCGAATCTCAATGGCTCCATGAGGAAACACTTGAAGAACAATGAATGGTCCAAGCCAACGAGAGCGCAACTTTCCCGGAAAGAGTTGAAGCCGTGTATTAAACAAGAGAACTTTTTGCCCAACTTCAAACTTCTTCCCCCGAATTATCTTGTCATGGTACGCTCTTGTCTTCTCCTTATAGATCCAAGCGGCATCATAAGCTTCATTGCGAATTTCTTCAAGTTCATTGAGTTGAAGCTTTCTATGAAGACCGGCATCATCTATGCTCATGTTGAACTTTTTAACGGCCCACCATGCTTTGTGTTCTAACTCAACCGGTAAGTGACATGCTTTGCCATAAATCAACCGAAAAGGAGACATACCTATCGGTGTCTTGTACGCAGTCCTATAAGCCCACAAAGCATCATCGAGACGATCACTCCAATCCTTCCTTGAAGGTCCAACCGATTTCTCCAAAATGTTCTTGATCTCTCGATTACTCACCTCGGCCATTCCACTTGTTTGGGGATGATATGGTGTAGAAACTTTATGTGTGACTCCATACTTCCTCAATAAGGCTTCAATAGTGCGGTTACAAAAAATGGGATCCTCCATCGCTAATCAAGACCCTTGGAACTCCAAATCGTGAGAAGATGTTGGTCTTGAGAAACTTGGCTACCACCTTGGCATCGTTGGTGCGTGTAGCCTTGGCTTCGATCCACTTTGACACATAATCAACCGCAAGCAATATGTAGAGAAAACCCTTACTTGATGAAAACGGTCCCATGAAGTCAATCCCCCAAACATCAAAAATTTCCACCACAAGGATAGGCGTGAGCGGCATTTGATCACGCCCACTAATCTTCCCCACACGTTGGCACCGATCACAAGCCTTACAAAACATAAATGCATCTTTGAAAATCGTAGGCCAAAAGAAACCACAAGTGAGTACCTTCAATGCCGTCTTCTTAGGTCCAAAATGCCCACCACAGGCTTCACTATGACAAAAAGCAAGGATGGAGCGATGCTCATTCTCCGGCACACATCTTCGAATAACTTGATCACCACATTGCTTCCATAAGTACGGATCATCCCACAAGAAGTGTCGAGCTTGCTTCCTTATTCTTCTTTGATGGTGG
The DNA here is from genome assembly GCA_963682095.1 of Potentilla sterilis. Taxonomy (NCBI): domain Eukaryota; kingdom Viridiplantae; phylum Streptophyta; class Magnoliopsida; order Rosales; family Rosaceae; genus Potentilla; species Potentilla sterilis. Next base: position 8,425,024 of record OY821764.1, read on the forward strand.
CTCGGCAATTCTTTAGGAAATCGGTTTGTGGCTAGAAAATTGGCAATGTCGGCATACCAAGGCTCATGTACTTCAAGTCGAAAAAGTTGCTCATCCGGAAAGGTTTCACATAGGGGCAGCCGATCCTCCTCTTGCACAAGTCTACTCAAATGATCGGCCACAACATTCTCTACTCCTTTCTTGTCTTTAATCTCAATATCGAACTCTTGAAGCAAAAGAATCCATCGAATAAGCCTCGGCTTAGCATCCTTCTTCGTCATAAGATATCTCAAAGCGGCATGATCACTATAAACAATAACCTTGGAATTCAAAAGATATGATCAAAATTTTTCCAAAGCAAAGATTACCGCTAAGAGTTCCTTTTCCGTTGTTGTGTAATTGAGTTGTGCATCGTTGAGAGTCCTTGAAGCATAGTAAATGGCGCATGGCTTCTTCTCAATTCGTTGTCCAAGTACCGCTCCAAGTGCATAATCACTAGCATCACACATCAACTCAAACGGTTCATCCCAATTAGGGGAAACTAGAATCGGTGCCGTGCATAGTAGCATCTTCAAACGGCAAAATGCCTCCTCACATGCCTTTGTCCACTCAAACGTCACCTCCTTTTGTAACAAGTTGCTTAATGGCTTGGCAATTGAAGAGAAGTCTTTGATGAATCGTCGATAAAACCCCGCATGGCCAAGAAAACTTCTCACATCCTTCACACACCTAGGGCTCGGCAATGCTTGAATTAGCTCCACCTTGGCTTTGTCAATCTCTAAGCCTCTTGCCGAAATTATATGCCCTAGAACAATGCCTTGCGTGACCATGAAGTGACACTTCTCCCAATTAAGCACAAGATTTGTCTCTACACACTTCTCAAGTATCTTCTCCAAGTTCCCCAAACATGCATCGAAGGTGCCTCCATACACACTAAAATCATCCATAAATACTTCGATAATGTCTTCAATAAAATCCGAGAAGATAGCATACATACATCTTTGAAAAGTGCCGGGTGCGTTGCAAAGTCCGAATGGCATCCGCCGATAAGCAAACGTGCCAAATGGACAAGTAAAAGTGGTCTTCTCTTGATCGTCCGGGTGTATCATGATTTGATTGTAGCCACTATATCCATCAAGAAAGCAATAGTAAGAATGACCGGCCAACCTTTCTAACATTTGATCCATAAACGGCAAAGGCATGTGATCCTTCCTTGTTGTAGCGTTGAGCTTCCTATAATCGATGCACATACGATGACCGGTTACAAGTCTTTGTGGCACAAGTTCATTCTTCTCATTCTTGACAACCGTTACACCACTCTTCTTCGGCACTACTTGCACGGGAGATATCCACTTACTATCCGAAATTGGGTAGATCACCCCACAATCGAGCAACTTGATAATTTCTTCTTTCACAACCTTCATCATTGGAGGGTGAAGTCGACGTTGAGCTTCCTTTGTCGGCTTAGCTCCTTCTTCCAATAAGATACGATGAACACAAGTAGTAGGGCTTATTCCCTTGATATCCGCTAAGGTCCAACCTATGGCGGTCTTGTACTTCTTAAGCACACATATCAAATCCTCCTCTTGCTTCTTACTAAGCATTGAAGACACAATAACCGGAAGTGTGTCTCCTTCTCCAAGATAAGCATACTTCAAGTGACTAGGGAGTTCTTTTAGTTCTAACTTTGGGGCCTCTTCCACACTTGGTCGAAATTTTGTTGTGGCACTTGGAATTGACAAGAACGAGTTCCTCGGATACAGTGTTGTGGCCTCAAGCTCGGCAACCACCTCTCTAAGGCTCGGCAACATTATGAATGACTCGGCATAAAGGGCTGCCGTGGCACTTTCTTGCTCGGCATGATTGCATGGCTCGGCCTCCTCTTGCACGGCATGGCTTGGCTTGGTTCTCTTCATAACTCGTTCTCCCCTCTTGTCAAATCCGACCCCTTGCTCAATCGCTAATTGCTATGCGTCGAGCGAGGTCGACATAACTTGCTCGACCTCCTCCAAAACATCAATGGCACAACCCTCCTTCAAATCAACATTGGGAAATCTCATGGCGTCAAACACATTGAACTTTATCACTTCACCATCAAATTCCATAGTTAGGTTGCCCTCGGCCACATCTATCTTTGTGCGTGCGGTCCTCATGAATGGTCGCCCTAAAAGCAATTGAGTGTTGTTGACCGGCGAATCCTCCATCTCAACCACATAAAAATCGGCGGGGAATATCAATTGGTTGACTTGCACCAACACATCCTCTACATAGCCTTCCGGATATTTGCTTGAGCGATCCGCAAGTTGAATGATGACATTATCCTTCTTGAGAGGCCCTATACTCAACGTTTGATACACATTGAGTGGCATGACATTGATCGATGCTCCCAAATCCAACATAACATCATCGAAACGTGTATTGCCTATGACACAAGGCACATTGAAGCTCCCCGGATCCTTCATCTTTGGTGGCAACTTCCTTTGAATAACGGCCGACACCGTCTCGCTCATTGTTACCACACGAGTCTCTCTAGTATGCCTCCTCGCCGTGCAAAGCTCCTTTAAAAATTTAGCATACTTCGGCACTTGCTTAATGCACTCCAACAAAGGAATGTTGACTTGCACTTTCCGGAAAATCTCCAATACCTCTTCATCAGATTTATCTTTCTTTGTTCTAGCAAAACGTGAAGGGAATGGGGCACTAGATGATGGCACTCCTCCCTTTACATGATTGCCGGCTACACCTTGCTTCTCGGCAGAATTCTCCTTGCCGGTTGCAGCCCTCTCGTTCTCGGCATCATCCCTCTTGGCATGGTGGTTGTTGCCGGCAGCATTGTGCTCGGCTATGCTTTCCTCGGCTTCCTCAATATGGCTGCCGGCAATGTTAGGTCCGGCAGCCCTCTCGTTCTCCTCAATGCCCTTGAAAGTCACTCGCTTCTTCTTAGGACTTGTCGGAGGAAACAACTCTCTTCCGCTACGAGTTTGAATCACTTTGGCTTGCTCGTTCCTTGGATTGGGAATTGTATTGCTTGGCAACTTCCCTTGCTCATTAAACCTTCCCATAAAATCCACTACTTGTCCCATTTGAGTCTTGAGCTCACCAATGTCCTTTTGATGATTTTGTTGTCCCGCGAGTAATGCTTGAGTAGCACTTGACAAAGATTGAATTAAAGCATCATAGTTAGGGTTGCTCGGTGCGGCTTGCACTTGGCTCGGCCCTCCTTGGCTTTGGTACGGCACAGCTTGTTGTTGGTTCGGCAATGCCCCAAATTGTCCTTGGTTCGGTTGATAAGGTTGCCGAGGCACAAATGGTGGCCTCGGTGCAAATGGCGCTCCTCCCTCTCTCGGTTGCATAGGTGCCCTAAGCACGTTGTCATTATTTGCCCATCGAAAGTTCGGATGATTATTGAACCTTGGATTGAAATTTCCAAAACGTTGGCCTCCTTGAAAACCAATTGCATTGCACTCCTCAACTCCCTCATTAACTCCAAATTGAGGGCATTGTTCGGTCTCATGGCCCTCGGTGCAAATTCCACAAACACTAGCACGCTTCTTCATCAAATTACTCACCAAGTCGGTGAGCTTGTCCACTTTCTCCTCTAACTTTGAGCTCGAAGACGTCTCATGCACTTTTTCATTCCTTTGCACATTCCCTCGTGCCATGCCAAATTGTTGGTTGTTCAATGCACGAACTTCCAACAAACTTCTTGCCGCACCGGCGTTCAACTCCAAAAAGCTACCTCCCGCGGCCGAGTCGAGAAACTCTCTCTCCATGACACGCAATCCCTCATAGAAATATTGTAGCAAGAGTCCATCGCTAATACCATGCGATGGACACAAAGAAACTAGGGACTTGAACCTCTTGTAGTAGTCGAAGAAAGTCTCATCTCCGGCTTGCTTCACACTTGTAATTTGCTTCCTCAGATCAGTGATACGTGAAGCAGGAAAGTACTTGAGCAAAAACTCATCCATCATAGTACTCCACGAAACAATGCGACCACTAGGCACCTCAAACAACCACTCCTTCGCTTGATCTTCTAAAGAAAACGGAAAAGCCTTCATTTTGAAGTGTTGCAAATCGGTCCCTCTTGGGCACATAGACTCCGTGGTGAAGTTAAACCACTGCAGATGCTTGTTAGGGTCCTCACTCGGCATCCCATAAAACGACTTCAGCTTATGGAGGAATCCACTCCTCAATTCAATCTCTCCAGTCTTGTCAGTTTCCAAGGGAGGATAAGTAATATTAGAAGGAGCAACCCCAGCTCCAGCAACATGACCATTCTGTGATCTGATTGATGCCATGATCTCTTCTTCTTCTTCTAATTCGGCAAAGGCCTCAAATTCTGGGTTCTGAAGATCACAAGACGATGACACAAAAGAAGGTGAGCTCGGTCCTGATGATGATACTGACGGCACAATAGGGGAGGATGGCAAGGATGATGACACTGATGAACTGGTTGGTGACGATGGTGGTAATGGCACAAAACGAGCAATAGCGAGTTCTTGGTCTAAACGTTGCAAACGGCCTTGAAGATCTCTTGTCCAAATACTAGATTCAGACATGCATTATTTCTGAAATTTGCAATATTTAAACAAGTTAGAACCTCGTAAAGAAATAGAAGACAAGAATATACATCATTACAAGCCACGGCATTGGCGATTACACACAAATTTCAACAATGATACACAAGACACAATCGGCAAGCCATAAATACACACGGCAAAATCACACAAACAATCGGCAACACAAGCAAATTTCGGCAAAGCATCAATATAATTCGGCAATAAGGGATCAAAAAAATCGAAAAGTTCATGAGCATGTAATCGCTAAGTCTAATTTCTTTTAAATTTGTTCTAACTCTCGAAGTACGTGGAGCAGAGGAGATAACGGTGCAATGGACTGATACAGCCCCCGGTAGTATCATGCTTAATCCGATATACCTCAAGAGTTTGAACCACACAAAATGTTTTATCTTCGAAGAAAATAGGCCACATATGTCAAGTTATGTTCTAGCGTCTAAAGTGAGGTGATGCTTCGGCACAAGCTGTCGACTAGGTCGTGCGGATTTTACGTTTCAAAGGTCATTACAATCACGGAGGGCGAACCCCCTACAGGAACCAGGCAGGACTCGTTGTTGGACACCACGGAGGGCGAACCCCCTATCGACTCACTCACCGAGAATGAACATCAGTCTATGGGCCTTGAGATCCAGTTAAACAAACCTGAGAACCATATCTATGATAATAACTTCCCCATACTTTGTAAAACAAACACGGATCCCTAGCAGTCTACAAGTGTTGATTAAAACCGCCCTCAACCTCATGGAAGTAATACTATTACCGAAGAAACGCTTATATGCGTGGGGGGGAAGTATCCCGCGTTTCCCAATCTACATAGAAACGGCCTCCGACATAGCACCATTCACATGAAGGGTTTTGGTTATGATCAACAAAAGTGGCTTCACCTACATGTTACACTTTAGAAACTACAATAAACTCAAACATACACAACACTATCAACTCCCTAGAAATTAAACTAAGTGACTACCAACATACATCAATATATCATGCAACTTTCGAAATTTAAACTTTACATGCTGAAGCATATTTCTACTTAACAAAATCCCAAAATAAACTTAAAATTTACAACTTTACAACTGCACAACAAAAATTTCCAGCAACATTATATACACAACAAATTCATAAAACAAGCTTTTATAATCCCCGGCAACGGCGCCAAAAATTGATGTGAACCAAAGCTCACATGCAATAATAACCCTACAAAAATATCGTTAGTAGTATGAGCAAGTAGGGATCGTTCTAGGCCGGGGATTAAGGGTACCTGAGATATGAAATTGTTAGACAAACATATATACATATATACATCACAAACGTCACATATGGGGGTAATAATAGGATCGGCAGCAATGCTGCTCCTACACTAGGCTCGGCAATAAAAACAGAAAATAAATCCTAGGCTACTATATACAAGTGATCATCATCTCTCACACAAAACAGTTCACATAAAAGACTCTTTAACAAGGCAAATTGCATGCAAGAAAGTAAGAAACAAGTATTTAGCATGTTCAAGACCAAAATTAGTTTCGACACAATTAGAGCCTCCAGCAGTTTTCCAATTGTTAGACTTCTTAAATTCTTAGAAACTACTCCAGCGTATGACTTCTAAGGTGATGCTAATCCGGTTTTACGCGTTTTAACATTTAAGCATATGAGTCTTAATCGAAGACAAGCAAACAAGTAAGGTTGTCATTCTTCTTATTTAACTTGCAAGTTCTAAGGTTTATTAGACCTAGGTGAGCAACACAAAACAAACTACTCCAGCGTATGACTTATCCGTGTTACTCTATCACATGAAACCTAGCACTTAGAATTACATGCTAATCATAACTAGTGTGTCGGTTTATTTGCCCTAACCTTAGTTCTAACCAATTTTAAGTTTAAACATGCGAAATACCACTGCCCTAATTATCGATGCATACAAAACACACAAGTTAAAATTCAGTAAAACCATGCACAACACATCATATTCGGTTTATACAAAGTTTCAAGAAAAACCAAGAATCGAAACAAGTTCGTACAAAACAACCAAACATAAATAAATACAAAAGCCATAGGGGAATGGATCACACTTTAAGAACCTTGAAGACTCCTCAAAATGACTAGATGGATCGGCTGCTACTCCTTGGTGTTCGGCAAGAACAGAAATCGGCAGGAAACCAAGGTGGAAGGGATTCGGCAATATGGTGGTGGTGATGATGGTTCGGCTAGGGTATTTAGGTATTGGTGTTTTGGAAGACTTGGTAGAGCTTTAGGCTAGTGTATTATGATTGAGATGAGATGGCTTTTCTGTAGAAAAAGTGGGGGTTTATATAGGAGAGGGGTGCCGGCAATCCCTTAAGCCAAAAGGAATTCAGAAAACCTAGTTCAATAAGGTTTTGCAACCTTCCTTTCTTAGTCCAATTAGGTTTTCTTTTCTGAATTTTTCTTCAAGGCTTGGGCTTCACATCTTCATGGACTTCTTATATGGTCTTGGACTGAAATTGATAAACTTTGATCCACCAAAAATGCATCACATTGCCGGCAGCCTGAAGTTGCACCCGATCTGCCTCAAATCGGCAGCTTCTCCTAGTTTGACTAGGAGACTTGATTTCTTCATGTTTTTCTTTGATGCCATGGCCAAGTGTCGTCCTTCTTCCTTCTATATGCTTGGGATGTCTTCACAAATGCTCTTGTACATCATATGGTCCATCAAAATGAAGCACTTGTGAAAAGGAAGCAATCAGTCCCTGGAATCGGCAACTTTGACCTTGTCGCAGTAAATCCAGCATATCTCCACCTTCGGAGCTCCGATTGATACGATTCCAAATGTCACGTAAACTAGACACATATGGCCATCTCCCCATGAAATATCTCGGCCAAATTCCATGCAAGTCGTCGGGAATGGAGATTCGAAGTTGGGGCAAAGTCCCAGGAAAATCCTGTAGCCCCTGGATTGGAATGTTCGGACTGCCCTTTTGCAGCCAAGTTTTGGGTGACTTCCCGAACTCCGATTAATCTGAAATTTTAACACAGCATTCCTCAACATATGAATATTAAGCACAAAAAATTTCATAGAATTCGGACAAGGATAGATCATAAATTTGCTCATCTCAAAATCACGAAAAAGACATATTTTGCAATATTTTCCAGATTTCTCAAACTTAGTCATTTTTCGGATTCTTAACCATTTTTCACCAAAACTCTACCAAATGGACACTAACTACATTACGACTCTATCTTAGACAAATAAGGGTTAAACAAAGCATAAACGAGGGCATAAACATGTAATATCGTCGCACATTGTGCTCCTATCAGTATTTAATCTTAACGGTGATATCTGACGGTTGAAATAGATTTTTCAAACTTTTACATTCAAAATCGGAACATATGCACTAATGTTGCTTAACTTGTTTACTGAGTGTTTAAGTGAATGTATAGTTTCAAATAGTTACTATACGTACACTCTTCAAATGCAAATATGTCGTCAAATAAGATATGACCGAAATAATGAAATACGTCTACGGTTGAAAAATGACAAGATTCCGATAAAATCTGTGTGCCGAATGTTGCGGTTAACTGTTTTTTACTTCCGTTTTCCTATGGGTAGCCTGACGTTCGGTAAATATTTTGAGGAAAATTTTTATACGAGTAGTTGCGTCTCATCGATTTGAAACTATTATCTGTTGAAGATCAGGTCAAAAAACGTCATTTAGACAGGCCAATTACCATTTCTAAGCGTTTAAAGCGTTGACTCACCCGGTTGACCGTCCCGATCGAGCCTTTAACGTTGTCAGATGTAGTTGGATTTTTTTTTTATACATGTATTTAATCTTAACGGTGATATCTGACGGTTGGAATAGATTTTCCAAACTTTTACATTCAAAATCGGAACATATGCACTAATGTTGCTTAACTTGTTTACTAAGTGTTTAAGTGAATGTATAGTTTCAAATAGTTACTATACGTACACTCTTCAAATGCAAATATGTCGTCAAATAAGATATGACCGAAATAATGAAATACGTCTACGGTTGAAAAATGACAAGATTCCGACAAAATCTGTGTGCCGAATGTTGCGGTTAACTGTTTTTTTCTTCCGTTTTCCTATGGGTAGCCTGACGTTTGGTAAATATTTTGAGGAAAATTTTTAAACGATTAGTTGCGTCTCATCGATTTGAAACTATTATCTGTTGAAAGTCAGGCAAAAAACCGTCGTCTAACTAGACTAATTTCCGTTTTAAAGCGTTTAGAGGTTTGACTTAGTGGATTGACCAACAGTTTAGTCGACGAAAATTATATGTCGTCGGCTAAACTCTTGCGATCCGCTTATTGTCCGCCGTTGGATGGCTCAGATCCAACGACTGCTGATTTTCCAAAGTATAGCCGACGAAATATTTGAATTCGTCGGCTAAACTCTTGCGATCCGCGCCTTTTCATTGTCCACCGTTGGATGGCTCAGATCAGACGGCTGCTGATCTCCTAAAGTATAGCCGACGACATTCAAAGAATAGCCAACGACATTCAAAGTATAGCCGACGATGTTAAAGTTTTCGTCGGCTATAGTTAAGAATAGCCGACGAAATCTTTTTTAATCGTCGGCTATTCTTTCGGGTATAAATCAGAAACTGTCAAACCCTAGCCGACTTTTTCCCCTCTTCCTCCTCCTCCTCCTCCTTCCCCTCCGCCTTCCCCTCCTTGTCCGACCTCATTCCCCTCCTCCTCCGAGCTGGTTAATTTTTTTTTTTTTCAATTTAGTTATATATAAATTGTTATATATTTAATTTTAATTATATAAATTGTTATATATTTGTTAATAAATTTAATTTTAACAAATTGTTATATATTTGTTATATATTTTATTTTAATTATATAAATTGTTATATTATAAATTGTTATATATTTGTTGTATATTTAATTTTAATTATATAAATTGTTATATATTTGTTATAATTTAGGTATATAAATTGTTATATATTTAATTGTAATTATATAAATTTTTATATAATAAATTGTTATATATTTGTTATATATTTAATTTTAATTATATAAATCGTTATATATTTTTGTTAATATATAAATGGTTATTTGTATTTATATATATGTTAATAATGAAATATAGTTATATTTGTATATAAATAGTTATATTTAGGTTAATGGTTAGTATTATTTAAAATTAGTACAAATTTAAATATTAATTTGTTAGTATGTTTTGAAATATGTTAGTATTATTGGTTATTATATTAATTAGAATTTGTTATTTAATGTAATATAATTTAATATTAATTAATGTATTAATGCCTCAAGCTGCAGATGGCCGATGCATTCAGACAGTTCTTCGGAGGCCGTCGTTCCAGAGCCAGGGGTTCTGGAAGTTCCGCCGGTTCCGCAGAGTCCAATAGGACTCTTAGCCAGCCTGAGAGGACCACCACCCAGCCGCGGAGGAGTGTGGATTCATCCCAGCCGCAGAGGCCTGTGGATTCATCCCAGCCGCGGAGGAGTGTGAGTTCTCGGCACCAGACCCTTCTCTAGGTGGGGCGGCCGTCGAGCAGTTCACGTCCCCCTGTCGGGCCAGATGCTCAGAGGTTCAGTAAGCAGCTATTTCAGGACGAGATAGCTGCAGATGTTCCTCAGGTCCGTATGCCTGAGGTTCATCGGGAGCCGATGACGAGTCCGACGACGTCTGCTGCTGACTCGACTGAGGGGCCTACTCTCCCAAATCAGCTCTACCTCCCGTACAACATTCATGCGATACCCGAAGTCGACTTTCGAGGTGTGCCCATATGGCCTGCTATGCCTCAGTACGTGAGTGCTGCGGAGGCATACCAGCAGCAGCCATTTGAGAATCCTGACCTCCTGATTTCGGTGAGGAGAAAAGGAAAGTCGACAGACGAGTCATCCAGTTCAGGTAACATTTGATTTTATTAATTAAATGTTTTATTAAAATTAACGCACTAATATTTAATTTTATTAACCAATCGTCGTTTATGTGATAGGGACAGCCGCTAGCAGTTCAACGAGGAATACGAGAGGTGTCATATGTTTTGACACGCTCAGGAGAACTGTTGACAGCAGCGGGAGGATCCGGATCAATGAACCTCCTAATCAGGAGGTTCAGGGGAAAAAACGCCGCGACTACACGGGTTGCGTGGGGGCACTGATTAGGGACAGAGTCCCTATGTTGTGGACCCGGTGGGCTGATGTGCCCGAAGAGTTCAAGAGGGAGGTGAACAACGCCGCGTCGGTAAGTAATTTAAAAAATTTAATTTATTTTACGTAATATTTAATAATTTTCGGTATTGTTATAATTGTAAAACTAATAAAATATTATCTTTCAGACATACTTCGAGATTGCAGAACATAAGCAGCATTGGGCGGACGCGATGCAGTCGTTGAGGTACGTTGGGAATTCCTTATCTTATAATTTGAAATATTTTATGATATTAATAATATTTCTAATGCACTTTTGTTTTTTCCTTAGGTTCAAAGAGTGGAAGAACGAGCTCCGTTCCCACTTTAACCAATACGACAACCGTGGTCGTATGGGTACTCCCAGAGAGTTCATGTTCAGGGAGTACGAGTGGCGTTGGTTGAAGATAGTAGACTTCAATAACCCACTTATGCAGGTAAATACTAAACTTAACTATAAATGTTTATTTTGTTAAAATTTTAATTATTAGTTTAATTATTTTATAATTATTACACTAAATTTTTTTGATACATTTTTATAATATTTTATTATTTGTTTGAAGCAACGGTCTCGGGTAAACTCGGCGAACCGCCGCCGTAATACAACCCCCCATCATGGTGGTTCTAGGTCGTTTGCATAATATCAGGAGGAGGCGCTTAGAGATCATCCTGATAGCAACCTGTACGTGGAGACGTTCAAGATCGCTTATCCACAAGCGACAGAACAGCTCGTAAGTCGTTGATTACGATTTTAAAATTTTAATTATTAATTTTACTTAATTATATATTTGTTAGAATATTAATTATTTTTTTTTCCCCGTTCAATTAGGAGAGGGTGAACCGGGCCAAAGAAGAGGTGTTCCAGCAAGTAGTTCGGGAGACACAACCGAACATTTCAGAGGCAGATCTGGAAGAAGCCCTGCGCCAGGTCGACCGATCGAATGTCCAAACGGCAGCGAGGATGTTCGACGCAGCCTTCCCACACCGGTCAAACCAATACTACTGCCGGGGTTTGGGAAGTTCTGGAATAGGGCTCCTGAAGACCACTAAGGGAGGTCAAAAGAAGGGAGGCGGGGACAGCCAACAGATGAGGGGGGAAGTGCAGAGATTGGCCGCAAGATTGGCGGCCGAGTCCCATAGATCACAGGAGCTACGCCGCAGAACACAGCAGTATCGTTTGGATTTGGCCAGTTGGCATGCTGAATGCGACAGAGTTCGGCAACACAACTACGCCGCCCAACAAAACTGGTGGTGTGATATGTTCGCGGCACAACAACAAGCCCTTGAACCCCCGCCCCCGTTTCAGCCGTTAGTTGAACCTCCAATGCCTCAACCTCCCGATGATGACGAGCAGGATGCTGGGGATGACGTGGTGGACTTTAGTGCTTTAGGTGATGATTAGGGTTATATTTTATGTATATTGGAACAAATTAAATAATAAATCATTTAGACTTGTTTCTTGTTGGTGCAAATGCATGGATTGTCTTTGTGATTTGCAGGTTGCTTGGAATTGTAATTTAGAAATTAATTTAATTTTTTTCCCCCAAATGTAAGAATAGCCGACGATATTGGCATTATTTCGTCGGCTATAAGCACTATAGCCGACGATTTTTACCAATTTTCGTCGGCTATAACTTCTATAGCCGACGAAAATGACATTATTTCGTCGGCTATAACTAATTAATGCCTATTAAAATATTAATATATTCTGACGAAATAACCGATGAAATAGATGAAATCGTCGGTTATATTTCAGAACAAATAGCCGACGAATTTCGTCGGCTATAGTTTACGATATCGTCGGCCATGCTCGAGCATAGCCGACGAATTTCGTCAGATATTTTTCTCAGGTTTGGTCGACAAAATTAATTTTCGTCGGCACTGTCGTCGGCCATACCCGAGAATAGCCGACGATTTCGTTATTTTCGTCGGCACTGTCGTCAGCCATATCCAACACCAGGCTCAGCACTGACACCGCCACCAGCCTCGCCTAGGAGTCGCCGGCGACGACGATCGAAGTGATACGGCTGAAATTAGCCTCACAATTAACCTTGTAAAAATGTCATCGTTAGTATAGGTAAGCAAAGATCGTTCAATCCGGGGATTGTAGGGTACCCTAAACTATTAAGGTAATAAAATGGGGAGTTTTGAAAGTTTTTACCTAATATGCCTACTGCCCTAATTTAAATCTAAATTATATATATACAAATGATCAACTTCTCCACACAAAACAAAACACAAATTCGCTCAAGAACACATACAAACGCATGCACATGAACAAGGCAGCAAATCTGATTCATCCTAGGTTTATTCAATTCCAATTCTAATTAGAGCCCTTCGCGGTTCATCTAATCGTTAAGACTTCAAAAGTATTTAGAATTAACTTCGCGTATAATCATAAACATGATGCTAATCGGTTTAAAGACACTTCGCGTACAAATTAAACACAAAGAGCACATAAGCACAATAAGCCGAATTGGAGACATGCAACAAGTATGGCGTCACCTCACCTTTTAACATGTAAATTTTCAGAGTTATTACAGCCTTAATTAAATAACCTAGACCACAACAACTTCGCGTATGATGCAATTTAGATTATTTTGGTGTATGAAATCGGCACCTAAGGTACTGCCATGGCCAAGGCAACCCTCAAGCACACGATTTGTGATGCTCGAACTCATGAAAATAAATCAAAGATTCACACGAAAATATTCTGCCATATTCAAAGACACGAATCACTACATGTTTAAGTTTGTACAACCATTACATAGAAATCCAATGAAACCGAAATCCATGCTTGATAAACGAAACCAAAATCGAAACAATATTCATTACAAAAATTGTAAATTTACAGAAATAATACAAAGCCATGAGAGGATGAATCACACTTTGAAGACTTTCGGCAAAGGGTGGTGAAATCGGATGGAGGCTTAGGTATGGTGCAATATTTTGGAGGTGGTGATGGTATTTTTGGCTTGTATTTTTCTGTATGAACCTTGGAGGAATTTTGGCAGAATTTTGGCATGGTTTTTGTTAAGGAAATGATGCTCAATTCTGTTATGGACAATTCCTATTTATAGAGGAGCAAATGTTGGTTTTTGTCGATCATGCCCTTCACCATTTGGACGGATAAGATTGCACAGCTCAACTTTCTCATAATGGTGTCACTTATGGCCTTCATTTCACATAATGGGCTGCTCATTTAAATTTCAAAACTGAAACGTAACGCTTATGAGGCTTCTTCAATTCCTTTATGTCTCTCTTTTATTTCAGCCTTCATTGCTTAGTCAAAATTCATAATACACATTAAGTCTTCATATTTCCCTACAAACAAGAAGGAGAAAATCATAATTATTTTAGAGAATATAAAGAGAATTAAAAAAATAATTTCAGATTAATGCACTTTCTCTTTAAGCTCAAGCTCATGGGTCTAGACCCAAATCCATCTCAACATACCTTATCCAATTAGGATTCTTCATGAATTCTGCATTTTCTTTCTAGTTCACACCAAACACTCTACAAGACTCTCAAAATGACTCAATGACTCAAAAACACAAAACAAAGGGAAAGGCAAGACTAAAATGGGATATATACTCATTAATATCGTCACACTTTGCGCTCCTATCACCAAGATCCGTTGAGCAAAATGGCGGCGTCGGACCGACTAAGCTTCTGGAAGCCACAGGCGGCGACGGCGCTGGAGGAAGAGGCGTCACAGACCCAGGACTTGTGGTAATTGAGGGAGGAGGTGTTGTCGATGTCCGCAGTGACGTCCCAGACGACGCCGTGGAGGTGGGAGAGGCAGGAGTTGCGATGGTTCTGGAAGATGACGACTGAGGAGACAGAGGTGACGAAGTTGGTGACGGAAGGGAAGTAAGGGGTGAGGTGGACGCCGATGGCGAGAGTGATGAAGAGGGCGCCGCTGAAGAAGAGCATCTTGTTGCGGCTGAGATGATAACCGGCCATGCCCATCGGAACTCGAACCACCATGCAAGCCGCCACTGCTCCCAATCCAACTGCTCTGATCTCCCTCTCTCTCTCTCTCTCTCTCTCTCTCTCTTAATTTGAATTTGAATTTTGGAGAACCAGTTTGAATTCGTGGATTTGGATTTTGTATGTATGTGCGGTTTTGCTTGTGATTTGAATTTTGTTTTGGTGAATTTTGAGCTTGAATCTGTGTTTTTTCTGTGAATTTGCTTGAGAAATGATGGAGTTCTGAAGAATCGGAGCTTCGATTTGAATTTTCTAAACTTCGTTTAAATTTCGAAGCTGAATCACGATCTTCGTGTGAATTTTGATCTTTGAGCTTGACCTCGATTTGGATTTTGATCTTGTATCTCTGTGTGGATTTTGTTACCGCGGATCTGAGCTTAGCTCGTACATGAATGTAATAGAGAAACGGTAAGAACAAATGCTTCAAACTTCCTAATAGTTGAGATTAGTACCTGGTGTATATGCTTGAAGAATCGCAACTCACAATGTGCATTTCTTTAAAGGCTTCTGTTAGTATGTTAGACAGAATAGGTACAAGGTAGTTACATAAATATGATAGTTACTAAGAGAGTTATTAAGGTAGTTACACATAATAGTTACAAAGTTGATAGTCACTCAAATAATTACTAACATAGTTACACAAAATAGTTTCTTAAAAAGATAGTTATTAAGATAGTTAATAACATAGTTACACAGAATATATACTCAGATGATAGTTACTAAGACAGTTACATAGAATAGTTTACTCAGATAATAGTTACTAAGGATGTTACACAGAATAGTTTACTCAGATGATAGTTACGTAACATAGTTACACAAAATAGTTTACTCAGATGATAGTTACAAAGGTAGTTACACAGATAGTTACAAAATTGATAGTTACTAAGGTAGTTACACAGATAGTTACAAAATTAATAGTTACTAACATAGTTACACAGAATTGTTTACTCAGATGATAGTACTAAGATAGTTACTAAAGTACTTATACAGATAGTTACAAAACTGATAGTTACTAACATAGTTACAAAGAATAGTTTACTCAGATTATAGTTACTAAGATAGTTACTAAGGTAGTTACACAGAATAGGTACAAGGATGATAGTTACTAAGGTAGTTATACAAATAGTTAAAAGTTGATAGTTACTAAGATAGTTACTAACATAGTTACACAGAATAGTTTACTCAGATGATAGTTACTAAGATAGTTACTAAGGTAGTTCCACAGAATAGTTACAAGGATGATAGTTACTAAAGTAGTTACACAGATTGTTACAAAATTGATAGTTACTAAGATAGTTACCAACATAGTTATAAATAATAGTTTACTCATGTTTCTATCAGAATCCGGAGACTCACAGAGATCGATGGATCTTGGTGTGATTCCTTCCTGCAGATCCTGCTAACTAAGGGAATACCGTGCTGGCCGGCTTATTCCGCTCTGATGCGTAAGTAAGTATAGTAGGGATAAGCTGATAACTTAAGCGGGAATGAGTAGTTGAAGTATTGATTACCTATTAATGAAGGTAGCTGGGGCTCATTTATAGGCGGCCGGGTGTGAGGACTGGTCTCACCCTTCGATTTGGGACTGACCCCCTTATGCATATATTATGGGGCTGCTTTAGTCCTCAGTTTAGCAGGCTGGAGCCCCCGGTCCCCTGGCCCTAGTCACAAGTAAGACCTGCTGGGCCGCGGGTCCGAACGTCCGTGCCTCCCCGGACTGGGTCCGGGAGTCCTCGTAGCGGGTTTGGGGGCCTCGGTAGCCTCTCTCTGGCAACTATCAACAAGTCCCCCAAGTTCCCGGTCAAGTGTAATCTTGAATGAGGACTTAAATTTGTCTTGTCTTGCAGGCCCACGGACCCGTTGGGATCTGAACCCACCGGTGGCCCAGTCCCCCAAGTCCGCGTTTAAGATTAGACTTGGCTGGGCATTCAAATAAACCTATTGTGATGACGCACAATAGTTCGAGTGCATGTTTATGATGTACATGCAGATAGTTGTATACATGTATAAGATGTGATGCATGGGATGATGATAATGTAGCGTTGAAATCCGCCATGCCATGCTATGCCCCGGGAAAATCGGGTGAGTATAGTGCATGTGTCGAATGATAGTGTGGCGTTGAAATCCGCCATGCCATGCTATGCTTCGGGAAAACTGGGTGAGTATAGTGCATGGGTGGAACGAGTCCCCTCTACGGTCAGCGGGTGTATTAGATGCGGTGCCTTGATGTTTGGCAGATTGGTAACAGTGGGAAATGTGTCCTGTGTTAGAGGAGTTCCCGGTGGGGTGGCTTGGCCATGTGTGGACATTGGCCGCCGTCCCCAAACTTTTCACAGCCTTTGCTCTAACGGGCGTGAAGTATGTGCAGAGTTTTTAGCCTACGGAAAAATTTGTCCTGTATGAGAGGAACGAATCTCTCAGGTTTATAAAGCCCGTTGGTATTTCTAACCATGAGTTAGTACTAGCCTGTCCATTGGGATAACTACGTTGGTGCAACCGGATATGCCGCAGGGATCTTCGAGTGATAACTCGGTACTGGTTGATCCGATGGGATATCGTAGCCAATTGGTCATTCTGGCTGAACCGTGGAATACTTTAGCCTTTAGTTGGTACATGCTCTACCCTGGGTATGTGTTTTTCCCGTTGGAATGCTTTTTTACCCGGTGGAATGCCTCAGCCGTTGGTACTGGCCTACCCGGTGGAATACCTCAGCCACTGGTGCTGGCCTACTCGGTGGAATGCCTTAGTCGTTTGTTGGAATTGGCTATAAGGAAGGTGGGGGAGGCTGGACGCCTCGATTTTATCCCCCTTCTCCTTCAACTACCCTCTACATGCGAGGCAGGTGGCTGACATGCATTTAAGGGAGTAGCCCATCAGTCCCATCTATTATGATGGCTCGAGAAGTTACCGATAATGGGGCACGTGTCACTAGGGGACGGATGGAGATGCGCGGTTCGGGTTTTTTTTTTCTTTTTGGGGGGAAACGATAGGGGACCTGTATATAAACCCCTCCCTTCTCGTGCATTCTTACTTTTGGCCAAGCATCAAAGAGAAAGCGTTGAAGAGAGATCGGAAGAAGGAGACTCTTGCTCTAACTGTTCTTCAGCTGTGTTTGCTCTAACTGTTCCTCAGCTGTGCTTGTTCACATATGATTGCCCGGTGTTTTCCCGTGATCGACTTTCCGTGGTCGTGCATATTAATCGGTATGTTCTGGCCTTCTCACTCTGAATTTACACCCTTTTTGTGGGTTGATTAGACTAGTTCCCTATTTTGTGTCGGTTTACTTTTGCTGGGGGATCCCGATTGTACGTTAATTAGCCGTTGGGACCGAGAATCTTCGGCTGATTTTCCTAGCTCCGCAATGGGACTGTGCTGATACACTGCCTGCTCCGTGCGGCCTCACGACCGTCGTTTTAGGTTGTGTTACTGATCGGCCGCCGGGTTTGATTTTCTTCTCTTAGTTCGCATGGATTCTAGGAGTTCCAGCAAAACCGTCGAACCGGCCCGTAGGCGACCGGTAACGGACGACCACCAGAGGATGGAAGATTGGCTTGCCTCCTCCTCCTCCGGGCGGGATGTTGTTGCCCGTTCGGGTAGTAAGGTATCATCGTTTGGGTCTTTAGGACCGGCGGATGAAATCCCTTGTGGTTTACCGGTGGGCACCACCCACATACCGAGTGGGCCTAGCCCACTTTACAGAATTGTGGACGGGGATGATACCTTGGTCTGTGACGAGCCAGAGCGCTCTTTAAATGCTACGGAGATTGAGGCCTTTCGGGCGAAGTGGAAGATTCCCGATGAGGTGAAGCTCCGGGCTTTGAATCCCGGTGAGTCGGCTTGAAACCCGGAGGAGGGTTGGGTTGGTATACATGAGGACCACTTACGCCATGGTTTTTCCCTCCCGCTGCCCAACTTTGCACAGTACCTGCTCAGCGCGCTTAGGATATCACCAGCGCAACTTCCTGGCAATCAGTGGAGGCAACTGCTAAGCCTAGGCTGCCTGTATTACTTCTGTGATATGAGCTATCCTACAGTGCACGAGTTTCGAGCTCTCTTCAGATTGACGTACTCGAAGAAGAGGAAATCCCGGGGGTGCTTTACATTTGCCTCCCGGGATTATAAGCCGATTATTACCCACCTACCTTCATGGCTTGCAAGGACTAGAGGAAGAAGGTGATTATGGCGGGGGAAAATGGCAGAAGAGGAGCCAAAGGTTTTGTGTACCCAGTGCATTCCAACCGATCGGTGACCAATCGTACGAGCTGTCCGACTTGGTGAGGGATAGGACAGCCCGTATTTTTGCCTGTTGGTTTGATCTGGAGCGGAGTTCGTACAACTTCATCTGCTGGGAAGTGCTGGAAAGATGCGATCTGGGGAGGCATCCCGGTGGGTATTAGGGAATGTTGTTACTGTGCCCACTCCGCTAGCTAGTTTTGTACTTTGTTTTTAACTCATACTATTGGCTTTCTGCAGGTGTACCTTCCCGGACGGTCATTCAACCCCACCACACTCTAACCATGGACAACCAAGAACTCGTCTTCCGATTGAGCGAGAAGGGAGAAGCTGCAGCGCGGACCACCGTGAACCAGGAAACCGGTGAGGCTACAGAGCACGAAGAAGCCGTGACTATGGAGGTCCCAGATGAGAGGTACCTTTTAAGACGGGTGAAGAATCCTGCTGCGGTAGGTCAGGCGATCTCTGGAGCGGTCGAGACTCTTGCTTGGCCTCCGAAGGTTCCGAGCGGAGCAGGAAAGATCCCCCGGAGGCTGGGACTTGTGCCGATCATTACCAAGTCTTCCTCTTTGGCTGCCCAATCTTCTTCCGGTCGTGTTGACCTGGGTGAGAAGAGAAGGAGGATCAGGGAGGCGGTCCCGGCTTCCATTCTTGTTACCTTTACTGGCCGGATGGCTGGGGAGAGCTTGGCCAAGAGGATGAAGCTAACCAACAGTTCCTCGGCCACTGCTAAAGGAAAAGCCTCTACGGCCCCCTGCTTTCCCGATCTGGGTCCAGACGTGCCGGTAGTCGAGAAAACTCCTATCAGGGAGGTGGTCACTGAATCTGGGTGCGTGGACAAACCGTTCGTCCAGAGCCTGCTCAGGGACATGAAGGGCATGTAGTTGGACAAGATCTGAGCTCTGGAAGACCGGCCAGAAGAGAGCCGGCAAAGGCCCCAGGAGATGGTCATCCAGGTGAGAGCGGTTTTGCTGGTGTTTTTTTTGTTTGTTTGTTGTTGTTATTTTTTTTTTTTTTTTTTGTGTTTCCAAGATTTCTGACTTTCTCCTTCTCCTATTGTTTTCTTACCAATGCCTGCCTACTTGTAGATGCTGTACAGCTTGTACCTGACAGATGCGAGTGAAGAGATACCGGAGCTGAAGAAGCAGGTGGCGGTTCTAACGAGCACCCGGGACTTCCTGGAGAGTTCAAGCTCTAGCGGGAGAAGGCCCAGCTGGAGGAGAAGGCCAGGAAGCAGGTGGCTAAGTTCGAGGACCAGGTCAAGACTCTTGAGGAGGAGAAGGCGAGTTTGGAGGAGGAGAGGGCCGAGCTAGAAGCTAAGTCGGAGGAGCTCCAGCAGCGAGCAGTGGCAGCCGCCATCTCTGCCCGCGAGGTGGCTGATGAGGACGAACCGGAGAGGTACCAGCGGTTTGTCGAAAAGTACCACCTAAGCGATGAGTTTCTTGCACTCCTGGAACAAGCTAGAGAAGCAGGGATCACAGATGCCTTCAACGAGTGGAGGGAGAAGGGTTATCTGGATACCTCTAAGATGTCGCTGACGCTGAAGAAGGTCGTCGGGGAGAGGAAGAAGGTTCTCCCCTAGCCGAATCGATAGGAGAAGAGGCAGCGGTTGTGGTGGAAGAAGCTACTGAGAAGACCGCTGCAGAGGGAGGGGAGCAGGCCACAACTCCTTAGTTTAGACTTCATACTTGCAAATTGCTCTTCTTTTTGTGGTTTTGTTTTGTTTTGTTTTTTTTATGCCTGCCGGTGGACGAACCCGCTTTACGCAATATTTTGCTATCAATGGAATGAACTTTTTGCATGTTTCAACTTGTTCCCGATTTGACTACTAGTGGTTTGGCTTTGAGCCTGCTTGAAAATAGAATTGGAATATACGACTTTTGATATTACACTGGTTGAACCATTGGAATGCCTAGCTAATTGTGTTGGAGAAATTAGCACTTTACTTTTGGGCTGACAAGATGTTGTGCCGCTGGACTCGTCATCGGAGCTTGAACTGGGGAAGACATTGGGCTTGAACGGGCGGTTAAGATTTCACCCGGTCCTACTAGCCTTGGTGTAGTGGGATATAGGCTCCCGGGAGAAGCTATGCGACTGGCATTCGGCATAGAAGGCTCCAGGATTGCAATGAGTGCTAAGTACCTGGGCGCGCTTTCCAGCTCCGGTCCCATGCAGTCTCTACCTGTCAGATTCTCCTTGATACCGCTGTAACTTACCGTTGCGAATTAGTCCCTCCACCGCTGTTTTTAAGGCAATGCAATCGTTCGTCCGGTGGGTGGCTTCGTCGTGGTAGGAGCAGTATTTACCGGTCTGCGCCCTGGTCATGTTCCCCTTTGTGTGCTTTCTCTTTGGTGGCGGGGGAATTATATTCCCACTCTCATAGAGGATATCCTCATAGGAAGAGGTTAAGATGGTGAAGACTTCTTGTCGTCCCGCTAGCATAAACGCCAGGGGGCGCTCTTGTAGGAGGGATTGGTAGGATGCGGGCCTTCGCCCTCCCTGGGAGTTTTCAAAATTGCCCTTCCGGCGCTGTTGTTTCCCCCAATTCCTAGCCTTTTTATTGGATGAGGCTCCTTGGTCTTGGCCATGCTGCCAATTCCTGTTTTCGTGCCGGGTGGGCTCCGACTCCTCCTGCTTTCTCTTATGCTGGCGGTTTCCATAAGTTTCGTGGTCCGCCTGGGCGTGTCTAATCGTCATTGCCATCAACTCTTCGTAACCCTGCGGGACCTCTACCCGCACGACATATGAAAACTGTCCGGGTCGCAGACCCTGCTTGTAAGCCATTTCCGCGATTCCCTTGTCCATATTCCTGACTCCAGCGGTGGCTGTTTGCCAGCGGTTAACGAACGCTCTCAACTCTTCGGCATCTGCCTACCTGTAGTTGAAGAGAACCGTCGAATTCCGGGCCCCTTCGACCCTTAAGATGAACCGGCCAACGAATCTATCGGCCAACTGCTCGAACGCCTCTATGGAGTTTGCCGGTATCTCGTAAAACCAGCTGAGTGCCTCCCCGGATAGGGTTTCTTGGAATATGTTACAGCACATGGCGTCGGAATAACCCTTAGCACACGTTTGAGACCAAAAGCTGTCCAGATGCTGGTATGGAGAACCAGCCCCGGAGTATGTCATTTTCAGTCACTTTTGGGTGCCCGACTTTTCGGATTCCAATACTCGATGGGAGAAAGGTCTAAGCCGCTCGTTGAACCGCGCGCCTTCATGCCGTCTCGCAGCCTTCCGCTCGTTGGCCTCCATCTGGGCCTTCATGTCTGATACCGAGTCAGATAGTATTCGGAGTGCCCGTGCGGTCGGGCTCATGTCTTCGTCCTCGAACGAAACGCTTACCCACTGAGAGCTCGGCGCGCCCTCCCGTAGCGCCATATTGCCGCTCCCGCCGAGCCAATACCCTTTTCTCCTGACGATTATCCCACCTCTAGGGGTGGGAGCACTTTTAGCGGTGGTGCAAATGCCTTTGTCATTTTTTTCTCATTTTTCGGGTGTGGTTCTGATCGCTTTCTTTCTCATTTTTCAATCCAAAACATGTTAAAGTTTCAATTCTTTTTCTTTTATTGTTCAAGAAGTTTCGGAAGGAAGAGGCTGATTGAAACAGATTGTTCTTATAGTGATAAAATAGTTTGAAATTGAATAGACTTGAGTGGAAATTCTGCTTTCAGAAAAATATTATCTTACTAGTTATCTTACTAACTAGCTTACTAATTATCTTACTAACTATTATCTTAGTAACTACCTTAGTAACTATCTAAGTAAATATACAGGACAGAAAAGTTAGAATTTAAAATAGAAAGAAACTGAAAAAAAAAAAATGAAAAATGCATACCACAATGCAGCGTGCCGCTGCACTGCTCCACGGCAGCGTTTTGCTGCCGAAATAAACATCAACAATTTAAAAAAAGTAAGCTTTCAATAACAGTAAAACCAAAAAACAATCAATGTACATTTAAATATAAATTTTAATGTAAAACTTTCAAAAAAGTAGCTATCTTACTATGAAAAATAAAAATGGAGGACAAAAAATAAAGAGCTGAAAAATGAAAACAACTTAAGCAAGAATGAAAAATGACGGACACAATGCAGCATGCTGCTGCACCGCACCACGGCAGCATAAATATCAAAGTAACATTTTCTTTAACTATCTTACTAACTATCTAAGTAATAACTATCATCTTAGTAACTATCATCTTACTAACTATCTTACTAACTAGCTTAGTAACTATCTAAGTAACTATCATCTTACTAACTATCTTAGTAACTATCAATTTACTAACTATCTAAGTAACTATGAAAAAAAAATGGAGGACAGAAAAGCAAGAGCTGAAAATCGAAAGCAACTGAAGCAAGAATGAAAAATGAAGGACACAATGCAGTGTGCCGCTGCACCGCACCATGGCAGCGTAAATATCAAAGTAACATTTTCTGTAACTATCTTACTAACTATCATCTTAGTAACTATTATCTTACTAACTATCTTACTAACTAGCTTAGTAACTATCTAAGTAACTATTGTCACGCCCCAAATTTCGAATAATAAAAATTCGAATTCGGCGGTGTGAGAAATACAATTAAACTCAAATACTTAAAAGTTATTATACAAATAACTAAGTATAACAACTGCGTTCACTGCGTGGCACCAATACTCGAATTATTACATCATTAAAACATGAATGTACATATAGAGTCTCACACAAAAACTCACTATCAAACCCATGAAAGCTGCGCGTTGGTTAGACCAAAGGACATGACGACAAACTCAAAATGCTCATAACGAGTCCTGAAAGCGGTCTTGGGAATGTCCTGCTCTTTCACCCTCAACTGATGATAACCGGACCTCAAATCAATCTTAGAGAACACCACTTCTCCTCTAAGTTGATCAAACAAGTCATCAATCCTGGGCAAAGGATACTTGTTCTTGATGGTCACCTTTTTCAACTCCCGATAATCCACACACAGCCTGGACGAACCATCCTTCTTTTTAACAAACAACACCGGAGCGCCCCAGGGTGAAGTGCTGGGCCTAATAAATCCCTACAGAAATAGCCCCTCGATCTGAAGCTTTAACTCGTGGAGTTCATTTGGTCCCATCCGATACGGTGCCTTCGACACTGCCGCGGTACCAGGTACCATGTCAATGGTAAAATCTACTACTCTCTTAGAAGGTAACCCCGGTATTTCCTGGAATACATCCACATACTCTGAAACAACTCCAATATCCCCAATAGCGACCTCACTGCTCACAGACTCAATATGTGCCATAACACTCTCCAACATAGCATTATCTAACTTGAGGCAGCGATAACGAAACAGCGGTCACCCGGGAATACGAAAAGACACTACCATGCTATAGCAGTCAATCAAAGCATGATGCGGCCTCAACCAATCAACTCCCAAAATCACATCATAAGTGTGGTCAGGAAGCACAATCAAGGATGCGGAGAACTTTCTGCCTCCAATCACCACAGGGCATGCTTTACAAATCATACCAAGCTCCAAAGAAACACCCAAAGGTGATATGTCACACAAAGATCCAGCAAGAGACATAGGAACTAATCCTAACACCTCTACCACAGAACTAGATAATAAAGAATGAGATGCCCCCGTATCAAACAATACTCTAGCAAGGTAATTTAAAATAGATAAAGTACCTTCCACCCCTGCGCCTCGTTGACCAATAGCATACACCCTAGCTTGCCCTGCCGGCAACTGTCTCTGCTGGTTCAACTGCCCTCTAGGCTGGTTCTGAGGACACTCTCTAGAAATGTGCCCGGGCTGCTGGCAAGTGAAGCATACCCTAGGAGGCCTCTGCTGCGGGCATGCTGGAGCCACATGACCCAACTCGCCACATCTGAAGCATCGCACAGGCGCTACCTGTCTAATAGGTGCAGCTCTGATGGGTGCACCTGCCCACCTGGCTGGAGCCTGCAGAGCAGTCCGCTGCTTCTTCTATGGTCCCCCTCTATGTCCAGAACTACTGCTTCCAGCTACGGCCTTCCCCTTCCCTTGGGGATCTCTCGAGGTTACCAACTCATCATGATACACCTGGGTCTCTAACTCAACAGTCATGGCCTTCCTCGCCACTTGCTCAGCGGTAGGTAACTCCCAAGAAGCTACCAATCTCCTCAAGGAGGCCTTCAACCCCCGCTCAAATTTCCTGGCTAGACTCAACTCATCCCAGGGTCTCACAAACCAGTACAATCTGAATAACTCATCCTCGTATTCCCTGACCTCCAAGGTCCCCTGGACTATGGCAAGGAACTCCCTTTCCAACCGCTCAAGCACTGCGGACGGAAAGTACTTGTCTCTGAAGCGTCTCTCAAACTCCTCCCAAGTCATGGTGGTCACATTCACAGCCCGCTTCATGCCCTCCCACCAAACCTGGGCCTTACCCTTGAGAAGGAAGGAACCTATCCTCGTCTTCTCCAGCTCAGCACAAATAACCATCTCAAAACAGCTTTTCAAACTCCTGATCCACTGATCAGCTGCCATATGGTCTGTACCTCCAAGAAAAGGCTCCGCCTTCAGCTTCAGAACCTCCCTCAACAATGCAGAGGTGCGAATGGCATCCGCCATATCCACAACAGCTGAAACAGGCGGGACAGCAAATGCCACCTCCACCTCCTCCTCGTGGAACTCCTCAACGGGACGGTCTCTGCCTCTACTCCGTCTGGCCCTGCCTCGGCCTCTCGCTCTACCTCCCCTGTGATCCATCCTACAAAGCATGCCAACACTTGATTAATATTTGCATAAACTTAAACTGAAGTGTAAGTTAGACGCGGCATGCATTAATCAAGACCATAAAGCTAACCGGAAGAGCAAGGATCACCTAAACTCATTATAGAGACAACGCTCTATACTAGGACTCAACTCCCTACCCCTCACATACCCAGTGATATACCAATACGAGCAAGCATGATGGTAAGCCGCTGCAGTCGGACCATCTCTCGAAAGTACCAATTACCACCAAATATGCAACCCCACTCTCTGATACCAAACTGTCAAGCCCCAAATCTCGAATAATAAAAATTTGAACTCGGTGGTGGGAGAAATACAATTAAACTCAAATACTTAAAAGTTATTATACAAATAACTAAGTATAATAACTGAGTTCACTGCGTGGCACCAATACTCGAATTATTACATCATTAAAACATGAATGTAAAGATAGAGTCTCACACAAACACTCACTATCTAAAATAGAAAACAAGCTAAACCAAGAAGCACACCTCCTGGTTACCCAACTCAAACGCCGCCTCCTGGCTGCTGGTGAGCATATCCATGTGACTTTAGTAACTGTATAGTATCTATCAAGTAACAATGAGTGTAACTATCAAATTTGACAACAACAAAAAAGACAGTGCTATCCTCAGTAACTATCCAAGTAACTATCAAAGTAACTAGTAACTATCCAAGTAACTATCAAAGTATCTATCCAATTAACAATTCCAGTGAGTTCAAGACTGAGAAATATATGAGTAACTATCAAAGTAACGAGTAACTATCCGAGTAACTATCCGAGTAACTATCTGTTGATACACGAAAAATCATGCAATTAGTTACTATGCTGTCACGCGACAAAGACCATGCATATTCACGTAATTATGTAAAATCCTGTAGTTTATGTTCATTACTCAACTATAAATACGTCAAGCAAATACGCCCTACATGTGGACCCAAGCCACATCCACGCATTTTTGGGGCTTGCAGTTTTGGGTGTGGTGTGGAAGGTCACAGAAACGCACATGCTCATTCGTCGATTTAATATCGTCAGTGATTTCGGTTTTGGGCCCGAAATTCAAGCCCAACGAGTTAGATCGATGAATGAAATAGTGAAACTTGAGAATTTGAGACTGGGCCAGCCCTTCTCTTTCCTTTAAGCCCGAAAGCCCTTTTCTAACCCAACAACAACCCAGCAAAACATAAAACTCTTCCCTTCAAGCCTTCAAGCCTTCATGCCATTCAAGCAGAAACCCCCAAAATTCTCCTTTCTCAAACCCTAGAACCCAAATCGGCCATCCCTAAAATCCCTCAATTCTTCTTCACTGCGGTGTGTTTCCAGCTCCCACGCCAGGCCTGCTATGCAGAACTCCATTTGTGTCTAAATCACGCTCAAGATTGGCCTAATCACTCAAGCTGCAGGCTAATCCTGGCCTAGTTACCTCCCAATTCAAAGAACCTTCCTCAACATTTGGCGACTTCACTGGGGACTAGGTTGTGATTCAGACAATCTCATGCAATCCTTCAACCTCAGTATGCTTGTGTTGATCACAGGTTCTGTGGACGCAAGCAATAGGAGGCTATCTTCTGTTCATATGATCCACCACCGTTGTGTTTTTTGTTCCTTGTCTTTAACCCTGCAACCTTCGATTCTTTGCGATCGATTTTATCTTGTTTACAATGCAGGCTCTCTATACCAAAATACCAGTTGTTGTGTCATGCTTGTTTGAAACCAAATATGTCTTGTGTCTAAATCAATATAACTCTTCTTGCAATGCCTCTGTTTCAAGGAACAAACCAGAAGCTGTTTTGTTACTGCTGTATTACACCCCGCAACTTTAACAACTCAAGCCATGCCAATATGCTCTGAGACCTGTTAGCCTTACTTTGTCAAAAAGTTTTCTTTTCTTGTTGTAAGTGTTTTCCTAATTGGTACCCTTCTCTGTCATCACATGAGTCTTCAGCAATTTGTAGTCTCCAGCAATCTGTCATCCCAATTGGTTTTTACTGCTATAGCCATTTGTTTCATACCAAAAATCTTTGCTGTCAGTTTCTCACAAATCTGGAACTTTCAGTTTCAGTTCCTGCATTATGAACTTATAAATTTGTTCCTAGATCACATAAAACAGTTGTTGTTATGGCACATGCTTGATCAATCTTAATGATTGTTTCTTTACTATGGCAGCTTTGCAGAGATAAGCCTAACACTCATGCCATATGCGATTAAGAAAATTCATACTTAATGCATACAAGAAAATATTGTTTCTACTGCATATGCACTTATTATGTTTTGTGCTCAGCAAATCTCATAAAGGAAGCAGTTTTATTATTGCTGTAATACACCCTGCACCTGTAGTTCAAACAAGCAACTCAGGTTATATAAGCAAGCCTGATCATGCAAGTGTTGCAAAAATTTGGGAGGCTGCGTTCAATACAGGAAGACAGATCATAAGTCACCCCGCATTGGAGCAAGCAGCACAGTAGCAGAAGCTGCAGGCCTACTGCTGCACAAGCACCCCTGCACATGGAAGCCAGTACCTGGGGGCTGCGTTCAGAACATGAAGACAGATCATAAGACGCCCCGCATTGGAGCAAGCAACACAATAGCAGAAGCTGCAGGCCTACTGCTGCACAAGCACCCCTGCACATGGAAACCAGTACTTGGGGGCTGCGTTTAGAACTGGAAGACAGATCATAAGTCACCCTGCATTGGAGAAAGCAACACTTGTAGCCGTGAGGAGACAAGCCAGACTTATTATATCACTGAAATAGATGATGAGGTGGAGCCGCCACTTGCACAGACTCAGAAGAATCATCTGAGGAACTAGCCCCATCACTTGAATCATCACATATGTCAGAACTACCTCCCCGCATGTTTCTGCACAAACCCGTAGGCCTAGTGGAAACTGATGAATCAACTCCTCCTGCGAACCTGCTAACTAAGGGGAATACCGGGCGGGCCGGTTTTCTCCTCTCCGATGCCTAAGTTAGTACAGTTGGGATGAATAGATAACTTAAGCAAGAGTGATAAGCAGTTGGAGAGATCAGTTACCTATTAAAGAGGGTAGTTGAGGCCCTTATATAGGTGGTCGGGCATGGGGTCTGGTCTTACTCTTCGATGTGGGACTGGTTTCCATCTGTTCGTACACAAAGGAACAGCTTTGGTAGACGGTTCGGCAGGCTGGTGTCCCCGGTCCCCGGGCCCCTGGTCACAAGGTAGACTGCTGGGCCTTGGGTTCGGGTGCCGGTGATCCTGCTCCGGGCCTCAGTCCGGCCCCGGACGTACTGGCTGCGGGTCTGTGGGCCTGTGTAGCTCCTTTGTGGCTACTGTCAACACCGCATAACCTGCAAAAATGAAAACATGCCTCCTCTACACAAGCCACGCAACAAAACATAAAATCTAGTCATACATCAAGCACGATCCACAAGCCACGTAAGGAAAACTACTGCTGCAAAGTACTCGCAGCTATGGTTCACAATAGCAGCTGATGCTATGCAAAGAAGCTAGGGGATGCAATTCTTGCGATAACAGCGGTGTACATCAAGCATGTTGTATAAATCTTGAGTTATACTCAATCTGCATATGTATTCATTCTCATGAACTTAGGGGCTAAAGAGTGAAGGTTCAGTTCGTGGTCAAGATCGTTCACTTATGTCCATGCCGAAACAAAAACTTGATATGTTCATGCTTTACTGTACTTTAACAGTGTTCATACGTTGCTGCAATTTAGCAGTGTTCATGCTTTACTGCATTCTAGCAAGTGTTCATGCTTTACTGTACTTTAACAGTGTTCATGCTTTGCTGCAATTTAGCAGTGTTCATGCTTTGCTGCAATTTAGCAGTGTTCATGCTTTACTGCATTCTAGCAGTGTCATGCTTTCCTGCAATCTACAAGTCCTGAAAGAAAGCACTTATTGCTATAGTCAAATATTTCATTCCCATTGCCAAAATCAAGCTGTAGTAACACCTACTGCTATAATTTACCAAATATCATTACAAACATCCTCAAGCCAAAAAGATTACCCAATAGTTAAACCTTTCATTAAATCTCCTCCCAAAATCATTCTACTGCAGTAACCAAAATCCTAGTTCTGAACTTAAATTCTGAATAAGCCTGATGCCATCTACTACCAAAACCAAATCTTTCACTTCAGTAACCCAAGTACACAAGTTCGATTTCATAGCCAGATATGTTTATAATCAAAACCCCTATTGCAAATCTCCCAAGCCAATGCATCAAGTGTTAAAACAAACTCAGTTGATTGAAAACCAAGATCCTGTGTTACAAGCTTTGTGTAACCAAAGAAAACTCTAAATTTACAAAGCACGATACTCAAGCTAATATCATCACCAAGCCTAGTACATAAGTCTTCCTCAGTTGTTGTTCATGGCAAAAAAACTCACTTCACAACTGATGAACAATTCTTTCCAGTTAGTGAGTCTCCCGCAGCAGTCTTTTGGACCAGCATGCCTGAGCATATGACAAAAAGAGTTCCTAGTAGCTTCCTGTAGCTGATCTAACACAAAACTAGCACTGAGTCTCCAACCTAGATGTCTCACCATGCATACCTCCATATTAGAAGAGTCTCCTCAGTCTCTACTTCCTCAAACTCCCATGCTACTCAATGCGAGACCAAGCTTGTTAATCAATTCTTGCCTCTAACCTGCGCCTTTGTTGTCTGCAAATAAATTACAAAAGCTAGCTTCCCAAGCAAAGTTGAGTTACTAACTCTAGCACCACCAATTGCTGCCCCAGGAACATGATACTAAAGCCCAGGTGCATCATCTCTTTCATTGCAGATCGGTGATCCAGCGTACACAAAGCAAAATGATATATGTAGAAGAGCGTAGTGAAGAATGCAAAGCAAGCAACATGAAACCTTGATTATGTGAACTATGTCTATGTCTCTTCATAATTCACATAATCATGGGAGGTAAACACTACAATATTGTTCAAAAGACAATATCGCATGCTTACTCACTATGGTTACCCATGCAAAGACCAATACATTCCTTGCTGAGGCAGCCCGATCAATACATTCGCTTATAGCCCTTCATCAAGGTAGTGGCATAAGTACTTTGTAGGTTGCCCTCCTTCATTTGAGTTGCAGGTGAACCTCCCTGCAGCAGTCTTCTAAACTAGCAGGTCTGCGCATCTAACAAAAAAAAATGTTCCAAGCAGCTTCTTTCAGCTGATCCAACACGAACTAACACCGAGTCTTCAATTTATGATGTCTCACCATGCATGCCGAAGAATCTCCTCAATCTAGACTTCCCCAAGCTCCATGCTTTATAACACAAGACAAGCTCCTTTACCAGTTTTTGTCTCTGCCGTGCACTTTTTTCCCTGCAAAACAGTAAAGCATTATGTGCATACACATGCTAAGCCAAAAACACATGCAAGGATCATATAGTAGCATACAAAGAAGCAGATGCTCATGCAGAATTACATATGATACTCAAAGCAGACACCAAGCACATGCCAAAATCTTTATGTGTATATAAGAAGACAAAACAGGATTTCAATTACGCATCATACTTTCATCGCAGCTATACCTAGTCGCGGTGATGATGTCATGCAACTTTAATATGCAAAGCACATGCCAAAAATCATGCAAGCTCTCTCCCAAAACTCCTCAACCAATTGATTTCGAATACTATGCAGACTTCAAGGCCTGCAACCTAGCATGAGGGGATGCAAAGATTACTCAATCAAACTGCAGGCATTATTACTCAATCAAGCCAAAACTATTGAACAAGCAAGCAATACTCAAACGTGCAAAAATCATTAGAGCAAACAATTAACAATTATTCTAAACCAGCATGCATATAACCAGTAAGAAAGCAAATCGTTCCCTACAAATAGCAGTGGTTATATTTCCCTGCAGTTTTCCCCGTAGCTTTTTCTGCAGCTATCCTTTTCTCAACACCGATGTGGTTACATCGCCCTGCAATGGCATCATGCAGTCAAGCTAAATTCATCAGATCAAGCAATCATTACTCCATCAAGCCATCACTAGCCATCAGACCATGCAAACAAAATTCAACCAAGAAGTAAGCAATACACAATCGAACTCACAACAATCATTGCAAGCAAGTGATATTTGATCAAGTTGATTTCAAGTAATACCCGGTATTCATTGTCAGTCCCTCAAATGGTATGCTATGGCACTTGGGAGCTGACTGATGATGATCTTATTTGGGGTTACTGTGAAATTTAGTCACCAACTCATTCATGTGAGCATCCTATGTTACTGTCCAAGCAATTCAAGCATTATAGGCATTGTACTTTTTACTACCATACAGTAAGCCAAGCAAAGAAATGAAGGCAACTATTCAGCAAACCAAAAATATCTTATCGTGCTTAATTCTATTGTCCTGGATGCTTACCAAAATTATAACCAACACACAAGTTCCAATACCGTTCTCTAAATAAACTTTTCATTCATATATCCATATCCAGCTATCCACTAAATGAAACTAGCTAGTATCTTTCATTAGTACTTTGTGAGCTGCAGTGACCTCTTATTATCTTACTGTAATGCAATGCAAGCTTATGGAAAATTTAGTTAAACCAGTTATGCTTTTTTCCAATACTCACTGCCTTAACTATGTTGATCTCAGCAAATACCAAACTCACTTCAAAGAAAACCACCATTAGAGAAGGTACAACTCCAAGCAACATAAATCTGATATCCCCAAAATTCAATCCTTTGCCTACCATATTCCCAAAAACAAATTTATAAACTCAAACCCAGAGTTAATACAATGTTCACCACGGTGGTGTACCTACACATTTATCATCAGAGTCTAGTTTCATAAAACTCAACCCTTTTCTAAATTCATGCCCATGTTCCAAAATTTAAGCCCTTCAACTATATATCATGCCCTCTTTCTCTAGCTTTCATCAATCCCTATACCTGTATCAATAGTCATTTACCACAGTAACAAAATTACATGTATTGCCATGCCCTTTCCAATTGAACTAAGTACCTATACAGTAAATCAATCCAACAAAGATCTATGCTCATATACAAAATGCACATCACGCAAAAAGTCTTTTTACACTTAGGGCATTCATTTATGTAGTCCCGCAATTCAAAAGTCTACAAGTCTCTTCCACGCAACATCACGCAAAAAACATGTCATGATCTGCCATCATTGGCAAATCAAGCAGAGCACGACTCTTTGTATCAATGCAGGAACAAGCCATACATAATCGTTATTAATTCCAAGCCAAGCAATGCATATGCCAAGCCAAGCCAAGCAATGCACAAGCCAAGCCAAGCCAAGGTATGACATGTCCATTTGCCCTGCCCAAATGATATGCCCTAACAAGCCGATGCATATTTCAATCACACCAAGCACACCCCACGCCAAGCGGATTCACAACTAAGAGGATTAATTACTCCAAGCATATAAAGAACATGCATGAGCCTAACCCATTCAATGACCATATCTTGCCACGCTCATCTGTTAAAAGTCGTGCATCCATTCTAAAAGCCATGATAGAGTCATGTCAAGCCCATGCCCAAAGCATAAAACCCTTCAATGCACATGCCCTCTCTCATGGTCATTAAAATACAAAAGGCAATCAACACTACCAACTGAAGGAGATACAAAGGGACCGAATGCAGTTAGTTCCCTGCAATGGGGAAGGATTGCAAATCTCTGCAGTAGAAAGAGGGAACGTTAAGAAATTCTAGGAAACCTCAGTTCCCCTGCAGTAACTGAAGAAACTCAGGCCAAGGAATCGGTATTGATGTTCAAGCCATGCCCAGCACCAGACAATCCCTGCAGAAAAACACGAATTGAGAGCTGAAGCAAAAGAAAATAGGCAGACGAAAATAATAAAGATACAAAACGGAGTAATACCTGGAGCCCAAAAGAATTAAAGGCTTGATGCGAGATTTGAGTCCCTGCAATTGATTGTTAAGGGACGAGAAAGAAAGAAGGAGACGGCAATGTCTCTTTCACTGCAGTTTGACTCCTCAGGCAGGAAGAAGATGCGGACTAAACTCTCAAGTGATAATTGGGCTGGGCTGATTTTCTGTGGATTCTGATTATGCGGCCCACATAATCATGGGGGCTAATGTTGATACACGAAAAATCATGCAATTAGTTACTATGCTGTCACGCGACAAAGACCATGCATATTCACGTAATTATGTAAAATCCTATAGTTCTACAAGGATTTTATGTTCATTACTCGACTATAAATACGTCAAGCAAACACGCTGATGGAGCTATAATCCAAGCACAAAGTACCTGCAAAACAACTTCATACACATAATACCCTTCTTGTGTCGATTGTAGTATTGACAAGTAAGGATCGTTCTATCCGGGGAAATCAAGGGCATTTAATCACATAAAGTATTGCAAATAAAGGGGGGTGTCGATTTTTATATCTAATTTACCTACTGATTTTTACTAAATTTAAATCCTAAATTATTATATACAATTGATCAACATCTTCCACACAATCACAAAACACAAAACTCATTAAACATGCAACGAAATTAAACAAAGTAATAGGGGCAGCAAGCTAAAATCGGATCCAAGATTCAATTAAGTTCCAATTTAATTAGAGCTTTCGCGGTATATCTAATCATTCAAAACATCACAAGTATTTAGAATCAACTTCGCGTGTAATCCTAAACATGGTACTAATCGGTTTAAAAACACTTCGCGTAGAAATTAAACACAAATAGCACATAAGCACAATATGTCGAATTGGAAACATGTGAGCAGGTATGGCGTCACTCATCCCACATCGACATGCAAATTTCCAGAATTATTCTAGCCCTTTAGATTAATACAAATTAAAACCAACTTCGCGTATGATTCAACATGTATTAAATCGGCATGTGAAACCAACACACAAAGGATAGTCATGGCCAAGACTACCTCCATGCATACAATTTTTATGCATACAAATTCAGGAAATCAACCTAATTAAATCAAGAAAACATGCAAAAGCCTACTGCCCATAATACCATATTCGATTAAACCACATGCATAATTCGGAAATTAAACCAAAGATAACCAAATAATATAACAAGAATTCGGAAATCCCATGAATAATTTACAAAACCAAAATTACAACCAAGAATCCATACATATTTCATAGACAAAATAATGTATAAGTACAAAGAGATCAGAGCCATCAAAAATTACAATCCGAATTGAGACCCTTGTTGAAGAATTCGGCAAGAGGATTGGTGATGGTGTTTGGAATGATTTTTAGGAAAGGTGGTGGAGATGGTTCGGCTTTGCTCTATATGAGGATTGTTATGGTGGAAATTCGGCAGAGTTTTGGTAAGTTCAAGTGAGGAAGAGAAGATGATCTTTTCTATGTGAAAATCGTCCAATATATAGAGGCAAAAGGGTGGCTGCAACTAGGGTTCACAAAACCTAGTTTTTCTCAAACTTATCCTGTTGGCAGATTTGACCTTCGAGTGAAGATTATGGAATATCTTTCTCTAGAAAATAGATATTGAGGTGATTCCAGCAGGGTTGGAAACTAGACTCCCGGAGCTTTCTATCCATGTAAGGCTCGAATTCTGATTCTTTGTGAGCTGTCCGGGAGAGTCCGTGGAAGTTGAGAGACGTGCACAGGAATTTTCCCGAAATTAATCAGGATTCTTTTTCTTTCTCTTATTATCTGAATTCTTTTCTTCTAGACTCTTCTTGGCCTTATCTTGGACTTGAATCTTCTCATTAAGTTAGTATGGACATATCTTTAGGTCCATAATATCCGATCCATGCTTCAAAAGTCCAAAGGAAAGCTTTCCTTGTGCAACCGGGAAAGTTGTTGTTTTCCCGGCAGAATGACCTTACTCCAGTAAATCCGATATAACTTCCTCCTCAGAGCTCCGATTGATGCGATTCCAAGTCCCAGAGAAACTAGACACACATAGCTACCTCCATATAAAACAGTTTGATCAAATTCCTTATGAGTCGTCGGGAATGATTTTTTGACTTTGGGACACAGTCCCAGGAAAATCCTGGAAGTCCCTGGATTGGTTTGCTCGGACTGCCAAGTTGCAGCCATCTTTTGGGTGACTTCTCTAACTCCGATTGATCTGAAATTTTAATACAACATTCTTCAGTATATGAATCATAAGCACACCAAATTTCATTAAATTCGGACAAGGATAGATCGCATTTTTACTCATCTCAGAATCATGAAAAAGACAACTTGCATTATTTCCAGATTCCTCAAACTTAGTCATTTTTCGGATTCTTAACCAACTTTTCGCCAAACTCTACCAAATTAACACTAAACTATATTATGACTCTAGCTTAGACAAATAAGGGTTAAACAAAGCATAAATGAGGGTAAAAACATATAATATCGTCGCACATTGTGCTCCTATCAAGTACCCCACACTTATCCTTTGCTAGTCCCTTAGCAAAACAAAAACAAAAAGACTCAACTACTGCCCTAAATGATTGTCTCAGGATCTTTAAAACACATAGCTTTCAAGTTAAGCATTTCAATGTAAGCACATAAATCCCGAGCGTCATAGACATGTATCAAAGCATGAACAAGTAAGAAACGAAAATCACAAGCAATGACATGTTATGTTGATTTCATCCTCCTCACTAGGCATACTCTCTTCTTTTCACTCATGATATGGCAATTCACTCATAGTATATGCAAGAGAACAGATTATAAGGCAACAAATAGCTCGCATATTTCATCAAATAAAAGCACTTTGTGAATCAATTTTCTGGAAAAACTTCATGTAACAACTATGCGCACCAATGAACCAAAGCCATAAGCTCAACTCTTGACAAAAATCTCCACAAATCAAAGTTCACCCATTTTAAGAATCATGAAAAGATCAACATAAAGGTGATAATGGGGATTAGCATAAGGCATTCACATTTAGGATAATGGTGATAAAATGTCACCAAGACTTAGCAAAATTCAATAAATCCTTATGTCATCACTCCAAAGGGCCAAATTTTATCATGTTGGGCCCAAACTTCATTCTTTTCTTCCCCATAACATAGTGAATATGAACAAAGGTCAAGTATAACAATGTTAGACCTTCAAATAATCATACAACTCCAAATTCACCACAAGAACTCATCCAATTTTTTAGTTGCCGAAATCTCAAATTTTTATTTTTTTTATTTTTTTATTTTCGGCTCAAATTTTCTTTTCATTTTTATGTCCGAAATTTCTTCTTTTTCTTTTAATTTCGGCAACACATCTCTTTTCATGCAATTGGACAAGTTTTACCCCACACTTACTTCCGAACATCACTTCAAATAACAAATTCCAATTAAACTTTACCAAGTCTTGACAACAATGGTTAGGATAAACTGTTCTAAGCTCAACGAATGTGTATCATGGTGATGAAATAAAATGGCTCAATGTTGGCTCAATGGGGTTAAAACTAAGGAGTCCCACGATGGGCACAAATTAAGCATAAGCTTTATTTGGCATTGGTGGTAATCCTAACATGATCTTTTCAATCATTTTCAAAATCAAGGCATTTCATGAATAATAGTCTTAAAAATTGTCAAGAGTGAGTTCTAGCATTCTAGAGTTCATTAAAAGCTATGGCACATAGTCATTGAATAATGAAGAATAATGAAGTTTTGAAAAATTCTGCCCATTTTTTCTTATATTTATCACTCATGAAGAAAGTATATGGAATCAAAGCTCACATAGGTTATTATGGAACAAAACCAACATAACATGCATGCTTATTACACAAATAAATCCAAGTCTCAAATGTTCATACCAATCACAAAGTCCATGAAACTCACAATTAATTCTTATGATTATGCAAAACCATCATCTATGTATTCAAAGATATAATCATCATAGACTATTTAGGGGCATCCTAAGACTCAAAAACAAAACAAAATAAATAAAAGCCACGAATTTTTTTTTTTTTTTTTTCTGATTTTCTGATTTTTTATTTTCTTTTCTTTTATGACTCAAAACAAAGACTCAAAAACAAAAACAAAATTCAAAAACAAAAACAAAATATGTGAAACATATATTCCCAACCCCACACTTAGAAAAATTACATTGTCCTCAATGTTACACAAAAATTATGTTGTAATCTCTAAGCATATGATAAATCACACAAGTTCCACATTTATACAATTCAACCAAAAAGAGTTTAGGGATTTAGAAAATTCAAACTCTCGTAGACGGCTCCTTCACACTTTTGGTTGAAATGGGTTGCCTCCCATGCAGCGCTTAATTGTTTATAGTCTTTTAGCCTAGACTCTTCTCCATTGCTCAATAGGATCTTGGTGCGTCTCTAAGTCGTATCTCCTCAATGGTGTGCTCCTCAAAATATGAGAAAACACGTTAGTAACAATATAAGGCCCAACCCAACGAGAATGCAATTTTTCAGGAAATAATTTAAGACGAGAATGAAATAACAAGACTTTTTGACCAATATGAAACGTTTTGCCTCTTATCATCTTGTCATGAAACAATTTCGTCTTCTCCTTCTAAATCCACGGAGCATCATATGCTTCATTCCTGATTTCCTCAAGCCCGCTCAATTGCAATTTCCTGTGAAGTCCAGCCTTGTCAAGTTCCATGTTGAATTGCTTGACTGCCCACCACGCCTTGTGCTCCAACTCTACTGGAAGATGGCACGCCTTGCCATATGTGAGCCGAAATGGAGACATCCTAATGGGTGTCTTGTATGCCGTTCTGTAAGCCCAAAGTGCATCATCAAGTCTGTCACTCCAATCTTTCCTTGATGGGTCCACAGTTTTCTCCAATATGCTCTTAATCTCTCTGTTTGACACTTCCGCCATTCCGCTCGTCTGAGGGTGATAAGGTGTGGATACCTTATGGGTGACTCCATATCTCTTGAGCAAAGCCTCTATTGTTCTGTTGCAGAAATGAGAACCTCCATCGCTTATAAGCACACGAGGTACTCCAAACCTGGAAAATATGTTAGTCCTCAAGAAATCTGCAACAACTTTAGAATCATTAGTCCTTGTGGCTTTCGCCTCCACCCATTTAGACACATAATCAACAGCCAATAAGATATATAGAAAGCCCTTAGATGAAAGAAAAGGTCCCATAAAATCTATACCCCACACATCAAAAATTTCGACAATGGTTATAGAAGTTAGGGGCATTTGATCTCTCTTACCAACGTTACCTGTCATTTGGCACCTATCGCATGTCATACAAAATGTGTATGCGTCTTTGAAAATCGTGGGCCAATAGAATCCGCTTTCTAATACCTTAAGGGCTGTCCTCTTAGCTCCAAAGTGTCCTCCACACGCCTCATGGTGGCAAAATGCTAGGATCGGCCAATGCTCTTCTTGTGGAACACAACGTCGAATAATCTGATCACTACAAATCCTCCAAAGATAGGGATCGTCCCATATGTAGTGTCTTGCATTCTTTTTTATCCTCGTCTTGGTTCCCTGCAAACATGTACTTGGAAAAGTTTTAGTAACTAAATAATTGACAATGTCTGCATACCAAGGGTCTTTTGTGTCCACACGAAAAAGCTGCTCGTTTGGGAAAGTTTCTTGAAGTGGCAACGTTTCCTCCTCTTTCACAATTCTGCTCAAGTGATCCGCCACAACATTTTCGCTCCGCTTCTTGTCCTTGATTTCGATGTCAAACTCTTGGAGTAAGAGAATCCATCGAATCAAGTGTGGCTTAGCATCCTTCTTCTTCATCAGATATCTTAGGGCTGCATGATCAGAATAAACAATCACTTTAGAATTCAAAAGATATGATCGAAATTTTTCTAAAGCGAAAATAACAGCCAACAATTCTTTCTCAGTAGTAGAGTAATTCAATTGAGCATCATTCAATGTATGAGAAACATAATAAATGGCATTCGGCTTGTTCTCTTTTCTCTGTCCAAGAACTGCTCCAACTGCATAGTCTGAAGCATCACACATGATCTCAAAAGGTAGCGTCCAATCTGGTGGCGCCATAATAGGTGCTGATGTCAATAGCAATTTCAACTTCACAAATGCATCTTCACACCCTTTGTCCCATATGAATGGAACATCTTTCTGCAATAAGATACAAATGGGCTTGGCCACCAACGAAAAATCCTTGATGAACCTCCTGTAAAAACTTGCATGGCCAAGAAACGAACGTACCTCCCTTACAGTTGTAGGGGAGGGTAAGTGAAGCATAATATCAATCTTGGCCCTATCAACCTCAATACCCTTTGCAGAAATTATGTGTCCTAAAACTATCCCTTGTTTTACCATGAAATGACATTTTTCCCAATTAAGCACAAGGTTAGTTTCTACACATCTTTTCATGATTAATTCCAAATTCTCTAAGCATGCATCAAAGTCTTTTCCATAAACACTAAAATCATCCATAAAGACTTCAATGATATTTTCAATATAGTCGGAGAAAATGAAATACATACAACGTTGAAATGTACCTGGTGCGTTGCATAAACCAAAAGGCATGCGTCGATAGGCAAACATACCAAAGGGACATGTGAACGTCGTCTTTTCTTGATCATCTGGGTGAATGCATATTTGATTGTAACCGCTGTACCCATCCAAGAAGCAATAGAATTCGTGCCCAGCTAGTCTCTCCAACATCTGGTCCATGAAAGGCAAAGGCATGTGATCCTTGCGAGTAGTAGCATTCAGCTTTCTGTAGTCGATGCACATCCTATGACCTGTCACTAATCGTTGTGGCACGAGTTCCTCCTTGTCATTCTTCACAATTGTGACTCCACTCTTCTTAGGTACAACTTGGACAGGTGCAATCCACTGGCTATCTGAGATGGGATAAATTACTCCACAATCCACCAATTTGATCACCTTGTCCTTCACAATCTTCATCATAGGGGGGTGTAATCGTCTCTGACCCTCCCTAGTAGGCTTGGCTCCTTCCTCGAGCAAGATCCTATGGACACAAGTTGTAGGGCTGATTCCCTTGATGTCCGCCAATGTCCATCCAATGGCGGTCTTGTTTCTCTTCAGCATGCTAGTCAAACATGCTTCCTGCTGCTCACTCAGCTGTAATGACACAATAACTGGTAGTGCGTCATCGTCTCCCAAGTATACATACTTCAAATGGTTGGGAAGCACCTTCAGTTCTAATATAGGGGCCTGTTCCACAGATGGTAGAATTTTATTAGTGGAAATGGGAATTGACATGAACTGATTATACCTAAAGTGGGGTGTTGCCTCCATCGAAATGCTCTCCCCGAATGTGTCAATTCCTGCCCCTTGCTCAATAGCTAATTGCTATTGATCCAAAGTTTCTGACAAAACCTGCGCAACAGAATCAACTACGTCAATAGCATAGCAAGGTTTAAGGTCAGAAATTGGATACCTCATCGCTTCAAATATGTTGAAGCTAATCATTTCACCATCAAACTCCATGGTGAGGTTGCCTTCTACAACGTCTATCTTTGTTCTTGCGGTTCTCATAAATGGTCGCCCGAAAAGTAATTGAGTTGAATTGTGGGGCGAATCTTCCATATGAAGCACATAGAAGTCTGCAGGAAATATCATATTATTAATCTGCACAAGAACATCCTCAACATATCCCTCGGGATATTTGTTAGATCTGTCAGCCAATTGAATTATCACATTATCTCTCTTCAATTCGATACAAACGGCCTCTAATGTCGCGTGACCAACTGGACATTCATGTTCCTGAAATTATTCGAAAATCAAGTGTTTAGCCAAGGAATTCAAAAAGAAAAATAAAAGTATTTGTGTAGTTAGAATTTGTGTAAGTGTTATTATTGTAAAAGTATAGTCAACGAAATATATATAAGTATCACACAAGATTTTCAAGCTTTCACAAAATTCACAAGTAACAAACAAGAATTCGGTCCTAGTTTTCCAAGAGTGTCGAAAATAGTATGAGATTGCCGAACCTAGACTCTATTTCTTTTATTCACACAACTTTAAAATTCGAGGTACGTGGAGCAGAGGAGATAACAGTGCAATGGACTGATGCAGCCCAAGGTAGTATCATGCTTATTCCGATATACCTCAAAAATTAAAGACGAATTTTGTTTTCAAGAAAATAGATTCACATATGTTCAAGTTATCTTCTAGGGTATAAAGTGAGGTGATGCTTCGGCACAAGTTGTTGTCTAGGGTCGAGCGTATTTCACTTTTCTAAGGCGGTGTCGTTAAGATCCACTGAGAGTGAACTCTCTTTAGGAACTAGGCAGGTCTCGTTGTTGGACACCACGGAGAGCGAACTCCCTATCGACTCACTCACCGAGAATGAACATCAGACTGTGGGCCTTGAGAACCAGTTTTACAAACCTGAGAACCAATCAATGAAAATAACTTGCCCCATACTTTGTAAAATAAACTCGGGTCCCTAGCGGTCTACAAGTGTTGATTAAAACCGCCCTCAACCTCATAGAAGTAATAACTTTGTCAAAATGTCGCTTGTATGCGTGGGGGGAAAGTATCCCGCGTTTTCCAGTCTACATAAAACGGATCCAACAAAGCATCATTCGTATGAAGGGTTTTGGTTATGATCAACAAAAGAGGCTTCACCTACATGTTACACTTTAAAAACTACAATAAACTTAAACATACATAAAACTATCACTTCCTAGAAATTATCTAAGTGTTACAAACATTCACAAATATCCATCACATAATTCGGCAATTAATCAAACCAAAAACCAAAAACCAAAAACAAAAATCGGAAATCCCTATTTACTATTACACTTCCGAAAAATCCTATTATACATATCCCAAAAACTATAGTAAAATTAAATAACCTGCAATATACATAATTACAAAACAACACTTTATGAATCAAAAAAATTAAATTTCCCCGGCAATGGCGCCAAAAATTGATGGAGCTATAATCCAAGCAGAAAGTACCTGCAAAACAACTTCATACACATAATACCCTTCTTGTGTCGATTGTAGTATTGACAAGTAGGGATCGTTCTATCCGGGGAAATCAAGGGCATTTAATCACATAAAGTATTGCAAATAAAGGGGGGTGTTGATTTTTATATCTAATTTACCTACTGATTGTTACTAAATTTAAATCCTAAATTATTATATACAATTGATCAACATCTTCCACACAATTACAAAACACAAAACTCAGTAAACATGCAACGAAATTAAACAAAGTAATAGGGGCAGCAAGCTAATATCCGATCCATGCTTCAAAAGTCCAAAGGAAAGCTTTCCTTGTGCAACCGGGAAAGTTGTTGTTTTCCCGGAAGAATGACCTTACTCCAGTAAATCTGACATAACTTCCTCCTCAGAGCTCCGATTGATGCGATTCTAAGTCCCAGAGAAACTAAACACACATAGATACCTCCATATAAAACAGTTTGATCAAATTCCTTATGAGTCATCGGGAATGATTTTTCGAAGTTGGGACACAGTCCCAGGAAAATCTTGGAAGTCCCTGGATTGGTTTGCTCGGACTGCCAAGTTGCAGCCAACTTTTGGGTGAGTTCTCGAACTCCGATTGATCTGAAATTTTAACACAACATTCCTCAGTATATGAATCATAAGCACACCAAATTT
This sequence comes from Potentilla sterilis, assembly GCA_963682095.1. Taxonomy (NCBI): domain Eukaryota; kingdom Viridiplantae; phylum Streptophyta; class Magnoliopsida; order Rosales; family Rosaceae; genus Potentilla; species Potentilla sterilis. The sequence goes on from OY821764.1 coordinate 8,468,224, forward strand.
CATTAAATTCGGACAAGGATAGATCGCATTTTTACTCATCTCAGAATCACGAAAAAGACAACTTGCATTATTTTCCAGATTCCTCAAACTTGGTCAGTTTTCGGATTCTTAACCAACTTTTCGCCAAACTCTACCAAATTAACACTAAACTATATCATGACTCTATCTTAGACAAATAAGGGTTAAACAAAGCATAAATGAGGGTAAAAACATATAATATCGTCGCACATTGTGCTCCTATCACACGCCCTACATGTGGACCCAAGCCACATCCACGCATTTTTGGGGCTTGCAGTTTTGGGTGTGGTATGGAAGGTCACGGAAACGCACATGCTCATTTGTCGATTTAATATCGTTGGTGATTTCGGTCTTGGGCCCGAAATTCAAGCCCAACGAGTTAGATCGATGAATGAAATAGTGAAACTTGAGAATTTGAGACTGGGCCAGCGCTTCTCTTTCTTTTAAGCCCAAAAGCCCTTTTCTAACCCAGCAACTACCCAGCAACACATAAAACTCTTCCCTTCAAGCCTTCAAGCCTTCATGCCATTCAAGCAGAAACCCCCAAAATTCTCCTTTCTCAAACCCTAGAACCCAAAATCGGCCATCCCTAAAATCCCTCAATTCTTCTTCACTGCGGTGTGTTTCCAGCTCCCACGCCAGGCTTGTTATGCATAACTCCATTTGTGTCTGAATCACGCTCAAGATTGGTCTAATCACTCAAGCTACAGGCTAATCCTAGCCTAGTTACCTCCCAATTCAAAGAACCTCCCTCAACACTATCAAAGTAACTATCCAATTAACAATTCTTGTGAGTTCAAAACTGAGAAATATAGGAGTAACTATCAAAGTAACTAGTAACTATCCAAGTAACTATGAAAGTAACTATCCATTTAACAGTTCTTGTGAGTTCAAAATAGAAAAATATAGAAGTAACTATCTAAGTAACTATACAAGTAACTATCATGATAAAAAATGCAGGACACAATGCAGTACACAAGTAAGTAGATGAAGTAACTAGCAAAGTAACTATGAAAAATAAAAAAATGCAGGACAGAAAAGCAATGAATTAAAATCGAAAGGAACTAAATCAAGAATGAAAAATCGGGAGGTTGAATATGCAATCACAAATTTTAACCATTCAAATAAAAAACAACTGAAGAACTATAACATCAAAAACAACACGAATTGATTCAAAGGTAAAGATGAGATATGAACAACTGCAAAACCTTAAGATACCTTATTTCAATGAATCAAAACCGATACAGAAGAATTAAATTAGAATCGTAGATGCAAAGCTTCCAAGGCAAATCGAAATCGCAGAATGAAGAATTTAACTAAGCAATTGCAAATCGGCGGAAATTAGATAGAGACAGAGAGATCGGCGGAAGTGAGAGAGAGAGAGAGACGGTCGGCACTGAGACGAAGAAAAAGAAAACCAAGCCCAAGAGAAAGCAGGAGGGATCAGAGAGAAAGAGGGAGGGAAAACAAAATTCAACAGAATGGGAAGTTTGTTAGAAAGGAAGGGTAAATCGTCAATCTGAAAAAGAAAAAACAGCCCCTTTTTTTAATTAGTGAAATAGAAATTGCCCATTTTGTGATAAAGATATTAAAATGATGTCTTTTTTTATAAAGTGGAAAACAATGGGCTTTTTTTCCTATTTTCAAAGTGAGATGGTTCTTTATTCTAATAACTTGTAAATTAAATTATAACTGAAAAAGATTTAATAACAATGCAACGGGCAAGATTAACGCTCATTGCATCGTTAAATGCTTCTGGCATAATGCGTCATTACATATCTCATAATTATCGAGATAATGTAAATGGAAATTAATTGAGATATAATTTATGCGATTTAATTTCGGTAACCGGTAATAAGGTAAATATTAAATGGAATAAATTACCAAATAAATACCATTTATGCGCGGTTATATAAATTAGGAAATTAAAGGGTTCAAATCCTACTAATGCTTATAGCATTATGTATAGGTAATAAATTTGGTACGAGGAGTTTTACATACACTCTTTTAACTACTTAATACACATCTCTAATATTTTATAGGATTTTTTTACCAATAGATACACTTTTGTAACTAAAATTACCACCAACAGATTACGCATTTATTATTCCCGTAAGCAAACGGCCCTCTCTCTCTCTCTCTCTCTCTCACTAGACCAAATCGCGACGATGGTGGTGGGTGAGTGTGGTTCGAATTCCAGATCTGCAATTTGACAAGGAGCTCCAACTAACCTCATGGCGATGCATTAAACCCGACCCCTTCAAGCCCAACGTGTTTGGATGGTCATCAAGTCCCTTAGCTCCGGAGATACGACATTCAGAGAGGACCGGTTTACTTGATCGAGGTCGTCGATGGTTTGGATGAAGAAGAAATATGAGGTAAATCCATTTTGCGAGTTGGAAATCTCGGGCCAAACAACGGAGAGTAAAATTGTTGTTGGATAATTTGGTTGGGAAACGTTGCAGTGTGAGTAGTGAGTTTTGAGTTGATTTGTGGAGAATAGCTTCTTCTGTTTAGGGTTTTGATTAAAAGGTGCTACTACAGTTATGTTTTTGGCTATACTACTAATGGTTAGTAGCACTATGGTTATGTCTTATTGAGGGTTTTAATCGCATAAAAGATTTTCTTCTTTTTGTAATCTGCACTACCAGAAAAAATGGTTTTCCCGACGAAAAAAAAAAACGGCCGACGAATTAAAATTTTCGACGGTAATTCTAAGGAATAGCCGACGATTTTAATTTTTGTCGGTAAAAAAAAAAAATCGTCGGCCATAGTTTAACCATAGCCGACGAAACCTTTTTTCGTTGGTATTTTCAAAAAATCGTCGGCAATATTCATATTTCAGCCGACGATTTGTATTTTCGTCGGCCTTTCTCTGAAACATTAGCCGACGAAAATTTTTGGAAGTATGGCCGACGAATTTGACATTTTCGTCGGCTATAAGTCTATATATTTTAAGATCTGGGCAGCAGCTGCTCATTTCAAAAAAAAGGGGAAAAACGGGAGAAAGAGTGAAAAATCTGTGGGTATTGTTGAAATCCGTCCTCTCTTACATTGTGGAGCTATATATAGGTACGTACATGTGTATATATGTTGATTTTGAGTTTTTGTTGAGTTGATTTTGAGTTTTAGTGATTTTGATTTAGTAAGTGATTTTTTGTTTTGTTGTTGTTTTAGTGTTAGAATGTATGTATATATGTTGATTTTGAGTTTTAGTTGAGTTGATTTTGAGTTTTAGTGATTTTGATTTATTAAGTGATTTTTTGTTTAATTTGTTGTTGTTTTAGTATTAGAATGTATGTATATATGTTGATTTTGAGTTTTAGTTAAATTATATATGTGTTTTAATTTGATGTTATTTTAATTAGTGTTAAAATATATATATATATATATATATATATATATATATATATGTTAATTAATAGTTGTTGATATATAGTGTAATTAATAGTTGTTGATATATAGTGTAATTAATAGTTGTTGATATATAGTGTAATTAATTAACTTAAATAATGGTTGATATATAGTGTAACTTAAATAATGGTTGTTAATTAATGGTATATATATATAAGTTGATGTTGATAATAATATATATTGTAATGTAATTAATTATTAAGGATTTATATATATATATATATGTATGTGTTAATTAATTTCTTATTAATTAAAGTTATATATATATATTATTATCAGGCTATATATGGATCTGGATAAGAGTTGTATTTCGCTTCCAAGGCATGACTGACGATACACTACAGGAGTTGTGGATTTTTTGCAGTTCGTCGAGGAAAATGCAAACGGGAATGATTACCATTATTGCCCGTGCAAGAAATGTAAGTGTCGCAGTGATATGTGTCGATTTCCGATTAGGACAGTATGGGAGCACCTAAAGAGTAATGGGTTTTGGCCGAAGTACAAACGTTGGATATATCACGGTGAGCCATTATTAGATGGATCGCATGATCATGGGCAGTTTTTTGAGGCGGGCAGTAGTAGTACATCCAACGATTCAACAATGGCATTCGTCAACGACGTGTTTCCTTTTGAAAGCGGTGTACGTGGGGAACAATGCTGCCTTTGACAAGTACAACAAACTGATTGCATTGCAACAGACCCTTGTGTCTTCAAGTTCTGAGAAGACAGTTCTTCAAAGTGTGATGGAGGTAATGAGGATTAAAGTCGAGACAAAATCGACTATCAGGCAAGTGGATGAATATCTACAGTACACTTCTTCGTTGTTGGAGGAGGGTCATCGTAATCCTACCAATCACCGTAAGGTTCGAAGTATCCTCAAAGATCTAGGGCTTTCCTACATTAAGATCCATGCATACGCATTTGACTGCGTTCTCTTCTGGGGTAAAGATGCAGAAGGGAATGACCTTGCTAGCCTTGACGCATGTCCGCTATGTCAGTCTGACCGATATAAGTTGACGGGAGCAGGCAATAGGAAACCTGTTAAAGTGCTTCGGTATTTTCCATTGAGAGATAGGCTTGAGCGGTTGTACATGTCAGAAACCACTGCAAAAGCTATGAGATGGCACGGTGAGCGGGACGCGGGAGACTCAGATATCATGACACACATCTCTGACGGAGCGGCTTGGAAGCATATAAACAATGAGTTTCCTCATTTTGCGTCAGATGTCAGAAATGTCAGGCTCGGGCTCTCAACCGACGGGTTTAACCCTTTCAGCACCATGAGTCTTTCATACAGTATATGGCCGATGGTTTTGGTACCTTACAACCTTCCTCCGTGGATGTGCATGAAGAAGGAATATAATATGTTGACGTTGTTGATTCCGGGGCCTGGTTACCCAGGAAAATGTCTCGATGTGTATATGAGACCATTGATTGAAGAGCTTAGGGTATTGTGGGACGTTGGTCATCCCACTTTTGACAAGTACAAGGAGGAGACGTTCCAGATGCATGCCATGGTTATTGGTACCATCAGTGATTTTCCTGCTTATGGGATGTTGTCGGGCAGCGTTGTTAGGGGATACAAGGCTTGTCCAGAGTGTCTCAGCGATTATGGGAGCATTCCTCATTGCAACAAGATATGCAGAATGGGTCATCGTGTGTTCCTTCCGGCGGATCACCACTGGCGTTACGAGTCCGCCGCATTTGATGGAACCGAAGAACACGGTGGTCTCCCCAGAAGATGGACGGGAAGAGAAATTTTAGCAGTGCTTAATGAGTACGATTTTGGGCCCTCAGCAATCATCCCGACATTGTAGCGGAAATACCTGAAAGGCCTGAGGAGTACAAATTCAGGACACATAAGAGCATATTGTGGGAACTCCCGTACTGGTGTGAGTTGCTGATCCGTCACTTCCTAGACGTTATGCACATAGAAAAAAAATGTTTCTGAAAGTGTGGTGGGCACAACGCTGAACTTGGAGGGGAAGACGAAAGACGGTCCTAAGGCTCGCACTGATCTGCAAAACATGAATATCAGAAAACAACTATGGTTGAAACAAGGGAAGAGAAAAATGTCTCAAGCTCCTTACACACTACAACAATGGAAATCTTAGGTGACGAAAAATTTTCGTCACCTAAGAGTAATTTTCGTCTCCTAATTACTTAGGTGACGAAAATTTCGTCACCTAAGTTTCGTCGTCTAAAGTTTGTGGCCTAAGAAAGTAGACGACGAAAACTATAAATTTCGTCGCCTAAGAAAGTACTTAGACGACGAATTTAAGAAGGATTGGTGACGAAAAAAATTCTTAGAGGACGATGTTTTTCATCGGCTATGGACTTACTTAGACGACGAAAATAGTTGTTTCGTCGACTAAGTGACTTACTTAGTCGACGAAAGTATAATTTTTCGTCGACTAAGTAAATAACTTAGTCGACGAAACCATCATTTTTCGTCGCCTAAGTGATTTACTTAGTCGACGAAACAATAATTTTCGTCGCCTAAGTAAATCACTTAGTCGACGAAAAAATAATTTTCGTCGCCCAAGTTATTTACTTAGGCGACGAAAATAATATATTCGTCGTCTAAGTAAATCACTTAGGCGAGGAAAATGATAGTTTCGTCGCCTAAGTAAGAATTTATATTAAAAAAAATAACCGAAATTGAGAGAAAATATTAATTAATAAATTGAGACAAAATTTATTAATACAAATCAAATACTTACATCATCAGATTATTTGAAGTTAATACAGGAGGACATGTATAAAAAATCACAAAATCATACATACTCCCCTTACAGAAGATAGCCGATTGCAAAGAGGAAGTGCTGAAAATAGCACAAAATGGAATACTAGTTACAGTTAAATGTACTATGAATTGAAATATAGACATTCAAGCTCTTCCAAGGAAACAAAGATGCGGCAAAAGGAACCTGTGCTGCTGTGCAGGTGTAGGTTCTCCATCAAGCTACGATACTGCTGTAGAGACCTCCTCCAATGTGGAATACAGCAGTACTACAATATAGAAATTGCAGAATTTCCATATGGGAGCTGCTCGTCTGCGTGTTCGACCCAATAACAATAATGCAAGGACCAAGTTTGCATCCGGTTACACAGTAGATGAGCATCTGATCCCAAAATGGATCAGGAGTCTATACACTTGAATCAGTCTCCAGCAGTCCTCTTGTAGTGAACTCCGGTTGCACAGGGACAGCTTTCTTTGGATGATGTTGAAGTAAACAAACAAGAGTCCAAGAAGAAATTAGTTACTGAAATTCTGCAATTTCCATTTGTAAAGAAAACTCCGCTACTAATAAACATGCTTATTAACTAGCAAGTCGGGAACTGGAGAGCTTTAACATACCGTCAACCACTTTTCTAGTTTTAATCACACTTGAATATACATTCATTTTTTGAGTGATTCTTTGGGTTTTCCCCAGGCAAAGGGTCTCCAGTATTGTTCATAAAAACGAGTTTCCAAACATGAAACGATTAATGAACAAATTCCAATAGCAACAAGTCATCTGGCTTAAGAGGAAAATCCACATTTTCATCTTCAAAATGTATCAACTTTGTGAACAAGAGAATTTCGTACCCGTAGAAGTGGTGTGTGACGCTTCCTGACCTGCACAGCAGTCGAAAATTGAATCCCTAAGCAATATATTCAACAAGAACTATTCCAAACACCAACTAATATTGTAGAATGATATAAAACTATGTTCAACATCATCTCGCAACCAAACTGGAAAGAAACTTATAGGAACAAAAAATCGGATAGAGTCTATAGCCGCAGAGAGATTAGAACAAGAGTAGGCACGCACCGTATAATCCCAGCCATGTTTCTCAGCAAATTCCCATGCTGCTTCTTCACTTTCAAAACTCAGTCCTGCATCACCCACATTGGCATAGGGATCACCTGTCGATGTCCAACCCATCAATGGATTCTCCCATCTGTCAAAATGTCAACAAAGAAATAGTATGTATTAGCATATGCTATTTAACAGAATTGAAATTGCAAATTGGCAAATGCAGCTCTTGAAGTTCGATGCATAATCAAGTGTTGTATGGCCACATAGAGCCATTCACCTAGGCTGAGATCTTGAAAATGACAAGTTCAGCTACATATTCTAATGATAGCCACAAATCAGTCTTTGACAAGAGTATAGGAATGCACCTCAATGTTTTGACCAAGAGAAGAAATTGTTGGGTTTGTGGCCACCATTGCAGCTTCACAAAGCTTTATAGCCTTATGCACATCTTTAAGACGACCCCACTTTGGCTGCCTAATAAGTCCTGCAGCATAAATGAATTGTTAAGTTGATTCTCAGTGGCATTGGTAATATTGACACTCTGACAGCAACGTATATAAATTTGCTGTAGTGAAACAGCGTAAGTTTTGAGTGTTAATGGTCTAACAAATTTGTCTTTGGAGTCTATGTACCACTAACTATGAATGAAATTTCAGAGGAGCTCAGTAACAAGTATATCTGTGTACAACAACACAGGACAAGCAACATAAATAACGACAATTTTACATAAGTGAAAACGATCAAAAGACAACAACAGCTTGCATCTAGAATCGATGCTTAAAAGTATACAAAGGACAAAGTAACGAGTATAGACTAGCAATTTCAATCCTGTAACAGTAGACGGCACTGAAATACAGAACCGTTGCAAGTTCCTTGATTTCCAAGTAGGACTAGGAACTTAGGAAGCTGTTTAGTTCGATGGAGGAGGTGAGAGGAAAGGAACTGATGGGATCGTGGTTGGAATGGTGGGAAGTGATGGGATTGTAGTGGGGAAGGTGGGCAATGTAGTGGCTGGAAGTGGAGGTAAAGTGAACTTGGGAGCAGTGGGAAGGTTTGGCAATGTTGGATTTGGGAGAGATGGCATTTGTGGGCCTGGAACAGATGGGATTTGTGTTGTGGGTTTTGGCAAGGTTGGCAAGGGAGGCAGTGTTGGAGGCAATGAAGGCATTGGAGGGAAGCCCTTGGGAATCGGAATCGATGGAATCGAAGTCTGCAATAGGTGCCTGGCGCCAAAGCTCATGTCAATGCTTGACAAACAAAATGCTGCTACCATGATAGACAATAGGGAACAATGCTTGAGACCTGCCATTTTAGTCGAAGAATAAGGAACTTGATTTTTGTTTTTTGTTTGAGTTGATCAAGGAAGAGTGAAGGGTATTTATAGAGAAGGAGACTCCAAAGTGAAGGGTATTTATAGTGAAGGATATGTACATCAATAATGCAGTGATCCAGAAGCCTACCAATTCTATGTAAGTCGATCTCACGGTGTTCATGTTTCACTGCGTACTCAAACAATTAATCATGTTTGCTGAAGAAATTAAACTAGCTAGCTAGCTTGCACTAATTGTGTATACCACAAAAACATAATTTTGTTTCTCAACAGATTGCAGACTGATAATATTGCATAAACAGAAACATTCTTACAGGATGACGAGGATCTGCAAGCATAAGGAAAAGACCTCTGACAATAAGTGATTGCCTTGCCTGCCAAATTCACTAGAAACAATGTGGAGTCTTGTTCAAGAATATATCCATAGAGAAATTAGGCTTAATCAATATATTTGAAGGGAACGAGAGAGAGAGAGAGAGGGAGAGAAAGAGAGAGCCATACAGAGCGAGGCAGGCGGAGGCAAGGGAGGCGGAGGCAAGACCGGCGACCGACGAGGAGGCTGGGGCGGAGGCTGGCTGAGGAGGTGGCTAGGGCGGGGGCTGGGGCTAAGTGGTAGAGGCGGAGGCGAGACCGGCGACCGACACGGAGGTTGGGGCAGGGGCCACAAGGCGGAGGAGGGAGCGGCGAGTGAGGAACCAAAGATGAATTGGGGAGATCGACTGAACCAAAGTGTTTAAGGGATTGCAGATCGAGTATATATATTCAATTGACTTACGCGACGAAACTTCCCCTTTCGTCTCCTAACATAACAACCTAGACGACGAAATATTCAAATTTCGTCTCCTAAGATAAAACCTTAGACGACGAATACAAAAATTTCGTCGCCTAAGATAATTTCGAATTTTTCCCAATTTATTGGCGCAAAATTAGGCCGCCAATTTATTAAATAAAAAAAATATATATATTTACTTAGACGACGAAAATTAGATTTTCGTGGCCTAAGCTTTTACTTAGACGACGAAATAATAGTTTCGTCGTCTAAGTAATAACTTAGGCCTCGAAAATCTAATTTTCGTCGTCTAAGTAAATATATATTTTTTTTCATTTAATAAATTGGCGGCCTAATTTTTATTTAATGTGTTAAAACATTTACGACGAGTTCATAGAAAAACAATTAGGTTTAGAACGTTTATATACTAAGTATCTGTCAGTCGGATCCCCGAATGGTTCAAGGCGCATATATTAACAGTCGAAGTACGTACGTATGTACAAACCATTTTATAATTGTAATTATACATCAAAACGCTATTACGTACCTTTACATGACCTTGTTTGGTCGACTCTTCCAAACATATGAGACCTAATTATCCATGTAAAAATTTGAAAACTTTTACCTCCCGATACTATGGCTCCCCATAGAGAGAGATAAGTTTAAATAAGGTTGACCGCATCGATCGGGCCTCTAATTTTGTTGGATTTAAGTGATTTTTTTACCATCACCATATTTCATCATAACGATTAAATGCTATTTCACAGCGTTTTTCAAAATTTGACTTCTTATATATAGTTATTTCGAAAAGTTGTACACTTCAGTATAATCTACTAATCAAGTTATACCGGATTAGTAAACATGTTGTCATTATAATGGCTAAATTTACAAAATGAAAATTTTGACCGTCTGATATGATTGTTATAGTTAACTATGAGTAGAGTATAAAAATCAACTCGTTTCGTGAACGGTCGATGCTCGATCGAATCAATCAACCATATTTTCATAAAACTTATCACACGAAAACATTATTATGTACCTTTAGATGATTTTGTTTGGTCGACTCTTCCAAACATTAAACTCTCATATAGATGAAACATATTTATCCATGTAAAAATTTAGAAATTTTTACCTCCCGATACTATGGCTCCCCATAGAGAGAGATAAGTTTAAATAAGGTTGACCGCATCGATCGAGGCTCTAACTTTGTTGGATTTAAGTGATTTTTTTACCATTACCGTATTTCATCATAACGATTAAATGCTATTTCACAGCGTTTTTCAAAATTTGACTTTTTCTATATAGTTGTTTCGAAAAGTTGTACACTTGAGTATAATCTACTAATCAAGTTATGACGGGCGGGTGTGTACAAGGCCCGGGAACGAATTCACCGCCGTATGGCTGACCGGCGATTACTAGCGATTCCGGCTTCATGTAGGCGAGTTGCAGCCTACAATCCGAACTGAGGACGGGTTTTTGGATATCAAATGGACCTCCCCAGAAGGTAATTTTAATGTGGCCGATTTCCCTCTCTTTTGCAATTAGTTTCGCTACAGCACCTACTGCTCTAGCTAATACCGCATTAGTAAATATGTTATCATTATAATAGCTAAATTCACAAAATGAAAATTTTACTATATAGTCTGGGTTTACCTAGGTGACGAAAATTAATTTTTCGTATTCACAAAATGAAAATTTTACTATATAGTCTGGGTTTACTTAGGCGACGAAACTTAATTTTTCGTCGCCTAAGATCCACACTTAGGCGACGAAAATTAAGTTTCATCGTCTAAGAAGAAAACCTACCGACGAAAAAAAATTCGTCGTGCTCGTCATTTCTTAGACCACGAAAAAAAAGTTCGTCGTCTAAGATTTTTTCTTAGGCGACGAATTTTCAATTTTCGTCTCCTAAGTACAAATCTTAGGCAACGACTTCTTTTTTTCGTGGTCTAAGATAATGCACGGACGACGAATATTTTTTTCGTCGGTAGGTTTTTGTCTTAGACCACGAAAATATGAATTCGTCGCCTAAGACTGTTCTTAGGCGACGAAAATTTTTTCTTAGGTGAGGAAAGTTTTTTCGTCGCCTAAGCTATCTTAGGCGAGGAATTTTTTTAAGTTTCGTCGCCTAAGGTTTTTTTCCTTGTAGTGACACCGTCAAGCCTGAGCATAAATCAGAAATTTTCCATTGGATAAGTCGGGCCAAGTATCCTTCAGGCTTTGCTGGAAATATAGCCAAGTGTGTGAACAGACAATTCAATAATTTTCGATATTGTTATAATTGTAAAACTAATAAAATATTATCTTTCAGACATACTTCGAGATTGCAGAACATAAGCAGCATTGGGCGGACGCGATGCAGTCGTTGAGGTACGTTCGGAATTCCTTATCTTATAATTTGAAATATTTTATGATATTAATAATATTTCTAATGCACTTTTGTTTTTTCCGTAGGTTCAAAGAGTGGAAGAACGAGCTCCGTTCCCACTTTAACCAATACGACAACCGTGGTCGTATGGGTACTCCTAGAGAGTTCATGTTCAGGGAGTACGAGTGGCGTTGGTTGAAGACAATAGACTTCAATAACCCACTTATGCAGGTAAATACTAAACTTAACTATAAATGTTTATTTTGTTAAAATTTTAATTATTAGTTTAATTATTTTATAATTATTACACTAAAATTTTTTGATGCATTTTTCTAATATTTTATTATTTGTTTGAAGCAACGGTCTCGGGTAAACTCTGCGAACCGCCGCCGTAACACAACCCCCCATCATGGTGGTTCTAGGCCGTTTGCACAATATCAGGAGGAGGCGCTTAGAGATCATCCTGATAGCAACCTGTACGTGGAGACGTTCAAGATCGCTTATCCACAAGCGACAGAACAGCTCGTAAGTCGTTGATTACGATTTTAAAATTTTAATTATTAATTTTACTTAATTATATATTTGTTAGAATATTAATTTTTTTTTTTCCCGTTCAATTAGGAGAGGGTGAACCGGGCCGAAGAAGAGGTGTTCCAGCAAGTAGTTCGGCAGACACAACCGAACATTTCAGAGGCAGATCTGGAAGAAGCCCTGCGCCAGGTCAACCGATCGAATGTCCAAACGGCAGCGAGGATGTTCAACGCAGCCTTCCCACACCGGTCAAACCAATACTACTGCCGGGGTTTGGGAAGTTCTGGAATAGGGCTCCTGAAGACCACTAAGGGAGGTCAAAAGAAGGGAGGCGGGGACAGCCAACAGATGAGGGGGGAAGTGCAGAGATTGGCTGCAAGATTGGCGGCCGAGTCCCAGAGATCACAGGAGCTACGCCGCAGAACACAGCAGTATCGTTTGGATTTGGCCAGTTGGCATGCTGAATGCGACAGAGTTCGGCAACACAACTACGCCGCCCAACAAAACTGGTGGTGTGATATGTTCGCGGCACAACAACAAGCCCTTGAACCCCCGCCCCCGTTTCAGCCGTTAGTTGAACCTCCAATGCCTCAACCTCCCGATGATGACGAGCAGGATGCTGGGGATGACGTGGTGGACTTTAGTGCTTTAGGTGATGATTAGGGTTATATTTTATGTATATTGGAACAAATTAAATAATAAATCATTTAGACGTGTTTCTTGTTGGTGCAAATGCATGGATTGTCTTTGTGATTTGCAGGTTGCTTGGAATGGTAATTTAGAAATTAATTTAATTTTTTTTCCCCCAAATGTAAGAATAGCCGACGATATTGGCATTATTTCGTCGGCTATAAGCACTATAGCCGACGATTTTTACCAATTTTCGTCGGCTATAACTTCTATAGCCGACGAAAATGACATTATTTCGTCGGCTATAACTAATTAATGTCTATTAAAATATTAATATATTCTGATGAAATAACCGACGAAATAGATGAAATCGTCGGCTATATTTCAGAACAAATAGCCGACGAATTTCGTCGGCTATAGTTTACGATATCGTCGGATATTTTTCCCAGGTTTGGTCGACAAAATTAATTTTCGTCGGCACTGTCGTCGGCCATACCCGAGAATAGCCGACGATTTCGTTATTTTAGTTGGCCATTGGTATTACCGACGCCGTTTTTCCGACGACGTATAGCCGACGAAAATTTCGTCGGCAGAAGGAATAGCCGACGAAAATTCGGCATAGTCGACGAAATTTTTTTCGTCGGCTATTCTGTCCGATCTGGTAGTGCTGTTTGAGTAACTTGGGTAATAGTAGTAGCATTTTGTTACGTTTTTGCTAATACTACTAAGGGTTAGTAGCCTTATCCCTAAGTCTTGGTAAACTATTTGAATCTTGCTATGCCTTATCGCTTAGTGTTTTGGTAAACTATTTGAATCTACTATGGATGTGTATTAGCTAATCTCTCTCTAAACTAGTGACATTGCTTCACATTTTGTATGGAGTAGTTTCGGGTGCAATTGGATTGGGGTCAATATTTTATTGAAGGTCAGCAGCTTTATACTTACAACTAGGCTATGAGGATATTTGATCATATCACACTTTATACTTACATCTAGGCTATGAGGATATTTGATCTTATATCACTGTTGTAAAATTTTGAATGTTAATCATACTGAGTTTTAGCATAATACTGAGCGCCAGTATGTAATTATATATTTACATTCAGTGTAATGCTACTGACCATCAAAAATCGCATAATGCTATTGACCCTAAAAAATCGCGTAATGTTATTGACCCTCAAAATCGCGTAATGCTACTGACCCTCAACAATGTTGTAAAAAAAAGTAAAATGACAATTTCGTAATTACTATTTAACAGATTCTGTTAGTTAAAATGGATGGAAACCTGCTAATGGTAATTTGAAAAAACGGACTTGCTATTGGTAGTTATGAGCTCAAAAATATAGTTATGGGTAATTTTGTATATTTTATAAGGATTAAATACTTATTACCCCTAAACTCTTTACTTAAAAACAAATTTGTCCCTCGGCTTTCAAATTAAACTAGTAGATCCTTAATCTCCCATATTTCAACAATTTAGTCCATTCTGTTACATGACCGTCAAAATATTCCGTTAAATTTCTAAAATGACGAAATTACCCCTATTCAAAATCAATTTTTTTTTTTTCTGTTTTGTTTTTGTTCATCAACTCTTTTTTTGTTTGATATTATTGTTATACTTTTGGTTTATATATATATATATATAATTATATAATTATATATATAGAGAGAGAGGTATTTAATTTGACCCCAAAAATATTTTAAAAAGAATGGGAAAAATAAAAAAAGATTTTCAGTAGGGGTATTTTGGTCATTTTAACACTTAAAGTTTGCCAATTACGGATTTATTTGACGGAATGGACTAAATTGTTGAAATATGGGAGATTAAGGATCTACTGGTTTAATTTGAAAGCAGAGGGACAAAACTATTTTTAGGTAAAGAGTTTAGGGGGTAACAAGTATTTTATCCATTTTATAATTAAAATCAGATTTTGTAGTTATATGAAATGACCAAAACATTCATATATAAGTACACAACAACACTACCGATATAATTTTGAATGAACTTACCTCTTGAATTAACACAGTGACAAATAATAATAACTTAAAATAAAATTAATTTTAACTAAATTATAAATAAAAAGAGTATAATTAAAAATTCATGCACAAATAGCTTTTTGGCTATAATTAAGGTGAAATTGTAAAATTCTGTAAAAAGTTAGGCAACGTGAGTTATTTCCGCCAACCTCAAATGACAATTACCCAGAGATGTCAACCGATCCTCCAAGTGATGATGGGTACTAATATTTTTATAGCCATTTAATTATATTTGATGTAATTTAAATTAATTATGTTTTCAAGTAATTTTAATTTATCATGAAATAAGAATTTATGTTTTACAATTTCATAATATATTTATTTAAATTTATTATTTTATTTGATTATATAAGTAAAGTTGTAGTTGAATAATATCATAGAAATTAAAATATACAAAAAACATTAAAAATATATTAAAGGGCTATATTGTAGCACTCTAGACTTGTAGACGGTTGATGTCACAGCGATATCGATAATAGTACCGATTTAGTGTGCTACAATATAGCCCCGGGGCTACAAATAGCACTATGGGTTGGAGATGGCCTAAAATGATTGGAAGAATGAGTGGATCGTTAAAAAAAATTAATAATGTTATTGCTTTCAAGTTTGCAAAATGCTGACGAGCACTCTTTTGGTGCATGGATAGTTCATGATTGGTAAATAAATAAAACGACTGGATCGCTAGAATAGCACACTAGTGATCTTTGCTTGTAATTCGACTTCGCATGTAGATATACTTATATCTTTGATTCGAGACATAAAAGGGAGAAGAGTGAAGAAGACAAGAGGAATTTATACTTCTATCTCCTATGACTGCATAGCTACAAACTTCCAAACAAGCGTTTAATACTCCTCCCATAAACTGTTATTCATTCTATATGTCACAGGGTGAGTATTTAGAACTTGAACATATAAAAGTCACATAAACCACTATTTAAAAACCCACTTATATTTGGGAGTGGATTCTATGTACAGAGGTTCACCTGCACCAACCATGTGATTTGCACATGTCCTAACAGATTTATACCACCGTCAGCTTGAAATTTGGTTAGTAAACTTTGACCAATAAATTAGTACATCAGTTAAAAAAAAAAATTATCTTGCCTAATACCTGATCTAAATAAACCAAAGAATAGAAAGAAAGAAAAAAAACTCAACATTGTTCCTCCGCTGCAGTAACCATCAAATCCTCCAATGCAGTAACCACTAAACCCAAAATTTAAAAACTTAATTTCTTCAAACCTCCAAGATTACTATGCAATATGTAATCTAGAGAAGGTCAAGATTATCTCAGTAGACATCAATAAGACAGCATTAAACATAAAAATAGAGCACCCTATATGTAACATAATGTTTAGATTATAAGTATATTTTTCCTAAAAATTATGTTGGAGGATTCGAACAATGATCTCTCTTCTTCTTAAAAACAAAAAATAAAAAACAATGACCTCTCAAGTCTAATAATTTGATCACGATTCTCAACTAAAACTCTTAGGCCTCGTTTCGTACACTAAAAGGAAAGTGGTTTCTTTGTTTTTCCCATGAGAAGGGAAAGAGATGACGAATAGAAATTTTCGAGAGTGTTCCATTCCTTTACTAAACCTTAGTTTTTGCGAACCAAAAAAAGACTTTAGACGATAAGTCAAGCCAAGCCAAATCGATAGAGGCCCGATGTCACACCTCGATTTTTTATAAATCTTTTTTTCTTTTATTTTGAGGTGCAACTCATATTTCAATTATGAATGAAATTTCCATAATCAAAATATGAATGAAATTGGAATAGAACATTCTTATACACCAAACTGAAATTACTCTTTATTACATAAAATTCCATAACAAACATTACAAGAGTGGACTACTCAAAGTCCAAGTCATATTCTATAAAAGTAAAACAACATAAAATCCTAAAACTATTATTTACACATGATCAACATCTTTCACACATAACATTCCACACAAAACACTCAAAAGACATAACAAATTTGCACAAGAAAACATGGCAGCAACTTTCGACACTTTACAATATGTATTTAGTTCCAATCTAAATAGAGCCTCAGCGGTCATCTAATCGTTACTAGACTTCTCAAGTATTTAGAATCAACTCAGCGTGTAATCCTAAACTTTATGCTAATCGGTTTAAAGACACTCAACGTAGAACTTAAACACGAAAAACACATAAGCACAAGAGTCAAACTAGAGACATGCAACAAGTATGGCGTCACCTCACCTTATTAAACATGTAAATTTTCAGAATTATTCTAGCCCTAAGAACAAATACAAATCAAACCAACATAGCGTATGACTTAACTTATATTCAATTCGGCAAGTGAAGTTAACACCCAAGGAACAACCATGGCCTAGGCAGCCCTCAAGCATACAACTTTTGGACAACTGTCCTAGAGAGTCCGTGGAAGTTGGATAACGTGCACAGGAATTTACCCGAGTTTAATCTGGATTCTTCTTGTGATTCTTGGCGTGCACTCCTCATATATTCTAGAGAATTCTTCCCGATTTTCTTCTTCAATTCCTTGATGGACTCGGCATGGACTCCTCATTGGACTTGGCATCAGTCCTTGATGGACTAAGGATCCATGTTGCAGCCGAACCTTCTCCAAGATGCTTTGGGAATTCCTTGTTCTTCTAGGACTTATTTTCCTTCTCCTTGTGGGACTCGGCCTCTTCTTCTTTCCTCTTTTGAATCTTCCTCTTTTGCCTTGCCGACTTTCCTATTTCGATTCCTGAAAAGATTAGGAAAGAAATACATCAACGACAAGATAGAAAAATTGTAGAAACGACGAAACATTTTCAACTCCTAGTTCAATTAGGATTCATGGTTCAAATCAAACTCTTCATAAATTCTGCGTTATTCGACATCTTAGCTCATTACACATACCGACTCTACCTTAGACTCATGACTCGACTAAACGACTCAATATTACAACAATAAGGGTTAAGCATTGTATAAATGGAGGTAAAAACATATTAAGAACGTCGCATATAATGCTCCTATTAGAATGGATTGTTTTGTTTGGTGGAGGTGAATATATATAGTTGTATACAAAGGTGGTAGGGCATGGTTGGCCTTTTGAAAAACCTGTCGGCCTTTTGGATCAATGGACGGCTGCCGTCGTCTTTCTATCTCTCGGATGGATGGGGCAAAACAAACGGGGCTGTGACGCTTTGACGCTGGAGTCAAGTCGGTCAAATTTTCAACTTTTTAAACCCTTTTCTCGTTACGTTGTTTTTTTTTTTGGGTGATTTATGCTTTCTTTTATTTACCTTTGTAAAGTTTCACAGTGGACTCGCAGCTAGCAGTGGTCCGCATGATCACCGCTTTATTTTGCCCCGTCACATACTTTTCATTACACAATAGAATTGCCAACATGAATAGTGGTTTGACCGTTGATGCACAACATTTCAAACAGTAGATGATGAAGGACCTAGAAAATTTGGTGTAAGTGAATCTAGTATCATGCAGTTAAATAACGCTAACATCGACGCTAACTCCGTTACAACGAAATCAAAACCAACAAAAGAAAGGAAAAACATGAACCATCCTTTGATTCCTTTCCCAAAATAGTGCAGACATTTTCTTTGAAGCTGGAATTTAGATTCCATTGAAGGGGAAATATATTTTCATTTTAACCAATTAACAAGAACACAAAGAGCGACACATCCACTTTAAAGAATCCACAATCAAATCCCTCCCCCCTCCGAGCGATTTGTCAAATAGACCGATCGTGGATTACATTCTGTCGAAAATCATCGGCGTTGGCAGTAAAGGCAACCCTCTCCCTCAAAACAAATTGTCGGATCTTAACTCCTTCCTTATCATTATTCTTTCTATATATTCGTGTTGGAGTACATAGTATTTAAATTTTTTATTTTTAATAGAGTTGACATACTACATAAGAATTCATAATTTGTTAGACATCACGTAACTAGCTAGTAAGGACAGTTTTCTAGGTTTTTTTTTTTTTTGGACAAAGGACAGCTCTCTAGCTTGTTGCTACTTGCTACTTGCTACTTGCTACCTTTGAGGCATCACTAATGAAAAGATATATGAAATCATATAATTTGTTTGTGTTCAAAGCTGTGATTAATGTTTTGAAAGTTTACTCAATCCGTCATTTATATATGTATATAGGAGCGCTCTAGAGTGATAATTGTTTGATTTGTATCTAAACAATTCACCATAACAATAAAGTGACGAGGAAAAATTCACCAAAGCAATTGGTTTTTAGGAAAATTCATTCTTCTCATGTAAATAATTATAGAATTAAATACTTGTTACTCTCTAAATTCTTTACTCAAAAACAGTTTTATAGCCGACTTTTCAAATTAAACTGGTACATCCTCATTCTTTCATTCTTCAACAGTTTAGTCCATTCCGTCAGTCTACAATTAAAAGATTCTGTTAACTTGCTGATGTGGCAATTTCCACTATTCCAACTCAGTTGGATGTCTGCCACATCAGTAAAAATGTTTGAAATACCCCTGCCACATTAATAAATCGTCTAATCGACATTTCCTTGTCAAACCAAAATTGACCACGTTGACCAAAACTCAAATATATACTTTTACTTTTAGATTCCGTGTCATAGTAATTTCAGCCAAATTACTATGGACACCCATAACCAATTGATCTTAAAAAAATTCATGCTCTGGAAACTAATAAACTAAGAATGAGGACACATCAATCCAGTACAAATAAACTTGGTTTCGTTTCACTTATCAAGCATTAGCTATGATCAATTTATCCACCAGACCAACAACCATTAACAACCTAATCCCTGATGATCATACTAGCTTGATTTTTAACCAAAACCCCACATAATAAAGCCATCAGACCTCTCAATCTTAATAAAGCCATTTCCATAGTAGACATAAGTTCAGTTCACAACTCAATTACAAATTTGAAAGCACAGCAGCAACACAACAAAATCAAACTTGAATTCAAGCTGTACTCCTACCTTCTTAATTAGTGGAAGGGTTCTTAATAAATTCGGTAAAGCGGAATTTCCTCTCCTAGCTCCCACTTAATTATCATGCTCTGGAATTCAGCTCCAAGTCAATTACAAGCACCATAAGGATCAAAAGTAAGCCAAGAGAAGCCAACAACAACCAACGTCGAAGAACGACGAAGAATAACATGAACCCAGAAAACAAATGGTCAAATCATAACCAATTCGATTATCTAATTATCTAAACTTATAAAGCACGAAGAGGAGGATGATTCTGATACTAGGAGTAGCTCAGACGGTGGCCGGAGACGCCGTGAAGCAGCTGCGCAGCAGTTGATGAAACACAGAGTAGTCAGTCCTTCTCCATTTCGATTCTCTCTCCTCCGTTGACGATAGGACGAACCAACACCACATGCTTGTCGGCGACCAGGAGATGAAGAGAATGTGACTGATTGTCCAACCGGAGATAGCCTGACAGCGGAGAATGTGTCGGGTCGGGTTTTGTTAGCGTTAGTCATGTAATTTAGGAATGTAAACTAAGTAGTTAGTACTTACCTATTCGGTATATGTAGTACATGGTAGTACCAAGCAAGTAGGGTTGTAGTACATCTTGTATCCTCTTTATATAGCCTCCAATGTGACATGAATAGATATCAGAAAATTATTCTCCCAAATCGTGTTATATTCAACTTGGTATCAGAGCAAAGATCCTAAAGGACTTTGTCTCTTTATTTTCCGCTGCAATTCTTCGTCTGGCGTTGATTCTCGGTCAGACGTGTGAAGTTAGTTTGTCTTCTTCCAACTAAACCTCATTGTTAGGGTTTATTCATCTATTCCTAATCAGATTGCTTGCGTTTTGTCCGGTGTTCGGTTTAATCAGCAAGATATTTTGCCGACAACAGCCTCGTCGGGAAAAAAGAGCAATTGTTTTTCTGCATACTTTTGCCGACAAAATCCTCGTCGGGAAAGAAGAGCTATTGTTTTCTTTACACTTTTGCCGACAAGAGCTCGTCACCCCCCTTGCTTCTGCTTTAGTCGTCCTCAGATCAGGAGCGTCGTCGCGTTGTCCTCAGGTCGTCCTCGAGCCGCTGTCCTCGCGTCGTCCTCAAGTCGCATCTCAGGCAGCCACTAGACTCAGGCCGCTCGATCCAGGCCGCTCGTCTGCCCTCCGATCTGCACAACCTCCACACCAGCGCCTCATCTTCCCATCGTCGTCTCTCACTGGCGCCTCATCTGGAGAAGAAAATCAGATTGGACGAGTTTGATCCGATTTTTGTAGAGTTTGACCCGATTTCAGCCCTACCTGACCCGGTCTGCTTTCAGCCCGACCCGGTTTACTTTTAGACCCGACCCGGTTTCATACCCGACCCGGTTTACCTTGTTTCAAACCCGACCTAGTTTCAGGCGACCCGTTTCCTACTATCCAACCCGATTTCGCTCGGCCCGACCCGCTCCGGAAAAATGTCTCAGGTGTATATTGGAAATTTGGGTTCTTGGATTTCAGAAGGAGAACTCGAAAAATGAGTTTCGCGACTTCGGAACTATCAGAAGAATATGGGTTGCAAGAAGGCCACCGGATTATGCTCTCATTGATTTTGTGCATAGTAAAGATGCAGAGAATGCCGTTTATGAGTTAGACAGAAAGAATGGCTGGAGAGTGGAGTTCTCACATAAATCTATACATGCGGTTGGTCAATACTGCAACAATGGTAATATTCTCATAACTAATACGACTCCAGCATGTGGTAAGATCGGTATGGCTTTAAAATTTTCTAGCTTTGCTAGTTCTGATACTTGGATTATTGATTCTGGTGCCTCAGATCATATGACTTCTGATAATTCTCATTATATTACTGATTTGTCTCCTCCACCCGTGTCATATGTCACTAATGCCAATGGTGAAGCTCTTCTTGTGTTAGGGATAGGGTCAGTCTGTGTAACCCCTGTTTTAACCTTTCACAATGTTCTATATGTACCTGACCTGTTACACCATTTAATATATGTTCCCCAGTTAAATACTGAGTCTCGATGCTCCGTAACCTTTTACCCCATGTATGTGATTTTTTAGGATCTTCTCACCAGGGAGATAATTGGTCGGGGGGACTTGAGGGGCAGATTGTTTCACCTGGATCAGAAATATGCGGGAGAGAAACCAGGAGCACCGTTACGCACTACTTTGACTGCCAGTTCGAATCAGCTAAGTAAAATTTGGTTATGGCATCGTCGATTAGGGCATCCATCTTTCCATGTTATGAAAAAATCTATGCCGTCTCTGTTTATTGGTGTGGAAGAGTCCTCCTTGCGCTGTGAAACATGTGTTCTTGCTAAGAGCCATCGTTCTACATATTCTCCAAGTTTCTCCAAGAGTAGTATCCCTTTTGAATTGATTCATTCTGATGTTTGGGGACCTTCTAAAGAGCCTACGGTCACGGGTATGAGGTATTATGTGTCGTTTATTGATGATTGCACAAGGTTGAAATGGATTGTTCTTCTTCAAACCAAAGATGAAGTCTTCCCTGCTTTTCAAGCCTTTCATTCTCAGGTTCAAACACAGTATAATGACACCATCAAAGTTCTTCGTTCTGATAATAGAAGGGAGTATGTCAATCGTGTTTTTCACCAGTTTTTCAAAACTCATAGGATTGTTCATCAAACAACCTGTCCACGAACACCAGAGCAGAATGGGGTGTCTAAAAGGAAAAACCGGCATCTTCTTGAAATGGCACGTTCCATCCTTTTTAGTGCCCATATGCCTAAGAATTTTTTGGGTGATGTTGTCGCAGCTTCTGCTTATCTTATCAATCGCCTTCCATCTAGTGTTCTTCAAGGAAAATTTCCGTTTCAGGTTCTTGCATCTCATGTCTCTCTTCCTTCCTATCATAATATACATGCCCAGGTTTTTGGTTGTGTGGCCTTTGTTCATGTTCCTAAGAGCCAGAGATCGTCTAAATTAAATCCCCGTGCGATCAAATGTGTGTTTGTTGGTTATTAAAGCCATAAGAAGGGATACAAGTGTTATCATCCACCTACCAAAAAATACTATGTCACTATGGATGTTACTTTCTTTGAGGACATGAGCTATTTTACCTCGGATGATCCAGCCCTTCAGGGGGAGCATTCATACTTTGAAGAGCTGTATAATGGCGAGGGGGAGAAACCAGAAGTAGAAGTCTCAGTACCAGCAGTACCAGAAGTGACAGACGCTCAACCAGAGGTAGAGGCCTCAGACATCCATGTTCCAGGAATTGAACCAATAGCTGATAGCACAACTGCTGTAGAAGATCAATCTGCCCCTCCTGCCATCACTCATACCCCTGATCCACAACTCCCTGCTTTTGAAGATCAATCATTTGAGGTATGTCCTTCCACTGTTCCTAGTAGTAGTGAGCCTAATAGTGAACAATATGTGTTACCTAACAGGTCTACTAGAGGTCATCCCACCAAAAGATATGAACCTAGTTTACAAGCCAAATCAAAATATCCAGTAGCAAAGTATATGTCTACTAGGAGATTATCAAAGTCATATGAATCATTTGTGAATCAAATATCTGCTGTATCAGTACCTAACAAAGTGCAGGATGCGTTGGGAGATCCAAAGTGGAGGAAAGCAATGGAGGAAGAGATGCAGGCATTGTAGAAGAATGATACTTGGGAACTTGTATCTCCACCACATGGAAAGAAGACTGTGGGATGTCGTTGGGTGTTTACTGTGAAGCACAACGCAGATGGATCAGTGAGCCGGTATAAAGCATGCCTTGTTGCAAAGGGATTTACTCAGACATATAGTATTGATTATGATGAGACTTTTGCTCCCGTTGCAAAAATGAATACTATCAGGGTTCTTCTTCGTTTGCTGCTAGTTTGAACTGGCCACTCCGACAGTTTGATGTCAAGAATGCATTTTTTCATGGAGAATTAGCCGAAGAAGTGTATATGTATCTTCCTCCTGGGTATGTAACTACTTCTAATGGTGATTTTGTATGCAAATTAAGAAAGTCACTGTATGGTCTCAAACAGTCGTGCCTGGTTTGAGAGGTTCTCACAGTTCATGCGAAAGATTGGTTACACACAGAGTAATTCTGATCATACCTTGTTTCTCAAGCATCAGCAAGGAAAGGTAGTAGCCCTAATTATCTATGTTGATGATATGGTGATTACTGGTAATGATACTATAGGGATTGATAGACTGCAGAGACAGCTTACTTCTGAGTTCGAGATGAAGGACTTAGGTGACCTCAAGTACTTCTTAGGGATTGAGGTAGCAAGGGGGAGAGAAGGAATCTACTTGTGTCAGAGGAAGTACATTCTTGATCTGTTGACAGAGACAGGTATGTTAGATTGCACACCTATCGACACTCCTATTGAGCCGAATCAACGATTAGCAGAGTATCCTGATCTCGCCTACCGACAAGACTCGTTATCAAAAGTTGGTTGGACGCTTGATTTATTTGGCACATACCAGACCAGATGTTGCATATGCAGTAAGTGTAGTGAGCCAGTTCATGCATAATCCAAGTGTGGATCACATGGATGCTGTTATGAGGATTTTGAGATACTTGAAGTCAGCCCCAGGAAGAGGAGTAATGTTCTCTAAACACAACAACATTCTTGAGGTTAGTGGTTTCACAGATGCAGATTGGGCTGGAAATATTACAAATAGAAGGTCGACATCAGGTTATTTTACCTTTGTGGGAGGTAATTTGGTTACATGGAAGAGTAAGAAGCAGAAGGTTGTGGCTCGATCTAGTGTTGAGGCTGAGTATAGAGGTATGGCTCATGGAGTGTGTGAATTGTTGTGGTTGAGAAATCTGCTACGTGATTTGGGTATTAAGTTGTTAAATGCGATGCGGTTATATTGCGACAACAAAGCAGCTATTGATATATCACAAAATCCAGTTCAGCATGATCGTACTAAACATGTGGAGGTTGATCGTCACTTTATAAAGGAAAAGTTAGATGCTAAGATCATTAGCTTTCCTTTTGTTCCTTCAGAAGATCAACTGGCAGATGTACTCACAAAAGGAGTGTCTAAGAATGCCTTTTATGACTCACTTTGCAAGTTGGGCATGGTTGATGTGTATATGTCAACTTGAGGGGGAGTGTTAGCGTGAGTCATGTAATTTAGGAATATAAATTAGGTAGTTAGTACTTACCTATTCGGTATATGTAGTACATGGTAGTACCAAGCAAGTAGGGTTGTAGTACATCTTGTATCCTCTTTATATAGCCTCCAATGTGACATGAATAGATATCAGAAAATTATTCTCCCAAATCGTGTTATATTCAACTGGTTTCAATGGCCGAGTCGACTCAGCTCTAGCAGGCCCAAGTGGCGACGATTCTGGGCCCTGACCCAGCCTCATTCGAACCCTAATCTCCCACCTGATGGCCTCCGTGAACGAGCAGCAATCCCAGGCGGAACTCCTCTTCAATCTCTACAAGCAGATTGATCCCGATTTGCTCTCACTAAAACTCGCTCACCTACTCCAGTTCTCGCCGGCGCAGGAGGCCCGCGCCATGTTCGCCATCCTCCTCCACAAGCAGCTCACCCGCGACGACTCTTATCTCTGGCTGCGTCTCTCCCCAACCAACTAGTCGTCTCTCAAATCGATTCTCTTGGCTTGTATTCAACGCGAGGACGTCAAATCCATCTCCAAGAAGCTCTGCGACACCATCTCCGAGCTCGCCTCTGGCATCTTGCCGGACAACGCCTGACCGGAGCTCCTCCCCTTCATGTTCCAATGCGTCTCCTCCTAGTCCCCCAAGCTTCAGGAGTCGGCGTTCCTGATTTTCGCGCAGTACATCGACGACTCCTTAGAGTTTTTTTTTTTTTTTTTTTTTCCCGAATGAGAATGGCGGAGTGGGAGGAGTGAGTGCGAGGGAGATATTATATGTATGAGGGTATATTGGTCATTTTCTTGTCCAAACTCTTTATACGTGTCAAAATTGTTAGCTACGTCAGCAACATAACGGGTGGAGTGACGGAATAGACTAAATTGTTGAAAATGGGAGATTGAGGATGTACTAGTTTAATTTGAAAGGTCAGGTATAAAACTGTTTTTGAGTAAAGAATTTATGGGGTAACAAGTATTTAATCCATAATTATACTTGATAAGAAGCCCTTCAGCATGAACATCTTTTTTGTTCATCTCAAGTTCATATTCAAGTTGTTTGAACCCCCTATATAGTATAGTAATTAACTTATTTTTTTTTTTTGAGAGAAATCTCTTTGGTCTCTTTCTCATGTGTAGAGTCTAGGTTTCTGAGTTACCACAAGACTATAGTCTTCTCCTTCAATCGCCTCCGAAGTAGAGATTTTACTTGTCTGAGCTTACTCCGCAATGTAGTCGTTTCATACATTATCATCTCAACTTGTAGCAGTTTTGCTGTCTTCACATTTCTTTGATTACCTCTAGCACAATAAGGAATGTCGAGAACCCTGCAAGTTCAAAAATAAAATGAGCTAACATGTATATGGATAACAATGTTAGATAAAACACCAAAACTCCAAAACAATCCATGTGTTTACACTTGTTTAGTCATCTGAAATGTTCAATTAGATTGCACCAGAATAAATATGATATGCCAAATGAACCATTCCAATTATGAAGTTGTAAAATACGAGGAATTTCGATAGGTAAAGATAATTGTACAATTAGAATTACGAGAAGTAGAAAACGTTACCAATGAGAGTGAGTTCAAAAAGATAGTCGTGGATTCTCTGGATCACAATAACATTGTACACGCATGACATGATCGTCAGCAAGACGACGAATAGGAGAAGTAGCAACACCTTTCTCATCGTATTTAAACTAACCGGACCACCTACGACTGAGGCCTGAGGGGGTATAATCATACAATATGAACATGGAAGAAATATCACTTTGGTCATCCAACTATATTTGGTTCGATACTTTGGTCGCTTAACTTTTAAAAACTTCACTTTGGTCATTCAACTATACCACCGTATTATCACTTTGGTCATTCAGTCTGTTTTTCTCCATTAAAATGTGATCTCCCCCGTTAACTCCAAGAGTATTTTCAAGATGTAAATTATTAGTGGCCATTTATTTTAATTTAATGTAAAACTCTATTGTTTAATATAAGCAATCTCCTTCTTCCTCAAGATGGAAGAAAACATATGGAATGACCAAAGTAATATCCAATGGTATAGTTGAATGACCAAAATGAAGTTTTTAAAAGTTAAGTAACCAAAATGTCGACCCAAAATTTGAACATTACCAAAGTGACCTCAATGAATATGAAAGAAACCAACACCTGTGTCGCTGTCATTATGTTTAAGCGTGAGACAGAGATATTGAAAGAATTGGGAAGGTTGGGGTCTAAGGTTTAATGTATTTTATACATACTAGTTTTGCCCACATATGCGATGCATATGTAAAATAAATTTACATTTACATATTTGATTTCATAATTTCATAAAATAGTTTTAATCTTATCTTCTTTCCTTCTTTTTTTTTTTTTTAGAAAATCTTATCTTGCTAATTATAAAAGTGAGAGAAATGGGGAAGTTATTTGCATGCTTAGAGATAGTGGGGAGTTAACCCGTAGATTAGGGAGAATTTGACTAGAGTGAAATTATCAATTTTCTTTTCTTTTCTTTTAGTTTGGTTTATCAGTATTTATTTATTTACCATAATATCTTTCTAATAGTAAAAACTATTTTAACATAATATATGGTATAGGGGGCTTCGTGTCTTTTCACAACCCTTTTGGCTAACAAAGCGGGTTTCTTTAATAATAGTATAGATACATATGGGCCTACACGTCCAATCAAATTACGGAATTTGAATATGAAAGTCAAATACTTTGTAGAAAAAATCCCAAAATTTTGAATAAAAATTATAAAAATACATATATTTACCTCAAGAGGGACAGGCCAGGGGAGAAAGTGTATGTTTATGACTTTATGATTATTATTCTAATATTTTCTACTACCACTATTCACTTAAAATAGAATTGGGGAGGTTAGGGTCTTGGAATTTTTTCTTTTACCTGTGGCCCTTATTGTACTCAAATTAGGAATATGAATATGAAAGGTCAAATCATTTTTAGAGAAGGGTGGAAACTCCCACGAGTAAAGTATAGACGTTGACTGGAAAAAAGTAAAGTATAGACATTTTTGAATTACAGTTTTTTTTTAAAAAGGAGACAATTATTGAATATCCTAGTAGCCTCAGAAAGAGGTCAAAACTGATGTGAAAGGATAGTGACAAACCTATCCCAACTAGCTCATGAAGAGGGAATGGCCCTGCCAGGGGAGAAAGAGATAAAATATTATTAAAAAAGAGAGAAAAGTGCAAAAAGGAAAATGTAAAAAGATAGTACAACTTAACGGTATTCTAGTAAATGAGTAAAAGAGGGAGATAAAAGATGTGTGGCTTGTAAAATCAGGAGTACAAATTTCACCACTCAAAACCCAAAAAAAAAAAAAAAGGCATAACCATCGCCGAAGGATGCATCGCCGGAGGACATCAGATCCGGCAGAGCGGATTTCAGTCCTCAACTTGGGCTCAGGCAAGGTATTTTTGTTTTCCTTAGCTAAAACTTCATGATATTCAAATGGGTACTTCTGCATTTTTGCTTTCATTGAAGATTAATGGTTGTTAGTTTGGCTAGCTTTTCTTATGCGTAGAAGTTTTTCACATATTTTACACTCAGCGAAAATCACTTGTTGTTTATAAAAATATGAGCTTTTGTTTCTTGATTTGTTCATGGTTTACTCATCTGGGTCCACTTATTTGGTTTATACTATACTCTACTCTTCTTTGATTTCGACTCAAACCAGATAACTTTCTCTCAATTTTCTAATTTGGCATCTCCCATGTCTGGGTCCAGCTAGATTTTCTTTATTTGGGTTTGTTGTGTTTGTTTCTCTTTGAGATATTTTGGTTTGGCTTCTGGGTTTGGATTGTAATGGAGGAGATGTATGAGCCAATGATCTTAGGGCTGGTAACTTTGGAGTGGCGAGGCTGGTCAGGGATAAGAAGACCAATTTTTTTTTTCTCGAGAGAGAGAGAGAGAGAGAGAGAGAGAGAGAGAGGTTGGTTGTTGTTTTTATGGTTTTCTAATGTTTGCAAGTAGTTGGGCCTCTGCTATGTTTGGCAGGGCTTATTGGCATCTGCCTCTTTTTTTTCTGGGGGCATCTGCCTCTTTTAATTAAGCTCATTCATTTTCCAAAAAAAAAAATGTTTTTGGTTTTTCTGTGTGGGGATTCGGGTTGCTGACCAAGTTTAGTCATGAAAAGCCTCACGCTGGGTTTTGGTGTTGGGATTCTGTTTCTCATTCGTTTTATCAAAGCCTCGTTCATTTTATTTCTTTCAGTGTAATTTATACTTGAAATCCTGAATTACTGATGATAGTTTGGCTAGCTTTTGTTTTGCGTCAAAGTCTTGGGATAATTCAAGGTGGTGGTGTGTCTTTTCGGAGTGACTTGTTTGTTGTCAATATGGGAAGTCAGTGAAAATCATATTTGTTCATGGTCTTCTATTAGCTACTTAGTTGTATGGGCTGTGTGGTTTTATTTCTTATTGAACTGATGAGCTCTATTTTGGTTGTTATATTTTGTGTTGAGTCGCAAAGTGGTGATGATGGGCTCTAGTTTAATTTTAGCCTTTTCTATTTTATCACTATTACATGTGTTTTCCTCGTTCTACTTAAAGGAACGACGGCCTTTGGCTTCATATACAGCGGTGGAGTTGTGCTCAGAGCAGAATCTAGGATTAGCTCGGTCATTGTGGAGTTGTGCGTGAAGCATGTGTTCGTCACGAGTCGATACGTACGTAACATTTCTTTTTTACTCTTTGCTTACTATGATTTATGTTTTAGTTTATGAACTTTCTTATCTAATATTATATTAATTATGCAGAGCGAGATGACATGCCTAAATTAAGACAGATTTGTGGCAACTTCAAGGGAACAATCTTTGGTACTCTTGTTGGAAGTGTTAAAATATGGTTGGAGCTGCACCATCATTTGAACAACATCCAGGTAATTATATATGTCATCTGTGTAATGTATGATTTAAGTGAATAAAAATCTAATTGAATTTTCTATAGGATCCTCAACTACGGGTGGCATCAATGCATGATGCAATGCTGAAGGCTTTTGAGTATTTGCGTATCTACTCACGCACACAGAGCACAGAGATAATGGAGTATCAGAAGACGTACGATTAGAATGAGTTTTGTGGCATGATTATCGGTGGCTACACAGAGAATTAGGTACTCTTACTTTATTCAAACAAAAGATTCATCAAGTTGTCACACTTTCTAACAACTGAATTTAAAAAAAATAAAAATGCTCTTTAATTGTTGTTAGTTATAGCATACGTGTAAACCATATTTAATCGTATATTGTATAATTAACCACAGGGCCACAAGCTGGGAGTAGTTTGGCTCGATCATACGAGAGTTTACTGGAGAATGATGGATACTGCAGAAACACTAAGCTCGAACGCAGAATTCGCTGATGAGCTGTTAGGAATATCATCAAGGTAATGTGTAGACGATAATTTGCATTTGTGTTGGGGTGAAAAAAAATAATAATAAAAATATAAAAAAAATTTATTGTTTGCTATAGGGTTAGTTTGGTTTGTTTCCAGGCCTGATTTGAGCCTCTTGGTTAGTCGTATTGTTCTAATCATGCAAAACAAAAAAAAACTTAGGACCTGATTAGGGTTTTTTGTTTTGTTGTTTAGAATTTGGGCGTGATTTGGGTTCATTTATTCTTTTTTTTGGGGGGGGGGGGGTGTTTGGCAGTTGTACTGGGTTTGATACGGTTTTTTTTTTATACTTTCATTGTGCAAACCCAAAATAATTTGGGCATGATTAGACTTTTCTGTATTTTTTTTTGCGTTTGGGTTAATGCAAAAGAAAATATCTTGGGTCTGATTTGGGTTTGTTTGTTTATTTCATTTTGGGGTTTTTTGACATAAGCAAAACAAAAACTGTTGGGCTGGATTTGACTCATTTTGTTAGGCTGTGTAATTTATGGGCTCCATTTCTTGTAACTGCGTTTTTTTTTGGGTTTTAATGATGTTATTAAACAAAAGTAAAATAAAATGTTGACTCAAAATGTTGTATATGCAGTTACATGCGTTAGTAGAGATACGGTGATCACCGATTTATGACTAAAGATGCAGCAATGGGTTTGGGTACTAAAGTGATGTCCTATGCAACAACTCATGATCCCTTATCTGGTGGATATGTACGGGGTAATAAAAATATTTTAAGTTTCTTTTTTGTTTAGATTTCCTTATTTCTTTATCTTACTCTTATATGTTATTTTTATATTTGGTACAAGAAGTATACTTTTTCTCAATGCCTCCATATTGATGGGAATCAAATTACATGCACAATTTGTACATGCAAAATAATCTCATACATATATTACCCTTCTTGTGTCGAGTGTAGTATTGGCAAGTAGGGATCGTTCTATCCGGGGAAATCAAGGGCATTTAATCTCATGAAGTATTACATAATAAAAGGGGATTGAAAATTTGTATCTAAATCTACTGAAAATCTACATAAATAATATTAATAAAAACCTAAACTATTATTCACATATGATCATCATCTTCACACATAACACATCACACGAAACTCACATAACATGTAACGAGATCAAACAAGGAATCATAACATAAAATTCAGCAAGCCTCAAAAAAAATATTTTAGTTCCAATTTAATTAGAGCCCTTCGTGGTTCATCTAATTAGCAAAACTCCTTAATTATTTAGAACCAGCTTCGTGCGTAATCCTAAACATAATGTTAATCAGTTTAAAGACACTTCGTGTAGAAATTAAACCAAGAAACACATAAGCACAATGAGTCGAATTGGAAACAAGTAACAAGTATGGCGTCACCTCATCCCATTATCATGCATATTTTCAGAATTACTCTATCCTTGGAATTCATACAAGGTAAACCAACTTCGTGTATAATTTACCTCATACACATTCGGCAACATGAAGCATACACCCAAGAATTAGCCATGGCCTAGGCTGCCCTCAAGTATACAACTTAATTGTGCATACGAATTCAGAAAATAAACCAAAACAAAACCCTGATAACTTGCGAAAATTATATACAAACCTTGATTAGAATTCGAAACTTGTTAAGAACAAAAATCGGAAATTAAACAACAAACATTCATATTTCGAAAGTCTAAATTCAGATTAATAAAACCAATAAAACATCCACAAATCCTTACAAACTTCATAGACAAAGTTAAGTAATTGTACATAAAAATAAAAGCCATGGAAGAAGAGTTAATCACACTTTGGTAAACCTTCAAGAAAGCTTCGGCAAACAGTGGTTTCAATGGAGATGGATGGTAGGAAATTTAGATAGTGATGGAGAGCGGTTTCGGCTTTACTTTTCTTTGGATATTGTGGTGGAATTTCGGCAGAGCTTTTGCTAAGTGAAAGTGAGAGATGAGATATCTTGTCTGACTATTACACGGCTATTTATAGAGGAAATAACCTAGAGAAGCCGGCCACAAACCAAAACCGAATTGGTTTAGGTTTTCCTTGATTTTCTGAATTCGGCAGAATAACCTCAGTGCATTGATTACATCATAACTCTCTCTAGAAAATAGCTATTGAGGTGATTCCAACTGATTTGGAAACTGGACTCCCGTAGCTTTTCATCCATATGTGGCACGTCATCTGGTTCAAAGTGAACTGTCTTGGAGAGTCCGTGGAAGTTTGATGACGTGCACAGGAATTCTGCCGAATTTAATCAGGGTTTCTTTTGATTTTTCTTCTTCTTTTTCCGAATTATCTCTTCCTTTTCTCTTGAATTTGTTGATGAATTTCCCTTGGATAATTACTGAATATCCTTGCAATATCTCTTCCATTTATCCTTGATTTAATTCAGCCTCTCTTCTTGTCCTAGTTGCATTGCAACTCTTCTCTTGCATTTGGCAATAAGTAATAATTTCTGCCCGATTTCTCTCCTATTTTCTCCAACGAATTTTTCTCATTTAATTCCTGAAAATAAGAGAGAAGAAATATTAAAAAGACAAGATAAAAATGTTGGAGAATTATTAAGAATATGATTCCTGATTCAGTCAGGATTTCCTGGTTCAACAAGGAGTTCTACTTTGATTGAAACTCGTAGAACTTTCGACGTTTTCAGAAACGTCGAGACATTGTAGACTCCTAAACTGATTAAGACTCTTATTTGCATAAGGAGTCCTACTTTGAATCAAACTCTTGACTTAAGAATCCTAGTTCAACTCAAACTCTTCAAAAATTCAGCGTTTTTAGACGTTTTAGCTCATTTCACAAACCGACACTACCAAAGACTCCTGACTCGACTAAACGACTCTAAATTACAACAATAAGGGTTAAGCATTGCATAAATAGGGGTAAAAATATATTAAGAACGTCGCATATAATGCTCCTAGCACATATCCATAAGCATAACATATTGCTTGATAGCACTACTTCTTTACATTCCTATGTCACACAATACATGAGCGAGATCAGTAAGAGATCCTTATTTCTACTTTATGAGTGGGCCTACCCGGTTTGGGAGGACGCAGAGATTGAGGATATACTATACTATGTTTGGTATGTAATTTGTTGTTGTTTCTAAATCTATTTTTCTAAATTATGCCTTCTAATAAAAAATTGCCTTTAATTTTTTTTTAAATGATTCACTTTTTTTTTTTAAATAATTCACAACTGTCTTGTTTCAGGCCTAACGAAGATGTTCCATTGGAATTGCCTCTGCTCCGCTTAGGGTTTCTCCGAAACCTTGCCGTCGGCCAGAGTTGCGACAAAACTATCGTCTTTACTCCTCTCAGACAGGGCTTCCCCTGAACCTTGCCTTTGGAATTGAGTTTTGTCGACAAAACCATCGCCTCTGCTTTTCATTAGGGTTTCTTTGAAACCTTGCTGCCAAGACTAGATTTTACGATAAAACCCCAAGTCACACCATGGATCTTGATATGTTGAGTTGGAATTGTAGGGGAATATGTGTAGAGGATACAACACGAGCTTTGAAGGATCTGCTTGCACAAAATCGGCCTCAAATCGTCTTCCTGTGTGAAACAAAGATTAGCAGAGAAGGGGATTTCTTGAGGCTGAAGCGAGCTTTAGGGTTTACTCATGCAGAGATGGTGCTCAGTGAAGGCCGATCGGGAGGCTTAGGTTTGTTGTGGTCAGACGATGTTTCCCTCCATGTCAACTCCAAATCGGCGCATCACATTGATGTTGATGTTATCAATGCGCCTGGCGTAGCTTCTTGGCGACTTACTGGTTTCTATGGCTATGCAGCGACGGGAGAAAGGGAGAAGTCGTGGCAGCTTCTCCGGGATTTGGCAGACGCGAGTTCACTGTCGTGGATGGTGATTGGAGACTTTAACGAGATCATGAACAACGATGAGAAGATTGGCGGAGCTGTGAGGCCGGAACGTCAAATGCGCGGCTTCAGGGATGCTTTAGGGTACGGTGACTTGATTAACCTTGGTTTCCAGGGTGTGATGGCGACTTGGGGGAACTCTGAGACTCTTCTGCGTTTGGACAGGGCAGTTTGCTCTTTGGCTTGGTTCGATTTGTTCTTCCATGCGAAGTTGTTTCGCTTGCCTCCGTCCGATAGTGATCATGTCCCTCTTCTGTTAAAGGCTAGTACGGCGCCAATTGCAACTCGTCCGAAGGTGCATCGCTTCCAATTTGAGGCTTTCTGGTTACAGCACGAGGAATGTGGTTCCGTGGTGCAGGAGGCATGGCTGGAGGATGTTTATGGCCTGCCTATGTTCCAGGTGGTCACAAAGCTCAAGAAAGTCCGTGTTCGACTTGATAAATGGCAGAGGACAGCCTTTTGGGGTCGACAGATCAAAATGCTGGCCATATGAAACCGATTGGAAGAATTGATGGGCTGCCATATTACTTCTGAAGGTCAGGAGGAAAAAGCTGCTTTATTCAGTAATTTACAGAGCTTGTTGCACCAAGAAGAAGTGTTTTGGAAGCAACAGTCGAAAGTTCGTTGGCTAAAAGAAGGTGATCGTAATACTAGTTATTTTCATCAACAAGCTAATATTACGAAACGTAGAAACTCTCTGAAAGGGTTGTTTGACGTGAATGGGAACTGGCATGAAGATGTTCAGGGAATGGAAAAAGTGGTTACTGATTACTTTGGACAGATCTTCGAAGCATCAGAGATAGATACGGAAGCACTTAACCGAACGTTAGAAGCCATTGTGCCATGTGTAACGGAAGAGATGAATGGGCAGCTATGTAGTGATTATTCTAGTAAAGAGATAAAACAAGCTGTGTTCCAAATGTATTCGACGAAGGCACCTGGACCTGATAGTATGCCTCCTCTATTTTTTCAGCATTATTGGGATTTGATTAGGGGTGAAGTGGTAGCTGCAGTTCAGAATTTTCTTCACACGGGACAGATTCTGAAACAGATAAATTATACTCATGTCTGTTTAATCCCCAAAGTGAAGCAACCACATCATATGGCGGACTTACGTCCTATTGCACTATGTAACGTCATCTAAAAGATATGTTCTAAAGCGATGGCGAATCATCTAAAGTTAATTCTTCCTGCAATCATTTCCCCATTTCAGAGTGCGTTTATTCCTGGACGACTAATCACTGGTAACATCCTAGTTGCCAATGAATTTGCTCATTTTGTGCATAATAAGCGCTCTGGCAAGGGTTATATGGCTGTGAAACTTGATTTGAGTAAAGCCTATGATCGTATGGAGTGGTATTTTTTAGAGCGGGTGATGATTCATTTTGGTTTCAATACCCGTTGGATTCGGATTGTTATGTAATGTATCTCCATAGTCAGGTATTCTTTTCTTATCAGAGGCAAGGCTCGAGGTTATTTGACTACGGGACGTGGATTGAAGCAAGGCGATCCTCTATCACCTTATTTATTCATGTTAGGAGCTGAGGGGTTTTCGACATTGTTGACACAGAAGATGCAGACAGGGGAACTACTTGGTATTACTATCTCTTAGGGAGCTCCACCGGTAAACCATTTATTATTTGCTGATGATAGTATGCTTTATGCCGAGGCCTCAGTAGCTAATGGGAGAGTGATACAGGAGGTGCTTGATGTGTACAGTAGAGCCTCTGGATAAAGAGTAAATTTTGATAAGAGCTCAATGGTATTTAGTGCCAGTGTGACTGAAGAGAGGAGATTGGTTCTCTCAATTTTATTGAATGTCCTGGTAGTGGAGGCACATGAGAAATATTTCGGGCTACCAACCCATGTGGGCAGGTAAAAATCAGCGACGTTCCAATACATAAAGGAGCGTCTGGAATCCAAGCTCGGGGTATGGCAAGGTAAATTACTCAGTGGTGCTGGGAAAAATATTTTGATCAGTACGGTGGCTCAAGCTCTTCCAAATTATGCTATGAGTGTGTTCAGACTTACAAAGAATTTTTGTGATGACTTGGAACAACTCTATGCAAGGTTTTGGTGGGGTAGTACACTGGATAAGAAGAAAATACACTGGAAGAAATGGAATGGCTTATGTAATCCGAAAGAAGCTGGTGGTTTGGGTTTTCGTAGTCTGTCAAAATTCAATTTGGCAATGCTTTCGAAACAAACGTGGCGGATTATCTCTAATTCTTCTTCACTGATTACTTTTATTTATAAGGCGAAATATTACCCAGACTGTTCCTTCTGGGAAGCACAGGAGTCTACTTCTCTTTCTTTCTCTTGGAGAAGTATTTTTGGCGCCAGAGATGTCCTCAGAGAGAATATTTATTGGCAAGTTGGAGATGTCATGCAGATACAAACTTTTGTGGATAACTGGATTCCAGGATCAATAATGGGGAGACCAGCGCATGTGATACCTACCACATAATCGGTTTCCAGAGTGAGTGATTTGTTAAGTGGGATTGGAGAGTGGGATTCGGTTAAAGTGAAGAGATGCTTTTCGGCAACAGAGGCTGATATGATCCTGAGCATTCCTCTTAGTACAAGACGAAGTCGGGATCGGCTATGTTGGAAGCTATCATTTGATGGCACGTTCTCAGTGAAGACAACTTATAGGTATGTTTTTATTAACTCTTCTAGTTATCACCCTATCCTCCTAACTATTGGTCGAACTTTCTGGAAAAAATTGTGGGGAGCGAATATTCCGAATAAAGCAAAAGTACATGGCTGGAGGGTTTGCCTAGATATTCTTCCATCTTTGGGGAGTCTGATGTCGAAGAGAATCATGGTGGAGGGGACTCATTGTGTGTTATGTGGTTCTTTGGGAGAATCGACTTTACATTTGAGTCGAGATTGTGCGTTTGTTAAAGGTGTTATTCAGTCTCATCCGATTCTTAGAGATGTCTGTTATTCTTAGGAAAAAGTATGAGGTTGTACTATTCACTGTTTTGACACATCATTATTTTGTTGTTGTGATACAAGTTTAGAACAAGATTTTTCAATGTAGATCAGTTATGCAGGAAATTTATGTGTTGTCATTGCGATCTTCTTATTGATCTTTTCGGAGCATTTAAATGTATCTGATCTTCCATTTGCATTTTGTTTTTGTTTTTCTCAATTTTATTGGCATTTTATGACATAATCATGGATTGTAAGTTTGTAACAATTAAAGATTCTATTATGCTAGGCTTGTATAGAGTTATACCAAGCCTCTTGGTTTGGACCATTTTTTTTTGTTGTGCTACCAATCTGGGGACGGACAAGAACTTATCTCCATATGTGATATTATTAAACACTACCAGAAAAGGCATCATAGCCGACGACGCCATCTCGTCGGCCGTTTCCATTAATTCGTCGGCTATGGTCATAGCCGACGAAGTATCGTCGGCTATTCTCTCGTCGGGAATGCTCCGTCGGCTATAGTATAGCCGACGATACACCAGGTAAGTCGTCGGCTTATAAAACACTAGGTATAGCCGACGACAAAAACGTCGTCGGCTATACTTCGAACATTGCCGACGACAAGATCGTCGGCTTCAACAATTACGTAATTGCCCCTAACCCGAAGTATAGCCGACGACAGTGTCGTCGGCTATCCGTCCGTTATAGCCGATGACACTATCGTCGGCCATACCAATCGCCGGTACCAGGAACGGCTTTTTTTGCCGGAAGCCGGGAGGGTATAGCCGACAACATATGTCATCTTCGTCAGCTATAACCGTTATAGCCGACGAAATTTGGTAAAAATCGTCGGCTATAGCACTTATAGCCGACGAAATAATGCCAATATCGTCGGCTATAACCCCTAAATATTTAAAAAAAATTTAAAATTTAACTCGGGCCCAATTTCACTTCGTCTTCGGTTTAGCTGCAGAAAATGCACAAACAAACATCCAAATATCCAACAAATATCCACATCAATCCATCCCTAATATCCTACATACTGTACAAATGAACCCCCTAACTACTCATCATCACCCCCTAAACGCGTAGCGTCGTCGACCGGATCGTTCGAGTTCCGGTGGCTATGGCTGTCCTGATCGGCTGGCGTACTCCGATGCGGGGGCGGGAGTGGGGACGACGAACTGGGGCATCTGTGGCGGAGGCGGGGGCTGGAGTCCAGCCTGCTGGGCCTCCCAAGACTGCTGCATCCATCGGTACATCTCTGCCACAGATGCATCTCTGGCCTGCTGCGCCGAAGCCTCCGCGGCCCTCGCCAACTCCGCCTGCTGGAGCGCCTCCACCGCCCTCGCCAACTCCGCCTGAGTCCTCTGCAGCTGCGTCTGCAAGTCTCCTCTCGTCGAAGCCGCACGCTGCGTGCTGGGATTGGCTGCGTGTACTTGAGAACCCCATCTCCCGCCGCGCCTAGGCCTCTCTGGTAGAAGTAGTTGTTCCCCGTCCCTACCGCCGCGTGCATGATCTGAGAGGCCAAGCGCGGCTCAAGGGTGTCGATCGTGGAGGCAAACTCCGCGATCGCCTCGTCGGACGCCCCGTCTCCCAGGGTGTCTCGCGCGATCCCGAAGGTGATCGCGTCGGTCTCCGCATCTATTTCCGCCTAATTGACAAGAAAATATAATAAACGAATTAAAAAATATATATATAAATTAATTTAATGAAACAGTTTTATTGAAGATGGGCGAATACTTACCACTTGGTCGGGACGCCCCGGATACATCTGCGCATGAATCCACGACAACGGCCTCAGCGGTCGGTCCCTCCTCGCCATCTCTGCCCACTGCCTCCAGGAGCGGGCGCCGCCGTGGTGGGGGTGCTCGTTCCTCCTGCGGTTGTCGCTGTTCGTCCGCGAGATTTTCTGTATTATAAGAACGAACATATAAACGCAAATATAAATTAGTAACTAAATTAAAATATTAGGAACTAACCAAAATAAAATTATTAACTAATTTAGTTACTAACTAATTTAATTTAATTAGTAACTACTTAACTAACTAATTTAATTTAGTAACTAACTAACTTACTAACTACCTAATTTAATTTAATTTAATTTAGTAACGAACTAACTAACTTCGTAACTAACCAACTAACTTAATTTAATAACTAATAACTAACTAACTAACTAATTAATTTAATTAAGTAACTACATAATTTAATTATTAAATAACATTAAAAAGTGATATACTAGCAGGCTAAATTTTCTTACCGAGACCCTGTCGCTCCCGAAGTAGGCTACCAGCCATAGCCACTCGTACTCCCTGTACCGGAACTCGTGGGGGGTTGCAGCTCGCCCCAAGCGCTGCTCCACATGGTACGTCCTGTAGTGCGTGGACAGCTCGTTCTTCCACTCGGAGTACCTATATTAACAGAACACAACTGTTAGATATATTCGTACACTGCCAATAAATATATTTATACAAAAAAAAGCAAAACACATAACCTGTTCTTCAGCTGCTCGTCCCTCCACCAGTCCAAGGTAGGATGGACTCTAAACCATTGCTGCAATATTATAAATTAATTAGAAAATATTTTTATATAGTTATAAGGACTGAATTCATAAATGTTTATTTTCTATAATAAAAATACGATTTAACTCACCGACAGTGCATTGTACACTCGCGCCTTGATGTCATCGGGCACAGAGCCCCAGTCGGGCCACAACAGTGGGACCCTGTCCCGCACGAGCATGCCCGTCGCGTTGATATACTTGGTGGTGGTGTCTCTCCTCTCAATCGGGCGTCCATCCTCACCGGGACCGAGCAGGATCTCTCTGATCCCACCGGCGAGCTCCCTCTCCAGGGTCGACATGTTCGCTGGCCCTCTGGTCCGTCTCGTCCCCGCGGGTTTATTGACGAGGACGCCTGTTTCATAATTAAAATGAAGATATAGTTAAATAATTATTTAAACTAACTAATTAAATAATTAATTAAACTAACCAATTACCTGCGTCGTTGTACTGCTTGTCCTTCTCACGAACGGCCCACAGGCCGCGGCAGTCCTCTGAGTCGAAAGGACTGTAGACGTAGGCCTCCTCCCAGGGAATCTCGTGGGGCCGGTCGTGCCTCTAAATCTGCCTCCCCCTGGCGTCGTACTCAGGGATGGCAGGGACGAACTGGACCATGTACATCCCCGATGGCGGAGACATACGGGGCGTGGACCCTGAGGGGCCTGCTCCCCCTGACGGTGGGCCCCGTAGCTGTGGACGCTGTCGATGTGGGGGGACAGGGAGCATCTCTGGAGGGTCCAGATCGGCGCGCGGTGGGGTCGGCTGCCGATCCTGGAACAGTGCTGAAGTGCACTGGGGTCTGGTGGCTCTGCGTCCTCCTCCGACACTCGACTCAGGACCCGCTCCCGTCGACTCATACGAGGAGCCCCCACGTGGATCGCTCGGGGTCAATCCCATCAACGTCTCCTCTCGTCGACTCATAGGCCGGCCTAGGCCGGGACGACCGCTGGATCCGCTCCCCCCACGGCTGGCTCCTGCCTGAGCGTCGGGGTCGCTCTCGGTCCGTCTGCCAAGCCATCGGACTACAAAGCGGCGGTTTCCGGCACAATTAGTATATAAATTCCATAAATTGCACAAAAATTCCACAAAAAAATTAAAAACTTCATTCAATGTATATATACCTAATTATATATATACCTAAATATATTTATACCTAATTATATATATATATATTCCGAAATATAACACAAAATTCCTTAAATTTCACAAAAAAATAAAAAACTTTTTTAAATATATATATACCTAATTATATATATATACATAATTATATTTATACCTAATTATATATATATATATTCCAAAAAATATATATATATATATATATATCCTCCTAAAAATTACACAAAATATTTATACCTAATTATATATAAATTAGTATATAAATTAGTATACTAGTATATAAATTCAACAAAATTCCACAATTAGTATATAAAAACCGTAAATTTAACAAAAAATCCACAAAATTAGTATATAAATTCCACAAAATTAACAAATTTAACAAAAAATCCACACAATTCCATAAATTTCACAAAAACCCTAAATTCCACAAAAAATTCACAAAAACCCTAAAATTCACAAAATTCGACAAAATTAATAAAAACCCTAAATGAGGCTCGATCGGGACTACCTGACATGGTGGTGCAGTCTGAACGAGGACCGGTGGTGCTGTGCGGCGGCGACGGCGGCAGGGGCGGCGGCGGCAGGGACTTTCGGGTCGGCTAGGGGCGGCTGCGGCAGGGGCGGCAGAGGCGGCTCGGGGCGGCGGCGGCAGGGGGTTTCGGGTCGGGGAGGGGTCGGGCAGGACGGGGAGGGGGCGGGGAGGGGGAGGGTCGGTCGGCGTCGGTGGTGGTCGGTCGGCGTCGGGGAGGGGCGGGCGGCTGCGGCGGCAGAGGATTATGGGTTTTAGGGTTTCTGGAAAATGAGGGAGAGGCGCCTCTGTTTCGGTTTAAATCGAAGGACTATAGCCGACGATGTCATTTTAAGTCGTCGGCTATAGTCGAAATTCGTCGGCTATACTTTGACGGGCCGGGCCGAAATCCGGGCCGGGCCGAAGTTGGGATTTGCGGGCCGGTTATAGCCGACGAAGTTAATAAATCGTCGGCTATAATATGAATCTCGTCGGCTATACTTCACGCTATCAGCAGCCGTCAGATCTCGCCCATCCAACGGCGGACAATGAAACGGCGCGGATCGCAAGAGTATAGCCGACGAAGTTAAGTATTTCGTCGGCTATTCCTTGGTCAACTTTTGGTCAAACCTCTAAACGCTTTAAAACGGCAATTGGCCCGTCTAAATGACGTTTTTTTGCCTGACCTTCAACAGAGAATAGTTTCAGATCGATGAGACGCAACTAATCGTATAAAAATTTTCCTCAAAATATTTACCGACCGTCAGGCTACCCATAGGAAATCGGAAGTAAAAAACACCTAACCGCAACATTCGGCACACAGATTTTGTCGGAATCTTCCCATTTTTCAACCATAGACGTATTTCAATATTTCGGTCGTATCTTATTTCACGACACTTTTGCATTTGAAGGGTCTACGTATGGTTTCGGTCAATATACTTTAGCCGACGACGTGAAAGTCGTCGGCTACAGTATAGCCGACGACTTGCTACAGTATGGGCATTATAGCCGACGAATTGTGGTCCATTTCGTCAGCTATAATGCTGATCTTTCTGAAAATTTTCCATTTAGGGCCTGAAAATTGCCTATTTCACCTGATAAATTCCTGAACATCGCACAAACAATTCAATACAATTTCCCATAAATTCGGAAAACGGTAATTAAGGACAAAAAATGTTTTCATACATGCATGCACCATCGTACACAAATACATACATAAATAGTATACTAAGGATGATAATCAGAATCATCCTCATCATTTGAGTCAGACGTAGTATAGTAGTTAATATCTGGCAATCGGTGCTCGTACTCGTCGTCTGAGTCATCGTCTGCCGGATATAGACGATTCGGATTAACATCATACATGGGCACCTGACCCCTAGGAAGTCGAACCACTCTGCCCGGCGTC
Organism: Potentilla sterilis; assembly: GCA_963682095.1. Lineage (NCBI taxonomy): Eukaryota > Viridiplantae > Streptophyta > Magnoliopsida > Rosales > Rosaceae > Potentilla > Potentilla sterilis. Next base: position 8,511,019 of record OY821764.1, read on the forward strand.
ACATTATTATGGCGGATGGTGGAGGATTCCGGAATGTCGCCGGCGTCCGACTCTTGGTATGCGGTCGCTTCTTGACACTCTGTGCTCACACCAAGTGTGGTAGCACTGTATATGTCTCGCTGAGACACATGGTTAACTACCTTCCACGTGCCTTTGTTCAATGGATCGTCAAGATAAAAGACCTTTTTGGCCGCTGTGGCGAAAACAAAGGGGTCGTCTTCATACACACTAGTAGCGGTATTCACCGAAAGTATGCCGTACTGATCGATCCGTATGCGGTGCGGCCTAGTATCAAACCATCGACACTTGAACAAGTGGACTTTCATGCGGTTCTCATAAATGAGTTCAACAACTGACTGTAGGACACCGTAAAAATCCACGCCCCCCTCTGCACCATCCACCATCACCCCACAATTCTGTGTTTTGCGTTCCCCGTCTCGAGCTTCACATATATACTTAACGCCGTTGACATCACACATTGGGCGGACTGTGGAAGATATCGGCTTCATCGACAACAGCCTCAATTCCTCTGAGTAATTTGTATGACCACCCCTCGCAGCCACTTGCATGAGCTGAAAAATATAACTCAAATCAGTTGGTGTGTTTATAATTAAAGAATAGGGAACTGTAAAAGAAAGCCATCTAATATATATATTTATACACTTACCCATTGTGGAAAATAGTCTGCAAACGTCGTGTTGTGGTACTCGACGTCACTGTTCACTTCCGTACATCGAAGATGGGTTCGTTTCCAATATTGTACCTCCGGACAGTTTATTAGAACCCACCAGTGGGCAATCCCTACCTCATGGTCAGGCAACTTGTCCACACCCTTCTTCTTGAAGCTTCCGTATGGTACAACAGAGTTGGCGATGATAGATAGGTTGAACTCGGGGTCATCTCGACTTGGATGTTGTGGGGGGTCCTCCATCGGTCCCAAGTACAACTTGGCGTACGTTACACACTCATGCGCAATGTAAGCTTCAGCAATACACCCCTCAGGCGCAGATTTATTGTGCACATATTTCTTGTAGTCTCCAAGTTGTCTGCAAGGTTAACAAGTGCATGTTAAGAGCATGCACCTTTTATTTAAAAACATGTATAAATCAAATTTAGGAATAACATGTACCTTTCGATGGGATACATCCAAGTGTAGTGTACGGGACCGGTAAGCAACAATTGTTGGGGAAGATGGATCATCAGGTGAGGCATGATGTCAAAGAAGTTTGGGGGAAATATCCTCTCGAACTTGCACAAGATAAAAACGATTTCCTCATGCATTCTCATGAGGTCTGATTTTCTAACTTCTCTAGCGCATAACTTCTGGAAGAATCTTGACAACGCCACCAACGGCTCAACCACTTCATCCTCCAAGTACGCTCGAATGAAAATAGGGAAGAGGCGTTGAAGCAGTACATGGCAGTCGTGACTCTTCAATCCGTACATCTTGTTGTCTCGGTAGTTAACACACTTGCTTATGTTACCCGCATAGCCATAAGGATACCTGCATAGCCATTAACAACAGTTAGATTTCATGCATATATAGTCGTCCAACAACAGATGGATTCTTTAGGGAATACATGCCTAATAAAAAGTTACCTGACATTACTCAGCCATCCAAAGATTTCATGTTTCTGGTCCCTGGTGACGGTGTAAGGAGCTTGGGGCATTTTGCTCCTGCCCTCTCTCAACCACAAATGGTCCCGCAGTCCCATATTTCTCAGATCAACGCGTGCCTTCGGGGTGTCTTTTGTTTTCTTCTCCCAATTCAAAACTGTGCCAACCACGGCTTCACCCACGTTTTTCTCTATATGCATGACATCCAGGTAGTATCTGGTAGCCAACCTGGCCCAATAAGGAAGTTCCCATAAGATGCTCTTGTGTGACCAGAACCTATACCGATCCGGCCTCTCTGGAATCGTGAACAACACATCGGGATGATTGCTAAGCGGACCAAAGTCATACTCATTCAACACTGCCAATATTTCCTCCCCTGTCCATCGCTCCGGTGCCCAGCCCCTTTCTTCAGTCCCATCAAAAGCCTGTGCATCGTCCCTAAATGGATGGTCATGCGGAAGCCAACGACGGTGACGCATCTGGACAATCTTGCTGCAATGAGGACTGGAGCAATCAACAGTCATGCACTCTGAACAAGCCCTGTAACCCCTGGTGACGCTGCCCGACAACATACCCCTCCCAGGAAAGTCACTGATCGTGCCAACAAGCATGGCATGCATCCGGAACATCTCATTTTTGAACCGGTCGTAGACCAGGTGGCCGTTCAGACTCAAGTACCGAAGCTCCTCAATTACGGGTCTCAAATACACATCGAGACACTTTCCCGGATAACCTGGGCCTGGAATCAACAATGTGAGCATGTTATATTCCTTCTTCATGCACATCCACGGTGGAAAGTTGTACGGAATCAAAATAACTGGCCACACACTGTACTGAAGCTCTTTCTTGCCAAAAGGGTTGAAACCGTCGGATGATAGCCCTAGCCAAACATTTCGAACCTCTGATGCAAATTCAGGAAACTCCAACACGTTCTTCTTCCAAGCCTCTCCGTCGGCGGGATGTCTAAGGGTGTCATCGTCAGGCACATTCCTCCCAGCCCACCATCTCATATCTTCGGCCGTGAAAGCACACATGAACAACCGCTCAAGCCTATCAATCAGCGGGAAGTACCGAAGTATCTTCACAGCTTTCTTGTTCCCTTTAGGAGTGAACTTATACCGCTCTGTATTGCATACTGGGCAGTATTCAAGATCTGCAAGTCCTTCCCCGTAAAACAGAACGCAATCGTATCTGCATGCATGAATCTTGATGTAGGAAAGGCCGAGATCTTTAAGGATATGTCGTACCTTATGATGACTGGTAGGAAGCCGATGTCCGGGGGGCATCGCCCCACCCCATAGCCGAAGCCAATCATCAACCGATTTGACAGTGCCTTTGTTCTCCGTTTTGATCTTCATCACTCCCATGACAGATTCAAGGACAGTCTTACTGCATCCGGGGTACAACGGAGTCTGTTGCAATGCGATCAGGTTGTTGTACTTTTCCATACCACTTGTGTTGACCGGAGATCGGGGTAATGGCTGGAGTGGCTCAATATCAGGGAAACACTCCATCTCCGGAGGAGGGAGTTGCACATCTGGTGCTTCATCAAAGACACCGCTCTCACGAGGAAACATATCGTTGATCCAGTTCGTTGTTGGATCATTGGAGGAACTCCCTCTCTCGGCAAATTGTCCATGATCATGAGGACCCGCAAACTCTGGTTCACCGTGATAAATCCAATTACTGTATAGGACCCAAAATCCATATCTAGCCAAGTGTTGCTCCACTGTCTCTATGGAAAACCGGTGTCGTGGGGTGGCACACTTGCACTTTTTACACGGACAATAATGAAGTGTAGTGTCTCCACAGTTAGCCATCACAAAATCCAGGAAACTACTAACTCCATCATGATACGCCTGATCCCATCTTCCAAGGGTAATCCAACTCTTGTCCATCCTGTAAATTCAAAAAATAAATATAGCTATATATCTGTCGATATGTATATATGCACGTACTACGTATGTACGTACGTACGTACGTACGTACTAATTAATTAAAAAATTGATCATTACACACACATATATATACATGTACACATGCATCCCTAAATTAATTAAAACATCGTCAATCTCCCTAATTAATTAAACACAATATATTTTTCATATATACCAACAATATATTTTTAATTACAATTAAATTAATTAATATATATATATATATATATACATTTTTTCATCAAATTCATCTAAAATCACCGATCTAAATCAACAATCAATCACTGATCTTCAACAAAACTTCAATTCTATCTAACCAACATATCAACCCATTAATAATCTCATCTCAACACATATATATATATATATATATATATATATATATCAAATTAATCACACATTTATTCTAATTAAACTCTAAATTAACACACCTATGCATATAACCAACTAAATCAACACACACAGCAATATACGTACCTTTCAAGCTTATGGCCGAGGTTTTGGACGATTTCAGAGCGTTTTGGACGATTTCATCGACGAATGAGCTCCCTGCTGCAGAAGATCGATCTGATATAAGGGTTATAGCCGACGAATACCCTCCTCGTCGGCTATAACCAAAAACGTTTCGTCGGCTCTAGTTATAGCCGACGACTTGTCGGCAGTCGTCGGCTATAATATTATAGCCGACGATGTGGCCGACAAATTACTATTTCGTCGGCTATGAACCATTATAGCCGACGAAGTACTATTTCGTCGGCCATTTTTTCCCATATCGTCGGCTATGATGCCTTTTCTGGTAGTGAAATAAGAAAAAAGATATTGTTCAATGTCAGAAGAGGGTTAGAAGAGCGCGTGAAATGAGGCAGCAATTTGGGGACGGACAGTTTATTCCGTTGCCCTTTGGTAAGAAACACAAATGGGGAGGGTACATCCTGGGACGGACAGAATTTTCCTCCCCAAGTATCAATAGGGTCGAAGTCCGTCCCTAATAGGGTCAGTGGGGAGGAAATACCGCCCGTCCCTAAAGCCCCAAAAGCTAGTAGTGACACCACCTCTGTGGAATGGCTTGGTCAGTGTGCTAGTGAGCTCAGTCTGCTTCATTTTGGGGATCTCCTATTCATTCTTTGGTCAGTTTGGAAGGAAATGAATGAGAGAGTCTGGAATCAGAAGTCGATGGTAGCTTTGGATGTTAGGGTTCAGCTTGCTACCAATTTACAGGATTTCAGAATTCAGAATTTGGAGGTACCTAAACAAGTTATGGAGAGGGGTTCTGTCAAATGGAAAGCTCCATCTTTAGGACTTTGTAAGATTAATGTTGACAGAGCTTTTTCTCAACTTAGTCGAAAGGGTGGTTGAGGTTTTATTATTCGCGACCATTCGGGAAGGATGTTGGCCGGAGGTACGGGTCCTGCCTCGGGTTTGGTGTCGGCAGAACATGCCGAACTGGTTGCTTGTTGTAGAGCGGTTGCTTTTGCTGCAAGCCATGCCTTTACTCCAGCAGTATTGGAAACAAATGCCTCAGAAGTGAAGCGTCAACTAGAGGTGACAGCTGGTCCTAATACCTCAAGGTTAGGTCGGATATATGACGATCTGAGGGATCAGATTCAGAACCATGGTACTTGGATGGTATCTCACACTCGCCTTTAGGGTAATGGAGTTGCGCATTGTCTGGCAGCGTATGCCTGTTCTTTGGACATGGATGAATTTTATTTTTCAATGCCTTCTTTTCTTGACGCTGTTGTGACAGCGGAATACTGTAATGTTTAATCTTGGGTTCCATTAATAAATTTTTGTCAACTGATTCAAAAAAAAAAGAAGATGTTCCATTGGACAACATTCAAGCATCGCATTTTCTGGCGAAAAGATCAGGAATTCATATTCACAGGATCCTCTTTTCTGATGAGAGAGCAGCTACCGAGGCGTATACTCGTGTAGCCCAGCTACCAAATGGAGGTCGTGATGGTATCTTAGAGCACGTTTGTAACGCGTGGTTTTGCTATACGAACTGGGACTGTTGACCACCCTACGTACATTGGGCGTAGCTCTAACAAGTTCTTGGAGTAGATATCCCGCATGCCTCGGCCGAGTCACATGCGCTACCCAATTCCTCTTCGTATGGAACACCTATTTCCATAGATGTGTCACTATAGAATTTGTGAACACTACCCAATCCCTCCTCGTATGGAACACCTATTTGCATAGATGTGCCACTATTTAGAATATGTGAACACTAGTAAGCAATTTTGTGGAAAATGGTTCTTAATCAATGCCTCAAAATGGCGCTCTTTTGTTGGTATATAGTTTGTGACATTTGTAGGTAGGAACTATTGGTATTTAAAATTTTTGTTCTTAAAGTAACATTTTCTTACTAAACCCCTAGTGAAAGGAATTTGCTGAAGATTGAAACGTTTAGGTGCTTTACTTGTTGATAGTTGAAATTTGCAGGGACAAGATATGTGAATACTCTGAAATATGATACATTCAGCAAGAAACATACTTTGAATTTCAACATTCATAAACTGACTAAAACAAGACCATCTCCACCCAAAAAAATAAGAACCCAAAACAACGTAAGACCAATCTATCCCGAGGGCACGGTAAAGACAGAGCATCAACGATATGAAAACATAAGCATGATACAATTTCTAATCTTCGATTCCGGATTCCGAGTAGAATCAATGAAGCTTTATCTTTCGACTCCGGCTGGTTTGCCAACTCAATGTTGACTACACCTTTGAGACATGAAGAGATGACTTGGAGCTTGAACTTCTGAGTTCTGGAATTACTAGCCTAGTTTCTATAAGCATTTCAAAAGTATCATTACCGAAGGGCATTGATGAAAGCCATCGGTGAATCAACATCCCTCTTCTCTGATGGGTTCTTGATTGGCCGAGAAGAGTGTTACGGGAAGAAAAGTATTGTAGGGAAGCGTCCAAGTTGAAGTTCTTTCCGGGCATACTCCTTCTGGTCACCATCCGCTCTGAACTTTCCTTCCTTCACACCACTCCCTACCAACTTGTTGGCCAACTCATCATATGATGCTTCCATTCCCTGATAGAATTGGCACCACGGCGCATAGAGTACTACAATCCATGGTTATTGCCAGTTCTCAAGTTTTGCCAAATTCTCTATTCCAGGCAGGCTCAAGATGACCAAATTCTCGTCATATAAACTTCTACCTTACCTAATTTTGTATAAGACTAGGTGGGGGGCCCGCACACGGGGCGCGGGTGGCAGTGATAAAGAGTGTGAAAGCAAGAAAAAAGAAATTGAGAATTAAGATTTGTGTCAGCTAATAGTGCATTCATATGATTCTAATGAGGGCAAGGTATAGATATAAATTTAGACTTTTTCCAGCATTCATGAGCATAGATAGCGTACATGTTTCATAGTTAGATTACACATTAGAGATTTATGCTGTCATAGATTACATATTACAAATTTATCATATATAGCATTATGATGTAGGTAGATATCAGAAGTTATAAGATTGTAATAGTTTGATCATACAAAATACAATCTATCATGCGGGCTTTTCGAAGAGAAGTTGATCCGGTTGTGTATAATATGCTTCATGAAGATCCTGGTAATGTTAGCTACTCCGCTATGGGAGGGTTATCAAATCAGATCCGGGAGCTTAGGGAGTCTATAGAGTTGCTTTTAATGAATCCCGAGCTTTTCCTTCGAGTAGACATCAAACCACCTAAGGCTGTTCTTCTCTATGGACTTCTGGGAACAGGGAAGACATTGTTGGCTAGAGCGATTGCAAGCAACATTGATGTCAAATTTTTTGAAGGTTGTAACAAGTGCCATTATTGATAAGTACATTGGTGAAAGTGCAAGATTGATAAGGGAAATGTTTGGTTATGCTCGAGATCACCAGGCATGTATCATCTTTATGGATGAAATTGATGCTATTGGTGGACGTTGTTTCAGTGAAGGGACCAGTGCAGATCGTGAAATCCAGTGAACACTCATGGAGTTGCTTAACCAGTTGGATGGATTTGATCAACTTGGAAAGGTGAAAATGATCATGGCAACAAATAGGCTTGATGTTCTAGATCCTGGCCTTCTTCGACTTGGAAGGCTAGATTGGAAAATAGAGATTCCATTGCCTAATGAATAGTCAAGAATGGAAATTCTAAAAATCCATGCGGCAGGAATAGCCAAACATGGGGAAATTGATTATGAGGCAGTTGTGAAGCTGGCTGAGGGTTTTAATGGAGTAGATCTCTGAAATGTCTGCACTAAAGCTGGGATGCCTGCTATCCGTGTTGAACGCGATTATGTCATCCATGAAGACTTCATTAAGGCTGTAAGAAAATTGAATGAAGCCAAGAAGCTGGAATTGAGCGCGCATTATAATGCTGATTTTGAGAAGGAATGAAGCTGTTTTTTAATCTAGCAAAGGGATCGCAGAAAGAGAAACTCCAAACTTATGCCGTTTGTTGGGCTGTTTTAGATATTGTGTGAAATGTGGTACTTCAATATAGGTCCCAGAAAGATGCTTTACTGCTGTTTCATAACATTTCGACAACATTTACTCATGAGTTTATATCCTTGTCGCTCAACAGAGTTCTGCCTAGCTTACTGCACTTTTAAGACATCTTTTATAGTTAATGTTGTTGTTTGCTCGCAAGTCAATTGTGTGCATTGATTGTCACAGTGTTTGGACTTGTGTATTCATTGATTTCAACAACAAAAAAATAACAAAACTTGAATCTAATTACAACTCTGAAAAATGCAAGCAGAAACTAAAAATTTAGGATAACTCTACTTGAAAATGTAGGTTCCTTCAATAGCATCTCGGGGAGTCTTCAAGCCTAATCCAATGCTCTTCCAGAAACGATTGCCACTCTTTCTTGGCCTCATTCGGTGTTCTTCTCTATGGACCTTTGGGAACAGGGAAGACATTGTTGGCTAGAGCAATTGCAAGCAACATTGATGCCAACTTTTTTGAAGGTTGTATCAAGTGCCATTTTCTATAAGTGCATTGGTGAAAGTGCAAGATTGATAAGGGAAATGTTTGGTTATGCTCGTGATCACCAGCCATGTATCATCTTTATGGATGAAATCGATGTTATAGGTGGATGTCGTTTCAGTAAAGGGACCAGTGTAGATCGTCAAATCCAGTGAACACTGATGGAGTTGCTTAACCAGTTGGATGGATTTGATCAACTTGGAAAGGTGAAAATGTTGATGGCAACAATTAGGCCTGATGTTCTAGATCCTGCCCTTCTTCGACTTGGAAGGCTAGACTGGAAAATAGAGATTTCATTGCATAATGAACAGTCAAGCATGGGAATTCTCAAAATCCATGCGGCAGGAATAGCCAAACATGGGGAAATTGATTATGAGGCAGTTGTGAAGCTGTCTGAGGCTAGGGTTTCAATGGAGTAGCTCTGCGAAATGTCTGCACTGAAGCTGGGATGTCTGCTATCCATGTTGAACGCGATTATGTCATCCATGAAGACTTCATGAAGGCTGTAAGAAAATTGAACGAAGGTAAGAAGCTGGAATTGAGCGTGTATTATAATGATGATTTTGGGAAGGAATGAAGCTGTTTTTGAATCCAGCAAAGGGATCGCAGAAACAGAAACTCCAAACTTATGTCATTTTTTGGGCTGTTTTAGATATCGTGTGGAATGTGGTACTTCAATATAGGTCCCAGAAATATGCTTGACTGCTGTATCATAACATTTCGACAACATTTATTTATAAGTTTATAACCTTGTCACTGAACAGATTTCTGCCTACCTTACTGCACTTCTAAGACGTCTTTTATAGTTAATGTTATTGTTTGCTTGCAAGTCAATTGTGTGCCTTGATTGTCATAGTGTCTGGGCTTGTGTATTCATTTATTTCAACAAAAAAAAAATAACAAAAATTGAATCTAACAGCAACGCTGAAAAATGCAAGCAGAAACTAAAAATTCAGGATAACTCTACTTCAAAATGTAGGTTCCTTCAATAGCATCTCGGGGAGTCTTGAAGCTCAATCCAATGCTCTTCAAGAAACGATTGCCACCCTTTCCTGGCCTATTTCCTTTACCAGCCTTCTTGGAGCTAAGGAACACCTTGGGTTGCTTGAGGAAAATGTTCTCCGTCTGTTCGGCCATGATTGAGCTCTGTAGAGAGTAAGTAGCGTCTAGGTTGAAGACGATGCCGCGCGAAGAGCCTGCTCTACTCCTGTGGCAGACAATTAGCGGAAATATAAAACAATCCTAATATTATGTGATGTAAAATGAGAAGATTAAGGTCAGCTTAGTCGGCAACATACAAAGTCATTTTTTGTCCTAAAATAGTATGGGCGTACAGAGTGTGTTTGTGGAGGATAGAATGGAGGAATATTTGAACTAAGAATTGTGGCAGTGAATATTGCATCTATGCTATTCTAATCAGGGCAAAATATAGACATAAATTTAGGGTTTTTCTAGAATTCATCGGAATAGACAACAGGTAATGTTTCATAATTAGATTACATAGCGGAGATTCATTCTGTCATAGATTACACATAATATTACATATTACAAATTTAATATACATTGCGTTATCATCTACTTAGGCATCAGAAGTTTTAAGATAGTAGTTTTTTCACACAAAATACATCCTATCTTCAGCAAAAGGCAACTTCAATCTCTCTTCAGCTTAATCTTCCTGGGATCCACCTGTGAAGATTGATTCATAAAAATGACCAAATGATTATACTTGATCAATTTGATAAACCTATATGAAATGGAGCAGTTTGTGAGCCAAAAATATATAGTTGAAACAAAGAACTAATAACAGTGAAAAACTATTTCGTTTTAGATTCATTCAAAGAATGGAACAACAATTCGACTAAACAAATCAGTAACTATCAACACAAACATGAGTACTTCTATCATCTAACTCTATGTATATTATCACTGTGACTGTACTATGTATATCATCCATAACTTTGAAAATTTTACTGTGATGCCCTAAATTTATGAGGTCTACTGTGGTTCTAGCATATAATGCTATTAACAAAAGCACTGGTATTAACACTATCATAAGCATTGGCAGCTCTTTTTGTAGCTCCTTGAGATTTTCCACATCATGTATTTCAGAAAAATCAAGACCAATTTGCTTTACTGGAATAGCTTGTGTGTTCTGTGTTAGTTAGGCTCAGTGATTTTATGGTGTCGTGCCTAATTTCCCTCAAGGTAAAGTGGTCAATTTAATTCAACATTCTAATGATGAGAATACATGGAAAAAATTTAAGGACACAGAAAATAATAATTTAACTTGGTCATACTTTAAAGGAAATATGTAAAGGATACATGAAGTACTAAATGGAATGTAATTGAATGTCACCAATGAAATGTCATATTCTGTGATAAGTTAGAATCCACCATACCTGAAATCATGGCGATGAGCTTTGCAAGTTCACCACTGATCTTGGTCATGTGTAGCATGATATTGGCCAGCCCAGCACAGATAGCACTTTTGTTGCCATCTTCTTCTCTTCTAGGTTCCTCTGGAAGTTTCATGATAGTCTGTTCTTCTTCCAATTACATCTCCTGCTGTGTTTCTGGTTGCTGGTCATGGATTTCAATTGCTGGCTGCACCTCTTCTTCTTGGATTTCTGTTGCTATCTCTGGTCCTCGCTGTGGTGTCTCTTGGTTTTGCTGTTGCAAGTCCGGTTGTTGCTGCTCTATTTCTGCCGAGAGTTGTTGCTGTGCTTTTTCTGCCGCTTTTTTGACTTGCTCTTGTTCCCATATCAGCCTGCACGGAAGTGTGATCAGTGATGGCCCAACAAATGAAAATAAAGAAGTGTTTCATGTCAGAAATAAAACCTTTTTTTAGGATTTCTCGGCTTGCTTTTAGGCCAACCAAATCTGGCTTTCTTTTTCTTTGGTTGACAGCCAGCGTGGTCTTCTTCTGAGTCTCTACAAATGAATAAAATACTGTAGTAATTAGGATCAGTGTTTTTGGCTTTTTGGATTATCCATAGAAAAAGTTGTGAAAAATGAGTCAAAGTTAATTAGATAATGTCTAGTGTCCACACAGATGGGTAAAAGGAGAGCAAAAGTATTTAGAACACAAACATACGAATAATAATTTTTTTTTTTGGGATTAGATCGCTATTCTCAATTTTGAAGATTGCGTAGGCCATACATTAATCCTGCATATTCTTCAATAAGTAGTAATGTATTGAATCAGTGAGAAGAAACTCATCATACGCCACGATTTGTTCTGACTTTTGTACACCATGACATGTTGAAATGTAGATTTTGAAAGGCACATCAGTTTAATTGATATATGATTGTACTAATGTTGAGTGAGCTCAGACCAATATAAATCAAAATTGAATTGAATATAGAGAACTCTGATTATGATCCTTTTCGTATATGAAAGGAAAATTGAAAAATCAGTTATATATTAGGGGGAAAGATTACTGGTGTACTGTAGAATCCTTTATTCTTTATATTCATTCTTTAACTGGTTGGTTGCTTATGCCCTGACAACCAAGACTTAATGTATTTTCTATATGTCAAATTATATTTCCATCAGAGTTGACAGTGAATGAGATCATATATTTCATGGAAAAGGACCGTAAGATATATATGAGGTACAACATGGTAACATATCAGTTTGCTTTTCCATATATATATATAAGCCTGGTTTGAAGAAACAGTGATTTACGGTCATACCTAAGTTCAGGTTCCAAGCTTTCTTCGGCCTGTTGAGCAATTTTCCTTGGCCGGCCCCTCTTCTTAGTTTGCATGACTTCATTGGTAGCGGCCTGTGCTTGCAATTTGCTGTCAATGTATAACATGCAGAACCAGTTAGTGATTAGTTTTGTACAGTTTTTTTTGTATATTCATATCACTGATTATATAGAAGAATATGCAGAAAAAGTGAATTTTGTTGGAACCTAAGTTCAGATTCTAAGCTTTGCTCTGGCTGTTCAGTGATCTTTTGTGGGCGGCCTCTTGTCTTATATTCTTTCTTTTGATGATCAGCAGGCTTTCCTTCTAGTGTGCTGACAAAAAAATAATAAATATGTGAATGGAAACCCAAAATATTTTATATATTATTCTGGAATGGTTAAAATGAGACCTGTTGCTTGGCTTCTCTAGTTGGACCTTTTTATTCTGCTTGTCTGCAGTCGAAGCAGAACCATCAGCCGCTGTTGTAGCTGGAGCTGTCACCATTGCTAAAGCCCTAGCTTTCTCCATTATATACCTGAAAGAGATTCAGAAATCGACATCATAATTGGTCTATAAATTTATTCAATGGAAAACATCTGACTGTTGTACCTTTTAGCGTCTTCATCCTGATAAAATCCAGAGACAATCTGACCTAATGCAATAGCAGGATGTATTTTGTCTGTCTTAACTTTGCCGCTTGAACTGTCTGCTTTGTTTTTGGATAGGCCTGGTGGCCGACCTCTTTTTTGTGCCTCCTTTGGTTCATTCTCGATCATTTCGGTTTCTGGTTTCATGCGTTGACGTCCTGCGCATGCAGCAGCACCAGCATCTTCCAAGCATTCGCTGAGAAAAATAGATTGTGATTGACATTATGATAGTCAAAGCATATAAACTAACTAAGATTACAAATTATCGATGATGAAATAATCAAAGTAATAAATGTGACACCACAAATAGAAGCCAATAAATTAATAATGAGGAAATTGAATATAAATAGAACACTGACAATAGAAGTTATTTTGGGTCAAAAAAATAACTCACTTGTTCATCCACCAGGAGATAATGGAGTCCATTCTGGTCAGTACTGTCAAACATACGGGGTCTCCATTTTAGTACAGCACAAACTCTGATAGTGATACCGATGGCAGAATATGGTTTAATCTGACTAATTAACTTTTTCATCTTCAACTGAGCTGTCCAACAACAATAGAAATTATGAGTAACATAGAACAAAGCAAAAGACAAATATGTAAGAAAAAATTATGCCACCATAGTTTTGACAACCAAAATGAGAACCTCAGAGGAATACATTTTTGAAAACAAAACAATATTGTAAAAAGTCATTAGTGCCACCTAGAAGAGGAAGAGACAGTGCTAATCAGGAGAGCCCTTACTGTAAGATTTGAATTTCATCAATGAATCAAACAAAAAACATAGACATCAATCAGCAACAGCAGTCTATGAATTGATTTAGTCCACAAAATTGAGTTATTTCTCTGATATCTCGAACATGAATACAGATCATATAAATGGGAGTTTTTTTAATGCTGAACACACTATTGATGCTGTAATCCTTTCAACGACATGATCAACCAGAAACAGATTAAGAAGTAGTGCATAACAAATGGATAGTGGAGAAAAAGGAATACCTTTTGGGCAATTGCGATTCAGCAGAAAGAACACACAACCTAAAAAAGGAAACCAAATAAACATAGATTCATCCAATCAGTACAATGGAGATACATTGAAGAAAAAAAAGATCCACGAAAGAAGAGTTCAATAAAAGACCTTGTATAAACTGGGGTGATAGTTTATCTCCTTGGCACCAAAGAAGGAAAGGGCACTCTGCGCAAGACCTTTTTATAGGCTCGTCGATGCCTTGAATCTGTATCGACGATGACGTCATCGACGGGATGGAGCGAATTGATAGGAGCATAAAATGCGACGTTCTTAATATGTTTTTACCCCCATTTATCCAATTCCTAACCCTTATTATTGTAAGATAGAGTCATAATTTAGTTTAGCGTCATGTTGGTAGAGTTTTGGAGAAAGTGTGCTTAATAATCAGAAAAATGACTAAGTATAGAAATCTGAGCAAAAAAGTGAAATTTATGTTGTTTTCGTGATATTGAGGCCTGTGCTAAACTGATCTATCCTTTTCCAAATTTGATGAAATTTGGTATGCATATAATTGGCAAGCTAAAGTGTATTGTGTCAAAATTTCAGATCAATCGGAGTTCGAGAAGTTGCCCAAATGAAGGCTGCAACTTGGCAGTTTGAGCAAACCAATACAGGGACTACCAGGATTTTCCTGGGACTGTGTCCTGACTTCCGGAATTTCTGTGGGACACATCGCTTGGAACCAGAGAACGAGCCATACGCCGTTGGAAAGCTCTACGAGTCTAGTGTCTCTGGGACTTAGAATCGCAGCAAAATCTTTCCTGAGAAAAAAGTTATGCTAGTTTGAATGCAAGAAGGTCAGATCTGCCGAGAGGAAGAACCTGCTGCCCGTTTTGAAGGATTTCTATTTTTCTACAACAATTTCGTGTCCAAGGTTGTAAGTGATGAGCTACTGAACATATTGGAGCATTAGAGAGTCATCTTTTCAAGGAAGAAGTCGAAGAACAAAAGAAAAGATTAATTTCGGAATGGAAAAGAAGAAGCAAGCCGAGTTCTACATGGATTTGGCTTACGAATGTGGACTGAATTCCATCCTTTGTGCAAGATTTTTGGCTGAATTAATTCATGGAAAACCTAAAGAGATATTTCTCAATTATTCAGTCATTATCTTGGGAATTTTCGGCAGAAAATAGAGGAAGAAAATCGCAACAAATCTTGATTAATTTCGGGAAAATTCCTGTGCACGTCTCTCAACTTCCACGGACTCTCCCGGACAGCTAACAATGAATCAGAATTCGAGCCTTATATGGATAGAAAGCTACGGGAGTCTAGTTTCCAACCCAACTGAAATCACCTCAATAGCTATTTTCTAGAGAGAGTTATGACGTAATCAATGCACGGAGGTCATTCTGCCGAATTCAGAAAATCAAGGAAACCTAAACCAATTCGGTTTTTGTTTGTGGCTAGCTTCTCTAGGTTACTTCCTCTATAAATACCAAGGCTTTTGCACTGATGGAGGTGTTATCCAAGCATAAAATACCTGCAAAACAACTTCATACACATAATACCCTTCTTGTGTCGAGTGTAGTATTGACAAGTAGGGATCGTTCTATCCGGGGAAATCAAGGGCTTTCAATCACACAAAGTATTGCACAAAAAAGGGGGTATCAATTTTTATGTATAATTATCTACTGAATTTTTACTAAATTTATAAATCCTAAATTATATATTTACATGTGATCAACATCTTCCACACAATCACCAAACACAAATCTCATTATACATGCAACAAAATTAAAACAAGTAATAGGGGCAGCAGCAAATAACGAATTCAAAATCAACTAAGCTCCAATTTAATCAGGGCCAACGCAGCTTATCCTAATTATTCAAGACATCATAAGTATTTAGAACCCACAACGCGTGTAATCCTAAACATGGTACTAATCGGTTTAATAACACAACGCGTAGAAATTAAACACAAATAGCACATAAGCACATATTGTCGAATTGGAACATGTTAGCAAGTATGGCGTCACTCATCTCACATCGACATGTAAATTGTCATAATTACTCTAGCCCTTAGATAAATACATATTAAAATCCACAACGCGTGAGATCCAACATATATTAAATCGGCATATGAATTCAACACCTAGATAACACTCATGGCCTTTCGAATGTATCTAGACATCTCCTTCGGTTGCACACGAATTATGAAAATAAACCTAATTAAATTAAGAATATAAGCTAAAGCTACTGCCCATAACACAAATTTAATTAAATAGCATGCATAATTCGGCAATCATATACAAAATTCCCAAACATTTATAACAAAGATCCGAAGATCCCATATATAATTATCAATACCAAAAACAAATCCAGAAATTAAAACATATTTCATAGACAAAAGTATGTTTAAATACAAAGAATCAAAAACCAAATAAATACAATCCATGTTACAACCTTATGAAGATTCGGCAAGGATTGGTGAAGGATGAATTTTGGTGAATGATGAAGGTGGAATTCGGCAAAGGATTCTTGGTACAATTTCTGAAATTAAATGGGCAGAGGTTCGGCAAGGTTTTTGAGGGGAAGAGAAGATCATTATTTTCTGTGCAAAAGCCTTGGTATTTATAGAGGAAGTAACCTAGAGAAGCCAGCCACAAACCAAAACCGAATTGGTTTAGGTTTCCTTGATTTTCTGAATTCGGCAGAATGACCTCCGTGCATTGATTACGTCATAACTCTCTCTAGAAAATAGCTATTGAGGTGATTCCAGTTGGGTTGGAAACTAGACTCCCGTAGCTTTCTATCCATATAAGGCTCGAATTCTGATTCATTGTCAGCTGTCCGGGAGAGTCCGTGGAAGTTGAGAGACGTGCACAGGAATTTTCCCGAAATTAATCAGGATTTGTTGCGATTTTCTTCCTCTATTTTCTGCCGAAAATTCCCAAGATAATGGCTGAATAATTGAGCAATATCTCTTTAGGTTTTCCATGAATTAATTCAACCAAAAATCTTGCACAAAGGATGGAATTCAGTCCTGTTGATCACATGTAAATATATAATTTAGGATTTATAAATTTAGTAAAAATTCAGTAGATAATTATACATAAAAATTGATACCCCCTTTTTTGTGCAATACTTTGTGTGATTGAAAGCCCTTGATTTCCCCGGATAGAACGATCCCTACTTGTCAATACTACACTCGACACAAGAAGGGTATTATGTGTATGAAGTTGTTTTGCAGGTATTTTATGCTTGGATAACACCTCCATCAGTTTTTGGCGCCGTTGCCGGGGAAATTATAATATTTTGATTCATAAAGTGTTGTTTGTAACTTTGTATATTTGTAAATTATTTAATTTTTGCAATAGTTTTGGGATATGTATTAATAGGATTTTCGGAAGTGTAATAGTAAATAGGACTTATCCGATTTTTGGTTGTTGGTTTTTAGTTTTTATTTTCCTTAATTGCCGATTTGTATGTTTTATTGTGATTGTTGTACACTTAGATAATTTCTAGGAAGATGGTAGTTTTTGTGTATGCTTGTAGTTTATTGTAGTTTCTAAAGTGTAACATGTAGGTGAAGCCTCTTTTGTTGATCATAACCAAAACCCTTCATACGAGTGATGCCATGTTAGGTATGTTTTTGTGTAGATTGGGAAACGGGCCCTGCAATGTTGGAATTAGTCCATCGTTGGCCCCCCACGCATAAAGACGCTAACTTGGTATTATTTTTATGAGGTTGAGGGCGGTTTTAATCAACACTTGTAGACCGCTAGGACCCGAGTTTATTTTACCAAGTATAGGGCAAGTTATTTTCATTGATGGGTTCGAGGTTTGTAAAACTGGTTTTCAAGACCCACAGACTGATGTTCATTCTCTGTGAGTGAGTCGATAGGGGACTTGTCCTCCGTGGTTAAAAACTTTGAGACCTGCCTTGTTCCTAAAGAGAGTTTACTCTCCGTGAATTTTAACGACACCGCCTTAGAAAAGTAAAGTATCTTCGACCTAGATAACCGCTTGTGCCGAAGCATCACCTCACTTTAAACGCTAGAAGATAACTTGAGCATATGTGAATCTATTTTTCTTCAAAAGATAAAATTCGTCTTTAATTTTTGAGGTATATCGGAATAAGCATGATACTACCTTGGGCTGCATCAGTCCATTGCACTGTTATCTCCTCTGCTCCACGTACCTCGAATTTTAAAGTTGTGTGAATAAAAGAAATAGACTCTAGGTTCGGCAATCTCATACTATTTTCGACACTCTTGGAAGACTAGAACCGATCCATTGTGTGATACTTGTAAATTTTCGTGAAACTTATACTTGCATAAATTGTGTGGAATATATACTTATAGAGAATTCGTATGATACATTTATAGTTTGAAAATTTTACATTACTGCTAACTTATTTCTAACCTATACTCTAACTTATTCTAACTCATTCTTTCTAACCTATACATATTGATTCTAATGATTCTTGTAGAGTTTAATTGTTAGTTGCAGATCATAAGGAAGAGGTGAAGAATTACATTGTAAACAGTTGATTGGAGCTCTCATTGACTTGGGAAGGACGACAAGTGTTGCAAGAAACGAGTTCCACCACTCTCAACTTTTGTTCATAATTTGCAATTAAATTCTACTTAGCTAATTATTGTATATTTATACACTGACTTCTAACTTTAGCTAATTCACTAACTCACTACTAATTTATTCTTTGAATTCTCATCTCCACTCTTCTAAATTTCTTTATCTTGATGCGATGCAGTTGAAGAGTGGAGTAATCATGCATCGAGTTATGATAACCATTGTAAGGAGGCACGAATTTGGAGTGCGCACTCCAAAAGGCGTCGCCCACAACTTGATTAAGAAGTGAAGAGTCTAGGCTGAGTAGACTATAAACATTAAGCGCTGCATGGGAGGCAACCCATTTCAACCAAAAATTGTGAAGGAGCCGTCTACGAGAGTTTGAAATTCTAAAACCTAAACTCTTTTTGGTTGAATTGTATAAATGTGGAACTTGTGAATTATCAAATGCTTGGAAATTACTACATAATTTTTGTGTACATTGAGGACAATGTAATTTTCTAAGTGTGGGGTAGGGATACATGTTTCACATGTTTGTTTTTGTTTTGAGTCATAAAAAGAAAAGAAAATAAAAAATCAGAAAATCAGAAAAAAAAAAAAAAAATTCGTTGCTTTTTGTTTTAATTTTCGTTGCTTTTTAATTTTTGTTTTCATTTTTTGAGTCTTAGGTGCCCCTAAATAGTCTATGATGATTATATCTTTAGTACATAGATGATGGTTTTGCATAATCATAAGAATTAATTGTGAGTTTCATGGACTTTGTGATTGGTATGAACATTTGAGACTTGGACTTATTTGTGTAATAAGCATGTTTGTTGTGTTGATTTTGTTCCATAATAACCTTTGTGAGCTTTGATTGCCATATACTTTCTTCTTGAGTGATAAAAATGGGCATAATTTTTCAAAACTTCATCATTCTTTGATTATTCAATGACTATGTGCCATAGATTTTAATGAACTCTAGAATGCTAGAACTCACTTTTGACGATTTTTGAGACTATTATTCATAACATGCCTTGATTTTGAATATGATTGAGATGATCTTGTTAGGATTACCACCAATGCCAAACAAAGCTTATGCCTAATTTGTGCCCGTCGTGGGACTCCTTAGTTTTAACCCCTTGAGCCGACATTGAGCCATTTATTGCATCACCATGATACACTTTCCTTGAGCTTAGAACAGTTTATCCTAACCATTGTTGTCAAGACTTGGTAAAGTTTAATTGGAATTTGTTATTTGAAGTGATGATTTGAAGTAAGTGTGGGGTGATCCAATCCAAAAGCATGAAAAACCATGATTGCCGAAAATAAAAAGAAAATTCGGACAGAAAATAAAAGAAAAAATTTGTGCCGAAAATAAAAAAAAATAAAAGGAAAAAGTTTCGGCAAATGAAAAGAAAAATAGAAATGCTTGGATTGAGATCTTGTGGTGAATTTGGAGTTTGTTTTACAAATGAAGGTCTATTATTATCATACTTGACCTTTGTTCATATTCACTATGTTATGGGGAAGAAAAGAATGAAGTTTGGGCCCAACAAGTTGAAACTTGGCCCTTTTGAGTGAAGTCATAAGGAGTATTGAGCTTTGCTAAGTCTTGGTGACATTTTCTCACCACTATTCTAAATGCGAATTCCTTATGCCTAGCCCCACTATTTTCCCATGTAAGATCTCTCATGATTCGAATAATAGGTGAACTTTGTATGTGGAGATTTTTGTCAAGAGTTGAGCATATGGCTTTGGTTCATTGGTGCACATAGTTGTTATATGAAGTTTTTCCTGAAAGATCTATTCACAAAGTGCCTTTATTTGATGAAATATGCAAGTTACTCTTTGTAACTCTTAATCTATTTTCTTGCATATACTTTGAGTGAATATTGCCATATCATGAGTGAAAAGAAGAGAGTATGCCTAGTGAGGAGGATGGAATCAACATAACATGTCATTGCTTGTGATTTTCGTTTCTTACTTGTTCATGCTATGATACATGTCTATGACGCTTGGGATTATTGTGCTTACATTGAATGCTTAACTTGAAAGCTATGTGTGTAAAGATCCTGAGACAATTATTTAGGGGCTGTAGTGTTGAGTCTTTTTTATTTGTTTTGCTAAGGGACTAGCAAAGGCTAAGTGTGGGGTAGTTGATAGGAGCATAAAATGCGACGTTCTTAATATGTTTTTACCCCCATTTATCCAATTCTTAACCCTTATTATTGTAAGATAGAGTCATAATTTAGTTTAGCGTCATGTTGGTAGAGTTTTGGAGAAAGTGTGCTTAATAATCAGAAAAATGACTAAGTATAGAAATCTGAGCAAAAAAGTGAAATTTATGTTGTTTTCGTGATATTGAGGCCTGTGCTAAACTGATCTATCCTTTTTCCAAATTTGTTGAAATTTGGTATGCATATAATTGGCAAGCTAAAGTGTATTGTGTCAAAATTTCAGATCAATCGGAGTTCGGGAAGTCGCCCAAATGAAGGCTGCAACTTGGCAGTTTGAGCAAACCAATACAGGGACTACCAGGATTTTCCTGGGACTGTGTCCTGACTTCCGGAATTTCTGTGGGACACATCGCTTGGAACCAGAGAACGAGCCATACGCCGTTGGAAAGCTCTACGAGTCTAGTGTCTCTGGGACTTGGAATCGCAGCAAAATCTTCCCTGAGCAAAAAGTTATGCTAGTTTGAATGCACGAAGGTCAAGTCTGCCGAAAGTAGAAAACCTAAACCGAGTTCTACATGGATTTGGCTTACGAATGTGGACTGAATTCCATCCTTTGTGCAAGATTTTTGGTTGAATTAATTCATGGAAAACCTAAAGAGATATTGCTCAATTATTCAGCCATTATCTTGGGAATTTTCGGCAGAAAATAGAGGAAGAAAATCGCAACAAATCCTGATTAATTTCGGGAAAATTCCTGTGCACGTCTCTCAACTTCCACGGACTCTCCCGGACAGCTGACAATGAATCAGAATTCGAGCCTTATATGGATAGAAAGCTACGGGAGTCTAGTTTCCAACCCAACTGGAATCACCTCAATAGCTATTTTCTAGAGAGAGTTATGACGTAATCAATGCACGGAGGTCATTCTGCCGAATTCAGAAAATCAAGGAAACCTAAACCAATTCGGTTTTGGTTTGTGGCTGGCTTCTCTAGGTTACTTCCTCTATAAATACCAAGGCTTTTGCACAGAAAATAATGATCTTCTCTTCCCCTCAAAAACCTTGCCGAACCTCTGCCCATTTAATTTCAGAAATTGTACCAAGAATCCTTTGCCGAATTCCACCTTCATCATTCACCAAAATTCATCCTTCACCAATCCTTGCCGAATCTTCATAAGGTTGTAACATGGATTGTATTTATTTGGTTTTTGATTCTTTGTATTTAAACATACTTTTGTCTATGAAATATGTTTTAATTTCTGGATTTGTTTTTGGTATTGATAATTATATATGGGATCTTCGGATCTTTGTTATAAATGTTTGGGAATTTTGTATATGATTGCCGAATTATGCATGCTATTTAATTAAATTTGTGTTATGGGCAGTAGCTTTAGCTTATATTCTTAATTTAATTAGGTTTATTTTCATAATTCGTGTGCAACCGAAGGAGATGTCTAGATACATTCGAAAGGCCATGAGTGTTATCTAGGTGTTGAATTCATATGCCGATTTAATATATGTTGGATCTCACGCGTTGTGGATTTTAATATGTATTTATCTAAGGGCTAGAGTAATTATGACAATTTACATGTCGATGTGAGATGAGTGACGCCATACTTGCTAACATGTTCCAATTCGACAATATGTGCTTATGTGCTATTTGTGTTTAATTTCTACGCGTTGTGTTATTAAACCGATTAGTACCATGTTTAGGATTACACGCGTTGTGGGTTCTAAATACTTATGATGTCTTGAATAATTAGGATAAGCTGCGTTGGCCCTGATTAAATTGGAGCTTAGTTGATTTTGAATTCGTTATTTGCTGCTGCCCCTATTACTTGTTTTAATTTTGTTGCATGTATAATGAGATTTGTGTTTGGTGATTGTGTGGAAGATGTTGATCACATGTAAATATATAATTTAGGATTTATAAATTTAGTAAAAATTCAGTAGATAATTATACATAAAAATTGATACCCCCTTTTTTGTGCAATACTTTGTGTGATTGAAAGCCCTTGATTTCCCCGGATAGAACGATCCCTACTTGTCAATACTACACTCGACACAAGAAGGGTATTATGTGTATGAAGTTGTTTTGCAGGTATTTTATGCTTGGATAACACCTCCATCACGAATGTCACTGGCCTCAATGAGCAGTGAACAAAGATGCCACATCGCCATGTAAATGAACTAATGGTGTGTTCTGTATGACGATTTCAGAAATCGCACGTCGTTAGACATGACAGAAAATCGATTTGCAGCGGCTTCCAATCAGTAGGAAGAGTGTGATTGCTCCGATTAGGTGAAGAACAATACGGCTATCAGTCTAATACAGGGTTGACTTAGTTACGAATAGATTTAGAATGGAGAAAACCAGTTGAAAAAAATCCAAGATTTTGGGGGTGCTGTCTCAATGAAAAGAAGAGAAAAGACTGGGTAAGAAAAGAATGGTGATGGAGAGAGATTAGACGGCGTACAGGCTGGTTAGGCTTTTAGCCATAACCTTCCACGTGCTACAAAGAATATATGAGATAGGATATGATGGCAAACCTAATCCATCTGACTTATCAATTTTTTTTTTGTTGTAAGCTCACATGGGCTACTTAATAAAGAAATCAGCAATTCGTTATAAAAAAATTTAAGAGGGAAAAAAAAGTCCTTTTTTACTTTATATGCTATACACAAAATTAATTTTGTATGTGAAAAAAATAATAAATTGGGAAAAACTTTTATTGTGAAATTTTTTATTATAAATTATTCAAAAATTGACACCAACTAATATCATTTTGGAAATCATTTATATTCACACCAATTATAAATCCATAAAAATATCCACATCATTTTCTTATTATACATTGTATTATATACCTTGCAACACATCTTTATACACAATATTTTTGGTAAGGTTATTAGGAATATTATCACAATTAATTATAAAAATTTTGAGACCTTTTTTTGACGTAACTCCAGATAATGCAACATATAATTGTCCATGAGTAAACACAGGTTCTGACAAATATATACCTACTTGATTCAGTGATTGGCCTTGACTTTTATTTATTGTCATTGCATAACATGGTCTAACGGGAAACTGACGTCTTTTAAATGTAAACGACCATTTAGTTTCTGTTGCATACAATGCAATTCTTGGAATATGAACTTTTTCTCCCATTTTGTTTCCTGTAAGTATTTTTGCTTCAATTAATCTATCAAACATTTTTGTCACAATCAATCTTGTACCATTGCATAAACCACGTATTTGATCTAAATTTCGTAACAACATGATAGGCATACCAATTTTCAAGTTAAGTTCATGGGTGGATAATCCACTAAATTCAAGTTTGTTCAAAAATTCAATTGGATATAAAAGATTAATATTATCACAGTTACCCGAATTATAAGAAATTGAATCAGAGCTCAAATATATTTTTCCATCACCAGGTAATAATTTATTTGCATAATTATTTATTTCATGAACAATAACATTTTTGGGTGTGACTATAGCACGCTCTCTCAAATAACCTATATCATGATATTTGCTCAAAAAATCAGGATAAGTTGCTTCGAAAATTGACTGTATAGGATGAATTGTATGATCTGCAAGTAATTCACATGGTATATCAATCCAACTGACATCTGGATCACCTGTAGGAATTTTTGATTCTATTCGACCCTCACCTATTTTCAATATCCATTCAGCAAAATTTCTAATCTCGTCTTTTTCTATACTGCTTAAACCTTCCAGTGACAATCTCATATTTTCAGTTAGCTGAAATACTGTAATAAATGGCCATAAATATGAATTATTTAATGATGCCTGAATAATTTCTTCTTTACCACCACCTTGTATAACAGGTAATGTTTGTCTAAAATCTCCACCAAATATAATTGTTTTTCCTCCAAACGGTTGTTCTTTTTTGGATAAAATATCTCGCAATGTTCTATCCACTGATTCAATACACCATTTATTACACATAGGAGCCTCATCCCAAATAATTAATTCAGCCTTTTCTATTAAATAAGAAAGATTTGTTTTTTTATTTATATTACAACTTGAATTTTTTTCTATGACCGGTTTTATTTTAAAACGCGAGTGAGCTGTTCTACCTATCGGAAGTAATATTGAAGCAATACCTGACGAAGCAACTGCTAAAACAATTTTGCCTTCAGATCTTAACCTACAAATTATAGCATTCCACAAAAAAGTTTTTCTAGTGCCTCCACAACCATAAACAAAAAATGATTTTGGAATTGATATACCATAACCTCGTTTTTGAAATTCAATGGTACATACATGAGCACAAACTTTGCCAAAAGGTTCTCCAGATTTAATAGAGGCAATCATATTATCGACTTTTATTTTAAAAATTCGACAAACAATATCAGGACGATCCTCTGGTTTCTGACCAGGTTTTTTTTCAAAGTATTTATAGATTTCGGGCCATTTAACATTGCAAGTGAAAGTAATAAATAAATCAGGAATACCATATTCTTGACAAATTGCCATCGCATCTTGATAATTATTTATCATATTTCTTGCACTACCTGTATGAGAACCAGGAAGAATTATCTGTTTTCCAACATCAGAACAATCCACAACACCATTAGAAACAAATCCAGATATATTCTTCCATGTTTCACATCTAAGTTCTGATTGATGATGTTTTATATATGCAAGACGATTTTCTTCAACAGTTGCATATGCATCGACCAAATATTGTTGAAATAATCTGCCGCCTTTCAACAAAGTACTTGATTGATTTTCTCTATCATGAATTTGATAACACACAAATTTGCTCATGGTTAACTTGCCCCTTTTTCTGTCATCCTCAATTGATTTCAATTTCATATTTATTTTAAACCCATCTTCTCCATATGGAAAAATGAGCGGATACTGTAACGACATTAATTTCGGATGAATTCTAGAGATTCGTTTCAGCAATCCGTCATTAGATCGAACAATTATATCTCTATTTGAATCGAATTCACCTATATCACCCACTATTAATCCACCTATTTCAGAAGCAGAGGGCAATTCGTATTGTTTACCATCAGTTTTTTCGCAATCAAGTATAGTCATATTAAAATTTGGCAATGATTGATTCTCAAAACTATCTTTAATCGATCTAAAAGTTTTGGTTAATTCATTTGAACGATCTAGCATTTCTATTAATCCTTTGACAATATCGACATCAATCTTGTTACCCACATCGCCACCAGCAATTGCACTTATACGGTTTGCTATTTCATTCTGAGTATCATAAACATATAACTGAGCATATTTTGGACATTGTTCCATCGGAGGCAAAATAGAACCCATCTTATGATGTACTTGTCCACATATTTTGAAAATATAAGGAGCTCCTCCACTATTTAATCCATGTTCAATTTTAGCACCCATAGAAGTAAAGGCAAACATAGAATTATAAATTCTAATATTTTCTCGAAATAATACACTCCTTCGTCCATTTGCTGGATTTAACAATTCATCAAGAAAACATGGAGTTGGACATGATAATGGAATATCTACTTTGCCTTTATCACAACAGTTACTATATACTAATTCATTTTTTTTTCTTTTTTTCAGAGCTTCTGATGACCAAAACAATGCAGCACAATGACTACATATATATGAATCATCACCACAGTCTTCATAATCGACAACCACACCTGCAATTACAATTATCAAAAATCCAAGTCAGATTTTTGACAATAGATAATGTAGATATGATTGATTAATAATTTAATGATTAATTGATCATAGTATGACATGCACCTTCATGGCTCCTCTGATAGGATGCTTGGCCAAAAATACCATTTCCAGAATCTGCATTTCATGAAGCATTCTCAGCAGAATAATCAAAAGAAATGGCAAAATAATTAAATCACTGAATAAATGACTATATATATGCAATACCTGGAACAACTTCACAAACATCTTCTTCACTACCACTGTCCTCGTCCGATGTTTCTTGAGATCCTGGAAAGGAAGAAAACAGATGGCGACTAAATAAGTCAACTTTGATAGCTAAAGTCAACTCTGATAGCTAAAGGCAACTCTGACATCCTGAATAACATAACTGTTATTATTTGTCTCCCACACCATATCCAAAACACCAATTTCAGCGTCAAAAACATATTCAAAACATTAATAGATTGCTATGAAACAATGACAATCTCTAAATTCAGAGTAAACTTTAAAATTATATCTCCAAACCATACTTCCAACATATAGAGTTACTTGACTCAGAACCACATAGTTGCCTGAACCCACTAATCACTCGAAGAGAGATCAATTCGTTTCCAAAATTCAAAAAAAAATTACCCCTATCAAGAATGAACAATTCAACAATATCATCAAGTTGATCCATATCTTGGATAGCAACAAATTCAAAAAACTAATACACTGGCAGACAACAATGACAAAACCTAGCCATGAACCATATATCCAAAAAATTGAATCGCCTGATCAAGAAGCAACTACTCAGCCAAACAAAATAGAAAAAATTGACCCACTCCAAATTTCAACATACTCCAGCAGATACCAGTTCACTGGAATTTTAGTTTTTCTTTTACAGCAGAAAATAAACTGATGTTTGCCTGCTCTCAATCATTGACAACTCAACAATACAATTTTTCCCAAATGACTATTAGTTTGACCCAAATGAATAACCAAGACAATGACAGAACCACTATATGCATATATATATATATATATATATATATATATATATATATAGAGATATAAATAATCTAAAAAACAGATAGCCACAAAGTTTCCAGGTGCAAAACCACTAAATAATACCAGCAATGATGACCACATAACCAAAACAGAAGAGCAACATCACATCTGAATTATCTTACTGAACGATATGAAAGAAATTCAAAGTAATAGAAAATTATCCACAATATATACCAGCTGAGATCAGTTGGTGCACATGTTCATCATCAGCAATATTACCAGGTGTTCTTTCAGTCTGATAGGATGATGAAGATTCTCCAACAACAGCACTCAATAAGCGTTGTCTCTTGCTTCGGGATCTCTTCTGTGAAGAGATTGCTCCAACAGGCCCACATATTGCTGCTATCTCTTTTCTAGCAGTGCTCTTATTCTTCTCCGACACCATATCTGTAACACCAATTTCAATGTCAAATACAGATTGAAAACATTCATAGGTTGCTCTCGAACAATGACAATCTTTAAATTCAGACAAAATTTTTAAATCATATCTTCAAAGCATACTTCCAACATATGCAATTACTTGACTTAGGAGCACATAGTTGGCTGAACCCACTGATCACTCGAGGATAGTTCAATTCATCTAAAAATTAATACAAATTTGACCCCTATAAAGAATGAACAATTCAACAATATCATCAGGTTGATCCATATCTTGGACAACAACAAATTCATAAAATTAATACACTGTCAGACAACAATGACAAAACGTAGCCCACAACCACATAGCCAAAAAAATTTAATTGCTTCACCAAGAAGCAAAATAATTGCCCAAACAAAACAACAAAGATTAGATTCGACTCAGTGAAGACAAATCTTACAACCAAATACAACCAGTATAAATAAGCCACAAAAAAACACATCATTTTAGACTACTTCTATGTATAAAGGAGCCAAACAATAAGTGTCGTCTCTTGCTTCGAGTTCTCTTGTGGGAAGACAA
The DNA here is from genome assembly GCA_963682095.1 of Potentilla sterilis. Taxonomy (NCBI): domain Eukaryota; kingdom Viridiplantae; phylum Streptophyta; class Magnoliopsida; order Rosales; family Rosaceae; genus Potentilla; species Potentilla sterilis. The sequence goes on from OY821764.1 coordinate 8,539,303, forward strand.
TGCACTAAGAGGCTCAAACAGTTATGCTCTTTCTCCTCTAGTATCCACATGTACACCACATAAACAAAACATGTCCATGCAATAAGTTTTGAAATATATAAATATGATTCAATCGACAACATGATTCAATCATTTGTTCTATCAGCATTATCAAATCCTAAGAAAACAGAACACAGTGATACCAATTCCAACAATAAAAAATATTCCCAAAAAAGAACATGCGAGTGCGCAACAATAACAAAACTCGAATCTAATTGCAACACTGAAAAATACAAGCAGAAACTAAAAATTCAGGATAACTCTACCTGAAATAAGTTCATCGACATCTGCATCATTTGCCAGATCTATATCAATTGGCATGCTCAGAAGCCGTTTTTTTGTCAAATTCACATTCTCCCCTGATGTTCCTTGAGGCAGCACATCCAACTTTCTTTTTCTCCTCATACCTGACACATGAATCCAAATACATCCATAAAAAATCCCCAACAACAGCATATCCAAGCCATCAAACTCTCCGCATAATATGTTTATAGATCTACGGCATAAAAAAAATAATAAACAAATGGCAGGTAATTCAAAAGAGAAAAAGATAATTTCATATTCTAATATCCATTTTCCACAAATTAGGGCAAAAATAAAACCCATCAGATTACATATTGAGGAAGAATAGATAAATAAATTGCAATGAGAGTGGCAGACCACATAGGAATCCTAACAATGAAAAGCATTCAATTCTCTAAATTCTCATGTAATCTAACGCCCTCACCACACCCACCCACGCATAACCCTCTAATGACAACAATATTGCATACAGGTAATTTGAAAGGCCTAAAAAATCATTCTCTGAAAACAAAAAAGTATCCAAGACCTACATTACCAAAAAAATTACATGCTCAAGAAGTCTTGGATGCGCTGCAATTGATGGGGACAGCTGACCCCACAGGTATTATCAAGATTTGCACCATGCAAATCTCAAAATACCCGTGGGATCAACTGTCCCCACCACCTCGCACACATATGAGAACTCCTTTATCGTAGAACAATCAAACATTACACTAATAATTAGAAGATGCAATTTTTTTTTCCTTCCCAAAACAAAAAGAGCTCAAAACCCTGCCAATGAAAACCATTCAATTCTCACAAATCTCATGTAATCTAACGCCCTCACCACACCCACCCACACATCACCCTCTGATGACAACAATATTGCATACAGGTCATTTGAAAAGCCCGTAAAACCCTTCCCTGAAAACCAAAAAGCAGTGAAAACCTACATCACCCAAAAAATGACATGCTCAGGAAGTCTTGAATGCACTGCAATTGATGGGGACAGCTGACCCTACAGGTATTATCAAGATTTGCACGATTCAAACCTCAAAATACCCGTGGGATCAACTGTCCCCACCACCTCGTACACACGTGAGAACTTCTTCATCAAAGCACAATCAAACATTACACTAATAATTATAAGATGCAATTTTATTTTTCCTTCCCAAAACAAAAAAAGCTCAGATCCCTGACAACGAAAACCATTCAGTTCTCTAAATCCTCATGTAATCCAACGCCCTCACTACACTCACCCACACATCACCCTCTGATGACAACAATATTGCATACAAGTCATTTGAAAGGCCAAAAAAAACTCTCTTTGAAAACCAAAAAGTATTGAAAACCTACATTACCGAAAAAATGACATGCTCAGGAAGTCTTGGATGCACTGCAATTGATGGGGACAGCTGATCCAACAGGTATTATCAAGACTTGCACAATGCAAATCTCAAAATACCCGTGGGATCAACTGTCCCCACCACCTCGCACACACGTGAGAACTTCTTCATCATAGCATAATCAAACGTTACACTAATAATTATAAGATGCAATTTTATTTTCCTGCTCAAAACAAAAAGAGCTGAAAAGCGGGAAAAAAATGGATGCCAGAGACACTCGAAATCAAAGAACGAAAGGAAAAAAAAAAGCAATGCAAAATTACATCCCCATATAGAAAGCAAACATCACAACTGATATCTTTATTCAGATTCTCAACCAGTGGAAAACTCTATGCAGACACCTCTATTGCTATGTTAAGCCTGAACAAACGTAGCAATTCTCAAACAGTGCCATCCTAAACTCCAAAGGTATAGAAAATCTAAAAGCATAAAAAATCCAATTATGTCACTTTAATCATAAGCCTGTGCTATCTTTCTGAACTGTAAAGGTAATCTCTATATTTAATTAAGTTTGGTTTAATTTAGAAAATTAGAAAATTGATTAGTGTTATATGTGCATATGAATAATGTGACCAGGAAAAATCCTGTGAATATCAGACAAAAACAAAAGTCCCAACATCAGGCACTGTAGCAAACATACGATTAAGATCATCAAGTAACACCACAACAGCATCATCTCAGTCATTATTAATAACTCCATCGAAAATAGAAGACAATAATTCATAATATATACCACCTAAAATAAGCTGGTCCAAATCTGCATCATGTCTGCTATCCACACCATTGTCAATGTTGTCCCCTGAGATTGCCTCAGTGGACTCCACCGGCAGCACCAATTTCTTCCTCCGCCCCATAACTACAAAACATTTTCAAAGATGTGCTTCAAAATCTGCCCAATAATGACAATTTCATGCCCATAATATATTTAAACCATAATCATAATAGCAAACATTGACACACATGAAGTACTATATGTGTATCTCAGCAGCCTCTAAATTTCACATGCATATTGCATACCTAGATGGCCTCATTTCTAAATTTCAATCTTAAATTCATATTTCTAAAATTGCTATCCATGAAGTAATCACAATATATACACAATCGTCTCAATACCCCACATCTTAAAATAAAGGAAAAAAATAAAAACCCAAAACATAATAACATTCAAAATTTACCTTTCTCTCACAGCAAGACCACAACTATTTTTTAACCCCAAACAATCTCCGCCCTGACCTTCACAGTACTACAAAGAGAAAACCATTTATGAGCAACCATGTACACCATCAATCTAACAACCATGACAATCCACACTAAACCTAACAAAAGAAACACAATATGCACACACAGTCCATCTATCACAAACAACCAAACAAACCTAAAACACACCATCCAATCATAGCAGCAAATGAAGCACTGATAATCGAATTGAAATAATGAAAAAAAAAAAACGCGAAATCGACAACATTCTTTGAAAATCAATAAGAGGAGAAACAAAGCCCAAACCAACGAAGAACACCGCCTTTTTCACACAACAACCAAACTCGACAACCAATTGAACCTAACAGATCGAAGATAGCAACGCAAAAACCACGAAAAAAAATCGGGAAAAAAAAAAGCAAACCCAAAAAATAAATCGAATCCAGCCACCAAACCTAACCCCACAGCTGGTGTCCAGGCCACGTCGGCGACGGCCCTCTTTCTAAAATCCTCTCGATCTCTTTCGACGATGAGAGAGAGAGAGATTACCCTTCAACCCAAATCAGTCCTGCGTCCACCAATAACTTATTACCCTAGAGGAATTGATATGCACAAACGATAAAAAAAACGACAGTAAAAAGCCCAAATAACCTGACATGATCAACTAAAGAACGAAAGATCAGATTAGGTTGATCTATCACCTCGCGGCGTAGAAGATGGAGGATCGAAGATGTCGGACCGGTTGCGAGACGAAAAGATTCGGATGAAAAGATCAGATTAGGCTGAGCTATCACTCAGCGGCGTAGAAGATCAACGATCGAAGATGTCGGACCACTTGCCAGATGAAAATATTCGGATGAAAAGTGCTTATCGAATTTTCATAATAAGAGAGAGAATTAGATCGGATCGTGGCTTCCACAAAGCAAATGGGAGCAGGTCAGAAACGAACGACCGAGAAGAAAAGCCGAGAATAGATCGAGCACAGTGTGCCGCACGTATGGCACGATTTGAACAATTTCAAACAGTAGAAGTAACAGTATGAATAGGGAAACCCTCTATTGTTATATAGTAAATTATAATGCATACTAATTTCATACAAACAATAAATCCTTGTTGTATTCTCAGATCAACACATTGCCTTTCTAATCGAGGCAACTTAGCCTGCTTCTGAAAGTTGGATAAACTGGGGGTTACTGAGCATACATTATAAGGAGGGTCAACAACACAACATAAGGTGGTGCAGCAGAAGAAAACAAAACTAAGACAGAGACGTCACTGGCAGAGCACCATTGATACAAATAAAAGAGAGTCAATACAAATAAAGTCTGGATTTATACAATGACCATCGATATAACATTAGACATAACATTAGACATCGAGTACTGAACTGGTGACAGATTCAACAAAGTTCCCATACATATAACACCTAAAGAGAGTTCAAGAACCAAACCCGTCTACCACAATTCACGGCTAACAAAGGATGAAAGCTGTGATTATTCTTTGGTCTGGCATGAACTGTAGTCGATGCTGGCATCATTACTTTGGTTGTGCGTGTGGAGCATTTTGATGACGAATTGGACAATTGCGACGCCAATGGGTGACACCACAACAGTTGCAAGACAAGAAGTCAGAATGGGCAGAAGGGTGTGCATGGGAGTCATTAGTATCAACGCCCTTTGCACGACATGGTCGCTTTGTTGTTCTCTTTGAAGGAGGAAGCCCAGCACGAATGTGGCGTGGGAGCCAGCGCCCGTAGTTCTGTTCTTGTTGTTGCAGCGAATGTGTACATGGCTCGTGTGCCTTGTTGCCTTTTTTTTCGCTTTTTAACATAGAGAGATAAAATTCTGGAGTTGTCGACAGAGGACGGAAGAATCAGTAACGAATCTTCAAAATACATATTGTTTGAAAGGCAAAGCTATGATCCCAAAAACAAACACAACTCTAGTATGAGAGAGATGAATATAAAAGATTATGTGTGATTTGCTCGCAACTTTTTTAGACTTGAACCTTTCTGTTTGAGAATTTGTTCTAAATCAAACAAAAAAACAAGCTGTTTTTAATGTTTATAAGTTCAGGTATAGAATGGGAACTATGGCGAAATTGCAGATAACTCCCAAAGACCAAGTCGTAATACACTTTGCATAGTAAATGAACTTGTACTACAAAGTGTTCAAGCCATTTTGTACTACATGGATAGTTAAAATTTTGTTTACTATACCCTAACTCCCAAAAAGGTATTACATATGGAATTATGAAGTTATTGACAAAATATATGGATTTTCATTCTCGTTTGTAAAAAAAAAAAAGCAAAAAATTGAAGTTTAGAATCTTCCTCTGTATATTTTATTTTTAGTTAAATTTAAAAGTAAACTAAAGGGGAGTTCTATTTGTACCTCCAAAATTACTCTCTATACCTCCATCTTATTACACCTCTTTTTTGACATTTTTACTTCTTAAAAACCTAAGCACACCTCCTCCTACTTACCAATGTCCATCAACTATGTCTCCACAATAATCGTCATGTACTCTCTCTTTCTCTCTTCTGGCACTGGTTTTGGCTCTTCTCTTTGAGATGAGCTTCCTCGTCCCTCAGTCAGAACCTCGAATGAGCAGTCACCAACTAGTGGTGGATTGAAAATCTATTAAAATCCATACCCAAAGTTTGGGTGAAGCTTGTGATCAAATTGGACACCTATTAAAATTCATATCCAGTGGTGCAATTGTTTGCCGATTCCACAATATTAGATAAGTTTGTTCTAAATGCATTTGTCTACTTCCTGGATATCTAAATTTATTCAATATACTTGTCTACAAGGTTGGTTCCTCTTCTTTGGTCTATAAGTGTATAATAATTATAACAATGGCTATCAATACCTTTGTGGAAATTTCACAGTACCATCTCAATTGATGTTTCTCCCATCTTATACAGAGCAACTTGTTCCCTTAAGTTGTGTTGTAAATTTATGCAGCATGGAGGATATTACTGATAAAAAGTAAGCGGTGTTTTCTGGTGTGTCTCACATGAGAAGGGAATGTTTATCTTTCACTGTTTCGTTGCAAGAGTTTCTCGTCAGACTAAGAAGTTCAAGAAATCAGAAAGAATCAACATAAATAATGGTGAAATGTCTGTTTGTCCTTATTTGTCTTTTCATCTGAATTAAAAGGGTCAAACAAAATTTGGAAAATGATAGAAGCATAGATAGTAATTTTGAGAAGCAAATAGAACCCCTAAATCAAAGTGAAAAAGAAAAGAAGAACAAGTACAAATAAAAACGTTGTTGAGTCGAGGCAGTTGTGGGCACATTGTCGAAAACAATGGCGGGCGTATCTCTGAAATGCGGGGACTGTGGAGCTCTCCTCAGGTCTGTCGAGAAGCCCAAGAACATGCCGAGCTCACCTCCCACTCCAACTTCGCCGAGTCCACCGAGCCTGTTCTCAACCTTGTCTGCTCTACCTGCGGCAAACCTTGCCGATCCAAAACCGTATGATCCAAAAACATGTTCAAAACTATCTGTTTCTTCTGCTTAGAATCTCAAGTTTTGTTCTTTCGGCTTTTCGATTGGATTTAATTATCTGGGTCGGTTGAATTTCACTTCAATTTGGAAACCCAATATCATGTTGTTGAATTTTACTAGTAAAGTTTGAATTTTTGTGATGCAGTATAGTAAACTTTGCTGGAATTAATGAATACGTTTGGGGGCATAAGCATCAATGCTTAAATTATGTGGTATTGGATGAGTTTTAGATCTTTTGATTATTTTTGGGCTTAGAGGGTGGGAGCTGCATTAGTGAATTGAGCTTGATCATGTGTTTTGTTTCAGAATGTTAAAGATTAAGCTATTGTGGCAATCTAATTTTTAGGGTTGTTTGCAGGTTTTGCATGTTTGATCATGAAGGAAAGTGATCTGCACACCAAAAGATCTGGGCACGCTGAGTTTGCTGATAAGACTGCGGATGCAGCAAAGCCAATAAGTTTGGAGGTTCCCAAGGTGGCTGCTCCGGAGTCGGAAGATGTTGCTCCAACTAGCCAGCCCGAAGGTATATATATATATATATAGGAATTTTCTTGGCTAAGGACGTCCGCACCATAAGGATTGGTGCGGATTTGATATTTTGACTAACTTTACGATTGAATTTTTACATCTCCACCGTATAGTCTTTAGGAACTCATGTATAGATCATGTCTGCAAATTTTCAGCCAATTTGATATTCGTTAAGGCATTCGAAAGTGTGATTTTCTATCATAAACATAAACGATCCAGTTTTGACAAAATGCAGTCTGTCAATTTGTTTTAATCTAGTTTGATATGCTAATGGTTATCAAATTGGCTGAAAATTTGCAGAGATGATCTATACATGAGTACCTAAAGACTAGACGGTGAAGATGTAAAAATTCAATCGAAAAGTTTGTCAAAATATCAAATCTGCACCATAAGGATTGGGGAGAATCATGAATATAAATATATATATATATATATATATATACAGTCTTTTTCCTGTGCGGACGTCCGCATGCACTGTTCACGGTGCGGATGCGGCGTTTCCGGCCACCGGCGAGGCGGCGACGGCGTATCCGGCCGGTGGGCTTTGCTCCCCCCACGCCGGCGACCCCGTCTGTGCCAGCCCGAGCTCCATCGCCGGCCGGCAGCCGGCCGGAATCTGTAAAAATGCAGAAAAATGAACAGTGCTTGTCATTTTTCTGCATTTTTGGGTTTTCCGGCCGGCTGCCGGCCGGCGATGGAGCTCGGGCCGGCACAGACGGGGTCGCCGGCCACCGGGGAGCAAAGCCCAGTGGCCGGATACGGCGTCGCCGCCTCGCCGGTGGCCGGAAACGCCGCATCAGCACCGTACGGACGTCCGCACCTGAAAAAAACTTTATATATATATTTTTTTTTTTACTCAGAACTAAAAGTGTGGTATATTTGTATAGGTGTTGGGGAGAATCATGAATCTGTTGCTTTGTTTCACCGAATGATGCCTAGCGGGGTTTTGCACTGGTTCAAATTTAATTACATTGTGCAATACATACTTCCTTTGTGCCCAGTTGGCAGGACATCTTGGTGTTGTGTAGTGGGCTTTGTTTGACGGATTAGATTCTCCCTGGAGGACTACCGTTGTGTCTTTGTAATAGATGAAATCATCTTACACATATATCCTTCAACGTAAGAGGGGTTGATTTTATTTTCAATGTACCCCATTAATTGTTTAGAAGTATGCATCATTCTTTTCACATTTCATGTTTTTACACAAAAGAAAGATATGACAATAGATAGTTCTTTTCGTGGTTGTATCTTAAGGGTCTGCTAGAACTTCCTTACTAGGAAGGCTGTCAATTCTTATGGTTATTAGCGTCTGGTTTAAAAATCATGGTTGTAACTGATTTAATCAATGTTTTTCCATCTAGAAATCGTAGTTCCCGAGGTCGACAAAAATCTGCTTCAGGAACTGGAAGGAATGGGATTTTCAACAGAGCGGGCAACCCGTGCACTTCACTATTCTGGTGAGCTCATGAAAAGAAAGTCATATGATTTTTTTTTCTTCATATTAACTTATACGTCCAGTATTTCTTTTATGGAAGCTACGGTATTTTCTTTTGTCTTTTTCTTTTCCCATCTTTTTCTGTGTTACGTGTTGCTGTAGTTGATAATGGATGCTAACGGTAGTTAGGAGTGCTATTTGAAACATAGAAACCAATGTTAATCAACTGTCGGTATTACTGTAGTTTTTTTTTATTATTTTTTTATGTTTATTTAAGTTCTTGAATAAAATTCTATGGTCACTAATGAGGGGTAAGAAGAAATCCTCAGACCTTTCTGTCTCATCTGGTCTGGAATAAAAACTCCCTTACAGTACTTAGTCAGCTATTACCTATATAACAGATTTGGGTTTTCCCCTTTTACTGTTCCTACTTGAACAGTATGAACAGTGCTACTGTTCAGATTTGGGTTTTCCCCTTTTACTGTTCCTACTTGAACAGTATGAACAGTGCTACTGTTCACTTTTTTTTTTTTAACATGCTGTTCACTTCTTTTTTTTTTTTTTCCATGCAAAGCATGGTTCAATACTCTAGTTTGCTAGAGTTTTCTGTTTCCTAGAGATTGTATAGCTGTATTGGAGGACCCAGTTTCAAACTGGGTTCAGTGTCTAGGGTTTAGGGGATTGTTTGGTTTCAAACATAAGAGAAAGGGTAAATAGATTGTCAAATGTTGCTAGCGTAATAGCATGATATGAACCCTCGTCATTTGTGCTTAATGATCTAGCAGAGATCTGCTTGGATGTTCCCCCTCCTGTTTAGACCTAGCATCAAATGTTTATAGTTGCTCGTGTTGTCCTTTCTAAAATGATCACAAATGGATTAAAACATATTATGTGCTGAAAGAGCAACTAGAACTGAGAAGTCTAACCTGTCAATTTAAAATAGGAACTCTAACCAGCTTGACAAATGGATTAAAACATATTATGTGCTGAAAGAGCAACTAGAACTGAGAAGTCTAACCTGTCAATGTAAAATAGGAACTCTAACCAGCTTGTGCAGAGGAAAGCACCAGAAGAGCGTAAATACATTAAAGTTTTGCATAATGTATCTTCTAATCCTTTTTGTTCTTAGTTTTAAACGAATAATAAATACATAATTACCAATAACTACAATTTGGTGTTTATATTTACTAATAACAAACCCTAATTTTTTTCTACCATGCACTCCAAAAATTAACAGTAACAGAAGTCAGTCCATCCAAACATAAAATATAACTACCCCTAAAAAGGTCAAAAAATTACAATAATGCCATCCTACATATAATATCATTTTCAGTAACCCTAACCTCACCCTCTTTCTCTCTCTCCTCTCTCTCCGCCCTCTCCCTCTCCGCCTTCTTCCCAGACGACGACACCTCCTCGATTGCGCCTCCACCGCCGCCTCCACCCTCCACAACGGCCGTTGAGAAGTACAACCTACACCGCCCGCTCCCTCTCCCTCTCCGCCTAATCTAGAGAGGCACGAGCAGAGAGAGGGGAGAGGCGCGAGACCGGAGAGAGGTAGTGACCTCCTCTCCTATTATTTCATCTTCCATCTGACTCTGGTCGAGCTTCTCCGGTGCGGCGGCGAGGTTGCGGAGCTTCTTGGAGAGGCGGAGGGTGTGGTGAAGGAGCTCGGAGATGGAGTGGTGGTTGGAAAGCTAGAGAGTGAGGGCGGTGATGGATCGGAGCCGGTAGGAGAGCTCGGATCGGGTGTGGCAGAGGGAGGACTAGAGGGACTAGACTGAGGATCTGACGGTGGAGAGGGCGTGATCGGCGTGCTGGAGGGAGGAGAGCAGGGGAGGAAGGTCCACCCTGATCGGAGGAGTTGTCCAAGAGCATGGTGGTGCTGACGTGTAAGTCCACCGCTGCATCGGAACCGCGATGCTTCTGGTCTCGGTCTCGGCGGTCGCGTTTGGTTGTGGATTTGTCTTTCTCCATAGCTATTGTTTTCTAAGCTCTACAACTCTGCCTCAGTTAATCTCTCTCACTATTTACGACGGGCCGAAGGTCTTCCCAGCCTCCGTAGTGAGCTCCGGCGGAGGAGATTCGACTGGTTCTGAGATTGTAAGGGCAATTTGGTCTGGAAATGTGGAGAGAGGTTTGGTTTTGATTTGGAAAGTGGAAGAGGAAAGGTGAAGGTGAGAATTCTGAGGCTCAATAGTATTAGAATCGGGCTGAGGACGGCGGAGGACGGCTGAGCTTCTGAGGCTCAGTAGTATTGAATCGCGGTGGAGGACGGCGGAGCTTCTGAGGGTCAGTAGTATTGAAGTGCGGCGGACGGCGAAGCTTCTGAGGGTCAGTATTATTAATGCCCGGCGGAGGACGGCGGAGCTTATGAGGGTCAGTATTATTGAAGTGCGGCGGAGGACGGCAGAGCTTTTGAGGGTCAGTATTATTGAAGCGCGGCGGAGTTTTGAGGGTCAGTGGTCTTAGGTTGAGTTCTGAGGATCAGTAGCATTAGGCTCAATGAGGGTAATTTTGTAATTTAAGAGTTAACTGATTCTGTTAGTTTTGGATGAAAACTTGCTAGTGGTAATTTGAAAAGGCAATTTTGCTATTGGTAAATACTAATACAAAATTGTAGTTTTGGGTAAAAAACCCAATAATAAAACCCTGCTCAGAACAATAAGATATCGGCTGGACTGTTAAAGCAATTCTTAGCATTCATCTACTTCTGTAATTTCATCTGGTAAAACTTGTGAGCTGTAATCTAGAGTTGTTTTATGTCTGTCAGTCAGTCAGTCTTTTTTTTTTTTTGCTTTTTTTTTGCTCAAGTGAAATTTAATTTTCACAATTTTCTCAGTTTATTCAATATTGGGTCTTTTTTAAAAAAAAAAAATTAAATATATTTTTTTTATATAGGTAATGCGAGCCTGGAGGCTGCTGTCAATTGGGTAGTGGACATAGATGAGATGCCTCTGGTAAGCTACTCTCTCGTAGCGGAAAAGATTGGTACATGCATATATCCTAATGGTCAAGAAAATAACTTCAACACTTAATGAGTATCTATGAATATGAAAGATAGCAATAGCTATTAATTCAAGATACAAGTAAACTTGCTAAAATCACCGGTTGGAAATCCAATTGTTACAGGAAACTTATGTGTTATTTTCCCTTGAGCTGCTTTTTTGTTTGCTTTCTATAGTGGTCTTCAACAATGTCAGTTGTTGTGAAGATGGCTTTGTCTAGCCCTTGAGGTGCTTTCTATTGTAATGGAGTGGTATATGTGCTTAATTATGTGACTTTCATTTGCCTAATACACAGAGAGTGTGATAGTTGAAGATTTGAGACTGGTATCCTATAAGTTTGGTCTTGCACACAATTCTAAATGAAGTGTTGGCATTGAGGCTCAGGGAGGCTTTGGGGGCGCACTTTGTTGATTCCATGAGTCTGAATAAGGGAAAAAAATTGTAGATAAATCTTGGTTTATACACGGCTATGGAGTATATATATATATATATATATATATATATATATATATATATATATATATATAGATGGGGAAGGTGGTGCATGAATGGCTAGTTCTGTGCCCATATGGTTACTTGCAGTTCTTCATCCATTTAAACTGTTTATCCATTAATTTTCTTAATCAGAAGAAATTTGTGGAGTTGGGTGAGTATTGAGTACAAGATGGTTCTTTATATACATTATCCATGTGGTGTCATCTAAGCACACACTGGTATCTGTGCACATGCTGGGTGGAATATCCAACATGCTGGGTCTAACCCCTGCATTTTTGGTCATGGACACAATTAAGATCCAGTATAAAGCACGTGTGCAACATACTCCTACTTGTATATCTAGTTGTTAGCTAAGCATTCATGATTTGCCGTTTGGTTTTAGAAAGGATGTTCTTTTACATTGTAGAGTATATAGATAGGTAACTGAATATTTATTATAATTGCCCGACTCTGTTCTGATCTATAATGACAGGTCAACCCACAATTTTATGCTTTTAGGTGGATCACTCTCCTACCCAGGAGTTCAATTTTGCGGACAGCCTTCATATATGGGACACACTCCTAAGTGACTCTGAAGGTCCTCAGGTAGTATAATTAGTCTTCGGACCTGTCCTTCTCAGAGTTTCTCTTGGCTTTGTCATTTTTTTTCTTTTACATTTTAATTTACTGATTTTCTTTTGGACTAATTTTTAGGAAACCCTTCTCCGAGTATGTTGTGCAATACTGATTCTCGTTCGGAGGCGCTTACTAGCTGGCGATTTTATCCTCCAACAAACATCAGCCATCTGCTCTATGTTGCCAACAAGTTGCGTGTACAATCGTCTGGCTGATCTACAATTTAAATTTCCCTCTTCTTTCATCCTTTTTAACATTTTGTGATTCAAAATTTTCCTGTCTGTAAATTACTGGATGTACATGTTCTTAGAAGAAAAGCTGATGTGGGAAATTGTTCATGTTCATCTTTCTTGGTTTCATCTTCCCACTGATTTTAGAATGAAAATTTATTGAACAGCCCTACAAGTTCATTAGTCATTTTATTGAAGTGGTTGCAGTCATTTTATCAATTGACATACCTGCTTTTATTATGATGCATGATGAAAGTAAAGACGAGACATCCATGTATTATTACTTTGCTGTTTGGCACCATTTGTAATAGTGACTGCAATTTTGAGTTTGATGCATCCTTTACAATTTCGAGCTTCGGTGGCACAAGCAGCTGGTGATCTGAGGTTCTGTAATGTTTTCATGGCCTTGTGTTCATTGGCATTGTATTCACTAATTAAAAGAAACAGCTTATACTTTTATAGTAGTAAGGATGCTACCAAAATAGTTCTTCATCAACCGATCGAGCACCTCAAAAGTATTCCACGTGCACTCGCACGCACCAACTATGTGTAAGTCACGTGGCGCGTTTGATAGGAATTATTAATGAGCAGAACGCGTTCGGTAACGATTTTAAAAATGATTTTCAAAAATAAATTTTGAAAATAAAAATAAAAAAGTGAAAACATCAAATTTATATTTTCACTTTTTCTTTGTAAAAGTTGAAAATACTTTAAATTTTTCATTTTCTGTGTTTTGAGAAATATTGTAACGAACACGTTTTCACTCTATTTTCATTTTTTTAAATAAAAATATGACTATGAAAACGTTATCAGACGCCACATAAATCTCTTCATGGCCTTGGATACAGAAGCTGTTGGTTGCTGATAGTCCCCGACCCAGAAAACTTGGACTCAATTTTAATGAAATAAGTTGTGTGTTCAAGTTTTTGGATCCAGTAAACAGTAAACTTTAGCAAAAGAAGCCACCGGGAGGGGACTTCTATTGTTCTAACGGCATCAGGCAATATTTATCATAGCAAAAAACCTCCAAAACAAGTCCTCCTAATTTCAAAATCATTAGCCACTGTCCCCGCCCAGCCATGGTTACGACACCTCGGAAGTTGTCGTTTGTTTTATTACGTAATTGCCATTCCTTCATCCAAACCGACTCGAAACATGATCGACTCAGAAGATTTGTTCTGATCGGGGTTTTGCTTCATCTTTCACTAGTCTATTCTGCGTGGTGCCTGTAGAGAGTGACCAGACTGCAATCGACATCTCTTCTCACTGTCCTCTCTCCCTTTATCTTATAATTGCAAGCCTGATATTGAGAGAGTGGGTTCAGCTGGTTGGAGTAAACCAAGTGCAGTACTCAACTCAAAGGTGATGCCAACTTGCTTTAACTTTTCGGATTATGGGTTTGATTTAGTTTTTGGGGTTTCAGAGAGAATGGTCGGTCGATGGTGAGAAAAGTATGTTTGGATGATTCCCAGTTGATATCTAATTCGTCTCCAAAAAACACATGATAATTTCTTTTATTGTATCTTTTCAGATTCTGCAAAGGCTTCAGAGAAAGAACAAGTCAAGGATTCAATGTATAAGGATTTTCTTTTTATGAATTAGTGCCTATTTGGGTCTTGATGTTTGAAACTTTCGCATGTTTCAAACTATTTGCTTGCTTAAATTGATTTATATTTCTTCATTTATAAATAGTGTGTTCTGAGAAAAAAAAATTACTTGCAAACCTAAACCGTATTTAAATCCCTTCAGCAAGTCAGCATAGGTGACGAAAAGAAAGTGCCACAAAGTTTGAAACATAGTTCCTAGACGTTAAAATGTCACGTGACAAGCACATGTACCCCAAAAAAGGATGAAATGGCCAAAGTAACCTCTCCCTTTTTTTTATTCCATCTTCCTCATAAGAATCTTTGTCCAAGTCTGCTCGTTTTGTTCTTCCCTCTCGCAACTGATCCTCTGTCTCTCTTCACTCATCTCCTCGTCCACCAATTACACAACTTGTCAAATGTCAACTTTTTATTTCAGTCATGAATATCTGATTGCATGTTGGTATAAAAATGAAGGAATTGTCAAAATTTATTTTCATTTCAAAAGAATTCTCGGTTACTTTGACTTTCTTGATCATCTAAAGAATTCTGGGAAATTTTCATTCCAAAGGAAATGTCTAACCACAACGTACAAAAACAAACATACTTAATTGCCCTTTCCAATCTATGGAAGTGCCGATTTCCATCACCATAAGCAGATTGGAAAGAATGAAAATTCAGAGAAGTAAAAGAATATTACCCAAGAGAAGAAACCCACGTTCATAATTTGAATGAATCAAACTCAATTATTTAAGAGAGGTGAGATATTATAAAAAATTAGGATGGGAGTGTGGATTACAATTTTTGGAATGTGAATTTCACCTCCGTTAATTAAATAAAGTACCCGGACCTGGAAGGAACCTGGAGATTACTTGAAGGGGAAGTTTTACCAAAGACTGGTGGAGCAGCTCTGTATACTCTACTATACCTATACTTGAACTTCATGTGTTCCCTTCTTACTCCAAGAGCTTTTTCTAACAGAAAAGAAAAGTGGGTTTTATAATAACCAAGTTAAATTTATACAAAGCAAAGTAAAGGCGAAATAAGAATCAAGCAGATCAAGATTATTCTTTTCTGTAACAGTGAAAGCATTGCAATTTTTTGATTCATAGTGAAAAATCTCTGCAATAACATCTTTTTCTTGGCATACTTGTTCAACACTCCATTCAGATTCATCTTCCTCACTAGTCACTACATGACATACATAATAGCAGACGAGGAAATAGATAGCTTGTTGTTTCCCTGAACCAGAGAAATTCGACCCATCAAGATGCCAAGGAAAGGGACCGGCACCTTACACATATATTCCATTATGTGTTCATAATATAGCTCGTAAACTGCATATTAACGTCCACATTACAATTGGTACATCTCTGTAGTCTTACAATTGGTTGTCACCAGCTGAGAGAACTTGTGGTAGAGTTTGGGTATTTTAAGCATAGGTGTTGTTCCAGCACAATTTTGTCAAGGTTGTCGACTCAAATCATCCTACATGATAAACAAAGACAAAGGTTGTATCTACTCCCTGCTTAGGCCGACACTCCTTTTATCATACTAAATATTAGACTTTTTCTGCCATAGGATATGTACACATATTGTAGCTCCATGTAGGCATCCAATACAGAACGGAACCAGGCAACAATAGTTGAATTCTCTATGCCCACCTAAGAAAATTTCATACAAGTAATGTTATTCACACCGTTCAAAATTCGAGTGAACTGCAACTACAATATTTGGTACATTCGGTAAAGTTTAAGAATAAATCTACAAATTGTAAGCAACGATGCATCTCCTAATAGGGCAGACCCTACCCTGCAAATAACAAAAGCTGATTTTTCATCAATCACGCTTTAAAGCCTTTGTTAAAAAGGCCCTTGTAATCACTATGGCAAGGTAAGCCAAGACTGTAATGGCAATGCTCCCAAGTAAAACTATATTATCGAAAGAAGAATTTTGGACAGTGTAGACTCGGAGACCAATTGTATTCCAGTTACTTTCTGTCCAAACGGCATCCAACAACCCCATGGGATCAGAGTTATTTGGAGGCAATACAGTCCAGGATCCAGATTCAAATTTCAACCGTGTTGAGTAAGCTGGAACATATCTGTATGATCAACCACAAGTATTAAAATTCAGAGTCTGAATCAGCAAAATTCATATTAGTCTATAGCTATGGACTTCCACAAAGACTCAACAAGAACCTGC
Organism: Potentilla sterilis; assembly: GCA_963682095.1. Classification (NCBI taxonomy): domain Eukaryota; kingdom Viridiplantae; phylum Streptophyta; class Magnoliopsida; order Rosales; family Rosaceae; genus Potentilla; species Potentilla sterilis. The sequence continues at coordinate 8,555,841 of OY821764.1, forward strand.
CTGCTAGGCAGGCCAACTACGCAATGATAGTGGATCAAAGGTTGTTATATCTATCGTTCTAATGTCTCCAAACGGACAAAGAATGTCATACCTGTTGATCCAAACTCTTAACAAAAATCATAAAGTGAGGTACCTGGTTGTGGAGACGACACAGACTCCCTTTCCATCTGTCTCTTCTCTAATGCAGACTTTACCATCATTGCTGCAATCTTTAGAACAAACGGAGGTAGCATTTTCCTTTGAAATAGAAGTTTTTTCAGCCAGGAAGTTCCAAACAAACCTTGAAATATCACTAACATATCCAATATATGGGGTGGATGAAGGTTCATCAAGGATAACGCCAACATAATTGCTCGGGCAGGAGTTCGCTGGTGTTATATAATTTTTTACCAGCTCACAAGAAAGACCTGGCTCACAGTCTGATAGGCAACTCATTAATTCTTCAACCAGTGAAATATTCCCATTGATAGACGTTAAAGCAGAACTGCTTGTATTATTATTTCCACTAGCAAGAATGTAAAGGGTGCGTGCTACAAGGGAAGCAGCTGCCACGATAGCTGAAGAGTTTATATTTGCTGCGACGATTAGGGACAATATATATTTCGGATCAGTGGATAGTCTTGCGATAATAAATAACAAAAGCAAAAGAGCATACAAAGAAACTCACATAAATCATCAAGGTGACTGTGGTAGAACTTGTTTGTGAATACAGTATCAAAGTCTTCCAAAACAACCCCAGAGGTTAGAGGGTCCTGTTAAACGCAAAGGCGTTATTGCTGGAGTTTCACGAACTCAATCATGAAAGGAAGGCTGACATATCTTTTGAACATGTTAAAATATCTTTTGAGTCTTAATCTCATTAGATGTATTCAACTTAATGAGACATGCAAAGAGTCAACAGTATGGTCCTAGAAGCTTTTCCTTCACATCTCTCTTGGGGAAAAAAAAAATATTCTTATTCAAGTACAGACCTCCAGAAAGAAGAAACACACACCTGAGATGCGAGGAAATAATGCATTCTACCTACTGTATACTTTATACTGAATGCACTACTCCTGTTTGATTAAGTAGTTCTTCTCTATGTTTCAAAGTTAAATACTTAAAAGTAGATTGAAGAAAGAACTTCCTTCTCTGCCTATCCGTTATGGGGAACAAAGAAGCATTTCTGAAGTGCAAAAGTAATATCTCCAAAAGGAAAAAACACAGCTGAACTGAGAGGATTGCTTAATTTATTTTATTATTTTTTTTTTAACAAGAGAGAGGAATTCTTCTAAAGCAATTTTTTTTTTCTTAAATAAATTTTATTTCCATTTTCTGCACTTGTGGTACTGTTTTCTGTTAAGTTTAAGCCAACTGATTCTATAAAGTACTGGACTCCCAAAACAAACCACATTCTTTTACATCAAGACAGTACATAGGACCATAAAAGATAAAATGAGACTCAGGAGCAGAGCTATACAAGAAGGTCTTTCATTTATAATGGTACCATTTCATCATTTTCTTTGGTCAGTCACAAAGCTTTGGATAGGGATGATTCTAACCAACATTGTAGAAGAGCAGTGTGCTCACAAACTGTGCCCAAGTGACACAACAAAGCATCATGTTGTTTCCTTTTTTATATTCAATCAATCATGTGATGACCATACACATAAACAAGATTACAAGAATAACTGTAGCAAGGCTAAGAATTTCGACCAATGTAGTGCAACAAACCTTTCTCAAAAAAGCCATCAAGGAAGATGGAGGTATCCCAGGATTTGAAGCATTTGCAGACAAGACAGCAATGTGGCCAGACTTGACTGAATCTTGGGCAGTCCTCAAAGCATCTAGTGTCTCATTTGTGGCAGAGGAAGTCTACAAAATAACATATTAAGAATATAAATATACCGAATGCAAACACTATTTGCAGATAAAATGGCAGACAGATTCTTTCTTAATCGTCCCAAGAGCTTCTACTTTGATGAAGTTATTTGGAGAGGGATATAGATTTTTCACACGGGTGTATTTGGTATTTGGTATTTTTTGCAGCACTGATTTGATCTAATATGCTTGATTATGAAATGAACGTTAATTTTCATCAATAACAAGATAACAAAATCTTCATTTGTTTCTATTTCAACATTTTCAAGCAGTAACAGTGAGTTGACCAACTGAGATTTAACCTTCTTCGATTACTGTGTAGAGATTGAAAAGAAACTGAAACTTAGATGTTAAAAAAGGGTAGTAATGTGCAGTGTCATTTGATTGTTGGGTACTTGTCACTGTACTCAGGCAATCTATCACAACTTAAGATGATTATGGCTATACCATTTCTCACCATCACACAGTTGTGATCACCCACAACAACCAACTGCTACCACAAGAAATTTACCACCAAAAGAGCCTCCTGCACCCAGCATGGCATACTGGAAGTGCATCACACTTCCCAGATTTGGAAGTAGTCATACACAAAAGTGAAAAAACAGTCAACCAGGCTTGAAAGAAATACAAAGTTGAGGCACAGTTGCAGACGTAAAAAGGATGTGACCAAAATTTGAATAAGGAAATCCTCACCCCAGTTGTATGAACAAAAAAATTATTATCTTCTTGGTTGAGGACCTTCCCAATGGAACCAATTTCGACAACCTACACATATGCACTCAATTAGCCAATAATTAGAATATAACATATATTTAATGATACAGAGAGAGATCCATGTGAAGTTGTTTGCACCTAAATTTGGAGCGAACAAATGTATAAAACAACAGACCGTATAACTTGACATAAACCGCAAGCATATGTAACATATGCACTCTTGGCCCATTGGGGAGCAGAACAGAAAAAAGATATTCAACATGACACCTAACTAATGAGAACTTCTTCCAAAACTGAAAGGGGAAAGGTGAGTGCCAAACTCAGTTTTTTCCAGCTTGATGTGTTTGAAGATTCTTAGGGAGGATCTTGTAGGTTTGTGTCTCATGTGAGTGGCCAAGCATAACACTTTAATTTAGTAGTAGTAAAATAATACCTTCCCAAATTACAGTATTTGATTTCAATATATATAAAGAACAAAAGTATACCCACCGTTTCGATCAATGAGTAGTTAAGGCCACTAACAGCATCAGACTGAAGATCCAGTTCCAGCAAAAATCTCCTGCTACCAAGGTAACCCCAGGCCTCTCCGGTGAAAACAGTAAATACAAGCTGCAATAAACTTTAGGTTCAGAAAGGATGACATTTATTCATGTGCAACAGCAATACAAGGTGAAAATACCAATGATAATAATAATTATAAACTTCCAAAATAAAAAGAACAAAAAAGAAACAGAAAAAAATTAAAGCTAAATTATATGAACAAAAAAAAAACAAAACACCGTAGTACAAATATTGGACCAGATGACTACACAAAAAGGATGGCACAATTCACAACATGTTAATTGAATATGTAACATTGCAGTACAACAGAAAGTTGGATCATATCGCCTTGGTGTGAGAGTGGTGTGAGAGAAATTGTCAGTAATGTGAAGACCAAATGACAGCAAAAAAAATTGAGCAATAAATGACTAGGCACAGAGAAAGAGCAACTGAGCAGACTACTAGAACCATGTGTTACAATTTTAATAAATAGATTTTAAGCTTTAGAATAGTGAAATAACCACAGAAACTTGAATGTGTTGCATCACTAAACAAAATCCACAGATATAAACTGCAAATTCTTCTAGGGGTTTTGACTTTTTTATACAGGAGCGTCTAGACTTTGGATTGAGGGTGTTTCACTCGATCATTTCTCATTATTTTCCTTCAGGCCCCAATCTGTAAATGTATTATCTTGCTACTTCTTGCAAATTAATTTTGTTTCTACTGGCAGAGATTGGAGCTTTTATTTACACGAGAAAAAATTTCATTTGCCGGTTTACCAAAGCAGCATGCAATCCAAAGATAGGAAAACCATTCGGTGTGCAGTTTTTTTTTTTACTTTTTTTTTCGAAAAGAAACAGCTGTTTACAAAAATGAAAAACAAAGTACGAGGAGGCGGACAAGGAGTCCGCTTTAAAAAGCTAATGAGGGCACCTAGGACTAGAGTCTAGGTAGCTCAACTACTAATACTTAGCAGCTTATACTACAACTGCTTGCCAGTTGAGAATAATAGAAGAAAGATTTTAATCCTTAAAATCCTTAGAAGTATGAGCCCAAAATGATGCCCAAAACTTAAATCTCTTCCACATGACCTTCCTTCTCTACCCTGTCATAGGTTTTCATATAAATCTTTTATTTCTTTCAATCCACACCACCCAAACTACTGCTAGCAACCAAAGCTAAAGGATTTTCAATTAGCAAGTCTCTCCTCTCTAATGGAGTTGTCCAGTCCACTCTTGCCTCCCTAAGTAGCTTCTTCCATAAGAAATTTTCCACTTCAGAGTGCAGAAAGGCATGATCAACACTTTCCCATTGAGCTTTGCAAAAAATGCACCAGGGAGAAGGAAAACTACATCCCGGTCTTCTCCTTTGAAGAACATTAGATGTGTGCGTTCTCCCGTGTGCCACAAGCCATCCCAAAATCTTCACCTTACTAGGGGCCCTGCCTTTCCAAATAAACTTTGCATGAGCAAATATTGGATATGTTTCACCACTAATCAAAACCCTATGGTAAGAACTGCAAGAGAAGTTCCCAGCAGGCTCAAGCTTCCATCTCCTTACATCTGGTTTGGACTCCATTAATCTGACATTCTCTAATTTAACCATCAGCGAGGCAAACTCCTCAGTTTCTTGGTCATTTAAGTTTCTTCTGAACCAGAAATCCCAACACACTAATTCTCACAACGAACCTGCAAGTTCTAATGTAGCTTAACTCTTGAATAATTAGCTTACTTAACACTTGTAAATGCAGCTAAAGTGCTCCATGCTCATGGTTCAGTTACACTAAGGGCTTAACACGCTCAGCTGAGCTCAAGTCTCTCCTCAACTTACACATTGAATATAATACCTCACATCCACCCTTTGTTTTCTTCTCCTTTCTTTACCCGAAAAAAAAAAATCAATGAAAAAAGGGAAAAGATACACAGTACAGGACTTGGAAGTAACAGCATTAGACAGGCTCAAGTAAAATCTGTTTCATAAAAACCTTGTAGTAGTCTAGAGTTAATGTAAACCCGTTTCCCAGATTTATTCAAAAAATATACAAGAGAGTAAGTCCTCGTGGCTGACATCCATCTTAAGACTGACCAAAAAAGCATATCCATCTTCAGACAACGAAGGCATTCCTGACTATACTATGGTATAAGTGGAAACTAGAAGCACCGTGCAACTGTACCAGTAACTAAATAACTATTAAGATTAAAGAGAAACCATGTTCATGCGGGAAAAGAGTGTATAACAAGAAGAGGAGTGGTGTTGTCTAGTAAAAGCAGACAGGTCAGTCCAAACCGCATGACTCAATCCCCACCTTTCAGGAAGCAATACTTAAAAAGGAAATGCACTCTTGGGATGGCCTGTCATACACAGAAGACTAATATATATGACACTGGCAATCCTAAATCGGAAATTGCAAAATACATCTCAGTATGATTGTATAGCTGTAACATGATATAGATTAATCAGCACGGCTACCATACTCGCACTTTACCTGTTTACTAAAGTCATCCAAAATATCCACTTTAGAGAGCGCATCAACTGCTGCCAGCAATGAAATCAGTCCCTATAAGTAGTTTCAAATGTCATTTAGTAGGCCTTATTTTAGGCAGTGTAGACATTACAAGGATTGATAAAAAAAATACATTACAAGGAAATAAAGACAATCTTACAGATATTGGGGAGTCAGCACCAAGGTTTTTATCACGAAAAAAGGATGCTGAATCCATTGATGCTACTGCAAGTATTATGGGCTTGGACTGCTCGGTTGATGAAATATTGATTGGGGGAAGCGAAGACCAAACACTGCCCTTAATAATGAAAATGCACGTATTACACTTCATATAAACTTAAGACAACTGCAACAAAAAAAATAGTAATAACCCTTTTAGTTTGTTCAGTAAATTAACTTTTAACAGGAATCCAGCACTAGATATAAGTTTCCGAATACACGCCTGTGACCAACAAAGCCAGAAGGAAAAGAAAAACTCAAAAAGCAAGACCAAATGTTAATTGAAAAAAAACCATAGTAATGTAAACCCCAAACCCCAGCTTTTAACAGTTGAAAAGCAGCTGTGCAGATTTTTAATAAAAAGCCCCACCCAAGATTTTTTTTTTCAACAGCTAAACTAGTCCCCTCACAAATTGTTTCAAAAAGAAACCAAATGCTAATTGAAAAAAAACCATAGTAGTATAAACCCCCAACCCCAGCTTTTAACAACTGAAAAGCAGCTGTGCAGATTTTTTAGTAGGGAATTTTTAAAACCCTACCCAAGATTTTTTCAACAGCTAAACTAGTCCCCTCACAAATTGTTTCAAAAAGAAACCAATGGGAAATACCCCTTGACAAAAGCCAACGCTTTGAGACGCAGACTCCCCATTCACTAGATAGAGAAGATTTCAACCCTGTGCAGGATAGGTGTATGGTTTATAAGCTTAAGCTCTAGGCGAGATATTCAAAGAAAGGGACTAAAGATTATTCCTACAAATTGCCTACTTTAGCCTTTTGTTGTAACTTCAGACATAGAAACCAATCATTGATCAGGAAACAAATACAGTTCAGTGGTCGCTTATCAAACACTCAAAAAACGTAAATTTATGAATCCAGTACGCAACCACCGCATACTCTAAATAGTATCTGGTAGCGGCCACCAAGCACTTGAAATTGAAGAGGGGTCTCCATAAAGAATCTTTATATTGATAATTACTGTTTTATGCAACTACATCAACTTGTTTTTAAATTGCTTTGCCAGCTTGATCAGGGGCTTGTCCCTGCATTATACCTCTTTCTCTTCTATTTTAAAGTGTGTTTTTTCTAAAAATGAGTAGGCATAAAAGATATCTAGTAGTGAAGATAATTTTTTGACAAATAGATAACTAGATTATTGTTTTTTTAAAGGTCTTTCAAATTCCAAAGTAAAATGTTTATGATATGTTTGTCATACTACAATGAATATAATAATATATAACCCAGTGAAACTCACCTGTATCCACCTAAAGGAAGACAAGTATTTTCCTCTAAGCAAGACTCTGAATCATGAGTGCCAGCTTTCATTGTCTGATCCAAGTCAAGTTATACAGGTCAGTTTTTGATATTATGTGAATCTAATTTTAACAACAAAATGTGGTACATAAAAGAAAGCTGATATAGATGATACCTGCATCACCAAATCAAACTCAGCCACATCAGCAGTAAAAGATTTCTCGCTCTTCTCATTGTTTAAGGCAGCCTGAATATAAGTGACAGCACAAATAAAGAAATCAATCAAACTGACCCAGAAAGTATACTAAAAATTATATCCAGAACTCAAGATCAACAGTAGTTTGCATCTAAGAAAGATTAATGACTTGACAAAAGGTGATGGAACTGACAGAAAATTAGCTTTATCCGATGGAATGTGATACGTAAGAAAATGGTGAACTATAGATCAACTAGTGTTACCACATTTATCTCCTCCTTCATCCTCGCATTCAGACTTTATTCTCCATGAACTCAACTGAGTCCAAATGCATGGTATAGCTAATTCTTAATATGTAACTATTTTTTAACTTTAGCTATAGCTTTTAAATCTTACATACTTACACTCTATGTACCTGTATAAATTCCTCTTGGAGAGAAGAATATAAACAGAAATTCATTAAACTTTTTCTTACAGGAATAAATTTCATAAAGTTGGCTCTAATTATAGACTTGTGGCATCGGCGAATGAGTAACAAAGCAACCACAAGAATGATTTGAGGAAAGCTGAAGAGATTGTTAGTTCAATCAGTCATAATGGCTGAAAGTTTTCTAAATACTGTGGAGATCTAATTTAATTCTTCATCCAGCTGGTTCATAGTATTATAATCTTAACTTACATAGAAAAGGTAAATGCAAGCAGCAATAAATTGATCTATTTGCACTAAGGTCACTAGACGCTTTAGTACCTAGACTAAAAAGTAACATGATGGTACCTACATCCTGTGTCTGTCAAATGACTAAAAAATACTCAGAAAAATTGCATCTGGCCCAATTTTCAGGAGTGAAACCAAATCATCTCGAGGTCCTGAAGTGTTTAATTGTGATTTAACCAGATCTGTGAAAGGGCTTGCATGACAAGGAGCCAAAGGAGTTTCTAATTTCTTTCATCTGGTTCGAACCCTCCAACCTGACTCTCTCAAGGATACCTTAAGGAACAAAGTCGATGGGAAGAGGGAAAATGTGAAGGAGCAAAGCACGGGAAGGTGACGCCTTATCAAATGACAATACAAAACCAGAGAACCCATCATTCTGTATGAGGTAAGGAGGACAGCAGTGGAGGCTTCTTATTTTTTATTTTCTTTAACTGTTTTTGATAGGTTGGAGGGAAGACCTATCAATACCATCAGAGACAAGGGATTGTACACGGGCCAATTCATCCAAAAATGTCTCAGTGCCTAGTTTAGGGTTTATCCCACAGTTTTACAACAAATAGACAGAGGAACTATAGGGGTCTTTTCAAATGGTACCAATGTGGTTAATTTTGTCGTCCACGTAATAAAGTGTCCGGCAACCTTAAGTCCAAGAATATCATCAGATAATGTATTATATGGTACAAACTTTGGCAGCTGCAAAATCACTCTTATGAGAAACTTGAACCATATGGTTTAATCATTACACCGTCACATCATTGCTTTAACTGCTGCACCAATAGTATATCTTTGCAGCAATAAAAATACCAAAACTTCACCGAGTTTCAGGGCAGAACACACATAAAACCTACAAGGCCGAGGGAAAAGAGAAAAAAAAGGGTTTCAGGTCCCACTAGAATCACTTCTGGCCAAAATTTTATAGGTGGAAGCTTACACCCTCGTATCAGCATAAACAGCCAATAGTTTTCCTTGAGTACTGTGTATCAAATTAAACATACCACTTTTTATCACGTCAAGGTCCCCAAGGATGAGAGAAGTGCATGTAGCAGTTTGGCACAAATATTCACTACACTTGTATCTACACTCAGACGGTAAATCTTCCCAGGATTGATCAACCACTCCTTCAGAGGCTTATAACACAGTTTATCTAATACAAATAATGGTTCCTCTCACGACTTAATATAGATTCAAAAGATTATCTGGGTCAAACTTTCTGGTCTCTTAGGACTTTTTTAACCCCAATAAATGACACAACCGTAGAGATAGCTGTATCTGTTGAAATCGTCATCAGGGATCAGCCATCTCACATGCCATGATAAAGAAATATCTAGCCCTTTCAAAAAAAAAAATCTAACCATTTTACAATTTTACAAGAATCTTAAGAACTTGAATTACCTCTTGCAGGGTCAATGTGCTACTCTTGGACAGTAAGAATACAGGAAAGTTATACGCGTTCCACATTAAACCAGATCCCTGCCAATTTTGAAATTCAAGACCTTTCTGTCAGAAAATCAAACCGAAACAAAGGCATCATACCATATATTATTAATACTAATTTCTTGAATTAGACTTCATTATTTTCATAAATGTTCAAAGAGTGCATCCCGGAGATGGTTTCATCTTGATATCTTCTTGTTTACAACAATTATCATCAACCAACTATATGCATTCATTAACAATAAAGCAAGTCAAGCAGTTTATTATCATTTGTCATATTATTGATTTAAAAACAGTTCAAATAACAGTATTCATCTTAGCAGCAGATATACAAAAAAGTTTCTCACAATTGGGTTCCATTCGTAGTTGATGCTTTTGTAAGGAGCAAAATCTGATTGTGGGAACTTTAGAGCTGGAGAGAATCCTACACACAAAAAAGGCCACTGTCAGCAGCACTGGTGAGGATGCTGAGGGTTATCTGACCTTAGCTTTTAAAGAAAAATAAAAAGGATGATGTTGTGGCTTCATGCAGTTAACAGAGCTTAGGTTCAAATGAACCGGCAGCAATTAAAAGTTGTTATGTAGTAGATAACTGCACTTTACCTTTTAACTTGTTTTGAATCTCAGGCCCTGATTCAACCAATACACCAGCAACATTGCTACCAAAGGTCGTATCATTCAATATTCTGTAACAGGCAGATATCTTCTCAGTAAGCATTGTTCAAGTTTGAAGAGTAACAACAGGAGGAACAAAGTGATTAGTGAATCTTATCACACTCAGGAATCAGTAATATATTGACACCAATGCAGGATAACATAAATCTTTTACATTAATTAAGAAACCCAAAAACAGTGACGCATATTGGACCATGGCCTACATTATAAAGCCAAGAAATGATGGTATTATAAGCAAACGACTAGTTAATTCCACCACAGAATCACAACCAGATGAAAATAATTATCATTCATATAACTTATAACATCATAATTCCATAAGGAGCAACTAGAAGCCACATGGGTCTTTCTACCTCACAAAACCTCTTCTATAAGTTTCTGATTGACGTTTGTGTGACACAAAAATTAGTAGAATATCAAGTCAGCGGCCAATTCCTTATGCATTAATTGAAAGGCAGAAATTTTGTTGGGTTTTACTTACCATCTTGCCGTTTGTATCAGCTGATAGTCTACCGACAGGGACAGTGATACTAGGGGGTTACTGATTTTGTGTGTGTGTGTGTGTGTGTGTGTGTGTGAGTGTATACATATATGAAGAGAGAAACTGCATGCCACTGGATTTGGCTCAACAGAAATACATTTAATTGTTAAGAGAATTAGCCTCAGGAATAAAAAAAATCTTTTAATTCTATAAGATGAGGTGGTTTTCAATTTTTTTGCAAGTGCTTTCCAGTCACAGTTTACATATCGATGTAGCAATCAAAATTATGTGGTGCATAAAAGCTTTTATCTTCGTTTCTTTTTTTTTTTTTGAGAAAACATAAAAGGTTTTATCTTAACAAAAAAAAAATTAAAAAAAAATGTAGCTTTGTTCGAAAAAGAACATGTACCAGAGCACCTCCAATGACATCCCTAATACAGCTCCGAAGCTAGAATCTATGGTTAGTTAAACAAATATAAAAAATTGCTCCAATCAAGCTCCTAAAATAGCAAACCTCTACAAGCTTCTAAATGTAATGACAGACCTAATGAGTGATACTAAAGCACACCACGGTCCAACTTAGCAACCAATATAAGAGACCTCATGAGTGAAGCAGAATATCTAAGTTCTAAAGTGAAATTTTATATACATATATGAAGCTTATATACATGCCTGGCAAAAAAGCTTTCAACTTCATCAACTGCAAGCAAAATTGCAGATAATTGAGACAGCTCATTGGAATTGTTTAGTCTTATAATTGGAGCAACAACCTTCTCTCTTCCAGGATCTGGGAATACAAACAAAAAGAGAAAAGAAAACCAGAGGTTCATTAGAAGGATATCTGATTACATGTAAAAACCAAATACCATGATAACAAAACAAAAACCATATAGAACTTACTCGAACAGCCAATCTCCCCAGAAAGATTGAGTAACCGAACACAAGGATATCCAACAAGCATCATGTACATGGAACTCTGGAGGTCAGGAACTGACTCCATCATGCTAGTCTGTCCTGAAATTTATAAAATAAAGAACAGAAATATAAAAAAAAAAATTAATTACGATATAAGCTAATGAATATTACACACTTAAGTCTTATACATGAAACAGAAGAAGTTACTAGTACAAATAGAGTGCAACTGCCTTAAGAAAAAGGGCATTGTAAGACATAGGACAGAATTTGTACCAAAAAAGGGTCATGAAAGAAGTCTTTCCTAAAGAAAAAGTCAGAAACTCAACAATTCTATGGTAACCCAGAATACCATTTTACAGTCTGTGTACTCCATTTCTATCCAGACGCACTAAGATAAAGAGTAACTGTTATTTATAACGTGAAACAGGTTTTGACACTATTTTTTACTGGCCAAAAAATCTAGAAGTACCCTTGCCCTTTAGACCTAATCAGTAGGCGGCCAGAGGCGGACAAGGATCATGTTATCTTCACTAGATTATCAATTCTTATGCACGACATGACCGAAAAGTAATAATACTCGCCCTCTTGCACCTAATAAACTCTGTCGAACATTACCATTTCCTTTCTACCAATTCTCAGTTTGACAGGAAAATGGCCAAAGATCCTGAATAACAGTAGCTGTCTTTCTTGTCTTGTCTGCTTTGGAATTAAAACAAGCCTTCTCCTAAAACCCCAAGGTATCACTTGCGACCTAGGGACCCAATTTATTCATTATAAGAGATTTATTTATAGTGCTGCCAAGACTTTTAGCAAACTGAATAGTCAAAAACCATTCGACACTTAATTGAAATTCTAAATGTTTCTACGAAATCATTACCCATTCTCTTTCTACAACCTAAGCCCGTAGCACAGAAACCGGTGAGAACTTGAAATGATATGAATCAATTTATAAGGTGCTAGCCACTCTACTCATATTGACATTGCAATTCAACATAGCAAAAACGAAACAAGTTAAATTTGATCAAGCTTAGAGTTTCTAAGAAAGCAAACAAAACGGAGCAAGAATCAGAAATTGCAAAATGAAATGAATGAGAGAGAGACAGAGAGAAAGCGGTCACCGGAGAAAGATGGATGAAGCTGAAAGCTCAAGAGCAAAAGCAGCTGAAGGAATTCGGTGGCCATAGCTGGAGCTAGTTGTGCTCTTTGCTTACAGAAGAAGAAGAAACCCTAGAGCATCGTCGCCGTAGTCCTTCTCTGCTTCAAAGTCATCCTGAGCATTTTGAGCATTTTGACGGGGATGTTATTTAGGCGTTCAGTTTCATTTTTGTTAAGAAGAAATATCACTTTGGTCATCGAACTATGTTTTGCTCGACACTTTGGCTACCAAACTTTCAGAAATTTCACTTTGGTCACCCAACTTTCAGAAACTTCACTTTGGTTACTCCGTTTAGAAAGAATCTAGTGTCATTTTTCTCTCACTAAATTCAATTTTCAATGATGCTCTGGTGTTTGGAGCAAACTTGTTGTTGATTTCCATTTGTTAAGAAATTTGCAGTTCCTAATGTTGATGTTAAAATGACTAAAAGTTTTGATTACTAAAAATAAAAAGTACATAAGAATTTTATAATCACTTACGTTCATCCATTAATTCATTATTAATAAATGGAGAGAAAATGGTTGCTTTCGTAGAGAAATTATAAATGGCCAGAAAATTAGAGGGAGTTTTATATTTTCGTCGAAAAAATAGCCACTAAAAATTTGCTCTAATTGACCTTTTAAATTTAAAGTCATGTTGTGAAACAAAGTCTGATTTATGTTGCTATTGGGACCTCTCAATTTGCTCATCTTACCTGTTTTGAGCAAAGTTCATTTTTTTTCTTCTTACATGAGCAAAGTTCATTTTTGTTTTCTTCTTACATGAAAATAATACTTACAGGCTTACAGCTTACTTCTTATAAAAATGATAAAATAGTCAATTTTCACATTTTGGTTGTGACGATTATACCCTCCCATTGCCGGTTTTAAGTTTTAACCAACTCTCAGCTTCTTTTTCTCTCAATTTCTCGTTTCACTTTCATCATTTTCTCCATAAAAGCTCTCTAGGGTCTCATAGACCAAACAAACCACAATCGAGCTCTAACAATGGCGTCCTATACGGTTTTACTCTGCTTCTCCTTGTTCACTGCGCTCTACTTCACTGCGATCCACGCCAACAAGGTAATATACACAATTCACAGCTCGATCTTTTGATTTATTTGATTCCATTTGATTACGAACAAAACTGGGCTTATTTTCGACCATTTTAGTTGTCGCTAATCACATCACCTCTTTGACTTTTTCTTTATCAATTCAACTCATCACAGCAACTATTCTCTAGGAACCTCCTAGCCTTATTCCATACATCACACAATATAGTACAAGCACCTTCTCTAATTCGTTAATTTGGTATTGTCTTGTTCTCTAGATTTGGATTTAATAGTTCTCCTTTAAGTCTAATAGCTTTCTCTCGTGAACTTGAATATTAATCTGATCTCCTCCAGCCTATAAATTAAAGCTTATGGTTGTTGTGAACAACACAACTTCCAGGATATAAATCACAACCTCCATACATCATTCAAGCAAGTCTCAAGCAACAAGCCAATCATTCTTTGCCTCCAATCGAAAAACCACTTTTCAAGCCCTGAACAACTCTAAACCTATCAACCATCACCAAAATCTTTTTTTTCCTCGTTGGAGTACATTCATCACAGCAAACCTCTCACCACAACAAGCATCCCATCTTCAGCAGTTTATAGACTTCTAGCTCCCACACCTCATGCCTTCTTGCAAGCTCTTTCATGTACTTTGTTAATCTATCAAACTATTGAAGCTGTAAGAAGTTTATGTCTACATACACAAGAAGCATGCAACCGCAGAAGGCCAACAAAACTGCGGAGACTTCTGGGGAAAATACTACTAAGATCCTTAAAACTTTGGGCCCAGTTCTGGAACTCATTATGGGTAAGAAGAGAAAATCATGTCATTCAAGCAATTAAAGCAGCCTTTGTACAAAATGACCCCAACAAACGTAATATTTTCATCTTTCTATAATATGTGTTCAAATCACTGTCGGACCAAACACTTCTCAGCTCATCCTTATGATCAGCATTTATCCTGTCAGACTGTTTGAGCACTCCTTTGGATGTTGTTCAACTTTTTAGATCCCTTCTTAGATCAAATTAATGATATAAATTCAATATGCGCAAAATAGATAAATAAACTTTACAAAAAGAGGTGAAAGTTCATACAAAACATTATGGTTGTATGTCATACCACTACCAGACTGAATACCATAGGCGACGAAATATTTTCGTCACCTAAGAGGTTTTTTCGTCCTCTAAGTACTTAGGCGACGAAACTTCCGTCATTCTAAGAGTCATCATCTAAATGTGGTGACCTAACTATTTAGACGACGAAACATTTATTGCTTCGTCACCTTAGAAACTACTTAGGCGATGAAACATTTTCGTCTTCTAAGTATTGTATTTGGATTTCTATAGTGTTTTAAAGATTATTATGGATTCTAGAAGTTTTGGGGTATTCAATTTAGATTTATAAAAGAAGATTTTAAATCTACTAAAGTCTTAGGGTATTCAATAATGATTTTAGTTAACTTTTAAAAAGTCTATACAAGTTTAAGGGTATTCAAAAATTTTACGAATTTTAAAAGATTTATTAAATGATGGATTTATATGGATTGTTTAGGGGGGTGTATTGTATTTGGATTTCTATAGTGTTTTAAAGATTATTAAGGATTCTAGAAGTTTTGGGTTATTCAATTTGGATTTATAAAAGAAGATTTTAAATCTACTAAAGTCTGAGGGTATTCAATAATGATTTTAGTTAACTTTTAAAAAGTCTATACAAGTTTAAGGGTATTCAAAAATTTTACGAATTTTAAAAGATTTATTAAATGATGGACTTACATGGATTGTTTAGTGTAAATTGTAAAGAAAACAAGATTCTATCAATCCAACTTCTAGACTCAAGATTTCCGTGGATTTATAATTTTTTTATTTTCATTACTCTCTCCCTCCCTCCCTCCCTCCAAACGGGTCGCCATTTTCTCATACATATTTTACAATACGAGTTATCTATACAAGTTTATGGTAATAGAAGAGTACAACGAGTACATGACGACGACCCCAACTATGTTCCTCACGGCTGCATATATTGGAAAGTCTACGCCTTTCATAAGTAACCCTATCAATTAACTTTCCGGCACCAACTCGATCTAATATCAATTTTTATCGACCAACCTCTCTCTCTCTCTCTCTTTCTCCCTCCCTCATCTCGGTATTTCCGTAGATTTAAAATTTTTACACTTTTTTCTTCTCCATAATATACATGTCTAGTTTGATACACATAGAACTAGTTAACTTGGAAAGATTCCATGTTAATTTTTTGTTTATTACTTATGTATACATGTTTATGTTGATGAAGTGATTAATGATAAAAAGTTTGTTAAAATCTATGAGAATCCATAAAAGTTGTATATTTTGTTTTCACAAATCCTTAAAAGTTTCTCTTATAAATCCACATAAATGTAGAAGATTTTATAAGTCTGTATAAATCTAAGAACTCTTTATGAATCCATCACTTAAAAAAAATATGCATAAATCTGAATACAATACATCCCCCGAAATATCCTTCTTAGAGGACGAAAATTTTTCGTCGACTTGAGTTTAAGCCAACGACGACTTAGAGGACGAAACATTTTTTCGTCGCATTAGTGGTCCACTAAGGGACGAGTGTTTCAAATTTCGACGCCTTAGTTGTTCACTAATTTTTTTTTTTTTTTTTATAAATTAAACAACTTAGGCGACGAAAATATTGATATTCGTCTCCTAAGTGGACCACTTAGGCGACGACCTTTTATATTTTCGTCGCCTAAGTTGTATAATTTAAAAAAAATATTAGAAAATTGAGACAAAATATAATTAATATATTAAAAAATTTATTCATACAAACTAAATACTCAATATTAATAAATTTGTTCATACAAACTAAAACGCTTGGGATAAAGAAATTAAGCGACCAACATTATCGTATGGGAGGGGGAGGAGCCTAGCTACTTTTAGGTTGAGTGAAGACTTGCAAACAGGTTGAACTGTTCCTCCAACCGACTAAGACAGTCTTTGCCTTCTCGGTTCTCCTGCTCAAATAGTGTGATTCGTTCTTTGGCTTCTCGGACCTCCTCTTTGGCCTTTCGTGCCTCCTCCTCTGCGAGTGCGACACGGTCTCTAGCCTCTCGGGCCTCCTCCTCCGCCCGTGTGATACGCTCCACATTTGAAGACCGGCGACAACGTGCAGTGGAACTTTCCCCTTGAGATGAGGAGCTGACACCAAAGGTTACTCCTCCTAACCTCCGAATCTCACCGCTGTTTCGCGGTCCTAGTGCGTTTACAAGCACTTGGATCTGAACCAGCTCGTCAAAATAGTGAATGATCTGATCTCTCGGAACATCTGGGTGCTGCTCCCTCACATTAGTCATCACCTTATCGACCTCGAGTCTGATCTTTAGCTGCATTTGAAAATGAAGTGCATTAAAATCATAAATCAACTAGAATTATCGAAAGCTAACTCATACCACATAAAAACCCAACAAGCAAATTCACATAAGAGCCAGCAAGATGATGAATTTAAACATAATAGGAAACTTACTATATTTTCTGCAGCTATCGGGTGCTCAGGAGGGTACTGTTGTGTTCTGACTCGTTGATGCAATCTGAAGCGTAGGATTCAGTAGTCAAATCCAGGTTTAGAAAGGAAAGATAGCGCGCAACTTTTCTATAAGTTCTAGGAAAGTATATCTTTCAAGATTCTATTAAAATTTGTGCTAGGTTTAGGAATCATAAACCATATTGTATCAGCAGCTCCTATTTAGCCCCTATTCAGTATAAATAGGAGCTGCTGGGGATTTTCTAGGGTTATGAAATACAGAAAATCTAGAGAGAGAGTCAAGTGTGATAGAGAGATAAGAACTAGACAGGGAGGGAGTTTTAGGTTATGCAATAAGTACTTGTAATACCTAAATTCTTCATAGTACTGGTGACTCTCTCAAGAGGTATCACTAAGTGGACGTAGGTCAAAGTTTAGGCCGAACCACTATAAAACTGCTGTGTGTTTTCTATTTTATGCGTTCATCTTATTTTGCTGTGCCTATATTGCTAAGTACTAAGTAAAGATCTTAAGGCGCTTACCACAATAGGTACACCATCTCATAATTATTCACCAACGCCAATGGTTCACCTTTTTCCTTCAACTCGAGCCCCCCATAGATGAAATGCCTTGAACCGGACCGATGGTGCAATGTCTTCTTATCCCGGTTGATTGTGTTGGCAGCCGATTCTCTTTATAGAAGTATAAATGGGACAAATGAGCATTCAAACAAAACAAAAATCAAGAATGTTTACATTTGGAAGTGCAGACCAATGTTAGAAATTGTATACCTGGAACTCTAGGGCTCTGGAAGTGTTGAAGCAGCCAAGACCACTCCTCCTTCCTACTTTTGAACTCTTTTGGGATTTTGTTAGGGTGCTTAATCCTAAGCCTGTTGAGCTTGCTCTTAAACCTTTTGTAGGTCTTGGCAGCATGGTCGTCAACCCACTTGCACATCTTTTTATCACCCCAAGGGATGTCATAAACAAGCTGTTACAAAAAAAAAATGAATTAATGTGCAAACTGACTTTAGGTATAGAAAAATAAAATATTAAAAATTTGAGTTGTTTTCTCCTTACTTTGAGTTCATCGACAAGCTTCTTCTTATCCTCCGCAGCCAGTTCCCACCAACTGCATGCAGTCATGGGCATGATGTCCCGAATAATATGGCCGATATCATGAGCCAGCCAACTGTTCAGTGTACTGGTGTGTGGTCCGTGCAAAATATCATCATCCATGATGATCTTCACCTTCTCTCTGTGTTGCATCCAAAACTGATAGGCTTTTAAGCCTTTGACCAACCCTCGTTTGCGTTTGGGGGGAGGTGCTGCCAAAATAATAAAAATTTTATTAGGGAGTAATAACACATTTATAATTGAATAACTTAATTAAAAGTGTTGCCTCTACCTCCATCAGGCCGAGGACGAGGTGTGTGCCGACAACTGATCTCTTCACCATCGTCGTCTTCGGTCTGAGAACCGGTTTGTGTTGATGGAGGGGCTGAACTATCTTCCACCGGCAACGGGGGAGGGATAGGCGGTGCTGATCCACTCGCAGGCGCGCAGGCGCGACCGTAGTTAGCTGCGACGAACTCCTTTCTGAGGCATTTAACCTGTACAGGCAGTCAAATGCCTCCTGCCTCTGTTTCAGCTTCCCATTAGTTGGCGGCATATTTTTCCTGTCAAGAAACACGAATTTACAAGATTAACACAGCACAATACTCATACTTGCAATATAATAGACAAATACTGTTCTTTCTTGGTAGAAAAGAAAGGTCAGACTTTTTCACATAACAATTGTTCATACACACATTTGGGATACAGAATGCCAGACAACTTCCAACTAAGGAGCAATGATTGAGTTTTGAAGCTGTAAATGATGCATAATAGTTTCAAGATTTAATGATAGACAGGGACACATGATTTTGCTACCTAAACTAGATACTTAAACTATTTCACCAACACATCCTTTACTGCCTAAAAAAGGATTAATTAGGGTTAGCTGAAACTTAACTTTCCAAGAGATCAGTTATATTCTAGTTTTAGGAGACTTTTGCTCGCAATGGATGACAGAAGAATCTAGATCAAATGGGATGTCAAAATCTCCTAGAGCACTACAACACAAATCTTTTCCGACCAAGTTTTTCTGACGACATCTATTTTTGGTCGGAAATAGCACTATTTCCGACTAAACATTTGGCCGTCGGAAATATAATCATTATTTCCGACGGGCGATCGATGTATCGGAAATACTTAGAATGTGGTCGGAAATAATTTCTATTTCCGACATAATTTTGTTTCGTCGGAAAGTCGTTAGAACATATAGATTTTAGTTCTAACACACATTCATTGTCAGGAAAAGAAAATTGTATGTAAGATGTGGAATAAACTCTTTAAATTTTAAAAAAATCATGAATTTTCCTCCAAGAATATAAATAATAAAGGCGCACTATCATACATGTATGACCATCATTAATAAACTTATATAATAACAATATATATATATATATATATATATATATATGTTCTTTTAAAGAAGTAAAATATATAAGGGCTAACCATTCGTCATTATTTTTCAATTGCTTATTTTCTTCGAGCTGTAGTTAAAATTGAACGTTGTATTGTTTGATTTCAGATTTTCAATAAAGTGTTGTCACTTGCATTAAAAAAAAAATTCATCATTATTGCTATTTTTTTTAAAAAGGGGTTTGGAACCCAGTCTAGCGTGGAGGCTCAGCCCCACTCCTTTTATTAATAGAAAAAAAAATTACAAAAAGGGAAGGGGACTAAGCCGAAACCACTCCCAAGGAACATAACAACAAAGATACAACTCAAATATATGTGCACGATTACAATGCACATCAATAGACCTAAATTTCATTTTCACAACTGCTTTCAGATTTCCCAACTCCAACCTCGCTAAATGGACAATACTGCACACAAAACAATTCACCATCTTTTTGAGTTGCGTGTTAAAAAAAAATTAAAAAAAATAACTAATAGAGACTCAAAGCATAATACCTCACTATTCATCATTTTCTTCCTCGTTACGGTTTGCATATGTGTGACTTGCCTAAGATATTTCTTCTTGATACGGTTCCTCATCGTTAGTTGGCATTTCAAAAACGTTTCTAGGTTTAGTCTCCACCAAGACACTCCAAGTAGTATTTTTTATTCCTTCAATATAATAAACCTGGGTTGCTTGGGATGCTAGCACAAATGGCTCTTGGGTATCCAACTTACCCTTATTATTGACACTCAGTATGCCATAACGATCTTCCTTATAACCTTTGCCTTTGGTAGCAGTGTCAAACCAATTACATTGGAACAAAACAACTTTTTTCATATTTGCATATCAAAGCTCAACGATGTCTATAAGAGTTCCATACCAAGGCACACAGTCAACTTGGTTCTCTCCTTTGACCATAACTCCACTATTTTGTGTTTGCATAGTCACATCATGTTGTATTGTATGAAATCTGAATTCATGGATATTGTAACCTTTATAGTAGAAAGCCTGCTTTCCAGGACGTTCCGGCAATGAACGTATTTCATCACTTACTTTTCCATCTACATACAATTGCTGAATCTACATATGGAAAATAAATATACTTAAAAAAACATTAAATATAATCAATAATAGTTTTTTTTTAAATAAAAAAATTGTTTACCTTTTCAGAAAACCAGTCCACAAAATGTTTTTTGTGCAACTCATCCACCCGATCATCGCCATGTTGAGTACGAAGAATATCCTTATGTTCATTGTACGTGTAAGATAATTTAAACATTAATTATATAGTTTCATATACATTTGGAAATTTAAATACTTGTGATGATAGAATTGCTTACTCGATATAAGGCAAACAGTCATCCCAATTTGTTAGGACATTGTAACGACCCGTCTCAGAAATTCCCTCGGAAAATCCGAAACAGGTCTTATTAATAATTCGAAAACCAACTAAAGACCTCTTTGCTCCCATACCGCAACCACCCACCAACTGGGAATAAGACAGGGTCACACATCTCAAAATAACTTCACGAACATAGTAAATTACAGAACGCTTTTAATTGGAGTAAATATGTTTCACAACCTAACATAATTAATACTTTAAATCAAATGATAGAATTTTCATCGGCCCATTCTCAATGATTTTCATAATAAAAATATCCAGCCCCATTGGTTCAGGAATTTATTAAATAATTAAAATTCTCCCATCATAAAAATATTCTCGCGATCAAATAACAAATATCACAATCTATCTCATCATATCCGATACATCAGGGGAAAGTCAGCACCACCATATAACAGTAAGCCTCCCAGGCTCGGGTCGGAACCTACCAGGGCTACTAAACCAGCGTGGACAATAAGACGACCTAAGCCTCTCTCAGGCTAAAGGTCGGAACCTCCCAGGACTACTGAAACAATGTCCCACGCTACCGCTAGCTAGCACAAGACGACCCAGATGTAACAGTGAGCCTCCCAGGCTCGGGTCGGAATCTCCCAGGGCTACGTGTAGCGTCCCACGCTACGGCTAGCTAGCTCAAGACGACCCGACCTCTCATAGCACAATCTCAGGCTTACTAAGGATCGGAACCTCCCAGGGCTACATGTAGCGTCCCACGCTACTGCTAGCTAGCTCAAGACGACCCAAATGTAACAGTGAGCCTCCCAGGCTCGGGTCGGAACCTCCCAGGGTTGCTAGTAGTGTCCCACGCTACGGCTAGCTAGCATCAGACGATCCTGATGTGGTGAATAAATATCCATACTCACATTTCCCCCAATCTATCCAAATAGACAATTATCGTAAAACTATACAAATCATTGGGCCCGATGATTTATATAGTTTTACGATAATCTTTCTCACATGAGTATTTATATAATAAACACAAACTTCATTTTTAAATTATAGGCCTACAACACCTCATAAGGAAAGATATCTCCGATGACCAAATAATAAATATCACGTAAATTATTTACATATAAAAATAAATATACTAAATTAAACTCGTATTTAATTTTAATACCGTGAGGTTACTCACCTTAATTTACCAGAAGTGGTAAATATCCATTTAGAGTCGATTCGGACCGTTGCAGGATCGCGTCGGATCGAATCGCCGCAGTTCCGGAATCGGGTCAAACCTAGTCAACGTTCAACACCTGGTCAACGGTCAACGCGGGTCGGGTCAACGCGGGCCGGATCGGGTCGAACCGGGTCGGGTCGGGTCGAACAGTAGCAATCGGGTCGGCTTGGATCGATTTTCGATCCGATCAATCGAGCGAGAATCGGCGAAAACCACCTCCACAGGGTGGAGAGCATGGAGGAGGCGAGTCGATCGGTGGGTGGATCGACTCCACCGCCGCCTTACTCCGTTGCGCACGGCGGCAGGCGCCTTCCGATTGCTGCAGCTCCGCGCACAGACGCTCCCCCGGGCTGCGCCTTGGCTCGAACGGCAGAGGAGAGAAAACCCTGTCGAGTGGTGGGTGGCGCTCGCGCCGTGGCGGCCGGATGGCGGATATCGGAGCGTCGGCGATCCGAATCGGGGAGAGAGATGGATGAACAGTAATTTTGCTACAGTGAAATGGTAAATGTCCGAAAATGGAAATTCTACCCCCCTTTTCGGAAAACTTTCCCCTTTTTATAATTATTTTCCCGAAACAGTAAATAATTTCAACAGATCATAACTTTTTCACAAAATGTCCGTTTCACGTATGTCACGTGTCTACAAACTCGTATCGTTGCGCTCTACAACTTTCATGAAGAAAACTTTTCAAAAATTACAAAGGATCACAAAGTCAACTTCCCCTCCATTAAAACTTAAAACATTTTTCAAATTTAACTTTCGAATATACTTCCGACATCGCGTGACAATTAAAATAAAGCGTACGAAATTCCAATACTCATAATTCAGTTAAATTGGGTTCGAGATGTGACAAACATAGTTGACGACAACATGATGAAGCTCTTCGGTCATTACTACCAATTTACCTTTGCCAATAGTTCTACCTAGAAGTGAGAATATAGATAACTGAGACTCACCTTGCAATGGTTGACCTCAGTCATAGTTTCTCTCTACTCGGTTAAATTTAGTCTCAGTTTGCCGTAAATATTTAGAACAAAATGTGATACACTCGTCTGCTAAATTTCCTTCTGCAATGGAACCTTCTGGACGGGCCTTGTTACGAACAAAAGTGTTTAGCTTATGCAAGTACCTATTAATAAAAAAACAAATATCACATTAGACAACAGTCAAATGACCAACAACATGAAGAACACAACTTTGTAAAAAATGATAAAGTATTCAAAATAATATAATCACCTTTCAATGGGATACATCCATCTGTGCTGTACAGGACCGGCTACTTTTGCTTCCCAAGCTAAGTGAATTGACAAATGAACCATGATGTCAAAAAATGCAGGAGGAAATATCATTTCCAACTTGCATAGGGTTATGGCAATTCGATCTTGAAGAAGTTCTAAATCAGGAACACACAGTACTTTAGCACATAACTCTTTGAAAAAGTAAGACAACTCAATCAGTGCTTCACAAGGTTTCTTGGGTAGTAGCTCACGCACCACATGCGGAAGCAGTCTCTCCATGAACACGTAACAGTCATGACTCTTCATTCTGGAAATACTGCGTCTTTTAGCATTCACCCAACAAGATACATTTGCACAATACTTTCAGTTTCAGCAACCATTCACATATAGCTTTGATATCATCGCCTGACAATTCAAAAGGTGCCCGATCGTAGACCCACTTCCCATCCTCCTCTCTAGGCCAATACTTTTTCCCTAAACTCATTCTTTTGAGATCAAGACGAGCATTTACTAAATCTTTTGATTTACCATCAATGTCCATCATTGTGCCTATCACGTTGCTGAAAATATTTGTTTCGATATGCATCACATCCAATATATGGCGCATCACATCCAATTTCCAGTAAGGCAGTTTGAAAAGGATGCTTTTTTTTTTTTTTTTTTTTTCCAATTGTGAGTCTTTCCAAATTCAGGGATGATTTGCTTTTTCTCCTTCTTTCCAAGTTTAAATGTCTTTAACCCCTGAACTTCATCCACAATGTCTTAACCAGTTTTTCTCATTGGTGCAGATTTCTTCTCCCATGTGTTATAAAAAAGTTTCCGTTTCCTACACCACTCATGATTTGGTGCTAAAAATCGACGATGACTCATATAACATTGTTTTGACCCGTGCTTCAATCTACGACTAGAAGTCTCTGACGCACAACATGGACATGCCAATCTTCCCTATGTGCACCAACCAGACATATAACCGTATGCTGGAAGATCATGGATTGCCCACATGAGTGCAGCTCTCATATGAAAATTTTGCTTCGTAGAAATGTCGTAAGTTTCCTTACCATGTTCCCACAATTGGTTTAACTCATCGATCAACGGCTCAAGGTAAACATCGATATCATTGCCAGGACTTGTCGGTCCTGGTATCAATAAAGTTAAGAAGATGTAAGGGTCTTTCATGCACATCCATGGAGGAAGGTTGTAAGGAAATAACAAAACTGGCCAAGTACTATGACTAACACTCATATTCCCAAAAGGGTTGAATCCGTTAGTTGCCAATCCAAGCCTTACATTTCGGGGCTCGTTACTGAATAATGGATGTATTTGATCAAATGTTTTCCAAGCCTCCGCATCTGCTGGATGCCTCAAAACACCATCTTTCGCACGGTCCTCAAAATGCCACCTCATATCTGGAGCTGTCTTCGACGACATAAATAGTCGTTGTAATCTTTGTGTGAGTGGAAAATATCGCAAAACTTTCCACGGAATATTTTTAACCTTTTTTCCCTTTTCCTTTATGGTGGTGCGTTGTGTCTTCCACCTTGGAAGTTTGCACGTAGGACATTCGGTTGCATCTTTATTCTTCCCATAATATATTGCACAATCATTTTTGCACGCGTCAATTTTCTCGTAATGAAGTCCGAGCTCTTCAACAAGCTTCTTCGCTCTATAGTTTGATGTTGGCAATTTGTCACACATCGGGAATGCGTTTTTCAACAACTTCAATAGCTGGCCAAATGCTTTGTTGCTCATCTTACCAGTACTCTTGATGTGCATCAAGTTCACTACAAATGACAAGTTGGAGTATTTCTCACACCCGGGGTACAGCGGCAACTCTGACTGCTCCAGAAATTTATAAAACTTTTGTGCATCTCCATTGGGATCTTGTTGGAAACATTCTTCCATAAGGTCTTGCATGTCATCGCATTGATCAAAACCTGCTGCCGCATTACCATCATTGTAGTCCTCACTATCACTACTGTCACTATCTTCCTTCTCTCCATGTTTATGCCATACAGTATATCCCGGCATAAAACCTCTGTACAAAAGGTGTGTGTGCACTTTTGTTGAAACCAATCTATCAGTGAGCATACAATCTCGGCATGGACACCATATTCTTCCGTCTGAGCAATTTCGATGGTTCGTAGCGTACTCTATGAAAGTTTCGACTCCATTAAAATGATTTATGTCTGACAGTTTCAAGTGCATCCATGATTTATCAACTGGCATTTTCTGTCGAATAATGAAATTTTAAAAACAACAAAAACTATTTAATCAATTCAGTCCTTCAATTTTTAATTTAATTAAAAAAGTCCTCGTATTTTCCAATCTCATCAAATCGATCTAATCTATTTCCAATCCGTCAAGTGTCTCCGTCAAGTGACAGATCAACTTGTGAGACCTTCTCACAGAGAAAATTTACAAAATACCCCATCAATTTTGTTTTTAATGACAGATCAACTTGACGGATTAGTAACAAAATGGATCGATTTGATGAGATTGGAAAGTACGAGGACTTTTTTGATTAAATTAGATGTTCAAGGACTGAATTGATGAAACCCCAAAAGTACAGGGTAGTGAGCAGAATTTAGTCCTTTCTAATATCGCAAGCCTAGCTCTAGATCCAACTATCCAAGGCGTTTATTCACTTCATGATCTTCCTGAGTCCAAGACCAGAATAGAGACCAAAATCAATTCGAAATCTTGCATGCAAGCTAGTTAATAAATATATATATATATATAAATATATTAATTAAGCCAATTTGGCTTATGAAACTGCCAAACATCTTCTTCCTTTTTCTACGCCTTCCTGTTAATAATCAACAAAAACAGTATTAAGTAACAAAAGGTTAAAATGGTAAAAAAAATCAATCAAACAAATATCATGATAGAAATTGAATTTTCAAACTAATAACTGCGCACTTATATCTCTCCCCCTCTCCTTCATGATGACGAGACGAAAAGAAAACTGCCACTGCGCACGATCTAAATCAGTACTCACTCCTCTCCCACTCAGATCATAGGAAAGTCCAACACGAACAGACAAAGAAATCATTATCGGTGCCTTCATGGCTTGACTCCCAGCACAAATCGCCTTCTCTTCTTACGGTTCGCCGGTGCAATGGTTAATCTCCAACAAAAATGGTGGGTGTAACTTTCAATTCTCTTCATCTTATGTATTTGTTTCTCAGTATACCAGTCCCTATTGCATGTTCTATTTGATTTTTTTTTCTTAGAAGTTCTAAAGCAAGTAATCTTCTTATTTGTTTGGTGTTCGCAGGGGCATGACTAAAACAGGAAAAGTAGGACTTGAGTAATACAAAGGTACGAAACATTTATGTAGTTTGATTCGTATAATTGACGATTATTGGGTTATCAGTATGTAAGGATTATTGGGTCATCAGTAAATACGGATTATAGGGATATCAGTAAGTAGGGATTTGAGTTTGGATTGAGATCTTATTGATCTTTGATAGGTCATTAAAGAAGTTCTTATTATTTTGTTTTTGTGACCAATGTAAAATTAATTCTGTTGCAGATTTTCAGTTCTTTTCTGTCGATCCCAAAATTAAATATGGGATCTCAAGATTTTCCACAAATATCACAAGGGAAAGGTAGAAGAAGGTAAATAAATTTTATAATAACCAATACATAACCTGAGCATAGTTTTAGCTCAAATAAAATGAAACTGGAAAATATACTATTTACAAGTACCATGAAAATTACAATAAAAGGAAAACAAGTTCAACCAAAGTTTTTGATGGAGCTATTATCCAAGCACATTGTACTTGCAAAACAACTTCATACAAATATTACCCTCTTGTGTTATCGTTAGTATAGAGCAAGTAGGGATCGTTCAATCCGGGGAAATCAGGGCGTTCAATCACATAAAGCATTACAAAATCATATTGGGGATTTGAAATTTGATTCTAAAACATACTGAAAATTACGAAAATAAAACCTAAATTATATATATACATATGATCAACATCTTTCACACAATACACATCACACAAAAACTCACATGCACATAACAAACCGATCAAACAACAATACGGCAGCAACTTTATTGAATCCGATTTCATGCAATTTCGTTCCAATTATAACTAGAGCCCTTCGTGGTTCATCTAATCATTCAAAACTCCTCAATTATTTAGAATTAGCTTCGTGCATAACCCTAAACATAGTGCTAATCAGTTTAAAGACACTTCGTGTAGAAATTAAACCAAGAAACACATAAGCACAATGAGTTGAATTGGAAACATGCAACAAGTATGGCGTCACCTCACCTTGCTTCAACATGCATATTTTCTGAATTACTCTATCCCTTAGAACCAATACAAGATAAATCAACTTCGTGTATAACTTACCTCATATTTGTGGTTCGGTAACATAAAGAATTAAACCCAAGATCAGCCTAGCTAAAGCTTCACTTAACCCTAAAACTTGTTGTGCATACGAATTTAGAAAATAAACCAAATAAAATCATCAAATCATGCAACAAAGTTACTGCCCTATTATCATACAATCAATTCGTCATACATATGTTCATCAATTAGACAAAAAGAAAACCAAAACACATAACAGAATTTCGGAAATCCAATGTAAAATTAATAAAACCAAATAACAAATCACAAATCCTTACAAACTTCATAGACAAAGTTAAGTAATTATACAGAAAATTACAAGCCATGAGAGATGAGTGAATCACACTTTAAAAGAAACCTTGTAGAGGAATCGGCAAAGAGGATTCGGTGGTGATGATATGCGATCGGTGGTGGTGATGAATGGTGGAATTCGGCTTGTAAAAGTGTATGGGATTTGTGGTGCTAATTGGACAGAGTTTCGGCTAGTAAAAAGTGGGAGAGATGAGATGATTTTCTGAATAAAATCATAGCTATATATAGAGGCACAGCAAGAAAGAGTTCGGCAGCAATGAGAGTCCAAAACCGAATTGGACTTGTAGTCCTTCTCTTGCTCGGCAAGGCTATGCATTTTTAATCTTCAATTCTGAACTTGGACTTCAATCAGCCTCATTTGAATAGCATGGACATGTCCAATGAGTTTTTAGGTCCATAATATCTGATCCATGCTTCCAAAAATCCAATGGAGAGTCATCCTGATGCAACCAGGAAAGTTATAGTTTTTCCCGGCAGAATGACCTTACTCCAGTAAATCCGGCATAACTTCCTCCTCAGAGCTCTGATTGATACGATTCCAAGTCCCAGAGAAACTAGACTCGTAGAGCTTTCCAACAGCGTATGGCACGTTCTCTGGTTCCAAGCGATGTGTCCCGCAGAAATTCCGGAAGTCAGGACAAAGTCCCAGGAAAATCCTGGTAGTCCCTGGATTGGTTTGCTCAAACTGCCAAGTTGCAGCCTTCATTTGGGTGACTTCCCAAACTCCGATTGATCTGAAATTTTGACAGAATACACATTAGCTTGCCAAATATATGCATACCAAATTTCATCAAATTTGGAAAAGAATAGGTCAGTCAAAAACAGGCCTCAAAATCACGAAAACAACATATTTTGCACTTTTGCCTCAGATTTCTATACTTAGTCGTTTTTATGACAATTAAGCACACTTTTTCCAAAACTCTACCAAATTGACACTAAACTAAATTATGACTCTATCTTAGGTAAATAAGGGTTAAACGAAGTATAAATGAGGGCATAAGCATATTAATATCGTCGCACATTGTGCTCCTATCAGTTTTAGAGCCACCACCCTTACTACTAGGCTCAGTGAGTGACTGAAAAGTCAAAGACAATACACAATACTGAACTCGATGATCACACTAACAAGATTCAATAAATCAAAACAACAAAGGACACTACACATGTACACATTGTCATTGATGGAATTATTTCCAAGCACATTGTACCTGCATGACAACTTCATACATATATTACTCTTCTTGTATCGATTGTAGTATAAGACAAGTAGGGATCGTTCTATCCGGAGAAATCAAGGGTATTTAATCACATGAAGTATCACAAATTTATATGGGGGTTTGATGGATTATATTAACTACTGAATTTTACGAAAATTAAAACTTAAATTATTATATACTTATGATCATCATCTTTCACACATAACACTACACACAAAACTCACATAACATGTAACAATTTCGCACAAAGTAATAACATAGCAATCGACAAGTATTCAAGAT
The DNA here is from genome assembly GCA_963682095.1 of Potentilla sterilis. Lineage (NCBI taxonomy): Eukaryota > Viridiplantae > Streptophyta > Magnoliopsida > Rosales > Rosaceae > Potentilla > Potentilla sterilis. The sequence continues at coordinate 8,585,541 of OY821764.1, forward strand.
TAGTTTTAGTTCCAATTTAATTAGAGCCTTCGTGGTTCTTCTAATTATTCAAAACTCCTCAATTATTTAGAACCAGCTTCGGGCATAATCCTAAACATAGTGCTAATTAGTTTAAAGACACTTCATGTAGAAATTAAATTAAGAAACACATAAGCACAATGAGTCGAATTGGAGACATATTAGCAAGTATGGCGTCACCTCATCTCACATCGATATGTAAATTTTCAGAATTACTCTAGCCCTTAAAACCAACGCAAGGTGAATCAACTTTATGTATAATTCACCTCATATTGCATTCGGCAATTGAAACCAACACACAAGGTACGGCCATGATCAAGGCTACCCTCATGCATCAATTTATATGTATATGAATTCAGAAAATAAACCAAAATATAAACAAGAACACATGCGATTTTAACTATATCATAAACCCTGATTAATTTCGTTACACATCATGAACATACCCCAAAATTTAGATAACCAAGTAGCAAATTCGGAAATCCAAAATAGAATTAATAAAACCAAATAAACATCCACAAATACATACAATCTTCATAGACAAAGTATTGTAATTACAAAGAAAATATAAAGCCATGAGAGAAGAGTGAATCACACTTTGTAGAAACCTTGAATGAATTCGACAAAGATGGATTCGGTGGAGGTGATGTGGTGCGATTTTAGGATGGTGGTGGTGAAGGGATTCAGCTGTATTTTCTTAGGTATTGTGGTGGTAATTCGGCAGAGTTTAGGCTTGTGAAAGTGAGAGAGAAGAGATGATTTTCTTGAACAAGTGCCGAACTATATATAGGAGACAAGGGAACAATTCGACAGCCCTAGGGTTAGAGAGTCCGAATTGTTTTTCTCCTCTATTCTTGTTCGGCAAGGCTTTTCTTTTTCCTTCCTTTGTTGCCGAAATATTCTTGGAATAATGGCTGAATATTCTTGCAATATTTCTTTCTTTTATTCAGCCGAATTTCCTCTTGAATAATGGATGAAATTCAGTCCACATTCGTCTTTGATTTCTTCTAGTAATTCGGCACACTTCTCCTTCTTGATTCAGCTTCTTCCTTCCTTACCCATGTCCTTGCTTATCTTGCCGTACAAGGCTTCCTCATGCATGTGTTCGGCATGCTCCTTTGTTCCTTGATCCACAAGCTTCATTACATGTGCTTGGCATGCTTTCTCTTCTTTCCTTTTTAAATGAATTCGGCAATATAGTTCCCATCAGATTTCTTTTGCTTTTCCAATCTGAAATCCTTCAATTAATTCCTGAAAAATTAAGAGAAGAAATATATTACAAAGAGAAGATAAAATGTAACACAATTATTTCATGAACAAGTGCTGATTCAATAAGGATTCCTACTTTCATTAGGACTCCTCATTCAACTTAGTTTCCTAGTTGAATAAGGTTTCCTAATTCCAATCAAACTCTTTGTAACTTCATCGTTTTAGAAACGTCGAAACATTTTAGACTCCTAGTTCGATTAGGATTCTTCAAGAATTTCTTTCTTTTCACGTTTTAAGCTCTTTTCACTAACAACTCTGTTAAAGACTCCTATTTAGACTCGATGACTCTATATTACAACAACAAAGGTTAAGAATTGCATAAATGGGGGTAAAAACATATTAAGAACGTCACATATAATGCTCCTATCAGTCATTCAAAAAACATCTCACAATAAAGCATTAATAACACAATAACCAAATCACCCACATGAAGCATGATCAACACAATGATCAAAAAAATCACTGAAAAGGGTCAAGCTATCATTGCCAGCTCATAAGTCGTTTCAAGACGTCACTGCATTCCACAATTTATATATCATATGGCGACGCCTCTGCAAATCTGTTCACTAAGATAATAATAGAAATGCCACCGCAAACCTGTTAGCTATGTCTTGGCTTTATTTAGCCCGAGCTACCTAAGCTCAATGATCGCGCCACTTTATATGGTCACGTCATAAGTAATGTGCACATTGCCAACACCCCCGCTCTTGTTGGCTAGAGTAATACTAAATATATGTATATATATATATATATATATATATATATATATATATATATATATATATATATATATATATATATATGGTATTGATACTCCCACGATAAAATTCATTGGACATCAAACACCCACAAACCTTTGCAATCATTCCAGAACAACAAAAGAAATAACCCAATGGACAAGCTATCAAACATTCCACATACCCATAAGTTAAAACCTGAATAGTTTTATCAAGACCCCAAAACACTCAACGTAAAGCCAACCGTTTAAAAAGAGGAAGATAGAAAAACAATATAAGTTTACAAAGTCACCTCTCAACTTCACAAAAACTATCAAAGCCTTACAAGAATAAAATACAAAACTATCGAATCATTAGTATGACCAAAATAAAGAGTTTTATTATGGGAGTCTATCACAATTGAATCACAGCAGTATCTCAATTTAACAAGGTAAATTTCGCCAAGGAAATTAAGACAAAACAAATTGAAATATAGTACATCCCCTCACAGAACCAATTTCAAAACGAATATAATGACAACCGCAAAAATCACGAAGAGCTCAATAACAGTAAAAGAACACAATAACAGAAAGGGTAAATTCCTCCTATAGTACCTGATGTATGGCCAATTGGACACTTTGGTACCAAACATTTCAAAGAGGACAGTTTGGTACCTGAAGTTAAGTTTTATGTGACACTTTAGTATTTATGTTGACTTCTTTGTTAAATGTAAGGGGTAAAATTGACATTTATATATTAATTATATAAAAAAAAAAACGTGAGTGTTATGCAGCTAAGGCTATTGGTTTTCACCTTGATATCCATCATTTTTTTTTATCTTTTGGGAGAAAATAAATATATGATTTAGTTTTTTGTCAAAAGAAAAAAATATGAATTAAACTTTTGAGTTATGTTGAAGGTAAAATAATTGAAATTTTGTTTAGCAAATCTAGTATTTGTGATTTGAACACCCACAATAATACATTTGGTTAATTAGATATAGCTCTACGTACGGAGTAGTCTTCTGAGTGTTTACATTACCATGATTGAATTTCTTAACTTATTGATGCGGGGTCTTTTCGATTAAGCATCGAACTAGGCCAAAATCAACTTAATAACTTGATTATTGAGAAGACTTTGTATGTGATTCAGATCATAAAAAACAGAAGAGGCTTGACAGAATAAAAGCACGACGTGAGAGCTGGAAAAACACTGCAGTGAAGGAGAATTGGGCAATTTTCGGGATGACAGACTGGGTCTCTAGGGTTTGAGAAAGGCGAAATTTGGGGGTTTCTGCTTGGATGACATGAAGGCATGAATGCTTGAAGGAAATTGTTTATGTGTTGCTAGGTTGTTGCTGGATTAGTTTTCTGATCTCAAAGACCCCTTTTATAGGCTCAGGATAGAGTTGTGGGGGAATTGAAATACCTCCAAGCTGTTGGATAAACTCTTTCCCCTTCAATCTCGTCCTTGATTTCTGTAGAAGAATGGGGGAAAAAATATTTGTTTGAGGCGGGTTCCCTAGACAGATGAAGGTTGCTGCAGATCTCCATGGCAGACAACCCGATGTCATGAAATCCGGAAGGAGGAGCTGGGGAGAGATTTGGGATGATGAGTTCATGATTTCGAAGGTGAAGGGGGTATTTATTGACTGGTTTAAGATCTAGTTTCAGTGGAGATTAGGTGGTAAACAGAAGGAGCTGCGGTTCCTGAGTTGCTGCAGGGGGAAGAAGTTATGGGCATTTGGCTGGTGCCATCGAGCGGAGAAGAAGGAGGTGGGGTTCTGCACTAAAGGGGAGGCAGAGAAAGAGTTGGGTTTTTCCCTTAAAAGTGGCATTTGGGGTTTTGCTTCAGTATTTGGACTCAGAGGGAAACAACCCAAATTCTTTACCTTCACTATTTTCGTCATTAATTCATGTCATTGAGCATGGATTTCGGGCCCAAGACTGAAATCGTCAATAACGCTAAATTGACAACGAGCGTTGTGCGTTTTTCCGTAACCTTCCACACCATACCACTATGCAAGCCCCAAATGCATGATTGTGGCTTGGGTCCACAGGCATGGCATGACTGTTCGAATATATAATATAGCTTGTATGTGTATTTTTCTTATTTGTGCTTGGAGTATGTGTACGACATATTCGTGCTTTTTTGGGTATCAACATTAGCCCCCTTGATTATGTAGGCTATGCAATGTAAATGAAATAGACTACATAATCAATAAGATAGTAACTCAAGTTAAGCATGAAAGATCAAGTATATAAGCATGGAGTTTGAAAGAACTTTCTCGCATGAGAGCTTGGAGCGTTTGTGTGGTAAGCTTTTCATGGAAATCGAGAGTTGATGTTTAGCTAGGATGATAAAATAAGTAGGGCTGCCTGGAAAAAAATGAGTCGAGTAATAGTAAGTGTTATAGTGAACTAGAGTAAAATAAGAGGGCATGAATCCGAAAGACGGAAGGAATAACAACTTTAAAGCCTTGTGTTTTGTAGAGCAACGACAACAGATTTGATGAATTTGAAGGCTTTGAAATTTAGCCAATAAGCTTATGCTTGAATCGTACAGTAAAACAAATGCATGTGCCTATACTAAAATTAAGCTTGAGGTAAAGCTTGTGCATAAGGATAAGTTTGGAAGTATGTTTCAAAAATGAGTAGCATGAGGATCATCAGTAGATGAAGGAGTAATTTGGCATGTGAAAATAAAAAGCTAACGAAGAGTATAGCGACAACGGAGTTGAGAAAATATTGGACAAATATTGATGAAAATTAAAACGAAATAGTCATGCATGTGAGTGAGATATGATACATGGTTTACATTTGACTTGTAAATTAGCTTGATGCTTTTCTTTGCATGACACGAAAAATATTACATTTTCTACTTTACTTTTATGCATGCTTGATTATGTGCTTGGCATGTGTGTAATGAGAGTTTGCATACACTAGACCTAAATCGTCTGAGTTTATGGCAACCAAGCTTAGGCATGTACAGTTGCATTTTTCGCTAGATTGCCTTAAATCATTTGATGGTCCAAGAGGGAGTGCATGGAATTTAAAGTGCGCATGATTAAGGGAATAAGCTCGGCATGACTCCCATATGGTCTCGAATAGATACACGACCTTGACAAAGAGGAGCTTGGAGTAAGTTGAGTTTGCATAGGGCTTAGCGTGTTCCTCTTAGTCGTGGATCTGCTTGGCTTGAGCATGTATGAGCTTGGCATGATATTTGAGTGGCACGAGCACAAGCTTGGCATTAGCATGGACTTGGTGTGATACAATGGTTCACACAATTAGACTAGGTGCCACGTATTAAGCATGGAATTCTTAATGATTGCTAACACTGAGTATAGATAATCTGGGCTTGGATTTTATTGATCTCTTGTTGCTGCAAGATATCTTCATCTCAGTCTTTATAATTCTTGACAATGGGATCCCTGCAGCCTTCATGTCTGAATCGGTAAATACTATGGCGTCTTCATTTTCCAGTATGGACATGGTCTTTATTGTTTCTGCCGCAAAGCATTGAGGCCCATGTTTCTCAGATACGCACATGAGTGCTTCCGCAGCGGCTTGCCTGGCTTGCAGACCATACTCTAATTCATCAAACAAAGACTTGAACTTCGAGTTTTGTTGGGGCGCTTGCGCAGCAGTAGGCCTGCAGCCTCTGCTACTGTGTTGCTTGCTCCAATGCGGGGTGGCTTATGATCTGTCTTCCTGTACTGAACGCAGCCCCACAAGTTCTTGCAACACTTGCATGATCAGGCTTGCTTATATAACCTGAGTTGCTTGTTTGAACTACAGCTGCAGGGTGCATTACAGCAGTAATAAAACTGCTTGCTTTCTGAGATTTGCTGAGCACAAAACATAACAAGTGCATATGCAGTAAAAACAATATTTGCTTGTATGCATTAAGTGTGAATTTTCTTAATCGCATATAGCAGGCGTGTTAGGCTTATCTCTGCAAAGCTGCCATGGTAAAGAAACAATCATTAAGATTGATCAAGCATGTGCCATAACAACAACTGTTTTATGTGATCTAGGAACAAATTTATAAGTTCATAATGCAGGAACTGAAACTGAAAGTTCCAGATTTGTGAGAAACTAGCAGCAAAGATTTTTGGTATAAAACAAATGGCTACACTACACCAATAAGTGCATCAGATAACACTACACAGTCAACGGTTTTATGGCGTAACGTTGTGTGACAAGAGAAAGTTAATCACATAACAGTTTTTAAGAGCAGTTCGTTGTGTGATCCCATAAAAAAGTTGAAAGTTGATTTTACAAAAAAACTGCACAACGGTTTCAACCATATTTGTTGTGCGTATCATACAAAAAAAGACGGAAAGCTCCCCTCATAAGATTACTGAAATATGGGTTGTAATCATACAACATAAAATACAAAATACGTTGTGTGACCGTGAGATTCACACAACAGTATTTCATTATTGGTTGCGTTATAAATCTTTCATGTAGGGTTCTGCCGATCGTTTCCTCGATTTGGTGCTCACATTCTCCGCAACCATAAACCTTTGGGGAAGATAGCATATAGGTTTTTAATCAACAACATAGCTATGAAAATACTGATGTCTGAAATTAGGAGAGAACAACAGACACACAACAGTTTTTATTTCACTGTTGTGGGAATACAACTCTCATGTTTTAGGATGATCAAAGTATTTCCTCAATTTGGCACTCACATTCCCAAAAATCAACAAGTTTTGTGTAAGATAGCCTCGGTGTTTAATGACCCAACAGATTTTTCCTAATACCGTTGTATGAATATAAAGCAAAAACGTATATATGCTTATGCTTCCCTATGGAGAGCTAACTCATTGAGGGATAAATGACCCAATTTTTTTGCATGATCTCATACACCCCATCTTTATGGGAGTGTGAGAGTTGATGGATTGAAAATATAAGGTACGAGAATGTAGTTAAAAACGTTTTTCTTTTAGATAAATATCGTTGATTTATGATTGATCTATACGATCAAGACCCAAACGTTATCAAAAATTCAAGAATTTCGTACCATGATCTTATTTCAATACAGTGAACACATCCAATGATCGAATGTTTGTTTTATCGAGTTTAGTCAAGTTGCTCGTTTGAATCATGGTTATGCCTACTAATGTTATATAACTTGTTTGTTAGGTTATACATAAGTGTGTATCTTTCTAAACTAACTATATGAAGGAAATGAAAAATATAGAAAACATGTCATACGATGTGATCACGATAGTGAAATATGGATATGGTACGAAACTCACTCATTTTCGATAACTTTTTAGCCTCGATCGCATGGGTCAACTCTAATTATGCCTATTTAATTGACCGTATTCATACAACAGTAATATTTAGATGCATTGTGGGACTATAATCATACAAGCTAATATTTAAATGTGTTGTGTAAATTTAGAGTTTAGAGTTTAGAGTTTAGGGTTTTTAGTATTTGTGTTTAGAGTTTAGGGTTTAGGGTTAAAATTCTAGAGAGAAAAATTCCCTCTTTTTTTTTTTTACTTTTCTTTTTTGGGATGAAGGTTTTGTACACTTTGGTTTTAGAGGGAAAATTCCCTCTCATTGTGCTTATTTCCCTCTCTTTTAGTCAAGTTACAAAGCTGCTATGAGACAATTAAATGAACATAAAATGTTGTCTCATTCATTTGTTAGTTGTTACAAAAGTGTGTTCCTTTTAACTATACACAGAAACCCACTTAGACAAAAACCCACTTTCGACACTTACTTTCTACACTTACACAAAAACCCACTCACTCTCAGCTCACTCTCTCCTCACTCTCTGCTCTCAGCTCACTCTCTCTTCTCACTATCTCTAAAAAACCCGCACATGTGTCAATCCATCAGTCATCCTCTCTGTCTCAATCGAATTCTCTCTCTATCGATTAGTTGTTTCTCTCTCTACCCAGTTCAGAAAACCCACGCACTCACTCTCAGCTCACTCACTCTAAAAAACCCACGCCTGTGTCAATCCATCACTCCTCCTCTATGTCTCTATCGATTTCTCTCTCTATTCGGTTCAGAAACCCCCCCCCCCTCCCCCCCCCCCCCCCCCCCCCCCCCGATTCGATAGGGCTTCTGATTTGGGGGTTTTTTTATTTGGTTTTTTTTTTATTGGGTGAGTTTAGTTGTTCGATATGATGTTTTCTTTGTTCAATTAGTTGGGTTATGATTAATTTTACCTTATTATAACTCTTCTCAATGGATTGCATGTGCTAGGGTTTATACGGCTGCAAAGGGGCTAGGTTGAAAGCTTGGATTTGCTGGAGCTTTGGTCAACTGGTGAGTTACAGAAAGCTTTGTTTTCAGTTTCATTAGTGCTTGTTATTATATTGTTGAGAAATTTGGTGATTCTTATATATTAAACTGTTGAGAAATTTGGTGCTTCTTATTACACTGTTGAGAAAGCTGGTGCTTCTTATTGTAATGTTGAGAAATTTGGTGCTTCTTATTAAATTGTTGAGAAAGCTGGTGATTCTTATTATAATGTTGAGAAATTTGATGATGTTGTTATATTGCTGAGAAATTTGGTGATTCTTATAGTTACTTAGATGATGATATAGTTGTGGTCTGTGTAATATTGTAGATGGATAGGTCATGGCTGAAAGCTGATATTCTCTAAGAAGACGCTTACCTGTAGGAGAGTGGAAGTCCATTGTAGAAGAATAAGTTTCTGTTTCTTGTTCATTAATTTCTTACATTGAGTTCGTATGTGTAGGTTGCTTCATTTTGTATACTTTGTGGATCATTTTTCCTATTCTGCTGTAGTGCATTGGTTAAGGCTAATGCTGACAGGAAGTGGAAGGGAAGCTCTTCAATCAACTGGAAACCATTGCATGTGAGTTTCACTTGCATATCTTCAATATTCAACTTTTTGTTCATTATATTATGTTGGTTAGTAATTGTTTGTTTATAGGGCGTGCCTCACCAAGGAAATGACAATGAATGCAGGTACTATATCATGAGATTCATGAAGGAGATCATTGAAGACAAGGACACATCCTTGTTTGCTACCAAGGTATAAAACCTACCAATAAATGAGTTTCAGTTGGCTAGTTTGTGTTTGCTGCATTACTTGATTTCTAAATATCTGAATAGTTTCTGATACTTATGTATTTCTCTATTATGAATGTACTTTAGTGGGAGAGGAGGGAGAATGCCATTGAATATAGCCAAGCAGATTTGGATGAGGTGAGAGTGGAGTGGGTAAACTTTGTCTAGAATTATGTGGTTCAGCCATGATTGAGGTAGTGGCAGCCTCTTGTTCAAGTGAAAGCAGCTATTTTGTGTTTCTCAACTGGTACAATATTTCATGCTTATATGTGGCATGTTTTTGATACAATTATAGACTATATGTATTAGCTTTTGATGTGCCAAGTTGAATGCTTTGTTTATGTTTAAATGGCTGTTTGGATTATGGGCATGTTTTTTATGTCCGGATTAAGGTTATGACAATGATATGGATGATTTCGGTTTCTTTTGTTGTAATTTTGGTTTTATAGAAGCTACTGTTCATTTGGTCATTTTATGTACAGCTCAGACAACAAAATCAATGACATGTTGTGTGAACAAAGTTTTCACACAACTAGATTTCTATGTTCATCAAACATTGTATGAATACAATAATCACACAACACGAGTTATATGACAATCCAACGTTGTCTGAATACATAATTGAACCTTGTTTGAATCAATGTAAGGCTAACAGGACTCAGAACATATTGGTATGGCTTGAGTTTTTAAAGTTGCGGGGTGTAATACAGCAGTAACAAAATAGCTTCTGGTTTGTTCCTTGAAACAGAGACATTGCAACAAGAGCTATATTGATTTAGACACAAGACATATTTGGTTTCAAACAAGCATGACACAACAACTGGTATTTTGGTATAGAAAGTTTGCATTGTAAACAGAATAAAATCGATCGCGAAGAATCGAAGGTTGCAGGGTTAAAGAGAAAGAACAAAAACATAACACTGGTGGATCATATCAACAGAAGGTAGCCTCCTATTACTTGCGTCCACAACACCTGTGATCAACACAAGCATTTTGAGGTTGAAGGACTGTATGAGATCGCCTGAATCACAACCTAGTCCACAACGGAGTTGCCAAATAATGTGGGGTCTTTTCGATTAAGCATCGAACTAGGCCAAAATCAACTTAATAACTTGATTATTGAGAAGAATTTGTATGTGATTTAGATCATGAAAAACAGAAGAGGCTTGACTGAGTGAAAGCACGGCGTGGGAGCTGGAAAAACACCACAGTGAAGGAGAATTGGGCAATTTTCGGGATGACAGACTGGGTCTCTAGGGTTTGAGAAAGGGGAAATTTGGGGGTTTATGCTTGGATGGCATAAGGCTTGAATGCTTGAAGGAAAAGTTTTATGTGTTGCTGGATTCGTTTTCTGATCTCAAACCCTTGTTATAGGCTTAGGATAGAGTTGTGGGGGAATTGAAATACCTCCAAGCTGTTGGATAAACTCTTTCCCCTTCAATCTCGTCCTTGATTTCTGTAGAAGAATGGGGGAAAAAAATATTTGTTTGAGGCGGGTTCCCTAGACAGATGAAGGTTGCTGCAGGGGTTGATGCAGATCTCTATGGCAGACAACCCGATGTCATGAAATCCGGAAGGAGGAGCTGGGGAGAGATTTGGGATGGTGAGTTCATGATTTCGAGGGTGAAGGGGGTATTTATTGACTGGTTTAAGATATGGTTTCAGTGGAGAGGAGGTGGTAAACGGAAGGAGCTGCGGTTCCTGAGCTGTTGCAGGGGGAAGATGTTCTGGGCATTTGGCTGGTGCCATCGACCGGAGAAGGAGGTGGGATTCTGCACTAAAGGGGAGGCAGAGAAAGAGTTGGGCTTTTCCCTTAAAAGTGACATTTGGGCTTTTGCTTCAGTATTTGGGCTCAGAGGGAAACAACCCAAATTCTTTACCTTCACTCTATTGGTCATTAATTCATGTCATTGAGCATGGATTTTGGGCACAAGACCGAAATCGTCAATAACGCTAAATTGACAACGAGCGTTGTGCGTTTTTCCGTAACCTTCCACACCATACCCACTATGCAAGCCCCAAATGCATGATTGTGGCTTGGGTCCACAGGCGTCGCATGACTGTTCAAATATATAATATAGCTTACATGTGTATTTTTTTTATTTGTGCTTGGAGTATGTGTATATTCGTTTTTTTTGGGTATCAACACTTATGTTTCCAATATAATGAAAAAACATTAAAAAATGCATGTTTTTAACCAAAAAAATTAAGAAAATGTAAGTTTTTATTTTATTTTTATAAATTATACTTAAATGTCAATTTTACCCCTTACATTTAACAAAGAAGTCAACATAAGTACTAAAATGTCACATAAAATTTAACTTCAGATACCAAACTATCCTCTTTGAAACGTTGGGTACCAAAGTGTCCAATTGGTCATACATCAAGTACCATAGGAGGAATTTACCCTAACAGAAATACAAGAACAACACCAACACCAACATCTAAAAATAACAAGGTAGTAAACAGTAACAAATCCCTATCATGCTCTTGTTCTCAATTATAGCAGTCAATTACTTCACTAAGGAAATTAATACACCCCTTACAAACCAAACCATGATTCTAATCTAATAGAGACACAGAAATTCGAAATGAATAAAAATAGAAGAGTCACTCACAATTAAATTTGTCCAACATCATACTCCACAAGGAAGAAATCGGCCAAGGAAAGTAGATAAGAATTGAGGAAGAATAGCCACTCACATCTTAAACCCAATCCTCTACTGTACACCAGCAACTGAAATAATTTCAAACCCTTCTCTCCTTCTGGAAATAAATCCATCATAAAGGATCACTACCCAACTGCTCCTATCAAATCCCAACAACCCAAACTCAAAGTATCATCATTATGACATTCCCTGGCTTCTCTCTCTCTCTCTCTCTCTCTCTCTCGTGCTCCCTCTTCCTCTTCCTCTTCTCTCCTCTTTCTTTTATTTTCTTTTCTTTCTTCCCGTCTCCTTCTTCCTCTTCCTCTTCTCTCCTTCTCTTTCTTTTATTTTCTTTCACTCGACCCCTTCCCTTATCTCCCTTTTCTTTTTGTTTGGTCTCTGCCCCTCCTCTTATATATATATATATATATATATATATATATATATATATATATATATATATATATATATATATATATATATATATATATATATATATATATAGTCCTTCTTGGCTAAGTACGTCCGCACCATTCGTTATGGTGCGGATTTGGTACTTTTGCTAACTTTTCGATTGAATTTTTACATCTCCACCGTCTAGTATTTAGGTACTCATGTATAGATCATCTCTGCAAATTTTCAGCCAATTTGATAACCATTAGCATATCAAACTATATTAAAAAAATGGACAGACTGCATTTTGTCAAAACTGAATCGTTCACGTTTATGATAGAAAATCGCACTTTTCAATGCCTTAACGATTATCAAATTGGCTGAAAATTTGCAGAGATGATCTATACATGAGTACCTAAAGACTAGACGGTGGAGATGTAAAAATTCAGTCGAGAAGTTAGTCAAAATGTCAAATCCACTCCATAAGGTTTGGTGCGGACGTCCTTAACCAAGAAAAATCCTATATATATATATATATATATATATATATATATATATATATCCTAGTTTAACCCAAGTAATAAAATATCACAGTGGTAAAAAAAAAAATTAACAAAAAAATCTAACTTAAGAGAAATATATAACTTTAAAATCAGGATCGGGATTTCACATTTTCGCTGTTTGTTAATAGGTTATAAAAATGTAATTGCTAATTGCGGGTGCTATAGTGTGTTGAGTTCATTCTTTTAGCCCTCTTGATGTTAGTATTGAATCAATTTTTCCACAGGCTACGTGATTTATTTTTTAAATTACCAATTCAGTCATTAACACTCTAAAATGAGCTAATGCTCTCTCCTTGATTGCCCTCTGTCTCCAATTGTGGTGTTTGGTGGTGTTAGACATAATTTATTTATTGTCTTTCTGGTCAAGGTTAGACATAATTTCTATTTGATGTACTTTGATGACTTTCTTATATTTGATCCATGTTTTATTATACCCATTTTTCACTGAATGCAGTTTTATTTTACCCATTCAGTGAAAACTCCCGTTTTGGCGTCTGCATATTTTTTCCCTATGGATAAATGCATACTGAATGTTTTATTTCGATTTTGGTTCATATGTGGAATTTCATTCTTTTAGAAGTATATCCGTGGTAATTGTAGAGTACATATCAACATGCGTGTTCCTTTTAGTGAGCATTATACACCAATGCTTTTGGTGTCAAAAGTGAAGAGTTCAATCTGGGTCTGATGACAAGTTCTTTTTTCCCTTGGATGTCTGCTTATGATAATCAATGTTTAAGCAAGGATTAAAATGTCGGTATCGGTAGAGATATCGGTCGGCCAAAAAAAAGAGATATCGGAGATATATCGGGGATACTCCGGAAGAAATTTTTTTTATTTAAATATTAAATTTATTCATTTTATGATGGAGATGTTATCCAAGCACAAAGTACCTGCAAAATAACTTCATACACATAATACCCTTCTTTTGTCAATTGTAGTTAGGACAAGTAGGGATCGTTCTATCCGGGGAAATCAAGGGCTTTCAATCACACAAAGTGTTGCACATAAGGGGGTTGTCGATTTTTAATCTAATTACCTACTGATTTTTACAAATTTAAATCCTAAATTATTATATTCAATTGATCAACATCTTCCACACAATCACAAAACACAAAACTCATTAAACATGCAACAAAATTAAACAAAGTAATAGGGGCAGCAAACTAAAATCGGATCCAAGATTCAATTAAGTTCCAATTTAATTAGAGCCTTCGCGGTATATCTAATTATTCAAAACATCACAAGTATTTAGAATCAACTTCGCGTGTAATCCTAAACATGGTACTAATCGGTTTAAAAACACTTCGCGTAGAAATTAAACACAAATAGCACATAAGCACAATATGTCGAATTGGAAACATGTTAGCAGGTATGGCGTCACTCATCCCACATCGACATGCAAAATTCCAGAATTATTCTAGCCCTTTAGATTAATACAAATTAAAACCAACTTCGCGTATGATTCAACATGTATTAAATCGGCATGTGAAACCAACACACAAAGGATAGTCATGGCCAAGACTACCTCCATGCATACGATTTTTATGCATACAAATTCAGGAAATCAACCTAATTAAATCAAGAAAACATGCAAAAGCCTACTGCCCATTATATCATATTCGATTAAAGCACATGCATAATTCGGAAATTAAACCAAAGATAACCAAATAATATAACAAGAATTCGGAAATCTCAAGAATAATTTACAAAACCAAAATTACAACCAAGAATCCATACATATTTCATAGACAAAATAATGTATAAGTACAAAGAAACAAAAGCCATGGAAAATTACAATCCGAATTGAGAACCTTCGTTGAAGAATTCGGCAAGAGGATTGGTGATGGTGATTGGAATGATTTTTAGGAAAGGTGGTGGAGATGGTTCGACTTTGCTCTATGTGAGGATTGTTATGGTGGAAATTCGGCAGAGTTTTGGTAAGTTCAAGTGAGGAAGAGAAGATGATTATTCTGAAATTATGTTGTGGTATTTATACAGGCAAGGGAGGTAGCTAGGGTTTACAAAACCTAGTTTTTCTCAAACTTATCCTGCTGGCAGATTTGACCTTCGAGTGAAGATTATGGAATATCTTTCTCTAGAAAATAGATATTGAGGTGATTCCAGTTGGGTTGGAAACTAGACTCCCGTAGCTTTCTATCCATATAAGGCTCGAATTCGGATTCATTGTGAGCTGTCCGGGAGAGTCCGTGGAAGTTGAGAGACGTGCACATGAATTTTCCCGAAATTAATCAGGATTCTTTTTCTTTTTCTTTCTCTTATTATCTGAATTCTTTTCTTCTAGACTCTTCTTGGCCTTATCTTGGACTTGAATCTTCTCATTAAGTTAGTATGGACATAACTTTAGGTCCATAATATCTGATCCATACTTCAAAAGTCCAAAGGAAAGCTTTCCTTGTGCAACCGGGAAATTGTTGTTTTCCCGGCAGAATGACCATACTCCAGTAAATCCGGCATAACTTCCTCCTCAGAGCTCCGATTGATGCGATTCCAAGTCTCAGAGAAACTAGACACACATAGCTACCTCCCTCTAAAACAATTTGATCAAATTCCTTATGAGTCGTTGGGAATGATTTTTCGAAGTTGGGACACAGTCCCAGGAAAATCCCGGAAGTCCCTGGATTGGTTTGCTCGGACTGCCAAGTTGCAGCCATCTTTTGGGTTACTTCCCGAACTCCGATTGATCTGAAATTTTGACACAACATTCCTCAGTATATGAATAATAAGTACACCAAATTTCATTAAATTCGGATAAGGATAGATCACATTTTTACTCATCTCAGAATCACGAAAAAGACAACTTGCATTATTTTCCAGATTCCTCAAACTTAGTCATTTTTCGGATTCTTAACCAACTTTTCGCCAAACTCTACCAAATTAACAAAACTATATTATGACTCTATCTTAGACAAATAAGGGTTAAACAAAGCATAAATGAGGGTAAAAACATATAATATCGTCGCACATTGTGCTCCTATCAACTACCCCACACTTATCCTTTGCTAGTCCCTTAGCAAAACAAAAACAAAAAGACTCAACTACTGTCCCTAAATGATTGTCTCAGGATCTTTAAAACACATAGCTTTCAAGTTAAGCATTTCAATGTAAGCACATAAATCCCGAGCGTCATAGACATGTATCAAAGCATGAACAAGTAAGAAACGAAAATCACAAGCAATGACATGTTATGTTGATTTCATCCTCCTCACTAGGCATACTCTCTTCTTTTCACTCATGATATGGCAATTCACTCATAGTATATGCAAGAGAACAGATTGTAAGGCAACAAATAGCTTGCATATTTCATAAGATAAAAACACTTTGTGAATCAATTTTTCTGGACGAACTTCATGTAACAATTATGTACACCAATGAACCAAAGCCATAAGCTCAACTCTTGACAAAAATCTCCACAAATCAAAGTTCACCCATTTTAGGAATCATGAAAAGATTAACATAAAGGTGATAATGGGATTGGCATAAGGCATTCACATTTAGGATAGTGGTGATAAAATGTCACCAAGACTTAGAAAAATTCAATAAATCCTTATGTCTTCACTCCAAGGGCCAAGTTCCAACTTGTTGGGCCCAAACTTTATTCTTTTCTTCCCCATAACATAGTGAATATGAACAAAGGTCAAATATGATATTAATAGACCTTCAATTGTAAAACAAACTCCAAATTCACCACAAGAACTCATCCAATTGTTTTTTTTTAATTGCCGAAATCTCAAATTTTTTCTTATTTTCGGCTCAAATTTTCTTTTCATTTTTATGTCCGAAATTTCTTCTTTTTCTTTTAATTTCGACAACACATCTCTTTTCATGCAATTGGACAAGTTTTACCCTACACTTACTTCCCAACATCACTTCAAATAACAAATTCCAATTAAACTTTACTAAGTCTTGACAACAATGGTTAGGATAAACTGTTCTAAGCTCAAGGAATGTGTATCATGGTGAAGAAATAAAATGGCTCAATGTTGGCTCAATGGGGTTAAAACTAAGGAGTCCCACGATGGGCACAAATTAGGCATAAGCTGTATTTGGCATTGGTGGTAATCCTAACATGATCTTTTCAATCCTTTTCAAAATCAAGGCATTTCATGAATAATAGTCTCAAAAATTGTTAAGAGTGAGTTCTAGCATTCTAGAGTTCATTAAAATCTATGGCACATAGTCGTTGAATATTCAAAGAATGATGAAGTTTTGAAAAATTCTGCCCATTTTTGTCACTCAAGAAGGAAAGTATATGGCATCAAAGCTCACATAGGTTATTATGGAACAAAATCAACACAAACATGCATGCTTATTACACAAATAAGTCCAAGTCTCAAATGTTCATACCAATCACAATGTCCATGAAACTCACAATTATTTTCAAGATTATGCAAAACCATCATCTATGCATTCAAAGATATATTTATCATAGACTATTTAAGGGCACCTAAGACTCAAAAACAAAACAAACAAAACAAAAAAAAATTACACAAAAGCAACGAAAATTTTTAATTTTTCTGATTTTTTTATTTTCTTTTCTTTTATGACTCAAAACAAAGACTCAAAACAAAAACAAAATTCAAAAACAAAAAACAAAATATGTGAAGCATATATTCCCTACCCCACACTTAGAAAATTACATTGTCCTCAATGTTACACAAAAATTATGTAGTAATTTCTAAGCATTTGATAATTCACACAAGTTCCACATTTATACAATTCAACCAAAAAGTGTTTAGGGATTTAGAAAATTCAAACTCTCGTAGACGGCTCCTTCACAATTGTGGTTGAAATGGGTTGTCTCCCATGCAGCGCTTAATTGTTTATAGTCCTTTAGCCTAGACTCTTCTCCATTGCTCAACATGATCTTGGTGCGTCTCTAAGTTGTATCTCCTCAATGGTGTGCTCCTCAAAAGGTTCGTAGTAAGGCTTAAGTCGATGACCATTCACCTTGAACGCTTTTCCTGTTTCAACACTTTGAATTTCAATAGCACCATGAGAAAACACATTAGTAACAATATAAGGCCCAACCCAACGAGAACGCAATTTTCCATGAAATAATCTAAGACGAGAATGAAATAACAAGACTTTTTGACCAATATGAAACGTTTTGCCTCTTATCATCTTGTCATGAAACAATTTCGTCTTCTCCTTGTAAATCCACGCAGCATCATATGCTTCATTCCTGATTTCCTCAAGCTCGCTCAATTGCAATTTCCTGTGAAGTCCAGCCTTGTCAAGTTCCATGTTGAATTGCTTGACCGCCCACCACGCCTTGTGCTCCAACTCTACTGGAAGATGGCACGCCTTGCCATTTGTGAGCCGAAATGGAGACATCCCAATGGGTGTCTTGTATGCCGTTCTGTAAGCCCAAAGTGCATCATCAAGTCTGTCACTCCAATCTTTTCTTGATGGGCCCACAGTTTTCTCCAATATGCTCTTAATCTCTCTGTTTGACACTTCCGCCATTCCGCTCGTCTGAGGGTGATAAGGTGTGGATACCTTATGGGTGACTCCATATCTCTTGAGCAAAACCTCTATTTTTCTGTTGCAGAAATGAGAACCTCCATCACTTATAAGCACACGAGGTACTCCAAACCTGAAAAATATGTTAGTCCTCAAGAAATCTGCAACAACTTTAGAATCATTAGTCCTTGTAGCTTTCGCCTCCACCCATTTTGACACATAATCAACAGCCAACAAGATATATAGAAAGCCCTTTAATGAAGGAAAAGGTCCCATAAAATCTATACCCCACACATCAAAAATTTCAACAATTATGATAGAAGTTAGGGGCATTTGATCTCTCTTACCAATGTTACATGTCCTTTGGCACCTATCACATGTCATACAAAATGTGTATGCATCCTTGAAGATCGTGGGCCAATAAAATCCGCTTTCTAATACCTTAAGGGCTGTCCTCTTAGCTCCAAAGTGTCCTCCACATGCCTGATTGTGGCAAAATGCTAGGATCGGCCAATGCTCTTCTTGTGGCACACAACGTCGAATAATCTGATCACTACAAATCCTCCAAAGATAGGGATCGTCCCATATGTAGTGTCTTGCATTCTTTTTTATCTTCGTCTTGGCTCCGAAAAAGCTGCTCGTCTGGGAAAGTTTCCTGAAGTGGCAACGTTTCCTCCTCTTTCACAATTCTGCTCAAGTGATCCGCCACAACATTTTCGCTCCCCTTCTTGTCCTTGATTTCGATGTCAAACTCTTGGAGTAAGAGAATCCATCGAATCAAACGTGGCTTAGCGTCTTTCTTCTTCATCAGATATCTTAGGGCTGCATGATCAGAATAAACAATCACTTTAGAATTCAAAAGATATGATCAAAATTTTTCTAAAGCGAAAATAACAGCCAACAATTCTTTCTCAGTAGTAGAGTAATTCAATTGAGCATCATTCAATGTACGAGAAGCATAATAAATGGCATTCGGCTTCTTCTCTTTTCTCTGTCCAAGAATTGCTCCAACTGCATAGTCTGAAGCATCACACATGATCTCAAATGGCAATGTCCAATCTGGTGGCGCCATGATAGGTGTTGTCGTCAATAGCAATTTCAGCTTCACAAATGCATCTTCACACCCTTTGTCCCATATGAATGGAACATCCTTCTGCAATAAGGCACAAATGAGCTTGGCCACCAACGAAAAATCCTTGATGAACCTCCTGTAAAAACCTGCATGGCCAAGAAACGAACGTACCTCCCTTACAGTTGTAGGGGAGGGTAAGTGAAGCATAATATCAATCTTGGCCCTATCAACCTCAATACCCTTTGCAGAAATTATGTGTCCTAAACTATCCCTTGTTTTACCATGATATGACATTTTTCCCAATTAAGCACAAGGTTAGTTTCTACACATCTTTTTAGGATTAATTCCAAATTCTCTAAGCATGCATCAAAGTCTTTTCCATAAACACTAAAATCATACATAAAGACTTCAATGATATTTTCAATATAGTCGGAGAAAATGGAATACATACAACGTTGAAATGTACCTGGTGCGTTGCATAAACCAAAAGGCATGCGTCGATAGGCAAACGTACCAAAGGGACATGTGAACGTCGTCTTTTCCTGATCATCTGGGTGAATGCATATTTGATTGTAACCGCTGTACCCATCCAAGAAGCAATAGAATTCGTGCCCAACTAGTCTCTCCAACATCTGGTCCATGAAAGGCAAAGACATGTGATCCTTTCGAGTAGTAGCATTCAGCTTTCTGTAGTCGATGCACATCCTATGACCTGTCACTAATCGTTGGGGCACGAGCTCATCCTTGTCATTCTTCACAACTGTGACTCCACTCTTCTTAGGTACAACTTGGACAAGTGCAATCCACTGGCTATCTGAGATAGGATAAATGACTCCACAATCCAGCAATTTGATCTCCTCGTCCTTCACAATCTTCATCATAGGGGGGTGTAAACGTCTCTGACCCTCCCTAGTAGGCTTGACTCCTTCCTCGAGCAAGATCCTATGGACACAAGTTGTAGGGCTGATTCTCTTGATATCCGCCAACGTCCATCCAATGGCGGTCTTGTTTCTGTTCAGCATGCTAGTCAAACGTGCTTCCTGCTGCTCACTCAGCTGTGATGACACAATAACTGGTAGTGTGTCATCGTCTCCCAAGTATATATACTTCAAATGGTTGGGAAGCATCTTTTGTTCTAATATAGGGGCCTGTTCCACAGATGGTAGAATTTTGTTAGTGGAAATGGGAATTGACAAAAATTGACATGACCTCATCACGTGGGGTGTTGCCTCATCACGTGGGGTGTTGCCTCTAGCTCGGCAACTACTTGTGCTATGCACGGCTCAAGATCTTGCCATGCCTCCATCGAAATCTCCTCCCCTAATGCGTCAATTTCGGCCCCTTGCTCAATAGCTAGTTGCTATTGATCCAAAGTTTCTGACAAAACCTGTGCAAAAGAATCAACTACATCAATAACATAGCAAGGTTTTAAGTCAGAAACCGGATACCTCATAGCTTCAAAAATGTTGAAGCCAATTATTTCACCATCGAACTTCATGGTGAGGTTGCCTTCTGCAACATCTATTTTTGTTCTTGCTGTCCTCATAAATGGTCGCCCCAAAAGTAATTGAGTTGAATTGTGGGGCGACTCTTCCATGTGAAGCACATAAAAATCTGCAGGAAATATCAGATTATTAACTTGCACAAGAACATCTTCAACATATCCCTCAGGATACTTGTTAGATCTGTCAGCCAACTGAATAATCACGTTGTCTTTCTTTAATTCTCCTAGACCTAGAGACTTGTAAACATTATATGGCATTACATTAATTGAAGCTCCTAGGTCTAGCAAAACATTAGAAAAACAACATTGTCCAATAATGCAAGGAATAGTAAAACTGCCAGGATCTTTCATTTTTGGTGGGAGCTTTCTTTGAATGACGGCTGAAACCGTCTCACTCATCTTCACCACCTGCTCCTCACGAGTATGCCTCCTTGTTGTGCAAAGCTCTTTCAAAAACTTGGCATACTTTGGAATCTGCTTGATGCACTCAAGCAATGGAATGTTTACCTCCACACGTCTGAAGATATCAAGTACCTCCTCATCTGATTTCTCCTTCTTCGATTTAGCAAATCTGGAAGGAAAAGGCAAACACGAAGATAGGTTAGTATTAACTAAACCACTTGAGTTGGATTTATTTACCTTGTGTGTTTCTGAGGTTGCGGGATCATTTTCTAAATCCCTTTTCTTCATAACGTCGAGCTCCTCTTTGCTCGGTTCACCATTCTTCTCGGCCTCATTGCCATGTGCTGCCCCTTCATTGCCGTGTACAACCTTATGCTCGACCTCATCATCATCATGCTCTACCACGTCCTCATTTGTCCTCCCAACTTTCGGCCCTTGCAAGATCTTACCACTCCTCGTGGTGATTGACTTTGCTTGCTCATTCTTGGGGTTAGGGATCACTCCTTCAGGTAACCTCCCTTGTTCTTGGATCTGCCCCATAAAATCCACAACTTTTCCCATCTGATTCTTCAGCTCAGAAATATCCTTAGTGTTAGAGGTTGTAGAGTGCAACAATGTGTGAGTTGTAGATTGATTTTACATATAAAATCATAAATGCATACAAATAATAGCTTCATTTAGTACTAGAAAGAGACTCTAGGTGCTTCAAATTCCCCACGCTGATCCACGAAAATACAATAATCTGACCAAGACATATGACCCATATAGTATGAATTGTAATGATTAATATGATGATCATATATCTCTTTGGAACTGCCGACAGTATCCCCTAGAATGAGATAGTAAGGATGAATCCAACTATATGATTGGTCATGCACTTCTCCATATTGACTATATTCGCCATCACTCCCATCATCTTCATTGAGATTTTGTTCATTCCCAAGCTATTCATTTCAGAATTCTTCTCTGATATCTTCTTCAACAGCTGCCTTTCCTTGTTTAATAGCATCTTTTCTCTTGATCCATGCTCTCACCTCTTGCTTCACATCTGGTGGCACCTTATCACATTTTTTAACACCCCTGTGTGGATCTGATAGGAGCATAAAATGCTACGTTCTTCATATGTTTTACCCTCGTTTATACTTTGCTTTAACCCTTAATGTTGTAGAATCCAGTCATACAATAGAGTTACGAGTCTTTGGTAGAGTTACATCAAAATCGTACTAAGAATAGATAAAAATGTGGAAAAATATCAAAAGCCGATTTATGAAGTCTTAGAGATGTTTCATTGGATCTGTAAAGCCTCGGCTATACTTTTGATGGATTTTTCTTCTCTTATGTGCAGGAGACATATTGATGATTGAGCAATGGAATGAATTATACCAATCGGAGCAAAAGAAGTAGCCAAGAGTTGCATTGGAAAATTCTGCCACAATTCAGTTAGTTCCAGTAATTTCCTGGGCACATCACCCAATTTCCAGAATTTCTCCAGGACAATTCACAAGGAACCAGAGTGCAAGCCATATATGCATGGAAAGCTTTATGAGTATAGTTTCTACAAAATTTGCAATCGCACCAAAGGATTTACTGACGAGAGAGTTATGCTCGACACAAGACAGTCAATCCAGCCGAAAAGAACAAGTTGCTGCCTGCCGAGAATAGTGTTGTGTTCTAGCCACAAGCAAGGGCTCCTAACAAAACAAGGAGAGGTTCCTAAGCTCATTTGAAGAATAGGAAAGTTGGAAAAAGAAGAAAGTTTCAAAATAGGAAAGAATAATTTGCCTAATCCTAACAAAAGAAGGAAAACCTAATCCAACTAGGAAAAGGAAAGTTTTGCCGGCTGCAATGAGGAGAACTCTCCAAAGTCATTGAGGAGAGGTGATGCCGAATCCTTGGAGGAGGAGTGAAGACAGAAATCTGCAATATTAATCAAGAGAAAATCGGCAAAGAAGAATCTTAGAAGAACAAGAAGAGGAAACAAAACCAAATCCGGAAAGGAAAACCCTTTTCCTTGCCGAATTACAAATCCTTGTTCCTGCCGACTATGCAACCTCTTATCCTATATATAGAGGCATCCTCT
Organism: Potentilla sterilis; assembly: GCA_963682095.1. Taxonomy (NCBI): domain Eukaryota; kingdom Viridiplantae; phylum Streptophyta; class Magnoliopsida; order Rosales; family Rosaceae; genus Potentilla; species Potentilla sterilis. The sequence goes on from OY821764.1 coordinate 8,608,760, forward strand.
CTACAGGAAAATCATCTCATCTCAAGCACAATTATTAGCCAAACACTCTAGCAAAAGTTCCAAAGTTCTAGTATAGAAAATATTTAGCCGAAACACCACCACCACCACAAAACTCTTCCATCACCGTACCCTTTGCCATCAATCCGAGCATCCGAGCTTCATACTTCTAAGGTTTTTAAAGTGTGATTCTACCATCCTATGACTTGTATTTTCTTATGTATGATGTCTATGTTGTATGTAGCTAGAAACTTTGATTCTTGTCTTTGTAACTTTGTATTGGATTTTCGAATTCTATTTTGGTTTTAATAAAACAATTTTTACAACTTGTAACATGTTTAAATTCGTGCATTAGAATAGGGCAGTACCATGTTCATGTATTTTTAGGTTTTATTCGATTAGTTTCATGGATTCGTGCACAAAAATCAAGGTTAATTTACATGAAGCCACGGCCATGGCTCTTGTGTAGGTTGCGATTTCATTCACCATAAGAAAACATAGGATTGAGTTATGCGATTGTAAACTTTATGCTAGGTTGTTTAATAAGTGGTTAACATAATTCATAGAAACTTGCATGTTAATAAGATGTTGACGCCATACTTAGAAGCATGTCTCCAATTTAAGACTTTCGTGCATAATTACTTCTCGTGTTTGTCTTCTACGATTGTGTTTTCAAATATGATTAGTATAATTTTAGATTTCTACGATTGTGTTCTCTAAAATACTTAAGAAGTCTAGTAACGATTAGATGACTGATGTGCTCTAATTGAAAATTGGAATTGAGTAGAGTCTAGAAAACTTGAACAATGATGCTGTGTGTCTTGCATGTTATTCTTGTGTGTTTTTGTGTGTTTTTTGCTATATATTGTGTGAAAGATGATGATCACTTATAAATAGTAATTTAGGATTTAATTTCATGTTTTTAGTTTAATGTCGTAGGCTTTAATTCAAATCCGAAACCCCCTTTTTGAATGTGTGAATATGTGAATAAATGTTAATATATGTTTTTAACCATTGAATATTTCAGGTACCCTTAATCCCCGGTTAGAACGATCCCTACTTATCATATACTACTAACGTTTCTTGTAGGGTTATTATTGAATGCGTGCCTTGACACTCGTCAATTTTTGGCGCCATTGTCGGGGATTATAAAAGCTTGATATGTTTAAAGTGTTTTGTTTTGTAAATTTTCATATTGATGTAAAGTTGTGTTGTAAATTTTTGTTGGAACTTTTGTTGTAAAGTAGAAATATGCTTCGGCATGCAGAGTTTATATTCCGAAAAAATTATGTGATGTTGCCGATTGTGTGTGTGTAATAACTTAGTTAAATTGCTAGGAACCTTAGAGGATTATTTGTGTTGGATTTGTTTTGAGTTTCGAGGGGAAGAGGAATAAGCAAGGTCGCTTTTGTTAATATTAGCCTTAACCCTTCATGTTATCTTTCGAGGTCTCATGAGGTTGAGGGTGGCTTTTATTGACACTTGTAGAAACTGTCAACACGAGTGTTCTTAACTGAGTAAGGGGCAAAAGGTTCGCCTATTAGTGTGTGTTGTCCCGACTTAGTCTTAAAGGTTTGTCAAATTAGATCTCAGAGGCCCACAGACTGTTCTTTATTTGAGGGACGATAGGGGACTTGTCCTCCGTGGTTACCAACAAATGGGTCTTGCCTTGAGCTACTTTCGGATGACACACACTAGCCTTCTGAAAACACGGAACTTTGTGTCTAGAAGATGTAACCTAGGCCGCACGTCCACCAAGCTTCGAAACTTGAGATAGATTCTGCATGAGTGAGCTTTAAAGCTTAAAAGAAAACGTTTTGTGGTACAGCTAATTGCTTTTAAATTTGTTCTAACTTTCAAGGTACGTGGAGCAGAGGAGATAACTTTCAAGGTATGTGGAGCAGAAGAGATAACAGTGCAATGAGCTGAAACAGCTCAAGGTAGCATCATGCTTATTCTGATATACCTCAAAAGTTTTCGACATCACCATAACAATTTCGTGTGTTTTGCTCTTCTTGCCGTGTATATCTCTTCTTTGTGTCATATATATTTCTTCTCTGCCGTGTGTTTATAGCTTGAAATTGTTTGAAATTGCCAATGTCGTGGCTTGTAATTTCCTTGTATATTCTTGCTTTCTATTTGTCTTCAATGATTCTAACTTGCTTCGTGTTAAAAATCTTTAGAATAGTGCTTGTCCGAGTCTAATCTTTGGACATGAGATAATCGCGGATGCTTGCAACGAATCAACGAAGACCTCACGCTCGCACTAGCTACACCACTGCCCCCATCCGAATCATCATCTAGCTCGGCATCACCATCTCCTCCTTCTAGCCCGAACTCACCTTCCATTGTTACTTCATCAAGTTTTCGATCGTCTTGTGAGTTAGAGGAGCCGGAGTTGTTAGTTATCACTTACCCTCACGACGAGTTTGATTTTAACTTTGTTGAGCCACCAATCATGACTTCAATTCGTGCTCAAAATGGGCATAGCACCGGAGGAGGAGCCGCACCCGCGAACATCACTTTCCCTCCATGTGCCGCCGGCAAGAGTGAAGATTTTGAATTGAAAAGTGGATTTCTCCACCAATTGAAGCCATATCATGGCTTGGCAGGAGAGGATCCGAATAAGCATCTCCAATGGTTTAATTTCACCACCGAAAGCATGTGTCCTACAAGTGCCGATATTCAACACTACAAGTGCCAACCGGTCGTATCACATCGTGGGAAACGATGGTGAATGAGTTTTTACTCAAGTATTATTCGGCATCTCGTATCACGGATTTGAGGAAGCAAATCAGAGCATTAGGTAAGGAGGAGATGAAATGTTCTTTGATTATTACAAGAGGTATAAAACCCTCGTCGCTTCGTGTCAGTCTCATGGCATTCGAGAAGGACTCTTGTTTTAATATTTCTATGAGGGCTTGCGTCTCATGGAGAGGGAGTTCCTAGATTCGGCTGCTCAAGGTTCTTTCCTTGAGCTTGATCCTACACCGGCCAAGAACTTGTTGGAGATCCGAGCGTTGAATAGTCAACAATTTGGCATGTCGCGAGACAATGCCTTGAAACACAAAGTGAATGAGACTTCATCAACTTCGGCATTGGAGAACAAGGTGGATAAGCTATCGGATATGGTAGCAAGCCTCATGCGAAGAAAGAGAGCTCAAGTGTGGGGAGTATGCACGGAAGACCATGAAACCGATCAATATCCTCAAGTGTTGAGTGAGGGATATGAGGAGGCCAATGCAATAGCCTTCCAAGGAGGACAAAAGTATAATCCTTACTCGAACACTTACAATCCGGAATTCCGTGATCACCCTAACTTTTGATGGTCTAACAATGACAATGTGCAAAGGCCACCGAATGCAGCCCCTTTTTAACCAAGAGCACCATGTGTGCCGAGACCACCCTTTGTGCCGAACCAACAAGCACCGAACCAAGCCATGTCGTTTCAACCTATGCCGAACCAAGCTCAAGCAATAACAAGCAACCCTAACTACGATGCATTGATCCAATCTCTTTCAAGTGCTACTCAAGTTTTGCTCGCGGGACAACAAACGCACTCGAAGGACATAGCCGAGTTGAAGACTCAAATGGGGCAAGTTGTGGACTTCATGGGAAAGTTCACCGAGCAAGGAAAGCTACTGAGAGGTGTTATTAAAAATCTGGGGCATGAGCATGCCAAGGTCATCACAACACGTAGTGGAAGAGTGTTGGAAGAACCTCGAGCAAGAATTCCAAAGAAGGTGGCTTTCGGCAGAATTTTGGAAGAAGAAGAAGCCGTCGAGCAACCTACCGATGCTGCCGAGGCTAGCCTGCAGCCTGCCAATGTCCGTGCCGATGCTGCTGCATGCCACGCTACAGAGCACAATGCTGCTGCCAAGAAGGCTGCAGCCGAGAAGAAGAAAACGGCAGCCTTGAGAAAGAATGACATAGAAAAAGATCCCTCGACTTCAATGAAGGAGAGTATGCCGATCCAAGCACCCAAGGGAGGTGTGCCAAACACTTGCATACCCTTCCCTTCACGTTTTGCTAAGTCCAAGAAAGCTTCAACGTGCCTTGTGTGATCGACAACACTAGGTTTGACTATGTCTTGCTAGATTTGGGAGCATTGATCAATGTCATGCCACTCAATGTGTATCAAACGTTGAGCTTAGTACCTCTAAAAAAGGACAATGTCATCATACAACTTGCGGATCGATCAAGTAAGTATCCGGAGGGCTATGTCGAGGACGTGAGTGTGCAAGTGAATCATCTAATATTTTCGGCCGATTTCTATGTTGTGGAGATGGAGGACTCGCTGGTTAATAGCACTCAATTGCTATTAGGCCGGCCATTCATGAGGACGGCACACACCAAAATTGATGTGGCCGAGGGAAATTTGACAATGGAGTTTGATGGCGATGTGATCAAGTTCAATATTTTCGATGCCATGCGATACCCCATTACCGATTTGAAGGAGTGCCGAGTTAGGGATGTTGTGGAAGAGGTCGAGCAAGTTATGTCAACCTCGCTTGATGCATAGCAACTAGCAATCGAGCAAGGGGTCGGATTTGACAAGAAGGGAGAACGAATCACCCACGAGCTAGAGGAAGAACTTGAACCAAACATGAGACAAATTATAGCTGAGTTAGAGGCTGCCCCATATCTTATGAAAGATGATTCGTACTTGTCAAAACCAAAAGCCCCAACCAAATTATGTCCAAGTGTGGAAGAGGCCCCAAAGTTAGAATTAAAAGAACTCCCTAGTAATTTGAAGTATGTATTTCTTGGAGAAGAGGACACTCTACCGGTTATTGTGTCTTCAAAGCTTAGTGAGAAGCAAGAAGTTGATTTGATAAGTGTGCTTAAGAAGTATAAAACCACTATAGGTTGGATCTTAGCGGATATTAAGGGAATAAGCCCTACGACGTGTGTTCATCACATTTTGCTTGAAGAAGGTGTGAAACCAACAAGGGAGGGACAACGCCGATTGCACCCTCCAATGATGAAGGTTGTCAAAGACGAGGTGATCAAGCTACTCGATTGTGGAGTCATTTATCCAATCTCGGATAGTCGTTGGGTTTCACCCGTGCAAGTAGTGCCAAAGAAGAGTGGTGTAACGGTTGTGAAGAATGAGAAAAACGAGCTTGTGGCTCAAAGACTTGTGACCGGCCATAGGATGTGCATCGATTATAGGAAGCTCAATGCGACAACGAGGAAGGATCACATGCCTTTACCATTCATGGATCAAATGCTCGAAAGTTTATCCGGCTATGAGTTCTATTTCTTTCTTGATGGATATAGCGGTTACAACCAAATCGCCATACACCCGGAAGATCAAGAGAAGACTACTTTCACATGTCCATTCGGCACCTTTGCATATAGAAGAATGTCGTTCGGCTTATGCAACGCACCCGACACGTTTCAACTATGCATGTACAACATCTTCTCCGACTTTATTGAAAATAAAATCGAGGTCTTCATATGGATGACTTTAGCGTATATGGACGAGACTTCGACTCATGTTTGAAACATTTGGAGGAGATACTAGAACGGTGCGTAGAGACCAACCTTGTACTTAATTGGGAGAAGTGTCATTTCATGGTAAATCAGGGCATAGTACTCGGCCACATTATTTCGAACAAGGGCATTGAAGTCGACAAAGCAAAAGTGGAATTGATCCAACACTTGCCGAGCCCTAAGTGTGTTCGAGACGTGCGAAGCTTCCTTGGCCATGCCAGATTCTGTCGGCGATTCATCAAAGACTTCTCCAAAGATGCAAAACCATTGAGCAACTTATTGCAAAAGGATGTGCCATTTTTATGGAGTGAGGCATGCGAGCAAGCTTTTGTTCGGCTAAAGGAAAGGTTGTGTACGGCACCGATCCTAGCTTCACCAAATTGGGACTTGCCATTTGAGCTCATGTGCGATGCAAACGATTATGCACTTGGAGCCGTGCTCGGCCAAAAAGTAGACAAGAAGCCGTGCGCCATATATTATGCCTCGAGAACTCTCAACGATGCCCAACTCAACTACTCCACAACCGAGAAAGAACTCTTGGCGGTAATTTTTGCTTTGGAAAAGTTTTGATCATATCTTTTGAATTCCAAAGTAATTGTTTATAGTGATCATGCCGCCTTGAGATATCTTATGACAAAGAAGGATGCAAAGCCAAGACTCATTCGATGGATTCTCTTACTTCAAGAGTTTGACATAGAGATCAAAGATAAGAAAGGATGTGAGAATGTTGTAGCCGATCACTTGAGCCGAATTGTAAAAGACGAAGACGAGCTACAACTACTTGAGAGTTTCCCGGATGAGCAACTCTTTCGGATCAATGCACAACAAGAACCTTGGTATGCCGACATTGCCAATTATCTTGCAACTCGGCACTTTCCAAGAGACATGCCGAGCCACACTAAGGATCGGATCAAGAAGCAAGCACGTCATTATGCTTGGGACGAGTCGTACTTGTGGAAGCAATGCAACGACCAAGTGATACAAAAATGTATTCCGGAAGAAGAACATCGCTCCATTCTTGCCTTTTGTCATAGTGAAGCATGTGGGGGACACTTTGGACCAAAGAAGACGGCCTTGAAGGTTCTAAATTGTGGATTCTTTTGGCCAACATTATTCAAAGATGCATACATAACGTGTTTAACATGTGTTCGGTGCCAAAGAACGGGGAACATAGGTAATCGGGATCAAATGCCTCTAACTCCTATTGTTGTTGTTGAAATTTTCGATGTTTGGGGCATAGATTTCATGGGACCATTCCCTTCAAGCAAAGACTTCCTCTACATCTTGCTTGCCGTTGATTATGTGTCAAAGTGGATCGAAGCAAAGGTTACACGCACCAATGACTCAAAAGTGGTTGCCGAATTTCTCAAGACAAACATCTTCTCACGTTTTGGAGTTCCAAGAGTCTTGATAAGTGATGGAGGATCCCACTTTTGCAACCGCACCATCAAAGCTTTGTTAAAGAAGTATGGAATCACGCACAAGGTGTCTACACCTTATCACCCTCAAACAAGTGGCATGGCCGAGGTGAGCAATCGAGAGATTAAGCAAATATTGGAGAAATCCGTAGGTCCAACAAGGAAGGATTGGAGCGATCGACTTGATGATGCTTTGTGGGCCTATCGAACTGCGTACAAGATGCCAATAGGTATGTTACCCTTTCGGCTAACATATGGTAAAGCGTGTCACTTACCCGTCGAGCTAGAACACAAAGCATGGTGGGCCATAAAAGTCTTCAATATGGAGTTAGATTTGGTCGGCCTTCATAGGAAGCTTCAACTCAATGAACTTGAAGAAATTCGCAATGAAGCCTATGATGCCGCATGGATATATAAGGAGAAGACTCGAGTTTACGATGACAAAATGATTCGCGGAAAGAAGTTTGAAGTTAGACAAAAAGTTCTCCTATTTAATTCAAGACTCAAACTTTTTTCCGGAAAGCTACGCTCTCGGTGGGTAGGACCATTCATTGTCACACAAGTATTCGTTCATGGAGCTGTGGAAATTCAAGATGCGTCAACAAGTAAGATTTTCAAAGTAAATGGCCATCGACTTAAGCCTTACTACGAGCCATTCGAAGCAATGGACGAGGGAGCAACTCTTAGAGATGCACCAAGCACGCCAGCTCCCGGTCCTGTCACAGCACAGCCACCAGCCGAAACTGTCGATGCACTCCCTATTGATAGGCTGCAATGCTACAATACCGGAACTGCAGCCTATGCTGTTGCACAACACGCACGCAGCCACAACACAGCACTACCGAGATGAAGCCGCACACTGCCGACATTGCTGCGCAGCACATTGCCGAGCTGTATCCTGCTAACGCACCCGAGTATCCAGCTGCTGTATCCGACACGAATCTGACTCAGTTTCGCGTATCGAATACGCATTCCGATACGCCTGCATCACAAAATCACGTATTCGATATGGATATAGATACGATATTCGACACGACCTCTAATACGGATACGGACACTGCTGCTGCTGCCTTGCATCATGTTGCCAATGCTGACCTGCTGCTGCCACTGCTGTGCACACTGCCGATACCCCTGCCATGACACTGCCGAATACGACTACCGCACACGCTGCCGATGCAGCCCCTGCTGCGCAGCCACCCTCACAGCCTGCGCATTCGCACACCAACGCTGCCGAGCAGCCCACTGCCGATTTTGCCTATAGCAAGCACAACACTGCCGAAACGGATTAATTTTTCCAAAGTCACCTCATTGACCTCCTAGCTGCCGAACTTCAATATTTGAGCAACGAATGAACACACGATGAAGAGTCTAGGCTAAAGGACTATAAACACTTAAGCGCTACTTGGGAGGCAACCCAATTCACCTAAGAAAAATGAAGGAGCCACCGACGAGCATTTGAATTCTCTAACCCTTCTCTTTTTCATTAGTTTGTGATGATATGTTGAAATATGTTAGACTATTGCATGCTGTTGACAGTAGCCACAGAGGGGCTACAGCAGGCCCGCAGACCCGCAGCTAGTGCGCCAGGCTCCGGACCTGCTCCTCCAGCTTGGCCACCTGCTTCTTGGCCCTCTCCTCCAATCTGGCCTTCTCCGGCTCCAGCCGGGACCTCTCTGCTTCCAGCCGCTCTCGGGCTTTTGTCAGCTCGGCCACCTGCCTCTTCAGCTCCTCGCTCGGATCGGGCTGGTACAGATTGTACAGCAGCTGCATAACAACAAAGGCAATTAAGCAAGCAGCAAAGGAAATAAGTTACGAGCGGTACAATAGCACCGGACAATTCTTACCTGCAGGTCCGACTCCTTGAACTTTTGGCGCTTCCCGCCCGTTAAGGCTCTGGTGACCTCAGCCCTGTCCAGACCAAGGCCGGCCAAGTCTGTCGCCAGCTGCCGGGCGAGTGCACTCTCCGGGCTTCCCCTCCGTGCCTCCGCAGGCGCGGGGCTACTCTGCTGAGCAGCGGCAGCCTTCTCCCCAGCGGAACTCGATGCACCGCTGGTTACCTTGAGCCGTTTGGCCATATTCTCACCGGACGACCCACCGGTCAGCGTCACCAGCGTGGAAGGAGGAACGTCCATGATCCTCCGCCTCTTCTCACCCTGGCCGTTAGGCGAAGAAGATTGCGCGCCTAATCGGGTTACCCGGGTGACGAGCGGGACTGACCCCGGCCGGTATGGAATCCGGCTCATTGCACCGGGAATCTTCAGTGGCCCCCCGGTAGTCTTGCCCTTACCGGGTCCCGCCTTGGGCGCAGCAGGATGGCTCTTCACACGCGCCAGGACGTAGCCCTCGTCCTCAACATCGCATTACACGCCTTTCTCCTTCAGCCTCGCGAGAAGGTCTTCACCGTCCATGGATAGGGTGGTTTCGGGTTTGATGACCGCCCGGGAAGATGTACCTGCAGGACGAGTGAAGGTTAGTATTTAAAAGTTAGCAAAAGTGTCACCGCTAGCACTTGCTACGCATCGGGATCTCGCCCGAGACAGCAATACTCCAGCACTTCTCGCCGGATGAAGTTGTAAGAGCTCCGTTCGAGATCATCCCAACATCGGAGTATGGTCGTGATCCTCTCCTGCTTCAACTCGGACAACTCGAACGATTGATCCCCAGGGGGCTGGAAGGCACCAGGAACCCGGTACATCTTACTCCTCTTCTGCCACTTACCGCCCGCCATCACCACCTTCTTCCTCCAGTTGTTATCCACCCAAGTAGGCATATTGGTGATGATAGGTTAAAAACACCGGGCGCTGAAGGACAGACAACCCCGGGACCCTCGCTTCTTCGAGTAGGACAACCTGTACAGTGCCCGGAATTCGTTTACCATTGGCATACTCATCCCGGAAAACTCGTACAGGCAGCCGAGGCTCAGCAGTCGCCTCCACTGGAGCCCTGGAAGCTGCTCGGGAGATACTTGCAGTGCACTGAGCATGTACTGCACGAAGTCTGGCAGCAGGAGTGAGAACCCGTGGAGAAACTGGTCTAGATCCACGGCAACCCAACCTGCCTCCGGGTTACAGGCTGACTCTCCCGGATTCAGTGGCCGTAGCGCCACCTCATCCGGGATACTCCACGTCTCCCGAAACGCAGCAATCTCTCCGGGGTTCATGCTACCCTCCGGCTCATCGCACACCACGGCACCCTTCCCTCTACCGATGGTGTAGCTCACGGGCGGAGCACTAGCAAGGCGCACCCCGTGCGGTATTTCCTCAGACCCTGAGGACCCGGAAGACGAAGGCCCGCTCCGGGAGCGGTCAGCGGCTTCAGACACTGGGGATTCCGAACCGAGCCAGTCCTCCAGTCTCTCCTCATCATCCACAATGGGACGCCTATCGGTCGATTCGGAAGCCCCATCAGAACTTGTAGAAGACATTTTTAACCTAAGGGGAAGAAAAAACAAAACCCTAGCGCTGGTCAGCAACAGGCTAGAACAGCGCCCTCTGCGGCCCCTCCCCAAGTTTACCGCAGACGCTCCGCTTAAAACAACTCAGTCAGCGACAGAGACCCCCCCCCCCCCCCCCCGGCCGCAAAAACACCGAAAAGAAAAACAAGAACAACACCAGGCAAAGAAAGCAAGATCTTACCGATTAGTATGCTCAACCGAGGAAAGTCCGCCCTACGAAAGCAGCGAGCAATGATAGGAGGAGTAAAAGAGCACTTGAGGCAACGGATGTCGTGGGGCACCTCCACAGAGTTTTCGCCGGATTTCTCTCTCTTATTCTCTCTAATCAAGCAGCAAAACAGAACTTGAGAAGGCAGAGGAGGCCTTTTTATAGAGAGGTCTGGTGCCCTAGGCGCCTATAATCCCCCCAAAACACGCAATCAGAGCAACTCAAAATGCCCGCGAATCCAGACCCTCCATCTCAGACCGCTCCCTACCAGCACGTGTCCCAGCATCAGTAAACTGCCCACGCCATCATAACTGATGGGACTGATGGACTTCCTCCTTAAATGCATGTCAGCCACTTGTCCCGCCTGCTGACGACAGGTAAGGGAGTTAGGAGCGGGAACCGAGGCGTCAGGCCCCCCCCCCCCCCCCACTTCCCCAGGCTCTACGGCTGCATGGCATCTCTCACCGCTATGAGTTTTTCAACCGCTTCGAGAGCATTGTTCCGGGTATGAGCCATCCATCCGGTTCCATGGCAGTTCACGGTCAGGTATCATTCAACCGGCTGCATGGCATCTCTCACCGCTATGAGTTTTTCAACCGCTTCGAGAGCATTGTTCCGGGTATGAGCCATCCATCCGGTTCCATGGCAGTTCACGGTTAGGTATCATTCAACCGGCTGCATGGCCTCTCTCACCGCTATGAGTTTTTCAACCGCTTCGAGAGCATTGTTCCAGGTATGAGCCATCCATCTGGTTCCATGGCAGTTCACGGTTAGGTATCATTCAACCGGCTGCATGGCATCTCTCACCGCTATGAGTTTTTCAACCGCTTCGAGAGCATTGTTCCGGGTATGAGCCATCCATCTGGTTCCATGGCAGTTCACGGTTAGGTATCATTCAACCGGCTGCATGGCATCTCTCACCGCTATGAGTTTTTCAACCGCTTCGAGAGCATTGTTCAGGGTATGAGCCATCCATCCGGTTCCATGGCAGTTCACGGTTAGGTATCATTCAACCGGCTGCATGGCATCTCTCACCGCTATGAGTTTTTCAACCGCTTTGAGAGCATTGTTCTGGGTATGAGCCATCCATCCGGTACCATGGCAGTTCACGGTTAGGTATCATTCAACCGGCTCCATGGCATCTCACCGGTTAGGTAACATTCAACCGCCCCGAGACCATCTCACTGGTTATGATCATCCAACCGGCTCGAGAGCATTCTTCCGAGAACGAGATCCACCCGGCCCCATGGCATCTCACTGGGGGACTCATCTCGATATGGCAGAACGCCCGGTCGAGGTCCACCCGGTTCCATGGCATGACCCCGGTTATGAGAACATTCGACCGGTATGGGCTTTATACACCCGGGTGAGTTTACATCTAACACATGTACTCTTGTCCAGCAGGATAAAAACTCTGCATCGCACTGAACTGCGGTCAATATGGGGCTCTACGGTGAGCCTTGTCACCCCAACGCCACCCCATTTCCTCAACGCTTATTCCAACACAAGCTGAGAAGAACTAGCAAGTGTTAACCGGTGCTTCAACAAACCGCAACACCGGGGCCACCTCCCCGCAGCCTAGCAATATGGACTCATCTCGATATGGCAGAACGCCCGGTCGAGGTCCCATACTCCGACTCGTACCGATTCGGCAGAACGCCCGGTCGAGGTCGCAGCCTAGCCATATGGACTCGTCTCGATATGGCAGAACGCCCAGTCGAGGTCCCATACTCCGACTCGTACCGATTTGGCAGAACGCCCGGTCAAGGTCGCAGCCTAGCAACATGGACTCGTCTCGATATGGCAGAACGCCCGGTCGAGATCCCATGCTCTCCGGCTCGCTCTGATATGGCAGAACGCGGGGTCCAGGTTCCATGCATATTATCATTCCATGCACACATCTATTGCATGGCGGATTTCAACGCCCCATTATCATTCCATGCACACATCTATTGCATGGCGGATTTCAACGCCCCACTATCATCTCCATGCTCATAGCACTACAACACTTGAGCACAGTACTACTTATATTGCAAACATACTCAAACTGTTGCACTTCATCGGTAATAGGTACTCACCCCGGTCACGCCCAATCTTCAACGCGGACTTGGGGGACTGGGCACCGTTGGGTTGGTAACCCTGCGGGTCTGCGGGATAAGGGCAAGACAGTTTTAAGTCCCCATTCAAGATTACACTTGACCGGGAACTTGGGGGACTTGTTGACAGTAGCCACAGAGGGGCTACAGCAGGCCCGCAGACCCGCAGCTAGTGCGCCAGGGGCCGGCCCAGGGCCGGGGACCGGATCACCAGAACCCGGCCTCGGGGTCCAGCAGTCCATCTTGCTACCAGGGGCCCGGGGTCCGGGGGCTCCTGCCTGTCTAAGAGGGCACCAAAGCTGCCCTTTGGTGTGCAAACAGAAGGGAACCAGTCCCACATCGAAGGGTAAGGCTAGACCTCACTCCTGGCCACCTATATAAGGGCCCCAACTACCCTCATTAATAGGTAACTGATCCTTCCTACCACTTATATACGTGCTTAAGTTATATCTATTCCAACTATACTAACTTAGGCATCGGAGAGGAGAACACCGGCCAGCCCGGTATTCCCCTTAGTAAGCAGGTTTGCAGGAGATAGCACGAAGATTCACCTGTCTCTACCAGGCCCCAGGGTTTGTGCAGAAACACATGCTTAGGAATTTCATTCTATAGTTATATGCTTACATTGAGGACAATGTAATTTTCTAAGTGTGGGGTAGGTTTACATGTGTACATGTTTCGTTTATGTTTTTTGTGTCCTTAGTTTAAAAAAGAAAATATCAGAAAATTGTAAGACAAAAAATAGAGTGTTTAAATTTTGTTGTGTGATTTATTCTCAAGTCTTAGGATGCCCCTAAATTGTCAATAATGTTTTTCTCCTCTTTGCATACATAGATGATAGTTGTGTATACCTTAAAAATTGTGAGTTTCATGGATAATATGCATTGGTAGGAGCATATAGAACTTGTGGATTAATAAAGCATGCATGTTTTAGCTAGTTTGTTTCCATAACAACCTATGTGAGTTTTAGAGCCAAATTGCTTTCTTCATGAGTGCTAAAATTCAAAAAAATTCGAGTATGCCTAGTATAGAACCTCATCATTCTTTGTATATTCTACGATTATGTGCCATAGCTTTTTAATGAACTCTAGAATGCTAGAACTTACTTTTGTTGATTTTCAAAACGTTTTCATCATGAATTACCTTGATTTTGAAAGTGATTGAAAAAGATCTTTTTAGATTTACCACCATAGCCAAAAAAAGCATGTGCCCTATTTGAGCTCATCGTGGGACACCTTAGTAAACCCTCTTGAGCCAACGTTTAACCTTTTCTTTCATCACCCTTAAACACTTTCCATGAGCTTAGTATAGTTATATCTTTAACTTGTCTCAAAGTCATGGCAAAACTTGATATTTGAAGGAGTTTTCGCGTGAAGTGATGAAGAAGAACAAGTGTGGGGTAAACTTAGCTAAAAAAAAATTGTGCAAAATTATATGTTGCCATGTGCCTAAAATAAAAGAAATACATAAAAGAGAAGTGTCGGACAGAAAAGAAAAAGAAAAAAGAAAAATCAAGTTCGAGAGAAAAATTTGAAAACGGCATGGTTTCAAAAATAAAAATTTGCTAAGTCGTATCTTTGAAAAGCCGATTTATGAAGTCTTAGAGATGTTTCATTGGATCTAAAAGGCCTCGCCTATATTTATGATGGATTTTTCTTCTCTTATGTGCAGGAAACATATTGATGATTAAGCAATGGAATGAATTATACCAATCGGAGCAAATGAAGTAGCCAAGAGATACATTGGGCACATCACCCAAATTTCAGAATTTTTCCAGGACGATTCACAAGGAACCAGAGTGCAAGCCATATATACATGGAAAGCTCTATAAGTCTAGTTTCTATAGAATTTGGAATCGTACCAAAACCTTTCCTGAGGAAAGAGTTATGCTCGTCATAAGATAGTAAGGTCAATCCTGCCGAGAAGAACAAGTTACTGCCTGCCGAGAATAGTGTTGTGTTCCAGCCATGAGCAAGGGCTCCTAGCACAACAAGGAGAGGTTCCTCAATAAAAAAAGTTGACAAAAGAAGAAATTTTCAAAATAGGAAAGAAGAATTTGCCTAATCCTAACAAGAGAAGGAAAACCTAATCCAACTAGGAAAATGAAAGCTTTGCCGGCTGCAACGAGGAGAACACTCCAAAGCCATTGTGGAGAGGTGATGCCGAATCCTTGGAGGAGAATTGAAGACAGAAATCTGCAATATTAATTAAGAGAAAATCAGCAAAGAAGAATCCTAGAAGAACAAGAAGAGGAAACAAAACCAAATCCGGAAAGGAAAACCCTTTTCCTTGCCGAATTACAAATCTTTGTTCCTGCCGACTATGCAGCCTCTTCTCCTATATATAGAGACATCCTCTCTACAGAAAAATCATCTCATCTCAAGAACAATTATTAGCCAAAGACTCTAGCCAAAGTTCCAAAGTTCTAATATAGAAAATATTTAGCCGAAACACCACCACCACCACAAAACTCTTCCATCACCATACCCTTTGCCATCAATCTGAGAATCCGAGCTTCATACTTCTAAGGTTTTTAAAGTGTGATTCTACCATCCTATGACTTGTATTTTCTTATGTATGATGTCTATGTTGTATGTAGCTAGAAACTTTGATTCTTGGCTTTGTAACTTTGTATTGGATTTTCGAATTCTATTTTGGTTTTAATAAAACAATTTTTACAACTTGTAACATGTTTAAATTCGTACATTAGAATAGGGCAGTAGCATGTTCATGTACTTTTAGGTTTTATTCGATTAGTTTCATGGATTCGTGCACAAAAATCAAGGTTTACATGAAGCCACGGCCATGGCTCTTGTGTAGGTTGTGATTTCATTCACCATAAGCAAACATAGGATTGAGTTATGCGATTGTAAACTTTATGCCAGGTTGCTTAATAAATGGTTAACATAATTCATAGAAACTTGCATGTTAATAAGATGTTGACGCCATACTTAGAAGCATGTCTCCGATTTAAGACTTTCGTGCATAATTACTTCTCGTGTTTGTCTTCTACGATTGTGTTTTCAAATATGATTAGTATAATTTTAGGTTTCTACGATTGTGTTCTCTAAAATACTTAAGAAGTCTAGTAACGATTAGATGACCGATGTGCTCTAATTGAAAATTGGAATTGAGTAGAGTCTAGGAAACTGGAACAATGCTGCCGTGTGTTTTACATGTTATTGTTATGTGTTCTTGTGTGTTTTTGTGGTATATATTGTGGGAAAGATGATGATCACTTGTAAATAGTAATTTATGATTTAATTTCATGTTTTTAGTTTAATGTCGTAGGTTTTAATTCAAATCCGAAACCCCTTTTTTGAATGTGTGAATATGTGAATAAATGTTAATATATGTTTTTAACCTTTGAATATTTCAGGTACTCTTAATCCCCGGTTAAAACGATCCCTACTTATCATATACTACTAACGTTTCTTGTAGGGTTATTATTGCATGCGTGCCTTGGCACTCGTCAGGATCATAACCTGATAAATGACTCTTCAATCTTGTAATTTCGCCACTTTGAAATCTGCTAAAACAAAATATGCAGATTGTGCCACTTTTATTTCCTTCAATAGCAGTTGCATACTTCCATGCTAGATCATTTCCACGTCCACTACCACTTGCCATTATTGATCCAGCACATAACAATACTCAACATTAGTTAAACATTTTGTGCAAGTGTAGTAGGTAATAACTATAAAATTAAATAGAAAACTATTCTTATTAGGAGATTTAATTACCTGAATTATGCAACTACTTTTCGTAAAGTGCACAAGAATGCAAATAAGCTTGCATGTTGAAGTACCTACGCATGCACGCTCTTATACAGATTCATCACCAGCCTTGAGTCGTTAGTAGTTCACTATTTTTCCATGTGTCTTCATTGTTTTGTTGAATGAACTGAATGACAATACGTGTGCTTTATTTTTGTCGTGCTAAAAACAAGCCTACTTTTTGCATTTTTGGGCTCTTCTTATAATTGAAGAAAAGATGAGAACACTAGTTGACTACTTTTCCATGTGTTTTCAAACATGTTGTTGAATGAACTCAATGACAATGTGTGCTTTGTTTTTATCGGGCTAAAAACAAGCCTACTTTTTTCATTCTTAGCCTCTTCTTACTACATTCATTCAATATTCATTGCGTGAGTTGCGTCCACTATCGATTATTAATCACGGTTCTTCTGTTCTATGACTTCCATCAAGAATTAATTATATGAGAACAAGTTGTTGATTGATCGTTCATCACTACTTTTGCATATGTCTTTATTATTTTGTGGAACCAAGTAATATTGTCGGGCTAAAACAAGCCTTATTCTTTTTCTCGAAAACTCGAGGCAATTACTTATTCGAGAGCTCGATGCGATTACTTATTCGAGAACTCGAGGCAATTAATTTTTTGAGAACTCGATGAGATTACTTATTCGAGAACTCGAGGCGATTACTTATTCGAGCAATCAAGGCGATTACTTATTCCGGCAATCGAGACGATTACTTATTCGAGAACTCGAGGCGATTACTTATTCGAGAACTCGATGCGATTACTTATTCGAGAACTCGAGGTGATTACTTATTCGAGCAATCAAGGCGATTACTTTTTTCTTACTTTCTTATATTTCTCAACACTGTCTGTCACTTCTCTCATCCGGATATCCTTTGAGGGGAATCCGGGGTACTCATTTTTTTTATATCCCTCGAGGTGATTACTGAATACTTATTTAATTACTCTTCTCTTAAACATTCTCGAATCTCGAGAAAAAAAAATTATTGGAAAATTTTACATATATTTCGTTAAAATATCGGAGATATATCACAAATATCTTAAATATCAGAGATATTTTACGTTATCGGAGATATATCGTATATACGGTGAAAGAGAAGATATTTACCCTAAAAAATATATCGGTTGGCTAAAAAAAGGAGATGTCGGGGGATATATCGGATATATCGCAGAGATTTTAAATCCTGTGTTTAAGCTTAGTTGATGTGTTATATGCAACGGTAACTATTATTTGAGGTTGCAACAAAAGTGAGCATCTTTACCACATTAGTTGTCAATTTTGGTATGAAAAGTTGCTTTTTTTTTCTCCCTTAAAATGTTGAAATGAGGTATCATAGGATGTGAACCACTGCTTATGATTTTATTTGTACTTTTTTTTTCCTTTTCCTTTTTATTCCTTTATGTTTTTCAAACTACTCGGAGGTAAGTCGAATCTTTGATGATTGTAAAGCATATTTTTCTGTTTTCCAATCTTTAGAGCTGAGACATGTCTTCCGTGAAGCAAACGTTGTTGCACAAAGGCTTGCAAACCTTGCTAGTAATATGGGAGTTGATGAACTTTGGTTAGAGGAGGTGTCAGGACCCGCTCCGGATTTCACCCTGAAATCCGGATAAGGTCCTGCGGGGACCACCTTAAGACTAACTCTATCAATAAATCGATAAAGTCAATCTTAGGGTGGACAACCCTAAGACCTGCAACTAGGGGTGGACACGCGGACCCGAAAACCGAAAAAAACCGAGTCCGAAACCGAACCGAAAAAAAAAAAACCGAACCGAACCGAAGTAGTTCGGGTTGGGTTTCTGTTTCAGTCTGGCAAAACCCGAACCAAACCGAACTGACCCAAACTGACCCGAATTCAAAACGACGTCGTTTTATTGTATGATCTCTTTAAGGTGTATGTGGAAGAGGCAAATTTGGGGCAAAGTGTTAGTGTTTCTCAAGATTCTAATCAAACTATTGAAGTGGTCCCTTTGGAAAAAGGCCTTACCGAGTTTCAAAGGAAGTTGAAGAGAAAGGCAAAGAAGGCCGAGGTGATTTATAATGACGTGGATAGATATATTAGTGATCCCGTTGAAGGAGATGATGGAACTCATGAAGGTTTGAATTGTTGACTTGGTGGAAAGTGTTTGGGATGTCTAAATACCCTACATTGGCCCGCATTGCAAGAGACATTCTAGCTATTCCGGTTTCAATTATATCTTCCGAGTCTTGTTTTAGCACTAGTGGGAGAGTAATTAATCCACATCGTAGCTCTCTATGTCCTAAAATGGTGGAAGCATTGATATGTACTCAAAGTTGGCTTAGGGGTGAACATATTGCTTTGCACCATGTGCCTACTATTGAGGAGATGGAGATTTGTGAAGATGCGGAAATAGGTAATAGTTTTGTTTTTTTCTTATTGAATATTTGAATTGCTTAATGTGATTTGGTTTTGTGTTATGCATGATTATATTTTATTTCTATTTTTCTAATTGTATGCAACTATGCATGTAGATGAGTTGGTGAAGAGCTTGCAGCATGGCATTAGAGACGATCGTACCGAGAGTGGATCAAGTGGTATGCTACCTCCAAGATCAAACTCATTCATGCGAGCTTGAGGGAGAGTTGAGAATTGTGATGATGCCAAATTGTCAATCATGTCATGGACTCTCATATTGTTCTATTTTTCTCTTCCTTATTTAGTTATGTTTAAATATTAAACTTTGGACTTTGACTTTATTTTGATGGACTTGAAATTGTTGAATTATGGAGTATGGACTAAAGCTGAACTTTGTACTTTGAAATTTTTGACTTATAAACTATGAAATTTATATTTTTTATTCGAACTTGAAAAGTGGGTAAAACAGAAAAAAAAAAACGGAACCGAACCGAACCATACGGGTTGGGTCGGGTTATGGGTCACTGACTCAAAAATTAAAAAACCGAACCGAACCGAACCGAATTTTAAATTTGAGTTGGGTCATGGGTTTTGTCCAAACCCGAACCGAAGTGACCCGTGTCCACCCCTACCTGCAACAACCAAAAACACTTCTAAATCCAGTTCCATCCTCAACACCTGGAGCCATCTGCTCCCCAAATCACAACACCGCCACAAATAAACACAAAATCTAATTCAACTGGCTCACAGGTAGTCAGAGCAATCTAATACAATGAACTGGAAATACAAATGGAAATAGAACAAGAAAATATAAGAATAAGGGATCACAGATCCCACCTAGCGGAAACGGCAGCGATGATAGTTATGCGTCGACTCCGAGTACTCTTGACCTCTGACCACTACTCTGCACACTGGGCGATTTAAACCGAAGGGCCCAGGGGAAAGTAATTTAAAAACTTTAGAGTGAGTGGATAAAAATAATATCGAATAATACCTTATATAGAAAGTATTATATTACTTTCCCAATATTTTATAATTAAAAACCACGATGCATGCACTTCAATAAAACGTCCCACGTTTCTGAAATATCATAATTATTAATCAGCCCCGCTGATATATCAAATAAACAAATAATATTTTTCAAGGAATAAATTTTCGTAAACCAAATGATAAATAGCTGGGCCAATCCCATCGGCACATTTCCAAATATTTTCATAATAAAATCCAGCCCCACTGGTTAGGAAATTTATTAAATAAATGAAAGTCTCATAAGAGGAAATATTCCCGAAAATAAAAAATAAAGACGAAAAGTCAATCTCATTGGCCCAACAAACGAAATAATGGGGAAGTGGTTACACCATAAACAGGAGACTCTCAGGCTCGGGTCGGAACCTCCCAGGGCTTCTGATCTAGCGTGGACAAATATGACGACCTAAGCCCCTTAGGCTAAAGGTCGGAACCTCTAAGGCTACTAAACCAACATCCCACGCTAAGGCTAGCTAGAAAATATGACGACCCAAATACGTGGTGTAAAAATAAATCAAATCAAATCAAATCTGAAAACACGCTTCCCCCATTTAATCAACAACCCGTACGGTCCTCGACCGTACATCTGAGGCTTATAAAAATAATTAATTAAAATAGTAGCCTCGAAGTAAATATATGTATATAATATCGACATGTCTCACATGTCGTGAAATCACAAATTTTGAATTCATAAAATCCCCAAAAATCTCATTTTCGGTCTTTTAAATATAAATATATTTAGAATGCTCAAATATGATTTTATCGAATCATACTACTTCCGGAAATCTCATTTCTGAGTAAAATTACGTACTATTCAAAATAGTAGAAAATATATACCCCAAATCCATATTTTCCTTTAAATAGTAAATGAACAAGTATCATAATCATATTCATACCAAGCTCAAGAAATCATTTAAATAAAGTAAACTTCATTTCCATAAAATATTTATGCAGGCATTTATTTAAAATAAAATCCACTCACAGTACAGCTGAGCGCGCCGCTAAGCCGAGCTCTCATCACGTCGAGTAACCTCTCAACCTGTAACAGGGCCGTATTTATAAATATTACGAAACTTGGAATTTATTTTTAACGTTAAATCTACGGACGTCCTCACTCGTACGAAACCTCCCAATTTTTCCTTTTCAATTATTGGTATAGGAATTATGCCTCAATACCGATAATCTACGTCCGAAATAACTCAGGACACCCACCCCGTGTCCGCTTAATTCTTTTACTAGTAATTTCGTCGTAAAACCCTTTTAAAACAGCTTTTACCTTTTTACGGTAAGTCAACAGCAACATTTAATAGTCAAACAGTAATTTTAAAATTCAAACAGTAAATGGTTAAAGTCCGATTACTATTTACCATTTATTTTTACTGTTTACTGTTTACTTTTACTGTTTTACCATTTACTTTTCACCTTTTACCATTTTATTTTAATATTTTACTGTTTCACTATTCACCCTCCGCGGCCGCCGGCCGCTCCGCCAGAGGGGCTAAAAACACCTCCAATCGATTCCAAACTTTCACAGCAGCGTCGCCACCACCTCGGGGACTCATCCCCGTCACCTCCGCAGCCAAAAACGCACGCAGCCGCCGCATACGGCGGCCGACACGGCGGCCCCAAACTGTCCAACCTCCAATTTTCACAAAAACCACCCGATTCAACATCAAACAACACCTAATCGACTCTAATCATCGTCCTAAACTCAATTCCAGCCTCCAATTACACAACCTCCTCCGAATTCCTAAAAACCCTAGAATTTTGAATTCAAAATTCTCCTTACCTAGTGCAAATTGGTTCAATTCCTTCCACAGAAGGATTGCACGAGCCGAGACCTTCGATTCCCGACCGGAATCGAGTCGAATGGTGATGGGACCAAATTACATGCACAATTTGTACCTGCAAAATAATCTCATACATATATTACCCTTCTTGTGTCGAGTGTAGTATTGACAAGTAGGGATCGTTCTATTCGGGAAAATCAATAGCATTTAATCTCATGAAGTATTACATAATAAAGGGCGATTGCAAATTTGTATCTAAACCTACTGAAAATCTACAAAAACATTATTAATAAAAACCTAAACTATTATTCACATATGATCATCATCTTCACACATAACACATCACACAAAACTCACATAACATGTAACGAGATCAAACAAGGAATCATAACATAAAATTCAGCAAGCCTCAAAAAAAGTATTTTAGTTCCAATTTAATTAGAGTCCTTCGTGGTTCATCTAATTAGCAAAATTCCTTAATTATTTAGAACTAGCTTCGTGCGTAATCCTAAACATAGTGCTAATCAGTTTAAAGACACTTCGTGTAGAAATTAAACCAAGAAACACATAAGCACAATGAGTCGAATTGGAAACAAGTAACAAGTATGGCGTCACCTCACCCAATTATCATGCATATTTTCAGAATTACTCTACCCTTGGAATTCATACAAGGTAAACCAACTTCGTGTATAATTTACCTCATACACATTCGGCAACATGAAGCATACACCCAAGAATCAGCCATGGCCTAGG
The DNA here is from genome assembly GCA_963682095.1 of Potentilla sterilis. Classification (NCBI taxonomy): domain Eukaryota; kingdom Viridiplantae; phylum Streptophyta; class Magnoliopsida; order Rosales; family Rosaceae; genus Potentilla; species Potentilla sterilis. Next base: position 8,631,162 of record OY821764.1, read on the forward strand.
CTGCCCTCAAGTATACAACTTGTTGTGCATACGAATTCAGAAAATAAACCAAAACAAAACCCTGATAACTTGCGAAAATATATACAAACCCTGATTAGAATTTGAAACCGGTTAAGAACAAAAATCGGAAATTAAACAACAAACATGCATATTCGAAAGTCTAAATTCAGATTAATAAAACCAATAAAACATCCACAAATCCTTACAAACTTCATAGACAAAGTTAAGTAATTGTACAGAAAAATAAAAGCCATGGAAGAAGAGTTAATCACACTTTGGTAAACCTTCAAGAAAGCTTCGGCAAAGAGTGGTTTCAATGGAGATGGATGGTACGAAATTTAGATAGTGATGGAGAGGGGTTTCGGCTTTACTTTTCTTTGGATATTGTGGTGGAATTTCGGCAGAGCTTTGGGTATGTGAAAGTGTGAGATGAGATATCTTTTTCTGACTATTACATGGCTATTTATAGAGGAAATAACCTAGAGAAGCCGGCCACAAACCAAAACCGAATTGGTTTAGGTTTTCCTTGATTTTCTGAATTCGGCAGAATGACCTCCGTGCATTGATTACATCATAACTCTCTCTAGAAAATAGCTATTGAGGTAATTCCAACTGATTTGGAAACTAGACTCCCGTAGCTTTCCATCCATATGTGGCACGCCATTTGTTTCAAAGTGAGCTGTCTTGGAGAGTCCATGGAAGTTGGATGAATTGTATAGGAATTCTGTCGAATTTAATCAGGGTTTCTTCCGATTTTTCTTCTTCTTTTTCCGAATTATCTCTTTCTTTTCTCTTGAATTTGTTGCTGAATTTCCCTTGGATAATTACTGAATATCCTTGCAATATCTCTTCCATTTATCATTGATTTAATTCATCCTCTCTTCTTGTCCTAGTTTCATTGCAACTCTTCTCTTGCATTCGGCAATAGGTAATAATTTCTGCCCGATTTCTTCTTTGTTTTCTCCACCCAATTTCCTCAATTAATTCCTGAAAATAAGAGAGAAGAAATATTAAAAAGACAAGATAAAATGTAGGAGAATTATTAAGAGTATGATTCCTGGTTCAACAAGGAGTTCTACTTTGATTGAAACTCTTAGAACTTTCGACGTTTCTGAAAACGTCGAAACATTGTAGACTCCTAAACTGATTAAGACTCTTATTTGCATAAGGAGTCCTACTTTGAATCAAACTCTTGACTTAAGAATCCTAGTTCAACTCAAACTCTTCACAAATTCAGTGTTTTTAGACGTTTTAGCTCATTTCACAAACCGACTCTACCAAAGACTCCTGACTAGACTAAACGACTCTAAATTACAACAATAAGGGTTAAACATTGCATAAATGGGGGTAGAAATATATTAAGAACGTCGCATATAATGCTCCTATCAAATGGTGGCCGGAGGAGGGAGCTCCGTTCAATCGGGGGCATTCGGTCTCCGGCGTCGCACGGCCAAACGACGGCGAGTCGGTCCGAACGTGACCGGTGCGGCGGTCCAGTTCGGTCGGACGGCGAGGTTCGGGTGGAGCTCGGGCCGATCGGGGGAGAGGAGAGAGAAAAAAGAAAAAGAAGAAAATGGAAGAAAAGAAAAAGAAATGGGAGATTTCCCTATCGGGAAATTTTCCTCCCGATTATTTATACTCGTTCAAAATCGGAAAGTTACGCATTTTACATCGTAACTTTTTCGTACGAACTCCAGATTAAACGTGCTACGTGTCCACGAACTCATTTCAACGTCTTCTAGCTCCTCATGAAATAAAATCCTCGGTTCGGTCAACTTATTTAAAAGTCAACCCTTAGAACTTTCGAATCGTAAAAACAATTTCCGAGGAGTAAAAGTAAAAGTAAAACAGTTAAAAGGTAATTTGAGGTTCAGGGTGTGACAGGAGGTTCCTACTATTATTTAGGATGTTCTCTACGAGAATTATTGTAATAGTATTAATGTAGCTCGGGATTCAAGTGTTACGTAGATCTTTGCACTTTTGGTTTCATCACTTCATGTTGTACTATTGACTTTTGATGTGTTAATATGATTTGATGATCCATGAGTAAAACATATTTAACATATATATTAAGATTTAAATTATTGACTTTATGAGGGTGATTTTCAAAAGGTTTGAGTATTTTGTAAAATAATAAATTTTTTATCAGTTAGATTTATCCTCCTTGCTCTTACACTGAAAAAAAAAATTACAGATAGGAAATAGAGTATTATGAAAATATTATAATAAACCAAAAAAAAGTTATAAGAAAAAAATAAATAAATATCTTAACGGGTTCTAACAGGTAACCCGCGAACCCAACGGGTTCAACGCGTTATAACCCGTTAAGCTTAACGGGTTTAACCCCTTTAGCCTACGAACCCGTTTAGCCCGTGAACCCGTCACACTCGCCCGTAACCCGTCCAACCAGTCCGAATGCCATGCATAAGTACTTTTCCACTCAAAAATATAATAAACAAGTAAATAAGGCAACCAACCTTTCACAACAATCAAAGAGATCCTTATAAAATTTGAACTTCCAAGCCGACAGCAGCATGAAACATTTCAACAATAAACTCAAAAAGACAATTGAAAGCTTCTGTCATTATTCAATAGGAATGCATTTAGCCATGATATGAAGTATCTTTTCATAAATTGGGAATACAAAAGTGCATTCCATTTATTGTACATCTAACCCCACGATTCCAGTTCACGGATTCAAAATCCATCCATAAAAATGGACTATTCAAATTAGGAACTAAATTCATATTTCGAACTAGCTCATCATAGGCAACCTTTAAAGCATCAGTCAGTTAGCTAAACATGAAGTTTGCCTAATTCAACCTCAAGTTGGGCAAAATCACTTGAGTGGTGACATTACAAGGATGTCAATATTTTTGCAGATTGATTGAAATTACACCGAGAACAATTTTTCACTCAGATATTCTTATTGTTAAGAAATCTTTAAGGAATAATTCGCACATTTGTCACTTTATAATAATAAGCTCATATGAAAATAAGACGGCAGCATGAGAAAAGAAAGGATGATGGCATATCCTTTAACAATGCATGATTTCCTCAACCTCAACCAATCTTTGAATTAAAATTTAATAAATATCTTATCTTCAGATTACTAAACTTTGTATTGTTGGGATATGTCATTGACCCTGTAAATTTCTCTCTCTATAAGTAGAGACAAATCGAAGGCAACGTATAAATTTTATTCTTATTGTATGACTAGAGAGATTTTTATAAATAGAATGCAACATATTAATCGAGGGCAACTCATAAATCGCAGGCATTGCATCTGCTGCATCTGTTTTGCTTTTACTCCCTACTGCATTTTTCCATCTCATAAAGATGCTTTATTTTTGTCATTACTCACTCAGCATTCGTATAGGATTGGTTGATATAAACTCATAATCAGTCGGTGCTTAGTTCTGCAAGATGACTCAAACTTAGAGCAGAGAATGAAATTAGATCAAAATGATCTGGTACATATCATATATCAATGGAGTCCATCACAATAGAACACAACTGTAACACAAATGATTATCTGAATAAAGCATTATTTATTTATGTAATCTACTACACAAATAGTAGAGAATCAAAACTCCCTGAACTCTGGAGCCTATTTCCACCACTTCTTAAAATGAGACCAAACGATAACAATATGTGGCAACTTTAATTTGTTATATCATGAAAATTTCAAGGCAACAATCTCAGAGGTCTAGGTCATTCCCAAGACAACAAGGCACATGAGCGGAAATGATTTCAATACCAGCTCAACTTTCAGAATTTAGATTGATTGATAAATTGTTAACAAACTGAAGGCAGCATTTAAATTTAAGGCAACGTATAATCTGAAGTGATAAATTGTTAACAAACTGAAGACAACATATAGATCAAAGACAACGTATAGTATGGATTTATGTATTGATAACAAATTGAAGACAACATATAATTCAAGGCATTAGTCATTTAGCAGAACATGAAGTGCTGCCTCAATCAACCTCTCAAGTTGGGCAAAACCACTTGAGTGGTGAGATTCAAACGATATCAATACCTTTGCAGATTGATTGAAATTACAATGAGAACATTTTGTCAACTAGTCTCTCTAAGCTCACTGCTTCAGAAACATTGCATCTCTCCTAGTAACATTCTCAAGTCAAATACTCTTTATCTTTAACGGACAATTGTTTGAACAATCTTAAGTCTGTCAATCAAGATCATGCTCATAAATCACATGGAACTCAAATCAAGAACACAATACATAATGCAGAATAGAGATTTCCTAGTTGTACTAGGAATATACCTTCATCACTTCTCCAGTCACCCTTCATAGCTATCTTTGATCCAGATATCTTCTTTAATATGAACTGCACACAAACTAAATAGATCAATAGAACAAAACACAAGTCTTATGCGTTTCAATATCAAGCAAACATAATGAGATTGTAAACTTAACGCAAAAGGATATTGAACCCAGGGACTAATGCCTTTTATATATACTGGCCAATTTGATCAGTTAGAATCCAATCCCATAAGTGAATCATGATCAAACACTAACTCTATATCTGTAAGGCTTAGTTCTATCACAATACTAATTCGATGTAATGCAGGCTTTATACAATGAACCTCTACGTTTACTAAGTGATATACAACTCTGTAAACTTCTATGTAACTGAGTTGTAATTGTATTGCTCCTTGTTAAACCGAAACTTGTTCAATACTTAATAACTACTGTAACAGATAGAGTTCGTATCCAAAATGATTCTTACAATCTCCCACTTGGATCAACTGTATCTGTATCTGATCAATTGAACATGTCAATGAAAGCTCAACAACTGAAGTGTGCACTGAAGCATACAAAACTAATAGTTCATTCAGCTTGGTCAATTCACAGCAACATAATGTAGAACCTAGAATAATGAATGATTAAATAATCAAAATGATTAGAAATCACATACAATAGTTACTGTAATCACATAAGCTCATGAGTGATAGAGTGAGAATAATTTTGACAAGTATATCTACCTGATATGTCAAAAACTCACAGTCCTTGATTCTGATCAAATCAAAATCCTGTAGCAGCAATTTACTAAAACATGAATGCTGAAAAATAAAATCTTAACTATAAGATATTATGTTCTATACTGTAAAATAAAACTTTGGCTTAGCTATAACACATTTACAAATAATTCAAGAATAACAATACTTGCAGAATAAAATTCCTCGAGTCTTTATTGATCAACTGAAAAATTACAAGTTGTTCTTGAAATAAGATTACAACTGGAAAAACTGTCTAATACGTCAAAACTAAGAAGAAAAGAAAACAGAAAAGTCTTCATAAGCTCCCACAGAACTCAAGCATATAAATCTGACAACACTCCCATATTCTTCACATGTTTCTCAAAAACTACAATTGGAAGTGCTTTAGTGAATGAATCTGCTAGCTGAGAAATTGTATCTATATCCAAAACATCAATTTCTCTACTTTTAACTCTTTGTCTCACAGAATAATATTTCAGATCAATATGTTTAGAATACTAGATCTCTTACTGTTTTTACTGAAAAATACTGTAGCTTCATTGTCACAATAGATTTTCAATGAATTTGTAACAATATGACTTAAGACTTCAGTATATATAAAAAAATTCCTAAAATTGTTGCAATTCAGATATTCAACTTGTCCTAATGAGGCGAAGTTACCTAAAAACAAAGAAAAGTTTTGTGTAAGAGTTTTTCCTATGTGTTATTCTTCTGTAAAAGCCAAAAAAAAAAAACAATCAATCATCAAACCAAACAATACATAATATCAACTTTATTGTCCCATATACTTAGGCAACACAAAAATAACATCTTTATAACATAAAATATTTGTAGTTCTGTAGTTTCTGAATTTTGCATACTACATGCTGCAGAATTAGTTATTTGATGAAAACAGTCTAAGTCTTTAGACAAAGAAAAGTTTCAAAAAATCTGAATCAATCCTAGAACAAATATATACTACTGCATATGTTTTAAAATCATATTTGAATGCTTCTTTGGAAACAAAATAAGTAAAATTTTAGAACATTGCACAATTTTAGTGTTTCTGCATAACTAATTGTATCAGTAAAAATTTGCTTTGGCAAAATAGTTATTGATCTGAAAATTTAGTGTCTTAATCAATCATTCTAATGTTTTAGATACTTTTGATTTTAGTCGATTTCAATTTGAAAAATTACAACCAATTCATGCATCAGAGAACAGATATAGGCACACGTTAACCACAACGAATATTTTAACTACATGCTAACACTTCATATCATGATCATTCCCACAGATGCAGAATTTAATCGCAAGTTCTGGAATCAAGAAAACATACAATTGCCTCTGCTACAGCATAGCACTAAATTTAAACATAAATAATATGTTGATGTATGTAAAATTGCCCTTTTCTTAATTTTGTTTTTCTGAAGCAGGGTCTTGAATCCCTTTTTCTGAGGATTAAGCCTCAGTTTTTCCTTAAGGCGTGAATTCATCATAAAAAAAATCAAAAACTAGCCGTTAAGAAGTTTAACGGTAATATTGAAAAGTTGTTTTCATGGAATCGAGTTTTGGCCCGAACTTTATTAAAAACGAATCAAGGCTTCAAATATCTGGATTAAAACATGATTGTTTGCTTTTAACATAAAAACATAATTTTCTGAAAACCCTTATTAATCTGTTCTTGATGGAAAAAAATCCTGAATTATACGATTTGTGTATCTATGAACCAAAAGGCTCTGATACCAAATGTTTGAACAATCTTAAGTCTGTAAATCAAGATCATGCTCATAAATAACACAAACACATGGAACTCAAATCAAGAACACAATACAGAATGCGGAATAGAGATTTCCTAGCTGTACTAGGAATATACCTTCATCACTTCTCCAGTCACCCTTCATAGTTATCTTTGATCCATACATCTTCTTGTTGTTAATATGAACTGCACACAAACTAAACAAATCAATAGAACAAAACACAAGTCTTCTGTGTTTCAATATCAAGCAAACATAATGGGACTGTAAACTCAACGCAAAAGGATATTGAACATAGGGACTAATGCCTTCTATATATACTGGCCAATTTGATCAGTTAGAATCTAATCCCATAAGTGAATCCTGATCAAACACTAACTCTATATCTGTAAGGTTTAGTTCTATCACAATACTAATTCGATGTAATGCAGGTTTTATACAATGAACCTCTACGTTTACTAAGTGATATACAACTCTGTAAACTTCTATGTAACTGAGTTGTAATTGTATTGCTCCTTGTTAAATCGAAACTTGTTCAATACTTAATGACTACTGTAATAGATAGAGTTCGTATCTAAAATGGTTCTTACAACAATTGGCATAGTCGTTACATTGTAACAATCAGCTCTTATTCAGGGACAAATGACAACATGAGAAAAAGAAGGTGATGACAGCTCTTATTCAGATTTCATAGTTGGGATATGCCATATTCCATGTAAATTTCTCACTCAAATTTCTCACTCTCTATAAATCATTGCAGAGACAAATTGAAGGCAACGTATAAAGAGTATATGACATGAGAAATTGCTAAAAACCGAAGGTAACGTATTAATCGAAGACATCTTATAAATCGAAGGCTACATAAAATTTCAAGACAACATATAAATAAAAGGCCACGTATAAATTAAAGGCAATATGTATAAATCAAAGGCAACGCATAATCTGAAATGATAAATTGTTAACAAATTGAAGGCAACATATAATTCAAAACATTTAGTCATTTAGCAGAACATAAAGTGTTGCCTCAATTGTTCATATCTTCCTCGAGATTGAATTTCACAATGAAAAATTCATTAGGAAGATCAATTAGTTGCCATCCACCTTTAACCTATCACTTCCTTTTGAGTCCCTTAAGCATAAAATCAAAAGAGTTAGTGGAGTTAGGTTTTCCCATCAATCTGACAATAACTGCACACCTCCATTGGAAATTCAACTTATTATGCACTTTCTCAGAGAAAGTGACATTTTGCCATGTTTGCCAGAAGAGTAGTTGCAGTCAGCATCAATGAATTTGAAGTCCTCGGATATCGTCTGTGCAAAACGATTGGAAGGATTCTTTAACGTACCAGCATAATTCATCTTCGAGTTCAGATTTGGAGAGCAATGGACAGAAGAATCAAGTTCTTCCATTCTCAGAGCTTGTAGATCGGAGGAAATATCTCCCCTATACTTAGTGTGTTTTCGTTGAATTGACATAGAATCTAGGGCTCCATCACTTTCCAAAGGAAGGACGGAGAAAATAAAAGGAGAGGAAGCCACCAGGTTGGTGAGGGAAGCAGAGGAGGACGGAAAAAATTGATCGGAAACTGACCGATCTACGCTCGAGCTCAGAGCATATGCAACCCTCACCTGCAATCAGCCCAATATGCAGCCAAATTGCTAGATTGAAGGAGAGATTCAATGCACCGTAGGAAATGGAGGTAGAGAAAAGATGCGGGACCCACATGAAAATTTGCAATCCAACAGTTGCTCCCTCACTGATTGCAGGCCTGAGTAATGGCTCCAATTGGTGGGGCCCAAAGAAAAATCCCTCATTTTCTTCATTTGCTACGCCGGTCACTTTTTTTTTTTATAAACGCGCCCCTTAAAAAAATTATAAAAAAAGGGCCGACAACATATGTGGCGCGCCCAATCATAGGCCGTCACGTGGTCCAACGGCTCTTTCGACCGTTTGGGTCTTCTTCTTTTTTTTCCAAAAATTTTCCAAATTTTCTTATAAATACTCATTCTCTTCTTACACAATTTTCACCTCAATATCTCCTCTCACTCCTCTCATCTTCTTCCATTTTCCCTATCAATTTTTCGAGTGTTTTTTGAAAATGGCTACTTGGCTTCCTTCCGAAGAGCTACAATTGTGTGTTTCTTGGGTATGGCAATCCACTTGCCCCGTCACCGGCTGATATCAAAGTAAAAACAATTTGTGGAGAAAATTTTTTGACGATTACTATCAAAAGTGGAGTCCATCTCTCGGCGAACCTCAAGCAGTCGATCGTACAAAAGTTGGTATGAAGTCACACTTTCCGCGCTTGAAGAAGTGTCTCTTAAAGTGATATTCATGTCAAAAAAAGGCAAGTGATCCTGTAGCGGGACGAATTTGGTGGATGAGATATGTCCTTTTTTGGTTCATGTTAATTTTTTGTTTAACATATATTAAATTTTGTATAAATAAAACGTTTGTTGATTTTTTTTTTTCTTCATGTAAATTTCTTTTGTTTAAAATAGATTAAATTTTGGCATAAATATAAATATTTGTGATATATTGCCCTTTTTTCTTCATGTATTTTTTTTTTGTTTAATATAGATTACATTTTGGTAGAAATATAATTTTTGTTCTTTGTTTGTTTAGGCGACTCAAACTCAATCATTATATTTAATGGCTGCTAAAAAGGAATTCGATAAATTTGTATGTTATGAAGCGATCAAGAATCATCATCATTTCGTGTTGGTTGAGATTACTCCTTCACTTTAACAGTTTAACCGGAATTTCCTAAGTTCTCCCGAGCCCCATGACACGGATTCGCATTTTGACTTGGATGATGATGATGAAGGATTTACAACTCCACCGTCCAACCAAGAGATGCCCCTTCGCTCGAGCCCGGTTAGGCCTATAGGAATACAGGCAGCCAAGGAAGCAAAGAAGAAGGGAAAAAAAGATATGACGGAGAAAGAGGAGAAGTCTTTAGCTATTTTTCATAATATGCAATGTAATCAAAAAATACTTATGGAGGCTAACATGCGAAGAGATGAGGAAACCCTTCGGTTGTCTAGGGAGAGCTTAGAACTTGAGAAAAGGAAGAAAGCAAGGATTGCCCGCCGTGAGGCTATGGAGAGTTTGCTAGAAGAAACAAAAATTATGACAATGGATGCTAGCATAATGACACCGAAAACGAAGAAGCAGTACAAAAGGAGGAAAGTAGAAATCATAGAGTAAGTGAATGAGAGTACAAGTACTAGTGAATGGTGTTCCATTCCTCACTTTGATGATGAAAACTAGTATTATGTCTTGATGATCACTTTTTATGTTCCTCATTTCAAGTTATTTTTAAATGAAATAAAACAAGTTGATTGTTGTTCACTTCTTTATTCATTGTTAATTATTTAATTACAAAAACATAAAATTACAATACCAAATAAAATTACAATACCATATAAAATTACAATACCAAATAAAACTCCATAATTGATTATTGTTGGTTGACTTCTAATGCCCAATTGTGCTCCACTAAATCATCTTGAAGAATTTTGTGGATATAAGCTGACTCGAGGTGGTCAATGCATGTTGATTTCATCCATCTCTTTGCACTGGTAAAAAAGGAATTTGAACCCATTTTGATCCACTGGCCCATCATAAACTCTTGCTGCCTGTGGGTTCATGAGATCTTCTTCTTCTGGCTCGACCAATTCTTCTTCGACAAATTCATCCTCAACAATCATGTTATGCAATATGATACAAGTTATCATTATGCTTCTCAGTGTCGAACTCCTATTCAACTGAGCTCCATGACGTACGATTGCCCAACGAGATTGCACGATGACGAAGCACCTCTCAACAGTTTTGCGGTATGCTTCTTGTTTCTTTGTAAATAGATTTTGTGCTTGCGTCACGGGGTTTGAAAAAGTTTTTACAAACGTGGAGTACCTAGGATAAATTTCATCAGCAAGATAATAGGCATTGCTATATCTCCTACCATTGACGTGAAACGTCACAGCCGGGCTGTTTCCAGCGATGAGTCCTTCAAATATCGGTGATTGGTCAAGTACGTTAATATCATTTTGAGCTCCTCGTACACCGAAGAAAGGGTGCCATACCCAAAAATATCTTCCACTTGTTGACAAAACTTCTTCAAGCACTCTAGTGTAGTTGATTCCGCCATCCTACAATACTCAACACATTGATCAGCAGCTGCGCTATACGCCAACATTCAGAGAGCACCTGTCAACTTCTGTTGGGGCAGCAACCCTAATTCTCCAAGGGCATATGCTTTTTTATGCCAATAAGGGTCGATGTTGCAAAGAGCCGTCATGATGAGGTTGAACACATGGGGTTGCATCCGGTACCTCCGACGAAAATTTTCCGACTCGAAGATCGGACGCTCGATGAAGTTATCTTCCATGAGATTTTTTCCCCTAGATTGTCTGTGTCTGGGGTGATTGGGGGAGCGACCAGGACGTGAACCACGACCTTGTGGTTTATCTGAAGTATCAAGATGTGCCATCATCATGATCGCATTATTCATGATGGCATCCATCATCTCAGCGTCCTCTTGACTGTGTTGTTGCCTCTGCTTCAATAATTTACGAAAAAAAACTCATCGTAGTGCTGAAGAAATGAGGCGAAGTGTTTGAGGGAATGTGTTTTTAAAGATTCGGAAGTGAGTTGTGAAGATTGAGTGAGAATAGAGTTGGTGATGACTGATGAAGCTTATTTATGGTCAATTTCAGATGATGGAATTTAAAGATCATAATACGTGTCGAATCGTCATTCGTTGAAAATCTTACCGGAAATCCTATGACATTATTTGTCCAACAAATACACCTGGCAATGACAAGTGTCACATTTTGGTTGGTCGAAATCATATCGAAAATCCTATAACATTAATGTAGTGATAAGAACACCTGACAATGTCACGTGTCATTTGGTGATTGGTTGAAAATCTCATATAAAATCTATAAAATAACATATTAATTTCATGAATAGTAATCGCTAAATTGATGGAGTTACAGCGCTACATAAAAACATGTACATAAAAGTAATTTGCAGAGAATAGTAACTGATGGAAGCAATTAAATTGCTAAATTGATGGTTTGATGGAGGCAATGGGGTGCATATTGTCACGAGCTTATTTTGTTGCCTTGATCACTCGTGCGGCCTTAGCACTTTACTTGCTAAGTCAGCCTCCCTTTTGTCGCACACCTCCTTGGCTAGAACTACTGAAAGAGAACAAAGCTCTTGGAGAATTGTAACTTGTATTAACTTTGAAGAAAGCTTTACAAGTGTTTGTTGGCTTCCAAGACTTGATGCCTAAAATGGGAGGCGTGCACCTCTATTTATAGGCATCTCTCCTTGCCCCTAGATGATTCTAGACCTATCTAGTTACAAATTGTCTCTAGATTTCTCTATACAATTCTAGAGTTGCCTAAACCTATCTAAGTGTGTCCTAGAGTGTTCTAGAGGGATCTAGGTTCTCCTTGAACCTCCCTGAATGCTCCACAATGTTTCGAAGATGCCTAGAGATGTCTGGAGATATATGGAAGTTTCTAGATCCTTCCGGAGATCACTACGACATTCCAGATCACTCGAGAACACTCTTGCATTCTCCAAAACTTTCCTTGAGCAATACTTGACTCTAAAATGCTCAAGAGACTTTGCGGGTTGTGACATTCTCCCCCACCTATGCTCGCGACACCCTCGTCATGTCATCGTAATATTGCTGGATCTTGTCCTTGAATTGCCATAACAAGTCTTCGGACTCCCAACTTGCTTCAGTATCGGGTTGTCCTCTCCATTTGACAAGGTAATCTTTGTAATGTGGCACGCCTCGGCATTGAATAGTTCGGTCCGCGAGCACTTCTTCTACTTTCTTGTCGAATGAAGTGACGACGGCTGTCGGTGCCCGATGGGAAATTCGCCTTGATGGGTCTTCCTTGTCATCATGGTATGGCTTTAGCATGCTGACATGGAAGACTGGATGAATCTTTAACTTGGGCGGCAAATGAAGCTTGTATGAAACCTTGCCAATGCGCTTGACGACTTCAAACGGTCCTTCGTACTTGCGTATTAAGCCTTTGTGCACCTTCCTAAAGGCCAACTATTGTGGAAAGAGTTTCACGAGTACAAGGTCCCCTTCCTTGAACTCCACATGTCTTCTCTTCTTGTCCGCCCATTTCTTCATTCTTGATGCAGCCTTATGCAACGCCGCTCAAGCTAGCTCTGTTTGCTCATGCCAAGACTTGGCAAACTTGTATGCGGCTGAACTCTTTCCCTCGTAGTGTGTGGCAAGGAAAATAGGTGTTGTCAGCTGCTGCCCCAGGACGATCTCAAAAGGACTTTTACTGGTTGCCTCACTTTACTGCAAGTTAAAGGAAAATTGCGCCACATTCAAAAGCTTGGCCCAGTCCTTTTGATTGGCACTCACGTAGTGCCGCAGATATAGCTCAAGAAGAGCATTGAATCACTCAGTTTGCCCGTCGCTTTGCGGATGAAAACTTGTTGAGAAGACCAAGTCTGTCCCTAACATCTTGAACAGCTCCGTCCAAAACCTCCCGGTAAAGCTCGGGTCTCGGTCGCTAACGATGCTCTTCGGTAAGCCCCATAGTTTGACAACATTGCGTCTGAATAGCCTAGATGTTTCCTCCGCAGTGCAGCCGGCTGATGAGGCCATAAAGGTTGCATACTTGCTGAACCTGTCCACCATGACGATGATACTTCCGAACCCTTCGGACTTTGGTAGACAAGTGATGAAGTCTATAGAGACACTTTCCCATGGTCTCTCGGGGATAGGTAAGGGGTTCAGCAAGCCCTTGGCTGTTGCTGCACTGTCTTGTCTTGTTGGAATACAAGACAAGTCCTAACGTACTCCTCCACCCCCGTCGCGCATCCGTGACCAATAGTAAATAGACTTCAAAAGAGAAAGTGTGCGCCTTACTCTTAGATGACCGACCCATAAGGAGTCATGACACTCCTTGATCAACTCTCTTCTTAAGTTGCCCCACCTCGGTACAAAGATGCGGCGACCTTTGGTGTAGACTAAGTCATTGTCCATCCGCCTTGAGTCCCTCTTTGATCTTATCTAATAATGGGCTAGTGGCTTGAGAGATGCTTGCCAACTCCACTTCGTGGCTTAGAGCGTCGGCGACGACATTCACCTTTACTAGCTTGTACTCCATGATGTAGTCGAACTCGGCCAAGAAATCTTGTCATCGTGCTTGCTTGGGACTTAACTTCATTTGAGTTTGGAAGTAGCTGGTTACCACATTATCTGTCATGATCACACACTTTGTCCCGAGTAACTAATGTTGCCACACTCGAAGACAATGGATGATGGTTGTCATCTCCTTCTCTTGAACTGTGTAGCGTCGTTCCGTGTCATTGAGCTTCCGACTCTCGTAAGTAATCAGATGACCCCTCTTGCATAAGCACACCACCGATAGCAAAGTCAGATGCATCAGTGTGCACCTCATATGGTTTGGTGTGGTCATGAAGACTCAATACCGGTTCCTCGCATATGACCTTCTTCAACTCTTCAAAGGCTTCTTGACACTTCGGTGTCCACTCGCATGCCTTGTTTTTCTTGAGAAGGTCTGTTAGAGGCGCTCTTGATAAATCAGCGATAGTAATTCTCTAGCCCAAGAAATTATCGCAATTCATGTACCTTGGTGGGCGGCTCCCATGCTTGGATGGAGTGCACCTTGCAATCCTCCATCATTAGCTTGCCATCTCAGATTTTATGGCCCAAAAATAATACATTCGGCTTAGCAAATGAACACTTCTCCTTCTTGATGTATAGCTCATTTTCCCTTAGCACTTTGAACACTTCCCGAAAGTACTTCACGTGCTCTTCTAGGGTTCGGCTATACACCACAATGTCATTAAGATAGACGACTACAAACTGATCAAGGTAGGGCTAGAACACCTTGTTCATCAAGGTGCAGAATGTCGCTAGTGCATTGGTTAAACCGAATGGCATAACTAAGAATTCATAAGAACCAAACCTTGTTATGCATGCGGTCTTTGGTTCGTCACCTTCGGCAATGCGCACTTGGTAATATGCAGAGCGCAAATCCAACTTTGTGAAGTAGCGTGCATGCCCCAGTTGATCATACAAGTCGGCAATGAGAGGGATGGTGTACTTGTTCTTCACAGTGAGCTTGTTAAGTACCCGGTAGTCGATGCACATTCGAAGCGAACCATCTTTCTTCTTTTGAAACAAGACCGAGGCGCCAAATGGGGCCTTGGAAGGCCGAATGAATCCCCCGTCTAAAAGATCTTTGAGCTGCCTCCTTAGTTTAGCTAACTCGGGAGGCGTCATTCGATATGCGCTCATGGCAGGTGGTTTGGTGCCCGGCTCTAACTCGATAGCATGATCCACTTCCATCCTTGGCAGCAGCTTCTTAGGAAGTTCGGAATGTCATACGTCTTTAAACTCCTCAAGGACTGCAGCCACTTCTTTGGGCATATCGGCTTGTGGGCTTAACTCCTGGTCATCGTATTCCTCGAGGATTGCTAAGTAACTTTACTCGTCCCTCCGGATGCCTTTCTTGAATTGCATTGCAGACAACACTTTCAAGTCTTGCGTGCAACTCCTTATTGTCTGCACGACGCACGCTTTGTCGTCATCCATTATGCACATGTTGTTGGCTAATGACACCGTGAACGCCTTCACTTGATCATGAAATTCCAGCCCTAGGACGACTTTAAAGTCATCTATCGAAACTATAGAGAAATCAAGGTTGCCTCACCATGTCCCTATATGGGCCTCGACTCCTCTTGTGACGCCATGAATGCGTCCTACAGACGAGTTGACAGCCTTGATGGAGCCCCCTCCATTGCTTCCTCTAAGTCCCAACCTCTTTGCTTCCTCTATTAAGATGAAGTTGTGTGTCGCGCCCGTCTCGAGCATTGTTGTTGTTGGCTTGCCTCCAATGACAATGTCGACAAAGAGTAAACTTTTGGCTTGGACTTTGGGTGTCGAGTGAATTACGTTAAGTAATTGCATCGACCTCATACGTGCACCATTGTCGCCAGCTTCAGCTTCTCCTTCGCCTAGATGATTTCCCAACAATGCGCTCAGCGCCCTTTTCTTTGGGCAGTCCCTTGCCCAGTGAGGACCGTTGCACAAGAAACATTTGTTGTTATTGGGTTTGCCTAAGCCTCGTGACTCATTTTGCTTGCCCTTGTCTTTGCTCTTTGTCGGGTATGTGCCTTGTTGCGAGTCGCTACTTGAGCTTTTGTCTACCCCACCTTTGCCATGTGTACTCTTCTTATCTTTTGGCTTCGTGGTAACCTCCCTGGGACTGATATAATTAATAAGGCTTTCGACTGTAGCTATTGCAGTCGCAAGGTCTTGCACCCCACGACATCGTAGTTCAGTCTTTGGCCAAAGATTGGAGACCATCCATGAAATTGAAGAGTGCATATTTATCGGATAGGTCGGGGATCTCGAGCACTAAGTTAGTGAAATCTTTGATATACTCCCAAATTGGCCCCGAGTGCTTGAGCCTTCGTAGGCGAGCTCTTGCTTCGTCCTCGACATTCTCCGGATAAAATTGGCGCTTAACCTCTTTGGTAAAATCATCAAAGGTATTGATAATGCACGTACCTTTTTCGATGTCTCCTCGCCTTCTTCGCCACCATAACATGGCGGTGTCGGTAAGATATAGAGCCGCTGTCTTGATCTTGACATCCTCTTCAGTGATGCCAACGGCTTCAAAGTATTGGTCCAGCCCCCAAAGGAAGTTGTCGACTTCACAAGCATTGCGTGAGCCCCCAAAGCTCTTAGGCTTTGGCATTTCAATGTGCTTTGCTTCAGTTGTCCCACTGATGCTTGCCCCTGCCGCCAACACACGTTTGTATAGGACCAGCTCCTCGCGCATCTCCTCGATGCGTGAAAGTGCGCTGTTTGTTGAGTTCCCTTTCGTGGACTTGACGCATTTGGGCGAGTTCACCCTTGAACTCCTCGCACATCTTTATCTCCATTTGTGATAGCAAGTCCTTGATCGCAGAGTGGATTGTAGCATCCTCCTCTTCTAAGCCTTCGACATGTTGGCCTAGTTCTTCCACTCGGAGGCCTAGCTCCTCCACCTGGGCAACTTTGCCATTCACGCTTGCTTCGACATGAGCAAGGCGTGAATCGAGTGCAGCTATCAAATCCTTCGACTTCTCCCTTTGAGATGTTTGTGGGTTGGAGATGTCACCGCAGCCAACTTCTTGCGCCACTCCTTCGACAGGATCAATTTGAGGGGTGACACTCTTCGCACTCTCGGCATGCTTGACAGCACCACTTTTAACCATGTTATCGGACACAGCTCTGATACCAACTGTCACGAGCTTATTTTGTCGCCTTGATCACTCGTGCGGCCTTAGCACTTTACTTGCTAAGTCAGCCTGCCTTTTGTCGCACACCTCCTTGGCTAGAACAACTGAACGAGAACAAAGCTCTTGGAGAATGGTAACTTGTATTAACTTTAAAGAAAGCTTTACAAGTGTTTGTTGGCTTCCAAGACTTGATGCCTAAAATGGGAGGGGTGCACCTCTATTTATAGGCATCCTTCCTTGCCCCTAGATGATTCTAGACCTATCTAGTTACAAATTGTCCCTAGATTTCTCTATACAATTCTAAAGTTACCCAAAACTATCTAAGTGTGTCCTAGAGTGTTCTAGAGGGATCTAGGTTCTCTTTGAACTTCTCTGAATGCTCCACAATGTTCCGGAGATGCCTAGAGATGTCTAGAGATGTCTGGAAGTTTCTAGATCCTTTCGGAGATCTCTACGATATTCCAGATCACTCGAGAACACTCTTGCATTCTCCAAAACTTTTCTTGAGCAATGCTTGACTCTAAAATGCTCAAGGGACTTCGCGGGTTGTGACAATATGCCCTCAATAATGAATACGTTTGGAAATGACGCGTGAGGCACGTTCCCTAAAACCTATTTTTTATTTTGTGTATTGTATTTTATATGGGAGCTTCTATTCATACCTCCAAAATTGACACTTGGACCTCTTGCTCAATAGACCTCCACTTTGCTTTTATAAAATGGTAAAATGCTATTTAGACCTCCTTAGTTTTCCCAAAATGCCCATAGTCCAATAAAATCAATAAAACTTTATTTTTTTTAGAAATTCTATTCACACCTCCAAAATTGATATTTAGACCTCTTTCAATTTTTAAACATTTGACAATGATATTTTTCATACAATTGGTTCAAATCTATTATTAGCTTTGTCTAGACTTTGAAGCTTGTTTGTTCATAATCACAGTCCAATTAGCAAATTTATCTCCAAGTTCTTTAAGCTCATCGTTGATTATTAATGATTTCAAACAGGAACAAACCAAAATAATCTTACTGAAAAAAGAAAAGCTAAAAACCACAAATATAAATGTCTACAAAGTGCATTATCTTTAGAATTACATCAGAGTCAACATTTACAAATTGTCAAATCTATATAAATTAAATAAAATTTAACTCAATCATCGATTGTGAATGATTCTGGATTTATGGTTCTTGGACAACAGTTGTTGAAATTATCAAGGCGGTCTCGATATACAGATAACAAATGTTGAACTCTCACGTCAGCATTTCTTTGCCAATTTGGTACAACATGTGGCAAGGGATGTCCAAGGGACAATTTTAGCTAGAAAAAAAAATACACAAGATAATGAGCATGAGTAACACAATGTAGTTGAACAAGAAAAAATTATACAGTAGTGAATTATGACTTACATGCACAAAATGATCTTCGTTCACGAAGCCAATTCCAATCTCTTTAAGCTCATTATTACTCAATGGCCCAACTTTGTGTTCCACCAAGAGGAAGTATGTTGTACATTGCCTGTTTGATATAAGTATTACCACTACACCATAACATGTTGCAATCAAATGACCCATTTCCGGAAAATACATCTAGTATTTTTTATTGCAAATCCAGAGTTAAAGTACTGAAGCGTCTGTTGAGCCTTTTCAACCTCCTTAGTTCCACCAAATGGAATTTCATACAATTTTCGCATACTTCGCAACTCATCTATTAAATCCTTACAAACCTTGCGCCATGATTTTTGACCGAAACCCATTGTTGAAGCCACAACTCGATATCCGCAATTGCCATCAGAGACAACATCATATGCACCTTCAATATAGGGTTGCATCCCAAGTCGAAATTGCGAATTATATTTGTCTGTAAGTGCATCTTTAGTATCTTCTTTGCTCTGCAAAGTAGGAATAACATTAATTGTGAAGAGTCCACTAAAATTTGTCACGGTGGAAAATAATGAAAAATCAAATGTATGGACTATGGAGATACTATGGGGGTAGACATTTGTACCTTAATTGTAGTTGTACAATCCTTAGGCTTCATACTTGATGTAGTATTCTGAATAGGAATGATAGGACCATGCGGAACATTTTGGCCAACTTCATAAACAGTAAGAGCTTGTGACTGACTATCAAGATTGGAAACAATATTATTGATCTCAAAGCCAGATGACAAGCGACGAGTACTAGTGTCAATCTTTTGAGGACGCCCTTTCGTTTTCGCCTTTTCTGCATGTTCTTTTCGAAAAGTACTACCTGGATTCATCAACTCATCAATTTTTATCAATAATTGGCGTCTATCTTCATCATTTTGTTGTGAAATCCATGTCTCCAATCGTAGCATATGTTGTTTTACTGGAACCTTTTCTTGGCTGTTACAATATGTATGACTTCATTGATACCCTATTGTCTCCAATGATTATGGACTGCATCAATAGGAATTGGCCGATTAGAGCGTTTATACTCTGCAATCTCATGTGCACAAGGCAAACCATGTGTAACACGTATCACACAACAACAACAAGCAACATCTTTATTAATTGAATCAGCCCTACATTTCACATAAAATTTAATGAATGAGTTAGTGTATATAATTAAATATATATATATATATGGTAAAATTGCCAATTTGCTACCCTAGCTTTCCTCTTAGTGTCAAATTGCTACCCTATGATTTATTTAAGCCAAATTGCTACCCTACGATTCACAAATTGGCCAAATTGCTACCCTAGGATTCACAAATTGACCAAATTGCTACCCAAACATGAATTGATTCCATTTCTTTTAACTATTTCCGTTAAACGCTAGCACGTGCACAACACGGGAGGGCATTTTCTTAATTTTCTTTAAATTCAATATATCTCAGTTCCAAAACCAACTTATGCATCCCTTTCACACACACACACACACACACACACAAAAAATCATCCAACTTATGCATAGATTCGGACCAAGCAAAACTCATGCATGTGACGACAAAAAGTACACTATTCAAGTTAAATATCTAAGAATGCAAGGGTTTTTTTTATCATTAAATCATAGTCACATATCTAAGAACCCACACGTGTTGGCCCTTGACAGAAAATGTAACGGAAATGGGATATGGGTAGCAATTTGGCCAATTTGTGAATCCTAGGGTAGCAAAATGGCTGAAATAAATCCTAGGGTAGCAATTTGACACTACGAGGAAAGCTAGGGTAGCAAATTGGCAATTTCCTCTATATATATACATGTAGAGAAACAAAATTACATGTTAGCTTCGCACACTATTTTGTTCAACGCCGTGATAGATACATAACTTATTAGCTCCTTTAAGTAGTCATGCTTACAATCATGCTGCAAAAAGCACATACTTTTCTCAAAAGATGCCTTGATTTCTGTATGATGCAACTTCATCAATGAGTGTATATGATCCTATGAATTATTAAAGTCCAACTGACTAGTGTTCAGCTGCCTCTTTAACTTTGCATGTGCACTTTCCACCCTACTCAAAATAATTTTTTTTAGAGTTAACGATGTACGTATAATTAAATTTAAATGACTTAATGTTAGTAAAAATGGACATAAACATTACCTGTTTGAAGTAGTAGTACCAATATGCATGCAAGTATCTGCCCATGCAACTACAAATCGCTCTTTATAATTGTCTAACTAAATTCTCTTCAAGTAACGAAGCTCATCAGGATATGTACTAAATTTAGAGTCGAATTGCTTGAGGTTCACCCAGTATTCACTTTCAGTTGTAGAACCAACAACAACGTTCCAAGCTGTGAGAAACATATTCCACATTTCTTCGGTGGCGAATTTTTTCTTGCACTCCTTCATCACATTTCGGTTTATGTGACATTTACACAAGAGATGTCGTGAGTCAGGATATATTTTTCCTATGCTACTCATTAATGCTAACTCACGGTCTGTCGACACAAAGACACTTGGAGTACACTGATCTAGAAGAGTTCTCAATCTACTTAAAAGCCCATGTTTAATGGTCTTCAGTCTCTCTTGAGATGTAGACAAATGCAACATTAAAAGTCATATTAGTTGATGTCACCCCCACAATTTTAAAAAGTGGAAAACGGTATATGTTGGTCTTATAGGTACAATCCATGATAAGTACATGAGGAAACGTACGTAAAATCTGAAGACTGTAAGAATGACACCAAAATATGTCAGTAACAATATTACATTCGCATCTATGGTACTCAACATAATTG
The DNA here is from genome assembly GCA_963682095.1 of Potentilla sterilis. Taxonomy (NCBI): domain Eukaryota; kingdom Viridiplantae; phylum Streptophyta; class Magnoliopsida; order Rosales; family Rosaceae; genus Potentilla; species Potentilla sterilis. The sequence continues at coordinate 8,652,452 of OY821764.1, forward strand.
TATTCTGACAACTTATGTAGCAAACATTGCATTTGCGATCGTCCAGCCATCAGCTTCATTCTATGCACTTTCCTCACATTGTATATCGTCTTCATGGTTGTCACGTTTTCTGGATCTCGTTTCTTCAATGCTGTCAAAATGTCCTTCGATTTCATTAGACTGTTTCTCATGTCTACCAACATCGCATGTTCGTCATTTGATAATCTCCCAGCATAAGAATGACCTTGAAGAGATTGAGAACGAGGATGATTATGGACTCCACATGTCACCTGCAACATCCATTCATCTCCAACCATATTTATGCCTCTCAATGCGAATGGACATCCACATTTTTTTGTACCACTAGCCCTTGGACGTTCTTTCTTTTTACCAGATCCTTCAGCAGTTCCCTTACAATCTGCATTTGACTTTTTAGTATTGGCGCTTGATTTCACAACACGCTTATAGTCACCACCTCTTTCACAACAAAATCTCAATTTAGGTTTTTTTTTTCTTATTCCCAACAGCACCTATATCACACCTCCGAATGATAATTACCATATTATTCTTCCTACCAACGGAACGAACCCACTGAATTATTTCACTTTTACTCTTGAAAATCTGTACAAACCACATGCATATTATTTTCTTTGGATTTCTCCATACAACTCTTAATCCGGCGATTATATATATGTAATTCAAATTGTTGCACATACAACTGTTAGTAATATTCAACACTTACCTGAGTAGTTGTGAATTGGTATAGTCTTACCCAGACTCCAATCTAACCCCACTTTGACTAGGTTCATTGCTTTCTTTTTGCTGTTCCTGTAACCAAAAAACTAAAACTCAATGATGTCTATAATATAACATCACATCAGTGCTAAAACATGAAGGTAAATAAATATAAAGATCACGAAGAGTGAAGCTTTACTATTTTTTTTGAGAATAGAAGTACTATAGCAGCATGAGATGCATGGGGATTGATGCTTATATAAACTCTTCTTATTTTAGGGTGGATAGTTATCACGAATTAAAAATTCAAGAACAATGCTCCCTCACCAAGAATTCCAATTACACCAAAGCTAGAACTCTACAGGAATTCAATATTGGTCACATAACCTTTTTTTGTTTTTGTTTTTTTTTTTTCATGCAAGGAATAATCAATGAAAAATGAAACAAATACTTTATTTCTTGCTAGACAGCAAGAGCAAATAGCTTCTTCAAATCTAGAACTCCGCCTTACAAATCTTCTCCATCAACAGAAACATATAAGGGTTAAACATGTTATGCAGTAGACTGCAAACTCCTGACTGAAGTAGTGATTTGCAGTAGTAATTAAAGTGTTTCATGCTTTGGCGATTATTAATCTGCAATAGACAAGTAGTTAAGTATTTCATGCTTATGACCATTACTAATATTCATTGAAGAATGAAAGAAATACATCTTATCTTGCTAGCCAGCAAGAGAATAAAAGCCCCTCTCCATTTCACAGTACGAAACCCCAACATAAACAAATAACTGAGCTAAGCATACTTACTCCATAACAAGAGTTATGGCTCCCCCGATACTAAAATTTCAAAACCAAAAAATTACTTGTTGGACTAAAGAGCTCGTCTCATGAATCATGATAATGGAATAGAGAATAATCACCGACCCGGTCAATAATTTGAAGTTTTGAATTGGTCTTATAATAGGCATAGGTAGACCTAACTACAACAAAATAATGGTCCATCGAGGAAACCTTGTGCCAAACATCATGTATCAATCCTGCCAATTCGTCAGAGCAGTTGTAATCTCCGAAGCAACAACTCAAAAGACAATGAGAAAACCAGAAGCAATTCCCCTTTGTATAATCTCAGTATCACATTACAAACAAATACTACTTACCAAATCTACCAAATCCTCCATGATCCCCCTCATTCTTCCTCACCATCCTCCTCTTCACCAAAACTCACCCTCTCTTCCTCACCATCCTTCTTATTTTTTACAGACTTCTCCCCTTCTTTAAAAAGCTTCTTGGGCTCACATAACCTAATCTCATTCACATTAACTATTCTAACAATACAATTTCCACACCAATCTAACTTTCCACGCGCGTCTTTGTTTCTTTGAACTAATCAGTGGTTCAAACCAAAGCAAATTATAGTCTCTGCTTCAATGTTCACACAATGTAATTCTTATCCAAGATTTGATCGAAATTAAGAGATTATAATTACATATAGCTAATAAGATCGTTTTCGAGAACTCATCTTCTATCTGCTATAAGAAGGACTACAAACCCTAGAAACAGAGTACTGTGTACGTATAAAGAACAAGAAGTTAAAAGAACAAGAAATTTATACCTTGTACAGAGACTCTAAAGGGGTGCTTTGCTCAATTACGAAATCTCCATCTTCCTCCATAGTATTGCAGGTATGTAGAGTTTACGCTGGAGGAGAAGAAAACTTTTCCTAGTTGAAGACTTTTGTCGGGTAGGTAAAGGCTGGAGGTAAATTGAGATTTTTCCCCTCTTCTATTGTTATATGTCTTTTTAGTAATTTTACATGTGTTGACTTTGTCAACGATAACATAAAAAAAAGAGGAGATCTAAGTGCCAATTTTGGAGGTATGAATAGAAGCTACAATTTTTTTTTTTCATATACCAAGTAGCAAATTTTTTAGGGAGCTTTGTTCATTTCCTAATACCCTATGTGCATGTTTGGTACAAGGGATTAGCTGGTATTGCACTAAATAAGAGGTACAAAGTAGTGTGAGTTATGTTTGGTATGAGGGAGTATTAAAATAAATGGTACTAGTTAAGGCATGTTTTTTCTCTCAACCTCCTTAGGTAGTGTTATTGTGGTTACTCATTTTTGAGACCCCAAGTTAACACCACCTCTCTCCACATTTCTCTCTTTCTCTCTCTCCTCCTTATGTAGTACTACCTCACCAAACATGGTACAAATTAGTATTGGGTAAGCCTACTCAAGTGAGTGTAGGCCAAATATTGATAATTGAGTGACTCACAATAATCCCGAGTAACAAACGTGCACTATTTGTCAAAAGAAAATAGAAATAAGAAAGGAAAATTTGAGGTAGAAGAAATAGAACCGGGTCGGCCAGTAACGTTTTAGCGTTCCGAAACCCTGTGGACTTGTGCCTAATCGGGGCAGCCACATCTTGAGTTGGTAGAGCTCACAGAGCTAAAGCTTCATATAGATCTCTCTCTCTCTCTCTCTCTCTCTCTCTCAACTCCTCTCACTAAATCTCATTTGACCTGAAAATGGGGTTGGGATCGCTCGCTTCCAGGGCCCTCCTACGGCCCAGAGCCTCAAGGCTCCTCCTCCTCCAGAGGACCATGGTCACTTCCACACCGGAGCTCAAGAACCCGGAGCCATCCACCGCCGCCGACCTCCCTCCCCGGACCCCCGTCGGTGGGGCCCGAGTCCACTTCGCCAACCCGGACGATGCGATCGAGGTTTTCGTCGATGGTTATCCTGTGAAAATCCCCAAGGGCATGTCTGTGTTGCAGGCGTGTGAGGTCGGCGGCGTTGACATCCCTAGGTTTTGCTACCACAGCCGATTGTCTATTGCCGGGAACTGCCGTATGTGCCTCGTCGAAGTTGAGAAGTCTCCCAAGCCCGTCGCCTCTTGCGCCATGCCTGCCATGCCTGGTCTGTTTGCTTTCTCCATTTCCACCTTTATTCTTTCGCCTTGTCATATTGTTATCTATCCACAAAGAATAATTGTCTGGCATTTGATTTTTAATATTTATTGTTTACTGCTGGTCAAGGTAAATTTGTCATGAAATTTGCGTGTTAGGTATGAAAATTAAGACCGACACTCCAATAGCAAAGAAGGCTCGCGAAGGAGTGATGGAGTTTTTGTTGATGAATCATCCCTTGGATTGTCCAATTTGTGATCAGGGCGGAGAATGTGATCTACAGGACCAGTCTATGGCATTTGGATCGGACCGTGGCCGATTCACTGAAATGAAGAGATCAGTAGTGGACAAGAACCTTGGTCCTTTGGTCAAGACTGTCATGACTCGCTGTATTCAATGTACAAGGTCAGACTGGAATCTTACTTCTTATTCCCCAGTTATGTGTTTTTATGTATTTTTACTACGATTTCCTGGGAGTTAGAAGACAAGGTCGATATGCTTTGATGTGCTTTTTGAGATTACTATATTCCTTAGTTGGTTACAAAGTGAGGTTTTACTTTATCCCTTTTTTCAAAGAGTGAAGAAATTATTTTCCTTAGTTTTGACCACTACATGATCACAAAAAGATGTAAGCGAATCGTTAGTGTATGGCACTGAGTGGTGAGTGTTGACATTTTCATTCCAAATTCATGTAGTTGGGTAGTCTGTCTTGTATGCTATTATCTTGCACTTGCAAACTATACTGTTTACATCAATGGTTTCATGAGGTTCCTATGGAGCTGGGAAATAATGTATAATTTCTTGTATCTTCTAGAGTTCTCTTGCTTTTTTTATTAATTTTTTAATAATTTTTTCCCAAGGCATTTTCTGATAGTCATTAATAACTAGGCTATTTATGCTTCTGGAGTTATTTGTGCTTCTATTTATGGCCCACTATGAATTGCCTCGATCAATGAATGAGATTGCTTAAATTTTCTGTAAAACAGTGTGCTTCCCTAGGGTCATTTGTGAGAAATTGTTTTGCAATTTCTAGAGCCTTTCTGGCATGATTACAGATTCCCTTTCATTTCCCATTTCTGTAACCACCTCTCTCATTTCCCCCAGAGCAGCCACCTTAATTCATCCCTATTAAGACCTTACTCTACCTTTGTTCTACATCAGGAGTGACCTGCATGTTACACATTAGTTTTTTCGTTGCGTCTTGCATCAGAAATGAAATGAATGCATCGATGGCGTTATGCATTTACAGGGCCGGACCTGAGGCGATGGCCATGATGCCGTTGCCTCTGGCGCATCCATATGTGGGAGCCCAAAAATATTAGTGAGTGAATAAATATATTGTCATGTATGTCTATGACATGTGGGCAGAGGAGTATGGTGGTGTGGGATGTCTAGTTTCATAATGGTCTGGGATTCGATTCCTCTTATTGGCAATTGCTGGATTTATATGACAAAGATTTCTCTAAGAATTGCTTCCACATCTTCTTTATGTTAATTGTACTTAGGATATATAACATAATGTTTAATATGGTAATTGTTTAATGTTAGATTGATGGGGATTGCACAGGAACATGATTCTGTTATTCCACTTCATCAATTTGACAATTGTTTAATATGTTGTCACTTTGGGATACTTAATTCATTGATCCATCTTATTCTTGTCAATATGAGTGCTAAGGTTGATATGGCTCTTGGGCCTTTATTTCTACCCCTCTGCAGCATATCCATAGAACACTAGTTCACATTTTCTGTGCGTTTCTCTGAGAGGTGTCTGCTGTGTATTAAGTAGCTTTTGAGAAGCAATCCTACAGTTGCTTCTTACATTGATTGATTTACAGGTTGAAGGAAACTTCTGCAATTTCTGAGTTTTCTCATAAAGGAAAATTGCACTCATCCCAGCTACTCAACCGAAACTCTATTACAAAACATAATCATCTTATCGGCCTTGTGCATTCGAGTTCTCTTTAGTATTCTTTATTTTGTATGTGAGGTCATCTCTTAAACTAAGAACAGCGGAATCACTTTAACTTGAGGGTTTTCAGGGAGATGCTGTTTAGAAAGATTTGGACACATATCCATTATATATTGTATTACCAGATCAACAGAAGCTCTAAAACCTTTTCGATTATTATGCCTCTTAAGTTACTCTGACTATTCTACTAGGGTTTGTTTGAGTTGTTATACTATGTTACTTTCCTAGGAAGGGGATGCTTCTCTATATATGCTCTTCTTGATTTTTGAGCACTTGTCAGTGAAATGTAATTCTTAGTATGATATATCAAAAGATAGTTACCATTTCATCCTTTGACTTGGGAAGTGCTTATGTAAAAAGCTTATTTTTTGGTTTAACAGGTGTGTGAGGTTTGCATCAGAGGTTGCTGGGGTTCAGGACCTTGGAATGTTAGGCCGTGGAAGTGGAGAGGAAATTGGGACTTACGTTGAAAAGCTTATGACAAGTGAACTTTCGGGAAATGTTATAGATATCTGTCCTGTAGGAGCCCTAACCTCGAAACCATTTGCATTTAAAGCTCGTAATTGGGAATTAAAGGGAACCGAGACCATTGATGTCACTGATGCTGTTGGATCGAACATTCGAATTGATAGTAGAGGTCCAGAAGTCATGCGCATTGTTCCACGTTTAAATGAGGTACATGTATTAGCGTGTTTTGATGTTCAATGCCGAGATGCTTGCTGTTGCATTTGTGTACAGAGCCTTTGCAAACAATAAAATCCATTAGACATTAGTTATTATTACGTGTCTTTAGCATTGTGTGATAGGTCTGTCATGACAAAACTAGTTCCGCATGTACTTTTCTTGTGTTGCATCTTCCATGGTGTATTAAATGAATTGTTTATTAGCCGAAAAATAAATGTTTGACAATAAAATAAATTGTTTGGTTTCTTGATTTTCCATCTTGTATTTCTCAAGCTGTATTTATATTTTTATCGTAAAAAAGAAGAGAAAAGATATAATGACTTTTCTGTAACCATCTTCTCCAGCGACCTTGCCACTTGATATCAAGAGTATCATCCCTCAGTTTAGATAATATCTGGTGTGTGTGTGTGCGCGCGCTTTTTTTGTTTTTTGTTTTTATCTCATTTGCCTATCTCTGGTTTATGTATATGCATTTCCTTTCCATTCTGAAAAAAAAATTGAATCCTATCTGTGCTAAACAAAAATTATCGATATCTTTGCTTGACAGAATCTCTTCTATCTTGCACATCCAGTTTTCCAACAAAATCAACTGAGGTTGATTTGGAGTCCTCAATATTACTGCATTTTGCTATTCCTATTATTGTTTTTTTAAAATCTTTCCTTCAGTCTGAAGCTAGTAATTTGCAGCATAAAACCTGTACATATAAAAGTGATTGGTGATGTATTATTGAGTTCCTGGAAACTCCTTATACCACATGTGTTGACAAATTATTCTATGGTTTTGAATTTTGGGGATTTCTTCTTCCTTTAGGACTTCGCCTTTAATGTAAATCTTTGTTGCTACTCTAGTGATTTCTTCTATGATGTACTTGTGGCATTTAAGTTTCAGCTTCTTGGATGTCATCATCTTTGTACTGTTAAGTCTTTGTTTCTGCTCTAGTGATTTCTTCGTTGTTGTACTTGTGGCATTCTAGTTTCAAGTTCTATGATGTCACCATCTTTGTATGAAAGCCTTCAATCAATCAATCTAAATGAGTGTGAGAACAGTTTTTTTTTTGGGTGTTCATACCATATTTAAGTATATCTCCTTTATTTACGTATTGGTTATCATCTGTTGTAGGACATAAATGAGGAATGGATATCAGACAAGACTCGATTTTGTTATGATGGTTTGAAGAGGCAAAGGTTGAATGACCCTATGATTCGTGGTGCTGATGGACGCTTTAAGCCCGTGAGCTGGCGTGATGCCCTTGCAGTTGTAGCTGAGATGGCTCATAAAGTTAAGCCAGAAGAAATTGTTGGGGTTGCTGGTCAGCTGTCTGATGCTGAGTCCATGATGGCACTAAAAGACTTCTTAAATAAAATGGGGTCTAACAATGTGTGGTGCGAAGGAAATGGTTCCAATCGTGATGCGGATCTTCGATCTGGATATATAATGAACAGTAGCATTGCTGGACTTGAGAAGGCAGATGCTTTTCTATTGGTTGGCACCCAGGTATCACTCTGCAATCTAACTTTAATGGTTTCTGTGATACATTAATTTTCCACTTGCTATTACATGCTTTATGTTATGCTGATTTTGTTTGAGGTTGAGTGGGTAATTGGGTAGTGGCCTAGTAGGTCTGAAGTGGTGAGTGGTTATATTGTGCTTTAAATATGCTTGTTTTGCTGAACTAATGCTTCCATATTACATTACCAGCCAAGAGTAGAAGCTGCTATTGTAAATGCCAGAATCCGGAAGACAGTGATATCTAACCAAGCCAAAGTTGGGTATGTTGGTCCTGAAGCTGATTTTAACTATGAACACCAGCATCTTGGAACAGGTCCGGATGCACTTGTAGAACTTGCTGAGCGTAGGCACCCCTTTTCCTCCGTCTTGATAAATGCCAAAAACCCTGCCATTATTGTCGGTGCTGGGCTGTTTGAGAGAAAAGACAAGGATGCAATTTTCTCAGCTCTTGAAACCATTGCCAAATATGTGGAGGCTGTAAGGCCTGATTGGAATGGATTTAATGTACTGCTACTCAAGGCAGCCCAGGCTGCAGCACTTGACCTTGGACTTGTGCCAGAATCTGAAAACAGCATCGAGTCTGCAAAATTTGTTTACCTGATGGGTGCTGATGATGTTAACTTAGACAAGGTACCATCTGATGCATTTGTGGTTTATCAAGGGCATCATGGTGACCGGGGTGTGTATCGCGCTAATGTCATCCTCCCAGCAGCAGCGTTCAGTGAAAAAGAAGGAACATATGTAAATACTGAAGGGTGCTCTCAGCAAACATTGCCTGCAGTTCCAACTGTTGGTGATGCCAGGGACGACTGGAAGATACTCCGTGCTCTATCTGAGGTAGCAGGCGTGAAGCTGCCTTACGATTCAGTTGGGGCTATCCGAGCCCGGATAAAGACTGTGGCACCAAACATCTTAAAAATAGACGAGAGAGAGCCAGCTACCTTTTCATTTTCGATTAAGCCTGAGACCACTCAGAAAATGGATTCTACTCCATTTGGTACTGCTGTTGATAATTTCTATATGACCGATTCCATCACCAGGGCATCAAAGATAATGGCACAATGCAGTGCGTTGCTGTTGAAGAAGTGAGTAGCAACTTTATTTTGTTTTTGTTGTAATAAAGTTATTCACTTGTTTCCTACTGTCAAAGTAATTCTTCCTTCACTGGGATTTTGTAAAGGCCCTGTTTGGACAGGGCTTCTGGAACATTGGAAGTACTTCCAATAAAACTATTTTAGGTTTGGTCATTGTAATGCAATGTAAAAGCATTTACTGTACAACTGGTTGCAACTGCAGTATGATCTTTGAGATTATTCAATTGCTGTTGTGTGAACATCTCTAAGCTCATGCTGCCGAAGTTACCTTGCCGTCGGAGTAAGCAAAGTTGAAGAAGAATTATATCACTGGCCCGTCTTATCTGTTTTTCATACAAAGTTGTTTAATATGAAATCTGGGATCAGAAATGGGAGAACATGGATGGAGCAAAACCTCCGGATTGAATGACAAACAAACCGATATATACCACCACTCCCACCATTCTAGGAATTATCAACCAACTAACAACACACGAAACCGCCTCATGAGGAGTGATCTGTGAGCACGTTTGTATAGAACACAATCTTAGCTATCTATATGTTTTGACTGCTATGCATCTATATTACACACCAGTTTATTTATCGATCTAAGAAAAACTAAAGACCTTATCTTTTGTTTTTGGTCTGAACTCTAAAGAAATGAATAATTACCACCAAAGCTTGGCTGTAAAACTGATTATAGGAAACCAATGTTTTAAACCAACCCCATGACACAAGTTTACGTCTTAAGACTATATAAATAAAAGGGAAAATAGTAACAAATTACAGCCAGCTACAAAAGATAAATTTCTCAACCACACAACCCATATATGTGAGCTCAAATGCCTGAATGCAACAGCCGAATTCCTTGAATGGTGCATCAAACCATGGTGCTAGTGCAGGGGGATATAAATATCGGCAAAAATATCCCCAATACAAGCAGTTAAATGCAAAATGCATTCAGGCAAATATGCCCAAGATCTAGCCAGCATACTCCCTGAACAAAGATAAAATTAACAACTCGTCCTCAGGAATGACCTTATAACCATGCCATTGAAACCTCAGCTTATCACCATGGCACAACACCCTGACCTTACCCTAGCTACCTCAAAAGATTAGGAAACCAATCCTATCTAAGAGGAGTATGGACTTCATAAACCGAAAACAACAACAAGAAATGTCGGACTTTCCTTTCTTCTCAAGGCCAGAGCCATGTTGGAGAGAGAAAAAAACATGCGGAACAAACAAGAAAGACCCCCAATTTCAACTTCCGAACGAAATGAACAAGAAAGATGCACCTGGGGTTTTTTTTTTTTTTTTATATTAACTTGTTTGGATTTGCAATGGCAATAACTTAATAATACTCTTGAGAAATCTAATCACGTTTTCCTCGTCCAAATAGATACAAACCTAAATACTTTAGGGCCCAGTTTGGAATTGCTGTACTGTAAGCAGAATTGCTTTTGAATTTGCTGTGAGCAGAATTGCTTTTGAATAAGTTGTGAGTAGAATCAGCTGAGGTGTTTGGTAAACTGTTTTTAAAAGTGCTGTGAGAACCAAAAAGTAATTTCGTGTGTTTGGTGAGTTATAAGTAAAAATTATTTTAGATGGTATAATGACAAAAATAGACATTGTTATAAATTAATATTAAAATAAATAATTGTTTTTTTTATATGTAATTATAAAGTTAATTCACAATATTACATAAGATTTCTTAACACCATAATAAATGATTGATTATAATTTAATTAAATTAGTATATCACAATCTAAGAAAAAACAAATATTACCATTTGTTACAAATATAACTGATTCCTGCAATAGCATCTATTATCCTGCTTCTCCAAAATCCACTTTTAAGAGAATCAATTCTTCTAAAATCAGCTTTATGGATTGTTACCAAACACTTAAAATTAGACCCAGAATCACTTTTGACCCAAAAAACAGCTTGGAAAGCAATCCCAAACTGGGCCTAAATATCCGTTTGGAAAGTAGTCATGAGAATCATTATGCACTGATGTAATAAATCTTACAAACAAGAGAACAACACAGCAGAAGTAGTTTCATTGCTAATAGTAATCCTAATTCACATAACTGATAGACGACATGAAAGCATAACAAACAGAGACACTAGACAAAAGTAGCAGCATACGAGATAGCTAGCAGTAGCACAGACAAAGCCCCCTCGACCATGATGTTGGTTTTAGTAATTATCCTCGGAGAAGGAGAGTGACCCCGAACGAAATTGTGCACACTATAAGCCCCATCAAAGCTAAGAACCCGTACTTCCTATAAATTTCAAAAACAATCAGTCAATCGAAAATTCATAGAGATGAGATGGTTTAAAATTGTAAGAGTGGAAAACTGGAAACAAACCCGATAGAGAGACGCTTTTGGGGGTCGCCGGTGGAGTAGCCTTTGAAGTAGAAGTAGCGAGAAACGGTGTAGACCAAACCGAGGGCGGGAGAGATGCAAGGATGCCTGAGACCACCCAAAATGAGGAAGACAAAGAAGAGAGGCATCATCTCTAGAGAGTTCTGGTGACCTCTCTGAACACAGTTGAAGACTTTGGCGTCTTTGTTGTCGGACTCGGATGCATACATGGTTGGGTAGAACACCTTGTACTTCTTCCTGGCCCTCCCCACTTCGGCCGCCATGAAGAAATTTAGGAAGCTGTACAGGACAGCCACCAGAACCACATAGCCGTAATCTTTAGGAAGCAATTCCACGACTGAAGGAGACGAAGAAGCCATTTCAGATCTCTGTAAACTTGAAAACTGAGTCAAGATATGGATCTATATCGATGGTTCTAGTCTTTATACTAGTTTTCCCGACTTTTCCTCCAAGGCAGTTTTCTGAAATAAAATTTTAAATGAGTTGGTGCTTTTACATTACAGTGTAAGGGTTTTTACCAATACCTACACTTTTTGAGCAAAAATTACCACAAATAGAGTCCTTTAAAATAGTTTTCTAAGCGCAGAGTTTACTAACGGGAGAATTAACGTGGGTTCGAGCCCCGTCTCTCTCTCTGGCGCACATCACAACTTCAACACTTTCTCCGATCTCATCGATTTTCGAAACTCTGACGAGGACTGATTCTTCGAAGACGCCGACGATTCCGACTTCGTCACTGATCTCTTCAATTGTCAATGCGCCTCTGATCATCCCAATGACACATTCGTCTTGAGTTCGGATCTAATTTGGAGGTCGAAGCTGGTGCGATGGAGTTGGCCATCATCTCAGGTCTGATTTGATTTGGGGTTAGGTTGTTTTAGATTTGGTGACACATTTGGCACTGTTTTTGGAGTCATCTTTGTATCTAGCTTTGATTTTTGAGGAGGGGATTGACACGTTGTAATTGGCTGATGTCCTTGGTGGGAAGACTGGGTGGGCTTCACTGTTGTATTGCAATGAAATAAATTTTATGATACTGAGAGTTAGTAAATATTTATATATATTCATTTATCGTAATGTTAATGATCCTCATAAATGACATAATACTACTGACCGTCAACTATGAAGATATTTAATTAGATTTTTATGTACTCTTATAAGATATATAATGGTTTTTTAATCCTATTGACCCTCGGTATATTACATTGTCGGTCAATAAGGACTCGTATATTTGCATTTATCGTAAATCTACTGACCCTCAAAAGTGGCATAATGCTATTAAGCCTCAAAACACATTACGCTACTGATTCTTAGAAATGTCGTTAAAAAATAAAAAGGCAATTTGATAATTTACTTGTTAACAGATTCTGTTAGTTAAAATAGATGGAAATTTATTAGTGGTAATTTTGAAAAACTTGTTTGCTATTGGTAATTATAGGCTTAAAAGTGTGTCTATTGGTAATTTTGTATTTTATTAAATAGAATTTTATTAATTCTGGAACCTTCTGGGTAGGTCAAATGAATATTTATAATTTGTAATTTCATTCGAATTTCAGGAAAACCATTGACCAAATGGCAATTTCGCTCACTCCTCACGTCAAACATTTTTCTTGGTTTCAAATTTCAATTTCATTACAACAATTTGCTACAAAACCCGTGAGCTGGGTCTCTTCTTTGATTACCAAAGAAAAATAGACAACACCAAAGGTCCTGCAAAGTGACAAAAACAAGGAAACAAGAAAACAAAAGGAAAAACACTTCCGTTAACATAGGAGTCATCATGCATGCCGGGTGAAGCAACGAGACAATGATATACTTCCACCTTCAAACTCCAAGCAATATGTACCAAGTTTTATGCCCATTTGCTGACAATATTATCTCCTGAAATGAAAAGATTTCAATTCTTCAGCCCTTTAGTTTCCAGAGTCTACCTTTGACCGCGAAGCAATGTTCGACCGGTTGTAGGAGTTTTCCCAGTTTTTCCCATCGAAATACTTAACCTCAACGTAACTTGGTGTTTCAGGATCAACACACTTATATGTGATGGCAACCCCATATTATCTCCTGAAATGAAAAGATTTCAATTCTTCGGCCCTTTAGTTTCCAGAGTCTACCTTTGACCGCGAAGCAATGTTCGACCGGTTGTAGGAGTTTTCCCAGTTTTTCCCATCGAAATACTTAACCTCAACGTAACTTAGTGTTTCAGGATCAACACACTTATATGTGATGGCAACCCCATCAGGGTTTTGAGCGCAGATAATAAAATGAAGTTATACCACAGACCTTACAAAATATGCTTTGCCGTGTGAGTACCAAAGCTATACGTTGTCAGAAACTGTTCAGAATTACCCAACAGTTTAAATCTTTCAGAAGGGACAATGAAAGTGGTGTTACCCCTCATAGAACAGTTAGAACAGTTGCAACTCCAAGCCACAACCTTAGTAGGTGCTTGAACTTGCCATCTTACATTCTTGCAGTGGCACCCACCATCATGCTCCGCCATCTCAGACTCCATGCTTATGATTACAATTCTTCAACTGTGCTAAACTGCTATTGCACACAATATGCTCTTTGCTCTACCTGTGAAAAATAAGGAGCATATATTAAGAGTTTGCTTTAAATGGAATCATTATCTGTACTTGCAGTTTCCTTGGTCTGCTCTATTATGCATAGAAATAGTACAAGACTGTTGATACTTGATACACAAAAGTAATGAAATGGATTCATTACTGATAAACAAAACACATTTATAGCCAATGGAGACAATAATATACATGCATTGAGGCAATTCCTATAGATAGCTGTAGAACTTACAGGTATAATATGGCTATGACAGACCACAGGAAGTTGAACAAATTACAATAATCTTCAGTTTTTTTTTTTTTTTTTTTTTTTGAGAATGTACAATAATCTTCAGTTGGTAAATGAGTAAATCGAAATATGCAGAGTTGCATACAAAAAGAAATATCTCCAATAACCTTGGCATAGAGATTATAGAATACAAAGATCTGCACTATTGTTATTGAAAAATAACCATACAACAAGTTCCCTAAATGAGGTCACTCAAACTGTGAAAAGCCCGAGTGCTGGATGAATGCATGTATCTAATATCCAATCAAGAAACTTCATACATGACAATAATAGAACATGGTTCTTATTTTATTCCTTCAGCATGGTGGAGAAGAAACTCTACATGAAAGGCACAACAAGATATCCAGCATATAAAAGAATTACTTTGCATATATAATGTGGAGTGTTCATAACTAAGAACTCAGCTATACACAAAACTTCAACTAGTTAGTTGACAGGATAATGAGGATATGGGGAATCCTACTCTGGACTTGTAATGGGTTTTGAACAAATCTATCATTACAAAGGTACAGTTCCCATGACTATTCCTACCATGCCCAAACTGTCTTATACCTGAAGAAAAATTGTGAAGAACAATTTCCAGACCTCTATGGCTAAAGAACAACTTGCCAAATCTGAACCATATCCGACATATATTCCAACCCTTTTCCCTTGCATCCTCATTCTCTCCACCCTACTTCTTGTCTGCTTAAGGAATCAGAGGAAAAACTAATGGAGCATCGTTGCCAATTGAAACCAGGGGCCAGAACTAAGCAAACAATAAAAGAAGCAAGCCACAACTTTTCAATGACCCACAACTTAGGAAGGCAAAACAAAATGGCCAAACTAAGCTTTACTTTACCTTTTCACCACAAATTCTTAATGAAGTAGTTGTTCAACCCTAAGATAACCAGGTAGCAGCAACTTTGTCATGGGAAATGGGGCAGGGGGGTGGAAACTGATCTAGCGTGGCTCTGTAGGTATGATGGATGATGCTGGAGTTTAACCATCCAAACTCTAGAAACACTGATGATTTTTATGGAGACCACTAGATACTGGAATAAATACGAAACCACCTCCAAGGAAAGATGAATATCAAGTGAACTTATGCACATAAAACATTATTTGTCTATCAATACTGACTGAAATATGGTTCATAAAATAGTTAGATATCTACTTACCATGCTTCCAATAATGATTTCTCCTAGTGTCAGATCCTAAAAAAGAAAGAAAAAAAATGAAGGGGAACAGTATACAAATGAGTTCAAAATTATCAAACCTTAGTTTACCATACGTGTATCTTAGATATAAATCTTGATATAAGGAGTTAGAACATGTACTCTGCCTGTACATGTCTCTGTGGTGTTTATATCTAGGAACTTAGCTGCAAGACTAAGAAAATTGCGTTGACATGATGTGATGAAACCTACTCTGGCATCTGGATGTCTACTGGACATGACTAAACAGAATAAAGCTAACTTTACAAAAAAAAAATCTCCCAAACTGTTAATTATATCAGCTATTCACTACAAGGTTTCATGCACCTGATGTACATTTTGAAAAGTTGGAATTTCTTCTTTTTAGTCGGGAACTTTAAATGCTAGACTGAAGAGGCATAATCTGGTCATGCAAAAATTTATAAACACATACAAGTGCTTGAAGGAAAATTGAAAACTATTTTTCTAAGAAAAAATTTCCAGTCTTCAACTTTTCAGCAATGGTGAATTCTGTTGTGAAGCCCCTAGAGTGAATACTGAGTAGTCTCTAGAATTTTCCTCATTTAATGTAAGACCCTGCAACATCTTCTTTTGGTGGTGATGTTCATTCTGATAAGTCTAGCAACTGTTTCTAATCCCTAATGTCAAGTTTGAGTCTGAGATCCTACACATTGCTACTCACCTATCTGTTGGATAGTCTCTATGCACACTCCACTGATCTATCAAGCCTGTGAAATTTGAACAAACCGCAAACCTGTGAAATTTTCTGTCACTAAAATCAACTTGAATGTGATTTCCAATTAGCTGCAGGGCCTTGCATTATATTGATTGATGCTGACATCAACCTGGTATGTGGAAGTGTTCCATGCTTTCTTGAATTTGGTGCTGACTGGTTTTTAATTAATTAAGATAACGAAGCACAGAAACAACCAAAATACATAATTCACCTTTGACGAAATCCATTTGATTGCACACTAGCTTTACACCAATGGCCAATTGAATGTTAGAAATTCAACGAACCACACACAGAACTCAAAAGAGGGAAACAATATAAATAAAGAACAAAAAAAAAAGATAAAGGAAAGAAGAAACTTAGAGCATGAAGAGGACGAGTTTTGACTTTAAATTAGCTTAAAACTCCAGTCTACTTTGAGCATTAATGCTTAATATTGTTTGGAAGACCCAGCAATTAGACAGGGAATTGAAGCTAAAAGTAGATCTGTGAGAAACAAACATTGAATTGAATATACATGATACTAAACTATACATAAATACTCTATTTTATACGCCTAGAGTGTCACATGGTCTCTTGGAAAATAAAACATAATTGAGAACCTATGCTTTTCCCTAATGACTAATGCTAATTTCAGAAAGCCAAAAGGAGGCGAATATATTATTTTCCCTCAAATAGGAAACAACTTTTTACTGGTAAAAGAATAAAATGTCAGAACAAAAGTGAGAGAAAGTAGACAACAGAGAAAAACAGCAGAAAATTCAAAGGAATTTCACAGCAGCAGCTAGGATAAATGAAAACCAGCCTACGCAAAACAGCAACCCCATAATAGTGCTGCCTGGCAATCTAGCAAAATATAAGAGCAGCTGTAGTTTTTGAAAGCCACAGGAACCAGAAGGTTACTGAAAAAAAAAAGGCCAATAAGTTGACCAGAATCTTACTCTATCCTAAAGTTTCTCTACCATTGCGCCTGTGTAGTCTTCTATCTCTTTCCATCTTGAGCAAACAGATCACAACCAACACACTGCAACCCCTATTAACCTTGGCCTTCTTCACTTTTACCAAATGCAATCTGGTTTGACCAAAAGACCAGGGAATGGGGTCTCCCAATCCAGCCAGGACTTCCTAAATCAATTCTGTTGAGAAATAGAAGCAACAATACAATGCACAAAAACATGATTCATACTCTCTCCCTCTAATTTGCTACATGACGCCTTGAAGATAAAAGAAACAGTTTGACCATCTATATTCATCCCCCCATGAGGGACCCCTTTAGGAAAGAGCAAAAAGATTAGATTCTCTGTTAGGTGAAGGAAGCATGACTGCATTATCAATAATTGAGATCCAACCAGGGGATGTTTTGGCTTATATTCCTACTAATGTAATTTCCATTACAGTTACCAGAGTAAAATCTCGACCTTTGCTGGAACTTTATGTTTCCAGGTAAGACTTACAGGAGAAATATTTGGTTCTCGCCATCAAGAAGAGCACCCCAAGCTTATAGCTTCCATTTCTTATCCATTCTCAAAGCTATAAAATTGACTCTTTCTAACGACAGTTTAAATTTAGTTCCTCAAAAACAATAATGATAAAATCTACATTGTTGCCTGACTTGCCTCTTCATTGTTTAAACTCAAAAAGAAATGCACAAGATATCCAATCAAAGGAATTCCAAGACAGAAAAGTAAAATAAAGAAGAAACCCCAAGAAAAAGCAGAACAACATTAACCAAGAGCTGCATTAACATCAAAACAGAAGGAGCTATTCCTAGAAAACTAAAGAAATGAAGTGATAAAGATGCCCAAATTCTAACTCAATCTGACTAGACGAAAACTCATCCACCCTCATATTCTCAAAAGCTGTTTCGTTCTGGTCTCCCAAATGACCCAGAATACCTAAATCATAGCAAAACTTGTTTCCCTATCCAAAAAGGTCACATAATTGCCCCAGAACTGAGAACCCTAGTAGTTAAAGAAACAGGCACGTCCCATATGCAGTAATAAAAACATTGAAACTGATTTCTAAATACTGGAAACAAGCAATGGTGATGGGCATCAAGTGTGAATCATAATAAACTATTGATAAGATCAAACACTCCGAGTATTGCTGATTTCATACATCACTTTCTCAATTCCCAACATAATATGCAAATAAAATTAACAAGTTGAAAGATAGGAGTCGTAAATTACCTCTAACTAGCAAAGAAAGTGAGGGAGATAGGCAGCTTCATGCCTTCATCTCCTTACTCTATTCTAGTCAACCTTTGTTTCAAATTTGACTCCATACAGTCATTTTCTCTCCTTAAACAAGAAGAAAATTCCCTTTCCAACCACAAAATAAAGAAAAAAGATAAAAGATTGTGTTGAAGTTACTATCCTACCCCTCATTGCCGACTTATTTACTATATACGAAAAGGCAGGTCATGAAACACGTATTTACTTAATCTCCCTTCCATCTCCTCTTCCTCCACAACTACCGGCCACATACTTCTCACCGCGCCACCTGTCTCCCACTTTTTTGGCTCCAAATAAAGGTGCACACTGTGAGAGAGGGATGGAAGAGAGAGCAGATGAGGTAACATGCCTTTATTTTTTAACCCATTTAGAAGTTGTATTTGTTTATGGAAAGTTAATTTCGTAACTTCGGTAATGTGTTTTCACCTAATTAGACTAGATATCTAGAATCTTTAGTAGATAGAGAATCTCAGATTTACAGGGATTCTTGTTGTAATGCCTATATAAAGGTCTCATTATCAATCAATAAGATTACGCTTTGCTTATCCTTTGTTTCTCCTACAACACGTTATCAAGCACTTTTGCTCTTAGCCTGTTGTCTAATAGCCCTAGAAAAGAAGAACAACCCTGATTCTGAAAAAAAAAAAAAAAAAGTTTCATTGTCCCTGGCCCAATTCAGTGTACCGCCGACACCCTCTATATTGGCAGACCTAGTCCCTGCCGATAGTCCCCCTCAGCAGCGTAGCCCTGCCGACAGCCCCGCCCGGCAGCCTCAGTCCCGCTCGGAAGCCCCTTCGCTCGGCAGCCTCGACACCTCGCTCGGTAGCCTCGCCATCCTGCGCTGCAGCCTCGACAACCCCAATCGACATCCAGCGCGAGCAGCCCGCGCAACAGCCTCGGAAGCCGGCACGACAGCCCGCGTAGCAGCCTCGGCAGCCCACGAGACAGCCCGCACAGCAGCCTCACAACCTGCTCGGCAGCCTTCGATAGCTCGTGTGTGCAATCACTCGCACACACTCCCACAACGTCCAAAATTGCTCGCAAGCCAATCATGCGTTCTTCAAAGCCTTCGTCCTTGCTTCGAAGAAACCAAGAAAAATCGAAGAAAACAAGGTTCCCCAAATCTCAAGTTTCTTTCGATCAAGAATCAATCAACGAGGTAAAAATTTATTAAACGTTGCCGCTTTCCGAATTTCAATTTCTTGGGAATTTTGTCTTTCGTCCGGGACCTTCTCGTGTCTCTGCTATATCATCCCGATTCTTTCGCTTCTCGGGACGGTATACAGGGGGTTGATTGCCTCGGTACCAAATGTTTATTGGGGCAACTGTGACGTTACAGTCAACCGTTGTACTTGTAACTGTGACGTTACTGTGAACTACAACGTCTCTTTTTCAAAAGAGAACAAAAGGGAAGATATCGATAGTGACTTGAAGTCACGATTTGCATCGATTTATGTGACCATAACACATCTTGGCACATGTTCTAAAAATATAATCAAACTTGCTTAGTACTCGCTATGATCAATACTAACGCTCCCTATTTGTATCTTGTACATGGTTGACACTCAGCGTCCAGAATTCGACATCTTAGATGTGCAAGACAAGGAATACAAGAGGTGGGTCTCTGATGTTGAAAATACCTTCATCGGAAAGAGATTCACGGCCACCATTGTCCATCCAGAGGATGAACACCTGTAAGCTTCTCCTGAACAAAAGGCTCAAGCCCTGATGTTTCTGAGGTGCCACATTCATCTAACGCTCAAGAAGCAATATCTGAGGAAAACAGATCCCAAAGAGCTATGGGACATTCTCAAAGATCGCTTCGACAATGTGCATGATGCACAGCTTCCTGACTTATGCTAAACTTACAGTCTGATCTGAGCTTTTGTGGCGTCGAGAAGACCGACCACAACATGATGGAGAAGACGTTCACAACGTTCCCATAATCTGCATCCATATTGTCGCACCAGTACCGTGATCTCCTTGAAAAGGGCATCATCAAGACATTCAGTGACCTGATGAATGTGCTCCAACGAAAATAGAGGTACCATGAGTTAATCCTTACTACCAATAAGAGGCCTAGAGGCCCGAAATTCATTGCGGAAACTCACCAAGCCCGTGGTAAGGCTCTCAAACAGAGGAATCAACCTCGTGAATATCAAGCACCGCCACCACGTGTGCCAAGGGCAACACGCGGTGGCCGAGGAGGAAGAGGAGGCACCGTCCCTAGCTGGAACCTCACTTGGAAGAGGGATGGCGGCTCCCCGAGGAGGAAACCGTCCCGGTTTCGGCTCCAAGCGTGGTGGCCACGCACCCAATCAAGTTTTGGCTCCTTGCTTCAAATTTGGCTCCAGGAATCATCTTCAGCGCGATTGCAAAGCTAGTAGAGATGTCCAAGCTGCCTACAAGAAACACAAGCACTATATGGCTCAAGAAGCCAACTATGGAGACTTCGAGGAAGAAGATAACGAGGAAGATACTCAACTCACCATCGATGACTTCCAACCTACCAAGAAACGTAGGACAAAGGAGTATGATACTCCGGATTATGAATAAGCTTCTATGCTTATGACTCATGTTCAAGTTTGATTACATTGCTATTTTTGGCTTGTTTCTAGTCATAGCACACGACTTTGTTCGATAAGTCATTGTTTTAGAACATCCTTGATGTATTTTTCAAAGTTGTCATCAATAAAATTTCTCTTATTCAATGAATGAAATGAGATTTTTACATCCCCTATGAAAGCATTAATGGTTCAATGCGTCAAATTTCCAAAGGCATAATTATTTTGAGTTCACCATGAAATTGGTGATGTTAACTCATATCGAAACCAAATCACAAAACAAAACGAGAAAATCGCGAAAATCGCGACAAGACATATCGGCAGCCTGCGCTCCTCGGCAGTCTGCAGCGCCTCAGCAGCCTAAGCAGTGAGCCTTGGCAGCCTGCGCAGCGCACGCCCTCGGCAGCGCCCAACATAGCCTCGACAGCCACGACACCACCCTCGGTAGCCTCGCAGCCATGCTGCTAGCACGCACCCATGTGCAGCTGGCCAGCACCTCCGCTGTCGACCCGACACCGAAAATAAAATTTTTTAGCCACAGCATCGCTTTGTCTTCGGACTTGATATGCTTCGGTCATAGATCAACCTTAGCATCGGATTGCCCTACGCACGGCCGAGGTTCGGCCTTAGTCCATTTTCATGGCTATATATAAATAAAAAGAAAGAATTTTTTTTTTCTGATAATGATGTTTCCACGGTGCCAAGTCAAGGTTTCGTCAACTATGTATATGTAGAGCTAATACATTGTCGGCCCGAACATAGCTCTACATCGTCGGCTCAAACACCTCGTTTTGTGATGATAGATTGCCCCAACACCCTATATGGGATTGCCCCAACACCCTATAAGGGATTGAATTCCGATTATATTCAAGAATACTCGCCATGTCTTATATAGAGGTTTGATTCAATTTACATTTATTTTGTAGATGTTTCACGGCGAGATCGAGTGTTTTTTGGATTGTGTAACGACACACACCATTCTCCAGAATCGGCAATTGTTTACGGATTTTATGCCCCACGGATCGCTGCTATCCACGATGATAGGAACATGACCGATCGTCAAAGGTCGAGGTCCTGCCCAATTTCACTTGCCTAACGGCACCGAAATTAGAGTATCTGACGCTCTGTATGCGCCGAAGGCACCCCGAACTTTGCTGGCTTTCAAGGATGTACGTGATAACGATTATCACCTCAACACTTATGTTGAAGATGGAACTGAATATTTGTTGATCACCTCCACTCAAAATCTGCGTACTCGCATTGTGGAGAAGTGTAAGCGTGTTCGAAACGGAATGTATTTCACAACTATTCGAGCCATTGAATCCAATATAGTTATCCTATGCGATACAGACGCTTACAAACTTTGGCATGATAGACTCGGCCATCTGGGTCACGATCTGATGACTCGTATTCTCAAATGTTCCCACGGTCATCCGTTTTTCAAATCACAGAAACGAAAGAGAGATCAGCACTACGAAGAACATGTTGCCAACACCGTGCCTAGGAGCCTCGCCCATGGCTCGGCCTCCGTACAAACGCCGGCAACCTCTCGACTCCAAGGAGAGGACCGACTGACCCCTTCTTCTCATGCCTCTGTGGCGATGTCCAATGCCCATCGCTCGTTTTGCAAAGCTTGTTCACTAGCAAAACTACAAGCAAGACCATCTTTTGCTATTGACAAGAAACAGAATGTTCCATTCTTACAACGAATCCAAGGTGATATTTGTGGACCTATAACACCAGAATGCGGACCATTTCGATACTTTATGGTTTTGGTTGATGCCTCGACGCGTTGGTCACACGTCGCATTATTGTCCATGAGAAATGCTGCATTTTCTAAACTCCTAGCTCAGATTATAAAGCTTCGGGCTCACCACCCCGACAATCCGATTAAGTCAATCAGACTGGATAATGTTGGCAAGTTTATGTCTAAATGTTTCGACGACTATTGCATGTCAGTTGGGATTGAAGTTGAACATCCCGTGCCCCACGTTCATTCTCAGAATGGTCTTGCAGAAGCCGCCATAAAGAGACTTCAGCTTGTTGCTCGGTCCCTTGTCATGGCCTGCGTAGCACGGAAGCGCCGTCAGCCTTGCGTTTCGAGATTCAGAAGCGGAAGTGCCGTGGAAGCGGCCGGAATGGCTCGGAAACGCGATTATGAGAAAAGTAATTTTTGAGAGCTCTGCGGAAACGCCGCTTCCAAAATTGGAAGTGCGTAGGAAACGTGGGTCGTGGGCAAAATTGGAAAATTTGCAAACAATTAAGGCAATACCTAATTGTTGCTCGTCCTCTCCACTTCCCTAGTCTTCTTTCCCTTTTCTGTTGTGTTTGGTACGGCGGCAAAACCTAAAGTAGTTCTGTCAGCTCGTGTAGTGGAGGAAGGATCGGGGAGGGGAGGGGAGAAGAAAAGTAGTTCGGTCCGGCCGTGTAGTGGAGGAATGACTCAGCGGCTTCCTGCAATTCTGCATCAGGGGAGGGGAGGGGCGACCGGGCTACTCTGCATCTCTGCATCAAGGGAGGGGAAGGGCGACCGGGCAACTACTCTACAATGACCTCATTTTCTGGCAGATTCCGACAATAGTTTTAGATGCATGAGGTATGAAACTCAACTCTCGTCATGATCTAACTGATGGTATAATTAGTTTTTGATTTCCGTCAAGTTTTGAACGAATTGATGAATTAGTTGTATGACACCTAGCTCTTGTCATTGTTGGTAACCTATCTTAATCATCAAACACCAACACTAGAATTGATGAATTAGTTGTATGACAGCTAGCTCTTGTCATTGTTGGTCACCTATCTTAATCATCAAACACCAACACTTCTGAACGACTCAGCGGCCAATGAATTCAATAGATTCAATGAGTTCATGAACTTAATCTTGCTTCTTCATTTATTGTGTGGATTACAGACTTAATCTTGCTTACAAACTACAGCCAATGAATTCAATGAATTAATCTTGCTTACAGACTGCAGCCAATGAATTCAATGAGTTCATGAACTTAATCTTGATTCTTCATTTACTGTGTGGATTCAATGAATTACAGATAGCTCCTGCTGAATATGCTTACAAACTGCAGCCATGCTTATATAGTTGCTGAATAACTTCTTGCTCATAAATTCTTAAACTTCTTGCTAAATGAACTTGCTAAATGACTGTTGCATCTTATATAGCTGCTGTTTTTTTCCCCTACTTTTTTAGAAATATGTGACCGGACCCGCCCCGGATACAACACTGTTATCCAGAAAGAGTCCTGCGGGGACTACCTTATATGGTCAAGTCGTCACCTCGGGTGGGATGAGGTTAATAAGCTAGCTAGCACAAATCATAAACGAACCCTTATATGGTGAAAAATCCGAAATCAATTTAAAATACATTTCCCCTATGAAATCATAAAATGGAACGGTCCCCGACCGTATATCTAAGGCCCATAATATAATCAAATTAAAGTATGGCCTCAAAGAACAAATGTAAAATCCACACCATTACTAATTCGCAATATCAATAATTAGAATCGTATAGTCCACGGAAATCCCATTTCCGATTACATATAAATAAACATATAATTTCCATGATGTCAAGTCACTTTGTTTAATTTATAAACCATTTGAAAATCGTTATCAAGAAATCATCATTTCAATAAAGGTATTATTTTTCGATAAGCCAAAACATTTCCATATTAATTCCCACACATACATATATAAACTTTCATAAAATCGAATAATTATGCATGCATCAAATTCAAAACAAAAGTCCACTCACAACGACTAAGTCGACCTCTGACTCGAGTCCTCCTCACGATGAGCCTCTCCTCGGCCTGTCAAAGAACATATTTTTAATATCTCAGACTCGATAACAAAATCAGAAACTCAAAACAAATCGCCCTCACTCATACGATTCCTCCGATTACACCCAAATATATATATGAACATAGTCCATATATCCAAACTAACTCTTACTCTCTTTTCATTTTTATTTTAACCTTCGTTTTCCTACCGCCGCCGCCGCAGCGGCAGCCGCACCGCCGCCGCTGCCACAGCAGCAGCTCCGCCAAGGCTCATAACACCTCCTCCGGCACCAAAGTGCCTCCTTCCCCCTCTCTCCGCCGCCCTCCTCCGCTGCAGCCGCCGCACATGGTGGCTGTCATGGCGGCCCTTTTTTTCCCACAACACAAATTTCACCAAAACACTCCAATAAACTTCCAACAACACCAATTCAACTCCTAAACATACCACCAATCCGAAATTAACCTCCAAAAACACAAAATCACCCAAAATCAATAAAACTTCAAAAATCCTAGAAATTTCAAATCATGAAATCTCCTTACCCAAGTCGAAATGGCTTGATTCCTTTGGTGGAAAGGCTACCCACACCGAGCTCAACCTTTCCCCCTTCAATTTGGGCCAAGAGATGGCCGGCCAAGAAAAATCCAAGCTCCACAAGGGAGGGCTGTCGGCCTCTTCTCGGCTGCACGGCGGCGGAGACGCTAAGCCGCAGCTGCAGGCGGGTGGAGGAGCTGCAGCTCTTCGTCCGGCGCCGGCGGAGGTTGCTGTGGTGGCCGGACTGCACAAGTGCAGTGGCGTCGGTGGAGGCTCGGGCTGAAGGCAGAGAAAGAAAAGAGGAAGAGAAGAAAGAAACGGGGGAGAAGAGAGAGAGAGAAGGGAAAAAAAGAAAAGAAAAATGAATGTTTCCAAAAAGGGAAACATTCCTCCTTTTATACTAGGCCCAATTCGGAAAGAATTTAGTTTCCGACACAACCTTTTAATTTTCTTCGACGAAACGAAACTCACCCAACGATTTAATTTAAGGTTTTCCCCCACTCGTCTCAAACAATTTATGCTCAACCACCAACATGAATCAAAACTTAAAAGCGTAATATTTAAATGAAATTACTCAAAATTTAGATAGGGTTCGGGATGTATCAAATCTCCCCTCCTTCAAAAAATTTCGTCCCCAAAATTTACGTACCTGTCAATCAAAGAGGTAGGGGTATTGTTGCCTCATTTGCGTTTCCAGTTCCCAAGTAGCTTCTTCTATATCATGGCTTCTCCAAAGTACTTTCACAAGGGGTATAGCCTTGTTTCTAAGCACTTGCTCTTTCCGATCCAGAATTTCGATAGGTTCTTCCTCATAAGTCAAATCGTTCTTTAAACTGATAGGTTGCTCTTCTAAAATATGAGATGGATCGGCTACATATTTCCGAAGCATGGAAATATGGAAAACATCATGTATTTTCGACAACTCGGGAGATAACTCTAACCGGTAAGCCACTGGGCCAACACGCTCCGTAATCTCAAAAGGTCTGATATACCGTGGACTAAGCTTTCCACGTTTCCCAAACCGGACCACACCTTCCAAGGAGACAGCTTTAAAAATACCCAATCACCGACTTGAAACTCCAAGTCTCTTCTGCGGTTATCAGCATAACTTTTCTGTCTACTCTGGGCAGTCTTGAGCTTATCCCTGATAATCTTGATATGCTCATTTGTGGTGTGAATAATATCTGGGGCTGCAAGTTCTTTTTCTCCCACTTCATTCCAGCAAAGGGGTGTACGGCACTGCTTCCCATATAGCGCTTCAAATGGTGCCATACCAATACTAGAATGATAACTATTGTTATAAGCAAACTCTATCAGAGATAATTTCTCATCCCAACTACCTCGAAATTGCATTACACAAGACCTCAACATATCTTCCAGGGTCTGAATGGTTCTCTCCGATTGACCATCCGTTTGCGGATGAAAGGCGGTACTAAAATGCAAACGGGTCCCCAAGGCAGCCTGCATCTCTTTCCAAAATCTAGAAACAAAATGGGGTTCCCGATCAGATACAATGGATTCAGGTACACCATGGAGCCTCACAATTTCATTCACGTACAATTCTGCCAATTTTTCCAACTTAAAGGTTTTCCGAACTGGAAGAAAATGGGCTGATTTAGTTAACCGATCTACAATCACCCAAATACCATCATGCCCGTTCCTGGTACGAGGTAGACCATAAACAAAATCCATGGTGATATGATCCCACTTCCACATCGGTATCTGTAAAGGTTGCTGCAACCCTGCAGGTTTCTGCCTCTCAGCTTTCACTTGTTGACAACTCAAACACCTACTTACAAAAGCCGCAATTTCCCTCTTCATATTAGGCTACCAATAAAATTTTTTCAAAGTTCGATACATTTTTGTACTACCAGGATGCATGGCATAAGCAGAGATATGTGCTTCCTCCAAGATCTCTTGCTTAAGCATCTGATCATTTGGGACAACAAGTCTGTTTCTAAATAACAAAGTCCCATCACTTTTACTGGAAAAATCCTCATGCGAGTTACTCGAAGCCTTAACTCTCATTGACTCCAAAGAGGAATCCTCAAACTGCGCTTCTCGCACTCTATTAATTAAAGTTGGTCTCACATGGAAACTGGCTATTAACGCCCCACTCTCATCCACTGCCAAATCAACACCTGTAGTTTGCAATTCACAAAGAAGTGCAACTCGAATCACCCTTAGGTGAGACAAACTAGAGGAGGGTTTACGACTAAGTGCATCAGCTACCACATTAGCCTTCCCTGGATGGTATTCTATGGTACAATCATAGTCTTTAATCAATTCCATCCATCTCCTCTGTCTCAAATTCAACTCCTTTTGAGTAAACACATACTACAAGCTCTTATGGTCAGTAAAAATCTGACATTTAGCTCCGTACAGATAATGCCTCCACAACTTAAGTGCCAAAATCACAGCTGCCAGCTCTAAATCATGGGTGGGGTAATTCAACTCATGTGGCTTTAGTTGTCTATAAGCATAGGAAATCACCTTACCATGCTGCATTAACACACAACCCAAGCCTTGCTTAGAAGCATCACTAAAAATCACATACTCTCCACTGTCATCAGGTAACGTCAAGACTGGAGCACTAGTCAAACGAACCTTGAGTTCTTGAAAACTCTCTTCACATTTATCTGACCACTCAAATTTAACCCCCTTCCGAGTCAACCTTGTAAGAGGGGCGGCAATTCTAGAAAAGTCCTGCACAAAACGCCTATAATAGCCTGCCAAACCCATGAAACTACGAATTTCCGATACATTGGTAGGTCTACTCCATTGAGTGATAGCCATCACTTTTTGAGGGTCCACACTAACTCCTTCAGCTGAAATAACATGACCTAAAAATCCCACACTGTCAAGCCAAAACTCACACTTACTGAATTTTGCATACAGCTGATTATTTCTCAAAGTTTGCAGGACATAACGTAAATGGTTAGCATGCAACCTCAAAATTTTTGGAGTACACCAAAATATCATCAATAAACACTATCACAAAACGGTCAAGGCATGCCCGTAACACCCTATTCATAAGATCCATGAAAGCTGCAGGTGCATTAGTCAATCCAAAAGACATCACTAAAAACTCATAATGCCCATAACGTGATCGAAAGGCAGTCTTGAGTATGTCAGGCTCTCTTATCCGCAACTGATGATATCCAGACCTCAAGTCAATTTTAGAAAAGACTGAAGCACCTCGTAGTTGATCAAACAAATCATCAATGCGAGGTAATGGATATTTATTCTTTACAGTCACTTGATTCAGCTTCCTGTAATCAATACAGAGCCTCATAGTACCGTCTTTCTTCTTAACAAACAATACCGGAGCGCCCCAAGGAGATACACTAGGTCGAATAAAGCCTTTATCTACTAACTCTTGCAACTGAGTCTTTAACTCTTTTAACTCAGCTGGGGCCATCCTATAGGGTGTTTGAAAGATAGGTGCGGTACCGAGGAGTAGATCGATAGCAAAATCAATCTCTCGTACTGGAGGTAAGCCAAGTAACTCATCGGGAAAAACATCTGGGAACTCATTTACCACAGGAATATTCCCAATTCCTGGAGCCTCCACTCGAGAGTCTACAACATGGGCTAAGAATGCCTGGCAACCCTTATTCAACAGCCTTCCAGCTCTCACAGCTGAAATTATAGAAGAGGGAAGAATATTTCGTTCACCCTGAAAAAGAATCTCAGGAAGTCCGGGACTGCGGAACAATACAGTCTTGTAGAAACAATCCACCAAGGCATGGTGAGTTTCCAAGAAATCCATCCCCAAAATCACATCAAAATCTATCAATTCCAAAGGAATTAAATCTGCCGCCAAGTTATAGCCCCCTACCAACACATCGCAACCTTTAAATACCCACTCAATTCTAACCATGCCCACCCGGAGGTAACAAAACACACCACTCGCCTGGAAGAGGCGAGGATGGCACATTTGCATAAAGCGCAAATCTACTAGACACAAACGAATGCGTCGCTCCGGGATCAATTAAAGTAAAATCAGGTTGACCAAAAATAGTTAACATACCAATTACCACGTCAGGTGAAGCACGACCCTCCTGCTGCGTCATGGCATGAAGTCTTGCGTGGGTAGTGGGACGACCTCTGCCCCTAGCAAAAGTACCTGGGCGAACTCCACTGCTTGAAGGACCGGCTGATGTCTGACCAATACCAGAGGTAGTACCATCTGTGGAATAAGGGCGGTCCCTCTTGAAATGGCCTGACTGACCACACTGGAAGCACACTCCTGTCTGAAATTGACTCCGTCCAAACTGGAAGGACTGACCGCTGAACCGTCCACTCTGACTGCTTCCTCCACTTCTAGACTGATCAGACCGTCTTCTACTAAACGAGCCTCTCGAGTTACCTCGGAAAGGTCCTCTCCATCTCCCTCTAAAATTTGCACCGAAGCCCACCGTACTACCACGATTACTACCAGAAGATGATCCGGAACCTGAGGAAGAAGCTGCTTTCTTGGAAGGACCTTGACTAGGACCATCAAACTCCCGAGTTCGAGAACCCGATGCCATGTGGTTTTCAATGGCAATAGCCGCACCAACTGGATCCCCAAAAGTGGCGTACACCACACCTGTCATCTTATCCAAAAAGGGCTCTCCAGGTCCCTGAGCAAACATCCCAATCCTGCTCAATTCATTCGGAACCAGGTGCGGCACATGGTAGGCCATGGTAGTAAATCTCTGCTCAAACTCTAATACACTTTCTTCACTGCCTTTCTTCAATTTCAGGAAATCCCAATGCAACTTGTTGAGGTGAGCTGGAGTAAAATACCGAGCATTAAAGTGAGTCTTGAACTGCTCCCAAGACATGTCTCTAGCCTCTCCATATTGGGGTACAATGCTCTACCACCAATGGTAGGCGGCCTCATCAAGAAAAGTTACCGCCAAACTCACCTTTTGGTCCTCTGGGACCCCTGTATCACTGAATGCTCTCTCCATTCGTGATACCCAATTGTGAGCATCTAATGCCTCCTTAGCACCCTTAAACTCAATTGCTCCGGCTTCCTTAACAGCTTTTCTCCTTGTAATCTGGCGGTCATCAGGGGCAGGCATTAAATCTACCACTCGACTCAACAGTCGTTCTAAGGTACCAGTCAAACCTCCCATGGTACTACTCTCCCCGCCTTCTGGGGAGTTTTCATCACGTGTTCGGCATCCACGAGGAATGGTTCCTGATGAAACAAATAGCTCAGAATAGTGCATAAAAACACACCAGAATAGCTAACTTATGTACTTAATGCACACCTAATAACCAAGAATATATGATCCGCCGCGGTCAGATCACAACTCAATGATATTAGATGTTATCAAGTATACAAGGTAGCGTGACTCAAAGAAAGGACCTAATGCTCTGATACCAAACTGACAGGACCCGCCCAGGATACAACACTGTTATCCAGAAAGAGTCCTGCGGGGACCACTTTAAGGGAAGTTCTACCGAAAAAGAGAAAATTTCGGCATAACCCCTCTTAAAATGGACAACCCACAACCTGTAAACAAAACACCAAACACTTCTAAAACATCCACCCTGACTCAAGGAGTCTCCTGCTCCCCCTTTTATCAAACAATTTCTCAAAAACACTGAACAAATAATTCAATTTCTCAAAGGTGCAAAAGTAAAGCACTAACACAACAACAATATGTCAGGTTACAACCCAAGACAAACATTTGAGATTTACAACAAAAACAAAGTATCAGAGCGACTAGACCATGACAATAATTTACAAGTAGGCTGATCTAACAACCTACGATTTTCTAACAGCGGAAGGAACTCTAGGTCTTGCCTCCTACTAGCGCCGAACAGCTCTGCACACTGGGCAATTGAAAAACAAAAGGGCCCAGGGAAAGTAACTCAAAATATTAGCGTGAGTGGACAAAATCAATACACTTATATATATATATGTAAATATAACAAAAGAGAATTTGTTACTTTCCTCATTTTACATAAATAAAATCATGATGCATGCGTTAAAACAACTTTTCTCTTTATCACTCTCAATACAAAACTCCCCAGCCCCGCTGGTTCGAGAATTATAAAGTCATATAAAATATCAAAAGTTCCGAAATCCAAATATAAAGTATAAACGGATAACTAGGTCAATCCCATTGACCAATGAGTAAAAATCAAGTAAAAATAGGGGAATGTTAACCACCATAATCATAATGAGCCTCCAAGGCTAGGGTCAGAGTCTCTAAGACTCTCTACAGCGTCCGCGTCCCACGCTAACCTCTACACCACAACTCCGTCAACCACCGAGCGTGAATCTGACCTATATGGTCAAGTCGTCACCTCGCGTGGGATGAGGTTAATAAGCTAGCTAGCACAAATCATAAACGAACCCTTATATGGTGAAAAATCCGAAATCAATTTAAAATACATTTCCCCTATGAAATCATAAAATGGAACGGTCCCCGACCGTATATCTAAGGCCCATAATATAATCAAATTAAAGCATGGCCTCAAAGAACAAATGTAAAATCCACACCATTACTAAATCGCAATATCAATAATTAAAATCGTATAGTCCACGGAAATCCCATTTCCGATTACATATAAATAAACATATAATTTCCATGATGTCAAGTCACTTTGTTTAATTTATAAACCATTTGAAAATCGTTATCAAGAAATCATCATTTCAATAAAGGTATTATTTTTCGATAAGCCAAAACATTTCCATATTAATTCCCACACATACATATATAAACTTTCATAAAATCGAATAATTATGCATGCATCAAATTCAAAACAAAAGTCCACTCACAACGACTAAGTCGACCTCTGACTCGAGTCCTCCTCACGATGAGCCTCTCCTCGGCCTGTCAAAGAACATATTTTTAATATCTCAGACTCGATAACAAAATCAGAAACTCAAAACAAATCGCCCTCACTCGTACGATTCCTCCGATTACACCCAAATATATATATGAACATAGTCCATATATCCAAACTAACTCTTACTCTCTTTTCATTTTTATTTTAACCTTCGTTTTCCTACCGCCGCCGCCGCAGCGGCAGCCGCACCGCCGCCGCTGCCACAGCAGCAGCTCCGCCAAGGCTCATAACACCTCCTCCGGCACCAAAGTGCCTCCTTCCCCCTCTCTCCGCCGCCCTCCTCCGCTGCAGCCGCCGCACATGGCGGCTGTCATGGCGGCCCTTTTTTTCCCACAACATAAATTTCACCAAAACACTCCAATAAACTTCCAACAACACCAATTCAACTCCTAAACATACCACCAATCCGAAATTAACCTCCACAAACACAAAATCACCCAAAATCAATAAAACTTCAAAAATCCTAGAAATTTCAAATCATGAAATCTCCTTACCCAAGTCGAAGTGGCTTGATTCCTTCGGTGGAAAGTCTACCCACACCGAGCTCAACCTTTCCCCCTTCAATTTGGGCCAAGAGATGGCCGGCCATGAAAAATCCAAGCTCCACAAGGGAGGGTTGTCGGCCTCTTCTCGGCTGCACGGCAGCGGAGACGCCAAGCCGCAGCTGCAGGCGGGTGGAGGAGCTGCAGCTCTTCGTCCGGCGCCGGCGGAGGTTGCTGTGGTGGCCGGACTGCACAAGTGCAGTGGCGTCGGTGGAGGCTCGGGCTGAAGGGAGAGAAAGAAAAGAGGAAGAGAAGAAAGAAACGGGGGAGAAGAGAGAGAGAGAAGGGAAAAAAGAAAAGAAAAATGAATGTTTCCAAAAAGGGAAACATTCCTCCTTTTATACTAGGCCCAATTCGGAAAGAATTTAGTTTCCGACACAACCTTTTAATTTTCTTCGACGAAACGAAACTCACCCAACGATTTAATTTAAGGTTTTCCCCCACTCGTCTCAAACAATTTATGCTCAACCACCAACATGAATCAAAACTTAAGAGCGTAATATTTAAATGAAATTACTCAAAATTTAGACAGGGTTCGGGACGTATCAATATGAGTCACCCACCAACTGCACCAAGTAGTGGAGGTTCTACTGGGAGCATTAATGTCGGGGCAATGTGTTTAATGTTGAACCCAATGATGTAGATGACAAGGGTCCTTTGTGGGTTTTTACTAATAAGGTTGAAAAGTTGGCTGGGGGAGGATCTTGGAGGTTTCAATGTAAGTTTTGCGATAAGTTCTATGTTGGATCTCATAGTAGAGTTGTGACACATTTGTTGAAGGATGGTGGAAAAGGTATTAAGACTTGCTTTAAGGTTGGTCCTCAACAACATGCTGATATGAGCAAGTTTTTGAATGATTGCAAGCAAAGAGCCAAAAATGCAGCCACTAGATCAGTTCCACTGCCTTCATCGTCAAGGAATGCATCAAATTCTTCTCTTAATTATGATGTGAGTTATAGTGTTCCAACATCAAGTGAAGGGGATCCAAAGAAGAGAAAGGGAATGGGTACATCTTTGGAAAAGGCATTTCAAAGTAATGCTAGGGAGCAATGTGATGGTGAGGTAGCTAGAATGTTTTACACTGGTGGATTGCCTTTTAATCTTGCAAGAAACCCTCACTACCGCAACTCCTATGTTCGTACTTCTAACATTCCAGGATATATTCCACCCGGTTATAATGCATTGAGGACTACACTTCTTCAAAAAGAAAGGAAGAACATTGAATTTCATTTGCAGCCGATCATGGACACATGGAAAACTAAAAGAGTGAGTATATGTAGTGATGGTTGGTCGTATCCGCAGAGAAGACCCATCTTCAATATAATTGCTGCAAATGAGAGTGGTCCAATGATGTTGAGGTCTATAAATAGTCAGGGTGAAATGAAAACTGGTGAGATGATTGCTGAGTTGATCATAGAAAGCATAAAGGAGGTTGGTCGTGAAAATGTGGTTCAGGTAATCACCGACAATGCTTCTAATTGTGTGAAGGCTGGTGCACTTATTTCAGCAAAGTATCCTACCATCTTTTGGACACCATGTGTAGTCCATACCTTGAACCTTGCTGTGAAGAATATATGTGCACCTTCGCCACATGCAAGAAACAATGATGATGTGTATGCCGCTTGTAGTTAGATAGGTCCTCTTGCAGATGATGTTTCATTTGTGAAAAATTTCATAATGAACCATGGAATGAGGTTGGTGATGTTTATAGAGCACTGCGACCTTAAGCTTCTTACAGTTGCTTCAACCAAGTTTGCCTCAACACTTGTGCAGTTAAGGAGATTTAGGAAAGTAAAAGGTGGTTTGCAACATATGGTAATCAGTAATAAATGGGATGATTACAAAGAAGATGATGTGAAGAAGGCTGCTGCTGTGAAACAAAAAATAGTAGATGAGATGTTTTGGGATGAGATTGATTACGTTTTATCCTTCATGGAGCCTATATATAGTATGATTAGACATGCAGACACCGATAGACCGTCTCTTCATTTGGTGTACGAATGGTGGGAATATATGATTCAGAATGTGAAGAAAGCTATATATAGGAAAGAAAAGAAGGAACTACATGAAGAATCAAGCTTTTGGAATGTCGTGCATAAGGTGTTGATGTCTCGATGGAGCAAGAGTAGTACACCCCTCCATTGTATGGCACACTCGTTAAATCCCAAGTAAGTTTATGCTCAAAAATATGTTTAGGGAATATGAATTCCTTGATTTATAAGTATTATGAATATGAAACTCTATAATCTGGTCATTATTGAATATGTTCAAATATTATGAATAAAGTTTATCAAGTGGAAACTCACATTTTGGTCATTACATGAATATGAGTTCATTACATGAAAGCATTCATGATTATGATATAGATTTTAATTGATTATGTTATGTTCATTATCTAGGTACTATAGTCCGGAATGGCTAGGAGAGGATAGCACCCGAAAAGTTCCCCATCAAGATATTGAGGTTACAAGAGAAAGAAAAAATTGCATCTTGAAGTATTATGAGAATGTGGATGAGCGGAGAGAAGTGAATGTGGAGTATTCCAATTTTTCCATGTGTATGGAAGATTTCTGTAATGTTGATGCAATGCATGATAGGTTCATCCTACCACCTTTGACATGGTGGGTAATTCATGGAGCTTCAGCACAAAGGCTTCAGGCCTTAGATTTCAAGTTGCTTGGGCAACCTTCTTCATCCTCTTGTTGTGAAAGGAATTGGAGCACCTACAAGTTCATACATTCTGCAACAAGAAACAAGATTACTCCACAAAGAGCTGAAGATTTGGTGTATATACACACCAACCTTCGTCTTTTATCAGAAGGAGCCAATCATACAAAGAAGGTCCGAGTCAAATGTGGGATGCTGGAGGTGATCAGTTTGATTCTTTGGATGAAACTAATCTTGGGAGGCTTGAGTTTGAGGATCTTTCTCTTGATGAACCATCTTTGGAGGATGATTTATTTGGTAATGCTCAAGAGAATGACAATGAGGTCCTTGATGTTTAAGTACAACAATCTTTATCTTATTTGAGTCATGAGGATAATATCATTTATGTTAATGTAGAATGATCCTTATTTTTATTTGAGTTATTTGATTGTAAAACTTAAGACAGTGACTTTGAAGTTTGAAGTTTGAACTTGTTATGGTACTTTTTTTTTTCCGATAAGTGTTGTGATATTTATTTATTTTTGACATATAATTATAATATATATATATATATATATATATATATATATTATTTTATTCTGACACTTCCAAAACGCACCTGCTTCCAATTTTTTTTCAAAAAAAACGCTTCCGCGTACCCTATTCCGCATACCCGATTCCGTGTACCCGATTCCGTGCTATGTAGGTCATAGCCACTAACTTGCCAGTTTCGGCATGGGAATATGCAATACTACATGCAGCTATGCTGCTTCTTCTACGACCCACATATAGCCAACCATTCAGTGCATACTAGTTGGTAACTGGTTACGAGCCTAATATTTCGCATCTGCGCACCTTTGGTTGTGCCGTATATGTGCCAATAACGCCTCCACTGCGTACCAAGATGGGTCCTCAACGACGATTAGCTATTTATGTCGGATATGAAGCACTAACGATTGTCCGCTACATAGAGCCTATGACAGGTGATCTGTTTACTGCAAGATTTGCAGATTGTCACTTTGATGAGACATCCTTCCCGCCGTTAGGGGGAGATGGGAACGCATCAGTCCCAAAGAAACGTCAGGAATTGACATGGTTCTCTCCCACTATGTCTCATTATGATCCCCGCACGTCTCAGTGTGAGACAGAAGTGCAACGCATATTGGAATTACAAAAGGTTACGGATTCGATGCCCGATTCCTTTACCGATATCGCAAAAGTGACAAGATCAACCATACATACTGCAAATGTACCTGCCATGCTCAACGTCCCTAGACATGGACGACCACCATGCAACGCCGGTCTCAAGACCCGTGCCTTGGGTGCCGTTGGCAACCTAGGCTCGGCCTCCTCAAGTGGAGAGCCGGCGTCGACTTCGGATCCCCCGAGGAAAAGGGGGAGACCATTCGGTTCCAAGGACATTGTACCTAGGAAGAGGACATGTGTTCCGGCACAAAGCGATCCGCTCATCATCGATACTGTGACGCCGTCACACGAGATTGTCTCCGACTATTCCTATGTCCATGAATCAACTCCGAATTCCCTGAGGGACGCCTCAGACTCACCGTTGATGTTGGAGAACAAGGAAATCTCACTAAACTTTTTATGCATGCACAATATTGTGGAAATGTCTTCCATGTATATCGATGATGCATTCGCCTACGCCGTTTCTCAATAGATCATTGACGACAACGAAATGGAACCCCGCTCTGTTGGTGAGTGCCAACGAAGGGCGGATTGGCCGAAGTATCCAGGCTGAACTAGACTCTCTAAAGAAAAGGCAAGTATTCTGACCGGTTGTGCCTACACCGCCGAAAGTGAAGCCAGTTGGACATAAATGGGTCTTTGTCAGAAAGCGCAGTGAGAATGACGAAGTCCAGCGATATAAAGCTCGACTCGTTGATAGGAGCACATTGTGCGACATTTTTAATATGTTTTTACCCCCACTTATGCAATGCTTAATCCTTATTGTTGTAAAATAGAGTCATTTAGTTGTGTACGTAAGGAGTCTTTGGCAGAGTTGATTGTGAAATAAGCTGAAAATGCAAAAATTGTCAGAAAATGTGAAGAGTTTTAGTTTGAGTAGGAATCTTTGTAAGACTAGGAAACCTGTTGGATTAGGAATCTTTATTGTTCGTCGTTTCTGTAACATGTAAGGAAATTTTAGAATCTTGGTTGGACTAGGAAATGTTCTGTTTAGGAAAGTCCTACTTGAACTATGACTATTATTCCGTGACTTTCCTATTTTAATTTTTCCTATTCTAGTAACTTTTTTGATCTAGTAAGTTCCTTGATTTGAATTGGAAACTTTCCTAATCTGATGATCTTATCCATTACATATATGTCTTTTTAAGACAATATTTGTCTAGATTAGGAGATGTTTATTACATGAGTTAATTCTCTATTTCCTTTATTATTATTTTCAGAAATTGTGAGGAGATAAATCCTAATGCTCAACAGATAATTCAGCCGAATTACCTAGGAGGATTTCATGGAGGATTCAACCAATTTTAATGAAGATAAATAAAGAGAAAATTGCAAGGTTAATTCGGCTGAATGAGAGAAAGAAGGGAATTAGGAGACTTCAATGCCGAAAAAAGGAAGGAGTACATGGATAAGGTAATTGTCGAAATTTGCAAGGAGGAATTCAAGGAGTCCTAAAGCTACAAGGGAAGAAACTCACAGCAATGGAAAGGAATTGAAGAAGATATTTCTGAATTTTTTAAAAAAGTCTTCTACGGTAAAAGAAGGAAGAAAACTAAAGGATGAATGTGGACTGATTTTCTCTCTACATTCAAGGTAATTTTGCTGAATTAAATCAAGGATAATTTAAGGAATATTTTGAAAACAATTTAGCATTTATCCTTGAGTTATTTCGGCAACAACCTAGAAGGAAGGATTGACTTGTTGAACAAGAAGATAGGAGAAGGACTTTCGGCTCTCAAGGATTCCTTTACCGAAACCCTAGCATCCCTTGCTCCCTATAAATACCACTCCGCATCACTTGAAAAATCATCTTGTCTCTCACCTTTAAGCTGTCGAAACTCTGCCAAAACTCCACCATAAAATCCCAAGAAAAATACTAGCCAAATCCCCTTCACCTATACACTCAAGTCGCATCCTTCATCACCATTGGATCATCCTTGCTGAAAGCTTCCTTGAAGGTTTCTTAAAGTGTGATCAACTCTCCTTCCATGGCTTTTATTTTTCTGTATAAATACAATATTTTGTCTATGAAATTTGTATGGATTTGTGAATGGTTGTTTGGTTTCATTAATCTTAATTTAGACTTCCGAATATCTCTTTTGGTTGTTTAATTTTCTGGTTTTTGTACATAGCATGTTACGAATTTAATCAGGGTTTTGGGGCAGAAATTTCACATGTAATCAGGGTTTTGTTTTGGTTTATTTTTTGAATTCGTATGCACAACAAGTTGTATACTTGAGGGCAGCCTAAGCCATGGCTGATTCTTGGGTGTATGCTTCATGTTGCTGAATTTGTATGAGGTAAATCATACACGGAGTTGGTTTATCTTGTATGAATTCCAAGGGTTAGAGTAATTCTGAAAATATGCATGATAATGGGGTTGTTTCTGCCTAAACCCGGGGGCCTGGTAGATACAGATGAATCCAACTCGATCTCCTGCAAACCTGCTTACTAAGGGGAATACCGGGCGGGCCGGCCTTCTCCTCTCCGATGCCTAAGTTAGTATAGTTGGAATATATATAACTTGAGCACGTATGTAAGCTGTGAGTGAGATCAGTTACCTATTAATGAGGGTAGTTGGGGCCCTTATATAGGTGGCTGGGGGTGAGGGCTGGCCTCACCCTTCGATGTGGGACTGGTTCCCTTCAAAGGGCAGTTCAGGTGACCTCTTTGGCAGGTAGGCGCCCCCAGTCCCAGGGTCCCTGGCACCCGGAT
The DNA here is from genome assembly GCA_963682095.1 of Potentilla sterilis. NCBI lineage: Eukaryota > Viridiplantae > Streptophyta > Magnoliopsida > Rosales > Rosaceae > Potentilla > Potentilla sterilis. The sequence goes on from OY821764.1 coordinate 8,691,594, forward strand.
AGACTGCTGGACCCCGAGGCCGGGTGCTGGTGGTTCGGTCTTGGAACTCGGGCTGGGCCCTGGTGCACCTGCCGCGGGTATGTGGGCCTGCTGTAGCCTCTCTGCGGCTACTGTCAACAAGTCCCCCAAGTTCCCAGTCAAGTGCAATCTTGAATGGGGACTTAAAGTCTGTCTTGCTCTTGTCCCGCAGACTCGCAGGGTTACCAACCCAACGGTGCCCAGTCCTCCAAGTCCGCGTTGAAGATTGGGCGTGACCGGGGTGAGTACCTGTTTACCGATGGCAAGCAACAGTTTATAAGTACGTTTGTAATATAAGTAGCACTGTGCTCAAGTGTTGTGGTGCTATGAGCATGGTGTGGGGTGAAACCCGGAGAGTGTATGAGATGATGCCATGATGCCATGCAATAGATGTGTGCATGGAATGATAATGGAGCGTTGAAATCCGCCATGCAATAGATGTGTGCATGAACTCTCGACTGGGCACTCTGCCATATCGGTACGGAGCGGAGGTCAGTGGCCCACTACCGGGCGTTCTGCCATATCGGTACGAAGCGGAGTTCACTGGGCCACTACCAGGCGTTCTGCCATATCGGTACGGAGCGGAGTTCACTGGGCCACTACCGGGCGGTCTGCCATATCGGTACGAAGCGGAGTTCACTGGGCCTTCGACCGGGCGTTTTGCCATATCGAGACGAGTCCCAGGTGAACTTAAGTAACGGACCTCGACCGGGCGTTCTGCCATATCGAGACGAGTCCAGGAGTATGGGACCTCGACCGGGCGTTCTGCCATATCGAGACGAGTCCATATTGCTAGGCTGCGGGGAGATTACCCCGGTGTTGCGGGCTGTTTGAAGCGCCGGTGAACACTTGCTAGTTCTTCTCAGCTTGTGCTGAATAAGCATTAAGGTAGGGGGGTGGCGTTGAGGTGACAAGGCTCGCCGTGCAGCCCCACGTTGATCGCGGTTCAATGCGATGCAGGGTTTTTATCCTGCTAGACAAGAGTACATGGGTTAGATGTAAACTCACCCGGGTGTATAAAGCCCATGCCGGTCGAATGTTCTCATGACCGGGGTCGTGCCATGGAACCGGGCGGGACTCGACCGGGCGTCCTGCCATATCGAGACGAGTCCCCCAGTGAAATGCTATGGGGCCGGGTGGATCGCGTTCCCGGAAAAAGCTCTCGAGTCGGTTGGATGTTTCGTAACCGGTGGATGGATCTCGACCGGGCGTCCTGCCATATCGAGACGAGTCCCCCAAGAGAGATGCAGCTGGGTGGACTCGACCGGGCGTCCCTGCCATATCGAGACGAGTCCCCCAGTGACATGCAGCGAAGAAGCCATGCAGCCGGTTGAAAGATCATAACCGCGAACTGCCATGGTGCCGGGCGGATGGCTCATACCCGGAACGATGCTCTCGAAGCGGTTGAAAAATCATAACCGGTGAGAGGTCTTCAAGCCGGTTGAAAGATCATAACCGGTGAGATGCAGCTGGGTGGACGTCGACCGGGCATCCTGCCATATCGAGACGAGTCCCCCAGTGAGGTGCAGCGAAGAAGCCATGCAGCCGGTTGAAAGATCATAACCGCGAATGCCATGGTGCCGGGCGGATGGCTCATACCCGGAACGATGCTCTCGAAGCGGTTGAAAAATCATAACCGGTGAGAGGTCTTCAAGCCGGTTGAAAGATTATAACCGGTGAGATGCAGCTGGGTGGACGTCGACCGGGCGTCCGGCCATATCGAGACGTGTCCCCCAGTGAGGTGCAGCGAAGAAGCCATGCAGCCGGTTGAAAGATCATAACCGCGAACTGCCATGGTGCCGGGCGGATGGCTCATACCCGGAACGATGCTCTCGAAGCGGTTGAAAAATCATAACCGGTGAGAGGTCTTCAAGCCTAGGGAAGTGGAGGGGGGCCTGACGCCTTGGTTCCCGCTCCTAACTACCCTGTCGCTTGCGTGCGAGACAAGTAGCTGACATGCATTTAAGGAGAAAGTCCATCAGTCCCGTCGGTTATGATGGCATGGGCAGTTTACCAATGCTGGGACACGTGCCAGTAGGGAGCGGTCTTGAGATGGAGGGCCTGGATTCACGGGCGTTTGAGTTGTCCTGATTGCGTGTTTGGCGGGATTTATAAGCGCCTAGGGCACCGGTCCCCTCTATAAATAGGCCTCTTTTGCTCTCCTTTCTACTTTTGCTTCTTGCTTTAGAGAAACTAAGAGAAAGAGAGAAATCCGGCAGAAGCTCTGAGCCCCTTACCCCACGAGATCTATTTTCTCGAGCGCTCCCTACCATTGCTCGCTGCTTTCGCAGGGCGGACTGTCCTCGGTTGAGCATATTAATCGGTAAGTTTGTTGATTTCTTTGCCCCGGTGTTGTTCTTGTTTTTGCTTTTGTTGTTTTGCGGCGGGGGGGGGGGGGGGGGGGGGGGAGGGATCTCTGTCGCTGACTGAATTGCTCTGCGGCAAACTTGGGGAGAGGCCGTAGAAGGCGCTGTTGTAGCCTGTTGCTGACGAGCGCTAGGGTTTTGTTTTCTTCCCCTAGGTTAAGATGTCTTCTTCAAGTTCTGACCGGGCTTCCGAATCGGCTGCCAGGGGTCCTATCGTGGACGATGCAGAGAGGCTGGAGGACTGGCTTGGTTTCGTCCCCGGAGACGGAAGTCGCTGACTGCTCCGGGAGCAGGGTTTCGTCTCCGGCTTTGTCTTCGTCTTCCGGGGCTCAATCCTCGGAGATTGAAATACCGCACGGGGTGCGCCTTACGGGTGCCCTGGCCGTGAGCTACACCATTGGCAGAGGGAAAGGTGCCGTGGTGTGCGATAAACCGGAGGGTAGCATGACCCCTGGAGAGATAGCTGCGCTTCGGGAAACGTGGAGTATCCCGGATGAGGTTCTGCTGCGGCCCCTGAATCATGGAGAGTCAGCCTGTAACCCGAAGGCAGGTTGGGTTGCCGTGCACCAGGACCAGTTCTGGCATGGATTCTCGCTCCCGCTGTCGGATTACGTGCAATACATGCTCAGTGCACTACAGGTGTCGCCAGCGCAGCTTGCTGGGCTTCAGTGGAGGCGACTACTGAGCCTCGGCTGCCAATATGAGCTGTCCGGAATGAGTATGCCAACGGTAAACGAATTCCGGTCCTTGTACAGGTTGTCCTACTCCAGGAAGCAAGGGTCCCGGGGTTGCCTGTCCTTCAACACCCGAAACCATCAACCGATCATCACCAATATGCCTACATGGGTAGACAACAGCTGGAGAAAGAAGGTGGTGATGGTGGGCGGGAGGTGGCAGGCGAGGAGGAAGATGTACCGGGTTCCTGGCGTCTTCCAACCCATTGGCGACCAGTCGTTCGAGCTATCCGATCTGGAGCATGAGAGGATCTCGACCATACTCGGATGTTGGGACAATTTGGAACAGAGTTCCTTCAACTTTATCCTGCGAGAAGTGCTGGAATACTGCCAACTCGGGCGGGGTCCCGGTGCGTAGCAGGCCTTAGCGGTGATACTTGTGCTAGTTCTGGCAAAATGCTAACTGTTCGCTTTCCTTGCAGGTGCATCTTCCCGGGCGGTCATCAATCCCGAAACCACTCTCTCAATGGACGGGGAAGACCTCCTTAACATGCTGAAGGAGAAAGGTGAGATTGTCTCACGAACGTCGGTGGACGAGGAGTCCGGCCGGCTCACGACTCATCCGGAACCGAGGGCCATGGATGTTGAGGACGGCGCCTACATCCTAAGGCGGGTGAAGACCCATCCTGCTGCGCCCAAAGCGGTGCCCGGAAAGGGCAAGACTACCGGGGGGCCAGTGAGGATTCCCGGTGGAATGAGCAGGATCCCCAACCGGCTGGTGTCTGTGCCGCACGTGGCACGTGTCGCCCGGGTGGGCGCACGATCTTCTTCTCCGGAAGGCCGGGGAGAGAAACGGAGGGGCGGGGACATTCCTTCCTCCGCGCTGGTGACGCTCACCGGCGGGTCGTCACGGGAGAACCTGGCCAAACGGTTCAGGGTAACCAGCGGTGCACAACCTACCTCTGCTGGGGAGAAGGCTGCCGTTGCCTGGCAGAGTAGCCCCGCGCCTGCGGAGGCACCGAGGGGAAGCCCGGACAGTGCAATCGTCCGACAAGTGGCGGCGGACTTGGCCGGCCTTGGTCTGGACAGACCCGGGGTTGTTGGAGCCCTGGCGGGCGGGAATCGCCCAAAATGCAAGGAATCCGTCCTCCGGGTAAGCACTAACTGGTGCCACTACACTGCTTGTAGGTTGTTTCTCTTACTGCCCGATTAACTGTTTCTGCTGTTGTGCAGTTGCTGTACAGTCTGTACCAACCGGACACGAGCGAGGAACTGCCGGAGCTGAAGAAGCAGATAGCTGCTTTATTGGAGGCTCGACAGCGCCTAGAGGTGGAGAAGTCCCGCTCGGAGGAGAGGGCCAAGAAGCTGGAGGAGCAGAACCGGAGCCTGGAGAAGGAAAGGGCCGAGCTGGAGGCCAAGGTAGATGAACTCCAGGTGGGAGGCACCGCTCTGCGCGCTGCTGCCGGGGAAGAGGGCCCAGGGCAATATGAGCGGTTCGTTCTCCGATACCGAGAGAGCGACGAGTTCCTGGAGTTCTTGGAGAAGGCCAGGGAAGAGGGCATCTCGGATGCGTACACGGAATGGGCGGGGAAGGGGTGGTTGGACACTTCCCTGATGCCGGTTGCTGCTGAAGGAGATATCCATGAGCAGTCGGACACCCATCAGCAGCTGGTGGAGGGGCAGCCGGAAGAAGTGATTCGCTCGGACTTGGATTCTTTTACCAACGGTACCGAGGTCAACGACGAGGGTACCGCAGGAGAGGCCGGCGGATCACCTGCTGAGGGTGGAGTCGTGGCTCCTTAGGATTTTCCTTGCTCCTCCTTGTAATCTTTCCGGAACGGTTACTGCTTGTGCACTTGCTTGATTATGAATATACTTGAACTGGCGGAGCCGGTAGAATTTTCTCAAAAGTAGCTTGCATATATTTGCGATATTCTTTACAACGGTAGAAACGGTGGTATGCCAAACTAACCGCTCAGAGATTTGGCGAGTTCACCAGGCCTGGTTATTCTCCCGGTCGGGGTCCGCTCTTCTTTCCCCCATGTACCGCTGGAGCTGGCCGTCATTAATCAAGCCCTGCACCGCTGTCTTGAGAGCATAGCACTGGCTTGTCTGATGAGTAGCCTCATCATGATAGGAGCAGTACTTGCCCGTGTGCGCCGTTGTAAGTTTCCCCTTCGGGTGCCTTCTCCTGGGCGGTGGGGGGATGACGCTCCCGTTCTCAAGTAAAATATCCTCGTAGGAAGTGGTGAGAGCGGTGAAGACTTCTTGACTGATGGAGATGTTATCCAAGCAAAAAGTACCTGCAAAACAACTTCATACACATAATACCCTTCTTTTGTCAATTGTAGTTAGGACAAGTAGGGATCGTTCTATCCGGGGAAATCAAGAGCTTTCAATCACACAAAGTGTTGCACATAGAAAGGGGGGTGTCGAATTTTTATCTAATTGCCTACTGATTTTTTTACGAATTTAAATCTTAAATTATTATTTACAATTGATCAACATCTTCCACACAATCACAAGACACAAAACTCATTACACATGCAACGAAATTAGAACAAGTAATAGGGGCAGCAAGCAAATATCGAATTCAAGATCAATTAAGTTCCAATTTAATTAGAGCCAACGCGGTATATCTTCAAAACATCACAAGTATTTAGAATCAACTACGCGTGTAATCCTAAACATGGTACTAATCGGTTTAATAACACTACGCGTAGAAATTAAACACAAATAGCACATAAGCACAGTATGTTGAATTGGAACATGTTAGCAGGTATGGTGTCACTCATCCCACATCGACATGTAAATTTCCAGAATTATTCTAGCCCTTAGATAAATACACATTAAAATCAACTACGCGTATGATCCAACATGTATTAAATCGGCAAGTGAATTCAACATCTAGATAACACTCATGGCCTTCGAATGCATCTAGACATCTCCTTCGGTTGCACACGAATTAAGGAAATAAACCTAATTAAATCAAGAAAACATGCAAAAGCCTACTGCCCATCATACCATATTCAATTACATAACATGCATAATTCGGCAATTAAACATAAGAAAACCAAACAATTATAACAAGAATTCGGAAATCCCATGAATAAATAACAAAACCAAAATTGGATCCAAGAATCAATACATAATTCATAGACAAATTAATGTATAAATACAAAGAAACAAAAGCCATTGAAATTACAATCCAAGTGACAACCTTGTTGAAGAATTCGGCAAGTGGATTGGTGTTGATGATTGGAATGATTTTATGAAAGGTGGTGGAGTATGGTTCGGCTATGTTCTTGGTGAGAATTCTTGGAAGCAATTCGGCAGAGTTTTGGCTAGTTTAAGTGAGGAAGAGAAGATGATTATTCTGAAATTATGTTGTGGTATTTGATAGGAGCATAAAATGCGACGTTCTTAATATGTTTTTACCCCCATTTATGCAATGCTTAACCCTTATTGTTGTAATATAGAGTCATGTTATAGAGTCAAGAGTTTTGGTGGAATTAAAGTGAAAACATGTGGAAAATAGAATAAAAATGCAGAAATTGTCAAAAGCCTATTCACAAAGTCTCTGAGATGTTTTATTGAATCTGTAAAACATAAACTTTGCTTTTGATAGATTTTTCTCTTCTCATTTGCAGTCAACATACTAAGGATTGAACAAAGGAAAGAATCATTAAAATCGGAGTGGAACAAAATGCCAAGAACTTCAAGTTCTTATCGGATGCAAATCCAAGAATTCCAGAAGATTTCAGTGTCCGACATCCAACTTTCTGAATTTATTCCCGACGATTGACAAGGAATTTGAAGGTGAAATTTTTATGGATGAAAGCCCTGTGTGTCTAGTTTCATATGCAACTGGAATCTCAGAAAAAGCTCTCCTAAGTAGAGAGTTATGCCGGTTTGAATGCAAGAAGGTCAGATCTGCCGAGAGGAAGAACCTGCTGCCCGTTTTGAAGGATTTCTATTTTTCTACAACAATTTCGTGTCCAAGGTTGTAAGTGATGAGCTACTGAACATATTGGAGCATTAGAGAGTCATCCTTTCAAGGAAGAAGTCAAAGAACAAAAGAAAAGAAGTTTCCCTGATGCAAGCAGGAAAAGAAGATACAAAGGATGCTTTCCTGGCTCAACTAGGGAAAGCTACGGCTAGCTCTTGGATAAATTGTCCCAAATGAGTTATGAGCCTAGTCCATTATTCAGTCCATCAAGCATTGATCCATGAAGAATTTGGCTGAATTAAAAAAGAAAAGAAAAGATTAATTTCGGAATGGAAAAGAAGAAGCAAGCCGAGTTCTACATGGATTTGGCTTACGAATGTGGACTGAATTCCATCCTTTGTGCAAGATTTTTGGCTGAATTAATTCATGGAAAACCTAAAGAGATATTGCTCAATTATTCAGCCATTATCTTGGGAATTTTCGGCAGAAAATAGAGGAAGAAAATCGCAACAAATCCTGATTAATTTCGGGAAAATTCCTGTGCACGTCTCTCAACTTCCACGGACTCTCCCGGACAGCTGACAATGAATCAGAATTCGAGCCTTATATGGATAGAAAGCTACGGGAGTCTAGTTTCCAACCCAACTGCAATCACCTCAATAGCTATTTTCTAGAGAGAGTTATGACGTAATCAATGCACGGAGGTCATTCTGCCGAATTCAGAAAATCAAGGAAACCTAAACCAATTCGGTTTTGGTTTGTGGCTGGCTTCTCTAGGTTACTTCCTCTATAAATACCAAGGCTTTTGCACAGAAAATCATCTTCTCTTCCCCTCAAAAACCTTGCCGAACCTCTGCCCATTTAATTTCAGAAATTGTACCAAGAATCCTTTGCCGAATTCCACCTTCATCATTCACCAAAATTCATCATTCACCAATCCTTGCCGAATCTTCATAAGGTTGTAACATGGATTGTATTTATTTGGTTTTTGATTCTTTGTATTTAAACATACTTTTGTCTATGAAATATGTTTTAATTTCTGGATTTGTTTTTGGTATTGATAATTATATATGGGATCTTCGGATCTTTGTTATAAATGTTTGGGAATTTTGTATATGATTGCCGAATTATGCATGCTATTTAATTAAATTTGTGTTATGGGCAGTAGCTTTAGCTTATATTCTTAATTTAATTAGGTTTATTTTCATAATTCGTGTGCAACCGAAGGAGATGTCTAGATACATTCGAAAGGCCATGAGTGTTATCTAGGTGTTGAATTCATATGCCGATTTAATATATGTTGGATCTCACGCGTTGTGGATTTTAATATGTATTTATCTAAGGGCTAGAGTAATTATGACAATTTACATGTCGATGTGAGATGAGTGACGCCATACTTGCTAACATGTTCCAATTCGACAATATGTGCTTATGTGCTATTTGTGTTTAATTTCTACGCGTTGTGTTATTAAACCGATTAGTACCATGTTTAGGATTACACGCGTTGTGGGTTCTAAATACTTATGATGTCTTGAATAATTAGGATAAGCTGCGTTGGCCCTGATTAAATTGGAGCTTAGTTGATTTTGAATTCGTTATTTGCTGCTGCCCCTATTACTTGTTTTAATTTTGTTGCATGTATAATGAGATTTGTGTTTGGTGATTGTGTGGAAGATGTTGATCACATGTAAATATATAATTTAGGATTTATAAATTTAGTAAAAATTCAGTAGATAATTATACATAAAAATTGATACCCCCTTTTTTTGTGCAATACTTTGTGTGATTGAAAGCCCTTGATTTCCCCGGATAGAACGATCCCTACTTGTCAATACTACACTCGACACAAGAAGGGTATTATTTGTATGAGATTGTTTTGCAGGTACAAATTGTGCACGCATGTGATCCCATCAGTTTTTGGCGCCGTTGCCGGGGAAATTATAAATTTTTGATTCATAAAGTGTTGTTTGTAATTATGTATATTGCAGATTATTTAATTTTGCTATAGTTTTTGGGATATGTATTAATAGGATTTTTCGGAAATGTAATAGTAAGTAGGTTTTCCGATTTTTATTTTTGGTTTTTGTTGATCTTAATTGCCGATTTTTGTGTGATATTATTGTGATGTTGATACACCTAGATAATTTCTAGGAAGTTGATAGTTTTTGTGTATGCTTGTAGTTTATTGTAGTTTCTAAAGTGTAACATGTAGGTGAAGCCTCTTTTGTTGATCATAACCATAACCCTTCATACGAGTGATGCCATGATTAGGTATGTTTTTGTGTAGATTGGGAAACGGGCCCTGCAATGTTGGAATTAGTCCATCGTTGGCCCCCCACGCATAAAGACGCTAACTTGGTATTATTTTTATGAGGTTGAGGGCGGTTTTAATCAACACTTGAGACCGCTAGGACCCGAGTTTATTTTACCAAGTATAGGGCAAGTTATTTTCATTGATGGGTTTGAGGTTTGTAAAACTGGTTTTCAAGACCCACAGACTGATGTTCATTCTCTGTGAGTGAGTCGATAGGGGACTTGTCCTCCGTGGTTAAAAACTTTGAGACCTGCCTTGTTCCTAAAGAGAGTTTACTCTCCGTGAATTTTAACGACACCGCCTTAGAAAAGTAAAGTATCCTCGACCTAGACAACCGCTTGTGCCGAAGCATCACCTCACTTTAGACGCTAGAAGATAACTTGAGCATATGTGAATCTATTTTTCTTCAAAAGATAAAATTCGTCTTTAATTTTTGAGGTATATCGGAATAAGCATGATACTACCTTGGACTGTTTCAGCCCATTGCACTGTTATCTCCTCTGCTCCACGTACCTCGAATTTTAAAGTTGTGTGAAAGACATCTAGAAACCCTAAGTTTCGGCATTTACAATACTCACATAATCGATTAACTAAAAAACCGAACCAATGTATAAATACAAAAAAAAAATTTTTTCTTCGTGTGATGTGTAAAATTAGTTAAATGGTTAAGGAGTTTTAGAAGTCTATTTATGTTGAGTTTGTTTTTGATTTTGAGGGGAAGAGGAATAGGTAAGGTCACTAATGTTGCTTTTAGCCTTAACCCTTCATACTAGCGCTTGCGTTTTTATGAGGTTGAGGGCGGCTTTTATGCACTTTAGTGGTACTGACAACATAAGGTTCTCAACTGAGTAAGGGGCAATCATAGTTCGTTTGTTCTAATTTTGGTTTGTTTAACTAGATCTCAAGGCCCACAGACTGATGTTCATTCCCTGTGAGTGAGTCGATTGGGAGTTCGCTCTCCGTGGTAACCAACAACGAGTCTTGCCTCACTCCATTATTAGTACTTTTGTTCTAGCCTTCTGAAACCACGGAACCTTGTGTCTAGTCGATAGACCTAGGCCGCACGTCCACCGAGCTTCAAAACCTTAAATAAGTTTGATATGAGTAGATTTTTGATCTCAAAAGAAAACATTTCTTGGTTTGAATTTTCGAGGTATATCGGATCAAGCATGATACTACCGGGGGCTGTATCAGTCCATTGCACCGTTATCTCCTCTGCTCCACGTACTTTGAAAATTCGAACAAATCATTTAGCAATTTAACTAGGGATACATAAAACACATTCTTATACATATATAATCTTGAAATTTTCGTGTGATACCATATATACTTTTGAATTTTTCGTGTGTGACTTATACATATTTTTGTGACGTTAATACTCTTATAGTTATAGGATATGTATTTCTTGATACTTGTGAAAATTGTGTGTGAACCATACTTGTGAATTTTCGTGTGATATACTTGTATAATTTTCGTTTGTTCCTTTACATTTACATGTTTGATTTATTGTGATACTTATACTTATACATACTTTTACACGATCTTTTATTGAAATTTTCGGTGACATTATACATACTAACATTCTTTTGTGTGATATTTTTACCCTAACACTAACTTATACATTCTAAGTTTACAATGCACGTTTATTTTTCTTTTTAATTCATTGATTGATATACTTGATCTTATGATAATTTCAGGTACATGAATGTCCAATTGGTCACGTGACATTAGAGGCCGTTTGTATCGAATTGGAGAGATATACGATCTAGAATTGCCAGCAACTCTAGGTCAAGCACGTTCACCATCACCAGAACATCAGTTTGTATCTCCCTCCTCATCACCTTTTAACAGAAATTTTGTTGCACCATCATCACCATTTCCTTCAGAAGCTTCGTGTGAACTTAACCCTTTGTTTCACGAAGAACCAGAGTTTGAGCTACTTCAAAGTTCTATACCAATTCAGTTCTTGAATTTTGATTTACCTGATCCCATATTTAATATGACTTCATTGAGAGAGGAGAATGGTCAGGTAGATGCGCCACAAGGAGGAGTAGTAAGACCGAGTAATGTGACATATCCTGCAGTTGCACCTGGCAAGTCAGGAGAATTTGAGTTGAAGGGTGGATTTATCCACCAATTGCCTAAGTTTTATGGACTCAGTGGAGAGGATCCCAACCGCCATATTCAGAAGTTTGAGTTCAGATGTGAGTCAATGTGCCCAACTGGGGCAGACTTACAACATGTGAGAATGAAGGCGTTTCCTTTTTCACTTGAGGATAGGGCGCAGGAATGGTTCTATGCAATACCGCCAGGGAAGATGGTGTCTTGGACTTCAATGGTGAGGGAATTTCTCACAAAATACTTTCCATCATCAAGGGTGACGCAGATTAGAAAGGAGATCACCTCGATCAGACAAGAGCCAGATGAGAGCTTTGATGTGTACTATGATAGGTACAAGGCTTTGGTGGCAACGTGTCCTAATCATGGGATACGTGAGGGTCTTCTACTACAATACTTTTATGAAGGGTTGCGTCCCTTGGAGAGAAGATTTTTAGATTCAGCAGCTGGTGGATCTTTAATGGAGAAAAGCAGAGAGGAGGTTAAGAATCTGTTGGAGATGCATTTCACCAATCAACAACAATTCGGGTCTACTTCCTCTAGGCGAGTCAGTGAGGCCAGCGGTTATGAGGAATCAAGTGTTGTCAAGGAGCTTAAGGAAGATGTGGGGAAACTCACTCAGATGATGTCTCAGTTTATGAAGCAGAAACATGCCCAAGTCTGTGGGGTATGTAGCATGGAGGGGCATTCAGCAGATGTGTGTCCACAAGTTGTTGGAGGAGATAATTTTGAGGAAGCCAATGCGGTTGGTTTTCAGGGGCAGCAACGTTCCAACTTCCCCAACTTCAACCCCAGATTTAATGATCACCCAAATTTTAGGTGGGCCAACAACAACAATGTGCAGAACCCTACACCTATGGCGCCACCACAAGCTAATCAAGGAGGAATGGCGTTTCAACCAAGACCTCAAGGGCAATTCCAGGGATATGCAAGACCTCAGCAACAATTCTACAACAACAATGCTCAAGCATCATCAAACCCTAATTATGATGCAATGCTGAAATCCTTGAATGATGCAACTCACACATTGTTGCAATCTACAACTTCCAACACCAAGGACATTTCTGAGCTGAAGAATCAGATGGGGAAGGTTGTAGATTTCATGGGGCAGATTCAGGAGCAAGGAAGATTACCTGGAGGAGTGATAAAGAACCCCAAGAATGAGCAAGCAAATGCAATTACCACAAGGAGTGGTAAAGTTTTGGAGGGGCCGGCACTCAAGGAGGTTGAGGACGTGTTGGTAGATCATCATGATGATGTTGATGACGTGCTAGTGCATGATGATGCCAAGCACAACAAAGGGACACTCGGCAATGACATGGATGTGATACTAGGCAAGCATGAGGTGAACGGCAACAATGAGGCCGAGAGAAAGAAACCGAGCAAGGCTGAGTTCGAGAAGATGAAGAATAGGGACATGGAAAAAGATCCCGCTACCTCAGAGACACACAAGGTGAATAATTCTAACTCAAGTGGATTAGTTAATGCTAACCAATCTTCTTGTTTGCCTTTTCCTTCCAGGTTTGCTAAATCGAAGAAGGAGAAATCAGATGAGGAGGTACTTGACATTTTCAGACGTGTGGAGGTGAACATACCATTGCTTGAGTGTATCAAGCAAATTCCCAAGTATGCCAAGTTTCTCAAGGAGCTGTGCACAACAAGGAGGCATACAAGGGAGGAGCAGGTGGTCAAAATGAGTGAGACGGTTTCAGCCGTTCTCCAAAGAACGCTCCCACCTAAAATGAAAGACCCTGGCAGCTTTTCAGTGCCATGTAAAATTGGACAATCTTATTTTGAGAAAGTTTTGCTAGATCTAGGGGCTTCAATTAATGTCATGCCTTATAATGTGTATGAGTCCCTAGGTTTAGGCGAGTTGAAAAAGGACAATGTAATAATTCAGCTTGCCGACAGGTCTAACAAATATCCTGAGGGATATGTTGAGGATGTTCTTGTGCAGGTGAATAATCTGATATTTCCTGCAGACTTCTATGTGCTACATATGGAAGAGTCACCCCTTAATTCCACTCAATTATTGTTGGGGCGACCATTTATGAGGACAGCAAGAACAAAGATTGATGTTGCTGAAGGCAACCTCACCATGGAGTTTGATGGTGAAGTGATAAGCTTCAACGTTTATGAGGCTATGAGGTATCCAATTTCTGAATTAAAACCTTGCTATAATATTGATGTAGTTGATTCTATTGCGCAGGTTTTATCAGAAACTTTGGATCAATAGCAACTAGCTATTGAGCAAGGGGCAGGAATTGATGCAAATGGGGAGGTAAATTCGGCAATGGCTCGGCTTGATCTTGAGCCGAGCATGATGAGCATTGTTGCCGAGCTAGAGGCAACACCCCACGTGATGAGAACATGTAAATTCTTGTCAATTCCCATTTCCACTAATAAAATTTTACCATCTGTGGAACAGGCCCCTATTTTAGAACTGAAGGTGCTTCCGGATCATTTGAAGTATGTATACTTGGGAGACGATGACACACTACCAGTTATTGTGTCATCACAGCTGAGTGAGCAGCAGGAAGCACGCTTGACTAGCATGTTGAAAAGGAACAAAACCGCCATTGGATGGACGTTGGCGGATATCAAGGGAATCAGCCCTACAACTTGTGTCCATAGGATCTTGCTTGAAGAAGGAGCCAAGCCTACTAGGGAGGGTCAGAGACGTTTACACCCCCCTATGATGAAGATTGTGAAGGACGAGGTGATCAAATTGCTGGATTGTGGAGTCATTTATCCCATCTCAGATAGCCAGTGGATTGCACCTGTCCAAGTTGTACCTAAGAAGAGTGGAGTCACGGTTGTGAAGAATGACAAGGATGAACTCGTGCCCCAACAATTGGTGACAGGTCATAGGATGTGTATCGACTACAGAAAGTTGAATGCTACTACACGAAAGGATCACATGCCTTTGCCTTTCATGGACCAGATGTTGGAGAGACTAGCTGGGCACGAATTCTATTGCTTCTTGGATGGGTACAGCGGTTACAATCAGATATGCATTCACCCAGATGATCAGGAAAAGACAACGTTCACATGTCCCTTTGGTACGTTTGCCTATCGACGCATGCCTTTTGGTTTATGCAACGCACCAGGTACATTTCAACGTTGTATGTATTCCATTTTTAGTGATTATATTGAAAATATCATTGAAGTCTTTATGGATGATTTTAGTGTTTATGGTAAAGACTTTGATGCATGCTTAGAGAATTTGGAATTAATCCTGAAAAGATGTGTAGAGACTAACCTTGTACTTAATTGGGAAAAGTGTCATTTTATGGTAACACAAGGGATAGTTCTAGGACACATTATATCTGCAAAGGGTATTGAGGTAGATAGGGCCAAGATTGATATTATGCTTCACTTACCCTCCCCTACAACTGTAAGGGAGGTACGTTCGTTTCTTGGCCATGCAGGATTTTATAGGAGGTTCATCAAGGATTTTTCGTTGGTGGCCAAGCCTATTTGTGCCCTTTTGCAGAAGGAGGTTCCATTCATATGGGACAAAGGGTGTGAAGATGCATTTGTCATGTTGAAGAAATTGTTGACATCAGCACCAATTATGGCGCCACCAGATTGGACACTACCATTTGAGATCATGTGTGATGCTTCAGACTATGTAGTTGGAGCGGTGCTTGGACAGAGAAAAGAGAAGAAGCCAAATGCCATATATTATGCTTCGCGCACACTTAATGGTGCTCAATTAAATTACTCTACAACTGAAAAAGAACTGTTGGCTGTTATATTTGCTTTAGAAAAATTTCGTTCATATCTATTGAATTCTAAAGTGATTGTGTATTCTGATCATGCAGCCTTAAGATATTTGATGAAGAAGAAAGATGCTAAGCCACGCTTGATTCGATGGATTCTCTTACTCCAAGAGTTTGACATCGAAATCAAGGACAAGAAGGGGAGCGAAAATGTTGTGGCGGATCACTTGAGCAGAATTGTGAGAGAGGAGGAAACGTTGCCACTTCAGGAAACTTTCCCAGATGAGCAGCTTTTTCGAGTGGACACAAAAGAACCTTGGTATGCAGACATTGTCAATTATTTAGTTACTAAAACTTTTCCAAGTACATGTTTGCAGGCAGCCAAGACAAGGATTAAAAAGAATGCAAGACACTACATATGGGACGACCCATATTTGTGGAGGACTTGTAATGATCAAGTGATTAGACGTTGTGTGCCACAAGAGGAGCATAGGCCGATCCTTGCATTTTGCCACAATGAGGCATGTGGAGGACACTTTGGAGCTAAGAGGACAGCCCTCAAGGTATTAGAAAGCGGGTTTTATTGGCCAACGATTTTCAAGGATGCATACACATTTTGTATGACATGTGATAGGTGCCAAAGGACAGGTAACATTGGTAAGAGAGACCAAATGCCCCTTACTACTATGATCTTTGTTGAAATATTTGATGTATGGGGTATTGATTTTATGGGACCTTTTCCTTCATCTAAGGGCTTTCTTTATATCTTGTTGGCAGTTGATTATGTGTCAAAATGGGTGGAGGCGAAAGCCACAAGGACTAATGATTCTAAAGTTGTTGCAGGTTTCTTGAGAACTAACATATTTTCCAGGTTTGGAGTACCTCGTGTGCTTATAAGCGATGGAGGTTCTCATTTCTGCAACAGAACAATAGAGGCTTTACTCAGACGATATGGAGTCACCCATAAGGTATCCACACCTTATCATCCTCAGACGAGCGGAATGGCAGAAGTGTCCAACAGAGAAATCAAAAGCATATTGGAGAAAACTGTGGGCCCATCAAGGAAAGATTGGAGTGACAGACTTGATGATGCACTTTGGGCTTACAGAACGGCATACAAGACACCCATTGGGATGTCTCCATTTCGGCTTACATATGGCAAGGCGTGCCATCTTCCAGTAGAGTTGGAGCATAGAGCATGGTGGGCGGTCAAGCAATTCAACATGGAACTTGACAAGGCTGGACTTCACAGGAAATTGCAGCTGAGCGAGCTTGAGGAAATCAGAAATGATGCATATGATGCTGCGTGGATTTACAAGGAGAAGACGAAATTGGTTCATGACAAGATGATAAGAGGCAAAAAGTTTCATATTGGTCAAAAAGTCTTGTTGTATCATTCTCGTCTTAGATTATTTCCTGGAAAATTGCGTTCTCGTTGGGCTGGTCCTTATATTGTTACTAATGTGTTTTCTCATGGTGCTATAGAAATTCAAAGTATTGAAACAGGAAAAGCGTTCAAGGTGAATGGTCATCGACTTAAGCCTTACTACGAACCTGTTAAGGAGCACACCATTGAGGAGATACAATTCTGAGACGCACCAAGATCCTGATGATATGGAGAAGAGTCTAGGCTGAGTAGACTATAAACATTAAGCGCTGCATGGGAGGCAACCCATTTCAACCAAAATTGTGAAGGAGCCGTCTACGAGAGTTTGAATTTTCTAAATCCCTAAACTCTTTTTGGTTGAATTGTATAAATGTGGAACTTGTGAATTATCAAATGCTTGGAAATTACTACATAATTTTTGTGTACATTGAGGACAATGTAATTTTCTAAGTGTGGGGTAGGGATACATGTTTCACATGTTTGTTTTTTGTTTTAAGTTTTTTGTTTAGAGTCATAAAAGAAAAGAAAATAAAATAAAAAAAAATCAGAAAAATCAGAAAAATTAAAAAATTTCGTTGCTTTTGTGTTTTAATTTTTGAGTCTTAAGTGCCCCTAAATAGTCTATGATGATTATATCTTTAATACATAGATGATGGTTTCGCATAATCTTGAAAATAATTGTGAGTTTCATAGACTTTGTGATTGGTATGAACATTTGAGACTTGAACTTAATTGTGTAAGAAGCATGTATGTTGGGTTGATTTTGTTCCATAATAACCTTTGTGAGCTTTGATTGCCATATACTTTCCTTCATGAGTGATAAAAATGGGCAGAATTTTTCAAAACTTCATCATTCTTTGATTATTCAATGACTATGTGCCATAGATTTTAATGAACTCTAGAATGCTAGAACTTGTTTTTGACGATTTTTGAGACTATTATTCATAACATGCCTTGATTTCGAATATGATTGAGATGATCTTGTTAGGATTACCACCAATGCCAAATAAAGCTTATGCCTAATTTGTGCCCGTCGTGGGACTCCTTAGTTTTAACCCCTTGAGCCAACATTGAGCCATTTATTTCATCACCATGATACACTTTCCTTGAGCTTAGAACAGTTTATCCTAACCATTGTTGTCAAGACTTGGTAAAGTTTAATTGGAATTTGTTATTTGAAGTGATGATTTGAAGTAAGTGTGGGGTGATCCAATCCAAAAGCATGAAAAACCATGATTGCCGAAAATAAAAAGAAAATTCGGACAGAAAATAAAAGAAAAAATTTGTGCCGAAAATAAAAAAAAATAAAAAGAAAAGTTTCGGCAAATGAAAAGAAAAATAGAAATGCTTGGATTGAGATCTTGTGGTGAATTTGGAGTTTGTTTTACAATTGAAGGTCTATTATTATCATACTTGACCTTTGTTCATATTCACTATGTTATGGGGAAGAAAAGAATGAAGTTTGGGCCCAACAAGTTGAAACTTGGCCCTTTTGAGTGAAGTCATAAGGAGTATTGAGCTTTGCTATGTCTTGGTGACATTTTCTCACCACTATTCTAAATGCGAATTCCTTATGCCTAGCCCCACTATTTTCCCATGTAAGATCTCTCATGATTCGAATAATAGGTGAACTTTGTATGTGGAGATTTTTGGTGCACATAGTTGTTATATGAAGTTTTTCCTGAAAGATCTATTCACAAAGTGCCTTTATTTGATGAAATATGCAAGTTACTCTTTGTGACTCTTAATCTATTCTCTTGCATATACTATGAGTGAATATTGCCATATCATGAGTGAAAAGAAGAGAGTATGCCTAGTGAGGAGGATGGAATCAACATAACATGTCATTGCTTGTGATTTTCGTTTCTTACTTGTTCATGCTATGATACATGTCTATGACGCTTGTGATTATTGTGCTTACATTGAATGCTTAACTTGAAAGCTATGTGTGTAAAGATCCTGAGACAATTATTTAGGGGCTGTAGTGTTGAGTCTTTTTTATTTGTTTTGCTAAGGGACTAGCAAAGGCTAAGTGTGGGGTAGTTGATAGGAGCATAAAATGCGACGTTCTTAATATGTTTTTACCCCCATTTATGCAATGCTTAACCCTTATTGTTGTAATATAGAGTCATGTTATAGAGTCAAGAGTTTTGGTGGAATTAAAGTGAAAACATGTGGAAAATAGAATAAAAATGCAGAAATTGTCAAAAGCCTATTCACAAAGTCTCTGAGATGTTTTATTGAATCTGTAAAACATAAACTTTGCTTTTGATAGATTTTTCTCTTCTCATTTGCAGTCAACATACTAAGGATTGAACAAAGGAAAGAATCATTAAAATCGGAGTGGAACAAAATGCCAAGAACTTCAAGTTCTTATCGGATGCAAATCCAAGAATTCCAGAAGATTTCAGTGTCCGACATCCAACTTTCTGAATTTATTCCCGACGATTGACAAGGAATTTGAAGGTGAAATTTTTATGGATGAAAGCCCTGTGTGTCTAGTTTCATATGCAACTGGAATCGCAGAAAAAGCTCTCCTAAGTAGAGAGTTATGCTGGTTTGAATGCAAGAAGGTCAGATCTGCCGAGAGGAAGAACCTGCTGCCCGTTTTGAAGGATTTCTATTTTTCTACAACAATTTCGTGTCCAAGGTTGTAAGTGATGAGCTACTGAACATATTGGAGCATTAGAGAGTCATCCTTTCAAGGAAGAAGTCAAAGAACAAAAGAAAAGAAGTTTCCCTGATGCAAGCAGGAAAAGAAGATACAAAAGATGCTTTCCTGGCTCAACTAGGGAAAGCTACGGCTAGCTCTTGGATAAATTGTCCCAAATGAGTTATGAGCCTAGTCCATTATTCAGTCCATCAAGCATTGATCCATGAAGAATTTGGCTGAATTAAAAAAGAAAAGAAAAGATTAATTTCGGAATGGAAAAGAAGAAGCAAGCCGAGTTCTACATGGATTTGGCTTACGAATGTGGACTGAATTCCATCCTTTGTGCAAGATTTTTGGCTGAATTAATTCATGGAAAACCTAAAGAGATATTGCTCAATTATTCAGCCATTATCTTGGGAATTTTAGGCAGAAAATAGAGGAAGAAAATCGCAACAAATCCTGATTAATTTCGGGAAAATTCCTGTGCACGTCTCTCAACTTCCACGGACTCTCCCGGACAGCTGACAATGAATCAGAATTCGAGCCTTATATGGATAGAAAGCTACGGGAGTCTAGTTTCCAACCCAACTGGAATCACCTCAATAGCTATTTTCTAGAGAGAGTTATGACGTAATCAATGCACGGAGGTCATTCTGCCGAATTCAGAAAATCAAGGAAACCTAAACCAATTCGGTTTTGGTTTGTGGCTGGCTTCTCTAGGTTACTTCCTCTATAAATACCAAGGCTTTTGCACAGAAAATCATCTTCTCTTCCCCTCAAAAACCTTGCCGAACCTCTGCCCATTTAATTTCAGAAATTGTACCAAGAATCCTTTGCCGAATTCCACCTTCATCATTCACCAAAATTCATCATTCACCAATCCTTGCCGAATCTTCATAAGGTTGTAACATGGATTGTATTTATTTGGTTTTTGATTCTTTGTATTTAAACATACTTTTGTCTATGAAATATGTTTTAATTTCTGGATTTGTTTTTGGTATTGATAATTATATATGGGATCTTCGGATCTTTGTTATAAATGTTTGGGAATTTTGTATATGATTGCCGAATTATGCATGCTATTTAATTAAATTTGTGTTATGGGCAGTAGCTTTAGCTTATATTCTTAATTTAATTAGGTTTATTTTCATAATTCGTGTGCAACCGAAGGAGATGTCTAGATACATTCGAAAGGCCATGAGTGTTATCTAGGTGTTGAATTCATATGCCGATTTAATATATGTTGGATCTCACGCGTTGTGGATTTTAATATGTATTTATCTAAGGGCTAGAGTAATTATGACAATTTACATGTCGATGTGAGATGAGTGACGCCATACTTGCTAACATGTTCCAATTCGACAATATGTGCTTATGTGCTATTTGTGTTTAATTTCTACGCGTTGTGTTATTAAACCGATTAGTACCATGTTTAGGATTACACGCGTTGTGGGTTCTAAATACTTATGATGTCTTGAATAATTAGGATAAGCTGCGTTGGCCCTGATTAAATTGGAGCTTAGTTGATTTTGAATTCGTTATTTGCTGCTGCCCCTATTACTTGTTTTAATTTTGTTGCATGTATAATGAGATTTGTGTTTGGTGATTGTGTGGAAGATGTTGATCACATGTAAATATATAATTTAGGATTTATAAATTTAGTAAAAATTCAGTAGATAATTATACATAAAAATTGATACCCCCTTTTTTTGTGCAATACTTTGTGTGATTGAAAGCCCTTGATTTCCCCGGATAGAACGATCCCTACTTGTCAATACTACACTCGACACAAGAAGGGTATTATTTGTATGAGATTGTTTTGCAGGTACAAATTGTGCACGCATGTGATCCCATCAGTATTTATAGAGGCAAGGGAGGCAGCTAGGGTTTACAAAACCTAGTTTTTCTCAAACTTATCCTGCTGGTAGATTTGACCTTCGAGTGAAGATTATGGAATATCTTAATCTAGAAAATAGATATTAAGGTGATTCCAGTTGGGTTAGAAACTAGACTCCCGTAGCTTTCTATCCATATAATGCTCGAACTCTGATTCATTGTGAGCTGTCCGAGAGAGTCCGTGGAAGTTGGATGACGTGCACAGGAATTCTGCCGAATTTGATCACGATTTGTTGCGATTTTCTTCCTCTATTTTCTGCCGAAAATTCCCAAGATAATGGCTGAATAATTGAGCAATATCTCATTAGGTTTTCCATGAATTAATTCAGCCAAAACTCTTGCACAAAGGATGGAATTCAGTCCCCATTCGTAAGCCAAATCCATGTAGAACTCGGTTTAGGTTTTCTTCTTTCGGCAGACTTGACCTTCGTGCATTCAAACTGGCATAACCTTTTGGTCAAGAAAGATTTTGCTACGATTCTAAGTCCTAGAGAAACTAGGCTCGTAGAGCTTTCCAATGGCATATGGCTTGTTCTCTGGTTCCAAGCGATGTGTCCCACAGAAATTCCGGAAATCAGGACGCAGTCCCAGGAAAATCCTGGTAGTCCCTAGATTGGTTTGCTCAAACTGCCAAGTTGCAGCCTTCATTTGGGTGACTTCCCGAACTCCGATTGATCTGAAATTTTGACACAATATACTTTATCTTGCCGGTTATATACATACCAAATTTCATCAAATTTGGAAAAGAATAGATCAGTTTAGCACAGGCCTCAATATCACGAAAACAACATATTTTGCACTTTTTGCTCAGATTTCTTTACTTAGTCATTTTTCTGACAATTAAGCACATTTTCTCCAAAACTCTTCCAAAGGGACACTAAACTAAAATATGACTCTATCTTATAATAATAAGGGTTAAGCATTGGATAAATGGGGGTAAAAACATATTAAGAACGACGCACATTGTGCTCCTATCAACTACCCCACACTTAGCTTTTGCTAGTCCCTTAGCAAAACAAAAACAAAAAGACTCAACTACTGCCCCTAAATGATTGTCTCAGGATCCTTAAAATACATAGCTTTCAAGTTTAGTATTTCAATGTAAGCACAATAATCCCAAGCGTCATAGACATGTATCATAGCATGAACAAGTAAGAAACGAAAATAGCAAGCAATGACATGTTATGTTGATTTCATCCTCCTCACTAGGCATACTCTCTTCTTTTCACTCATGATATGGCAATTCACTTAAAGTATATGCAAGAGAACAGATTGTAAGGCAACAAATAGCTCGCATATTTCATCAGATAAAAGCACTTTGTGAATTAATTTTTCAGGAAAAACTTCATGTAACAACTATGTGCACAAATGAACCAAAGCCATATGCTCACTCTTGACAAAAATCTCCACAAATCAAAGTTTATCTATTTTAAGAATCATGAAAAGATCAACATAAAGGTGATAATGGGGATTGGCATAAGGAATTCGCATTTTAGGATAGTGGTGATAAAATGTCACCAAGACTTAGCAAAATTCAATAAATCCTTATGTCTTCACTCCAAGGGCCAAATTTCATCATGCTGGGCCCAAACTTCATTCTTTTCTTCCCCATAACATAGTGAATATGAACAAAGGTCAAATATGATAATAATAGACCTTCAAATAATACAACTCCAAATTCACCACAAGAACTCATCCAATTTCTTTTCTTTTCTCTTCATTACCGAAATAATCTTTGTTTTTCATTTTATTCGGCACAATTTTTCTTTTCATTTTTCTGTCCGAATTCTCTTCTTTTTCTTTTAAATTTCGGCAACAACATTCTTTTCATGCAATTGGACAAGTTTTACCCCATACTTACTTCACAAACATCACTTCAAATAACAAATTCCAATTAAACTTTACCAAGTCTTGACAACAATGGAAAGGATAAACTATTCTAAGCACAAGGAATGTGTATCATGGTGATGAAATAAAATGGCACAATGTCGGCTCAAAGGGGTTAAAACTAAGGAGTCCCACGATGGGCACAAATTAGGCATAAGCTTTATTTGGCATTGGTGGTAATCCTAACATGATATTTTCAATCCTTTTCAAAATCAAGGCATTTCATGAATAATAGTCTTAAAAATTGTCAAGAGCAAGTTCTAGCATTCTAGAGTTCATTAAAAGCTATGGCACATAGTCATTGAATAATCAAAGAATAATGAAGTTTTGAAAAATTCTGCCCATTTTTTCTTATATTTATCGCTCATGAAGAAAGTATATGGAATTAAAGCTCACATAGGTTATTATGGAACAAAATCAACACAACATACATGCTTATTACACAAATAAGTTCAAGTCTCAAATGTTCATACCAATCACAAAGTCCATGAAACTCACAATTATTTTCAAGATTATGCGAAACCGATCAATGGGTTTTTCTAGTTCACCTAAATAGCATAGATTTCTTGTTCTGAAAGAGAAGGACATAAAGCACTAGAAAACCTCCGACAGCAGATTGTGTCACTAATGAAAAAGCTTGAGAGAACAGACAGAGATATAGAAAAGGAGCTTGTTGACCCAGAAAAGGAGAATGTGTCTATGGCTGCCACAAGGAAGAAATGTGAAGTAATATCTAACATAAGATCTCCATGTAGAGATGTCACACCCTGATTCCAAAATTTAATATGGAATCAAAAGCTATGACAAAATTTCCATAAAAGAATAGGCTTAACAAATAGGGTTGCCATTGCACACCCACTCACAATATAATATTGGGCTGGCTCGCACGCCCGTTAGCTATGTCTTGGCTATGTTTAGCCCGAGCTACCTAAGCTCAATCATCATGCCACTTTATATGGTCACGTCATAAGTAATGTGCACATTGCCAACACCCCTGCTCTTGTTGGCTAGAGCAATACTAAATATATGTATACCATAATGGTTTTGATGCTCCTGTGACTTTCAAACAATGGATCTAACACCATAATATATATATATTCTCCACATATTTCGCAAATAGACATGCTTCACTTGAAAATAGAGAGATATTTCAAAATAGAATAAAATCATGCTTTTCGACAATTTTAATAGTATAGAAGAACATTTGAAACACATTACATAAACCACTCACCTCGACGAACCGAATTGACACCTAGATCGTAAATTGAGCAACCTGGAACGAGCCTTCTAGAAATCACTGTTGGATCTAATTCCAACCACCATAGATAGAAATATCGTGTCAATACGAATCCGTAGCCGCTTGCGGCTTCGAATCAGAGCTACGGATCAAAAATTATGATCCGCGGAAGTTTCGTCGCAAATCTAATAAAATAATAAAATCTAGAGAGAGAAAAATGAGAGAGAGACAGACCGGAGAGAAATGAGGGCTGATCCCTCTATTTATAGGAGGATTTATCTCCCTTCCAATTAAATTTTGACACATTTTATGACAGAAAACTATTTCAGTTATTTTATCAAAGATCATTTTGGGTTTCTTATTGTTTTTCTAAACCCTACACCTTAAATCCTAAAACCCTAAACCCTAAAACTCTAAACCCTAAACCCTAAACTCTAAAACCTAAACCCTAGTCTAAACTCATCACAGATTTATTAAAGTCATTTTACAAAAAATAAAATACATAACTTTATAATTTCTGTCATAAAATTCAACGTGTTAAAATTTAATTAGGAGGGAGGACCACTAGCAGTGGCGGATTCAGGAAATTTTGTCAGTCAAGGCAAGAATTACTTGTCACTTGAAAATATAATCCACTTCAATTAAAAAAAATTACAATACAACTTTCAATCAACGATGAGAGGGTAATTGTCCACGGCGCGATTTCATATTTTGAAAACGCTGCATTATAGCATCATTACTAACTCTATTGAATATATCTTTCTCAATATAAACAAGCAAACTATCATTCAAAGTTGAGAAGAGTGTTTTGTTTTTGGGAATTGGGGTCTGGGAACGAAGATACGAAGAAGAGAAGGTGATGGAGTATTGGAGTTGACGAGTTCTTTATTAACTTGGGCCTTTTTTTTTTTTACTGTAAGTAAAACTGTAAAACGACTTCATTTTGGGCACTGACTTCTATTAATTAATTAAGGCCCAAATGACGTCGTTTTGGGCTTAAACCAGAAAAAAGAAGAAAAAAAAAATGCGACTTGCAGCGACGTCTTTCACCGGTATCCTTCGCCGGAATCTGCCATTTTCACATGGTTTTTCTCTAGAAAAACTCAAACTCCAAGCTCAGCAACAAAAGCCCAGTATAGGTAGCTGCCTAAGCTTGGCCACACGTGGATCCGCCACTGACCACTAGGCATTGCCACGTGATCCTCCCGTCGTATTTAAAAATTTCTCCTATTTATATACCAAGTGACACATGCCAGCTAAATATTGGTTCTCTTAGTGCCACATGTAGCCACACTACAATCCCACATCATCAAATGCCACAAAGTGACACATGTCAGATGACTAAGGTCTGATAATGACGTCATCAGGCCACATGGATGACGTCAGTGTCAGTTAGTCTCTCCTCTCAGTGTCACGTGTCATCCTCTCAGTCAATCCGAGCTCGCTACGTCACTGTAAAGATAGAATTTTGACTGATCTTTGAAAAATAGTTAAAAATAGCTCGGGAACTCAAATAATTCACCGAAAAATGTGATGAATTGGTGACGAACTGGTGACGACTTCTACTTTCTATTTTTAACAAGAAAAGTAGAATTTGACCAACTTTTAAAAAAAATGGAGATATTATAATAGCTTTAAAATCGGGTGCGGGATTTCACAAAAGACCTCAACACTTTGCTGCAATGTAGAAATGAGTTTAACTTGTGTGTGCAAATATTTTGGTTTTGATGAACAATTTGACAACGAATATGATTTACTATTGTAAGTTACAAAGTTAGGGAATTATATTTCTGCAGTTCTTTTGAAGTTCCATCTTGGAACCTTTTGTATATAGCTATAGTAGAGTTCTTTAGAAATTTAACACTGCAGCCTAAGGGAACGAAAAATATTCATACCAGAATTAAAGCTCTTTCGGCCAGTACTACTAGTACATATCCTCTTGCACACCCAATCACGGCCGCCACGTGGCCTAACGGATCTATTGAGTTGAACGGCTCTTTCGACCGTTTAAGTTATTTTTTTTTAATTTTTTTTTAAATTTAAAAAATCCTCAATTCTTTCCTATAAATACTCATTCTCTTCTACACAATTTTCACCCCAATATCTCCTCTCACTTCTCTCATCTTCTTCCATCTTCCTGATCAATTTTTCAAAGAGTGTTCTTTGAAAATGAGTAGTTGACTTCCTTCCAAAGAGTTAAGATTGTGTGCTTCTTGCGTACGACAATCCACTTACCCCGTCACTGCTGGCCGATATCAAAGTAAAGACCATTTGTAGAAAAGCTTATAACGATTTTGTCCAAAATTAGTGTGGTATTCCCGACGAAACTCTAACTGTGGCTCGTTCAAAAACTGTTATGGAATCACACTTTCCGCGCTTGAAGAGAGCGCTTTTAAAGTGGTATTCATGTCAACACAAAGCAAGTTTGTGTCCGGCTAGCGGGACGAATTTGGTGGATAAGGTATGTCGTTTTTTGTTCTTGTAAATTTTCTCTTTAACATTTATATAATTTTTTGTTTATATATAATGTTTGGTGATTTTTTATTTCATTTTTTTTATGTTTTTCTTCATGTAAATTTTTGTTTAACAAAGATGAAATTTTGGTAAAAATATAATTTTTGTTGATGTGACTCAAGCTAAATCATTATATTTCACGGCTACAAAAAAGAATTCGATAAATTCGCATGTAATGAAGCGGTTAAGAATCATCCTCATTTCATGTCGGTTGAAATTACTCCTTCTCCGTTTGACTTTTCCAAGTTCTCCCAAGCCCCATGACATGGATTCGCATGTTAACTTGGATGACGATGATGAATGATTCACAATTCCACCGTCCAATCAAGAGACACCTATTCCCTCGAGGCCGGTTAGGCCTACGGGAATAAAGGCGGCCAAGGAAGCAAAGAAGAAGGGAAAAAAAGGTATGACGGAGAAATAGGAGAAGTTTTTAGCTATTTTTCATAATATGCAATGTAATAATAATAATTAAAATAAAAAAACTTGTGGAGGTTAACATGCGAAGAGATTAGGAAACCCTCCAGTTGTGTGGGGAGAGCTTAGAACTTGAGAAACGAAAGGAAGTAAAGATTGCCCGACGTGGGGCTATGGTGGCTGGTCTGATGACCCAAATAAAATTGGCACTATGCTTGTTTCTTCCTTATATAAAAGATTCTCGATGACTACTCCTTCTTTTAAGGAAGACTTAATAAATTTTACTTCGGTCATTACTCCATGTATCACTATTGAGGACAATGTTAGTCTTTCGGCTCCAATTACAATGGATGAAATTTTCGTTGTATTGGAAGGTGCTTTAAAGGTGCTTGCCGACTATATTTTCAGAATAGCTGCCATTCCTTGGTGTATTCGATCCCTGGTTCGTTCGAGATATCAATTTTCTTTTGTCTTAGTTAGAATCTGTCATCATTCCTCATGTTCACCGGCAGGGAAGCAAATCTAGCTCACAATCTAGCTCACACTTCCTCAATTTAAGATACAATAGTACGGTTTATGCCGATAACACCGCAACTAAAGATAGGCACTAAAAATGATAGTTGTGCAATGGAGATAAAACTATCCCTGAAACCTAATATGCATGTTTTTTTCAAACCCTCCTGCTAGGCGAAGCTGACTTCCTCGAATACTCATCCTTGCCTAAAAAAGCTCTAAGATTAACCTGCTCATTACCAACTGAATTGCTCGTCACCCCCATTTTGGAGTTCTTTACGGTTGAAGTTTGTACAATCTTAATAACTAGTTAGTAACTTGTTAGATTAAGTCATATTCTTTCGACGTGATTATTTAGAATCATTAGCTACCAGCTGCTAGATAGTAAGTGGCTTTTGGTGTTTTATACATTTCTTAAATTTGGATTTAGAATACTTTCAGTCCCGGCTAGCATGCATGTTACTGTCAGATTTGAGCTTGAGATGTTGTAGGAATTAACAAAAGCACCGCATTTGATTTGTTTTCTTGCTTCGCAAACGTAGATACGTTGTTTCTTCAAACAAACAACAAAAATGCATCACTACTGGAGGCAACGACTGAAGCGACGAAGAAATGAAATGGTAAAAAAAACTTTGTCGTTTCAACAGATTGAAGCGACCAATATAGGACTCGTTGCTTCAAATATCAAGAGCGACGCATTTTGCTTAATATTCATCGCTTATAAATTATTGAAGCGACGAATATCAGTAGTTTGTCGCCTCCGTTTATCAAAGAACCAGATTTTGGAAAATTTACCGACGAAAATTCAATATTCATCGTTCGCTTATTATTGAAGCAACAAACTACATAAACTTCGTCACTATGGTATAAACGAAGCGACGAGATTTTTCCAATCTTTGTCGCTTCATTTTTTTTTATTCTGCCTTTGTACTTCCTCTTACGTGGACACTCTATATATAGGTAAAAAAATTGATACTATTTCATTTCGGATTTCTGGATCTGTTCTTGGAGGAGAAGAAGGAGAAAATGGAGAAATTTGAAGAAAGTGAGCTTGGAAGGCTTTTGTTGCCAATTCTTTGATTCTTAAGTAAGGTTAGTGCAATTTCCTTCTATTTATCCCTCTTTATGAGCATATTATGTATTAATTCATGAGAAATGGTTGTTTATGTTGGTTAATGGAAGTTGGATTTAGGATGTTGAATTTTGTGTTTTGTTGTTGTTTTAGTGTTAAACCATGGAATGGGTTCATTGAAAATGTTAGAATTTTGGTGAAATTTAGTGAAATTGAGATTAGGTTAGTTTGTGAAATAGTGAAATTAGAAAATTTAGTGAAATTGAATTTTAGTGTAATTTAGTGAAATTGTGAAATTTAGTTAAATCCAAATTTAGTGAAAATGAAATTTTGTGAAATAGGGCAATTTAGTGAAATTTTGTGAATTTTATGGTAGATTAGGTTGAAATTGTTAATTAATGATGTAATTGGTTTGTATTGTGTATGGATTGTGGTAGTTAGGGTTTCTGAAACATGCGAGTGGCTTAGTGAGGGAGTGTAGTTCCGTATGGAAATTTATGGTTTCATATTATATATAATTGTGGTGTTTATCAGCTTAGAACTCCCGTTTGAGAATCAACAACTGATCTAGTTGATCGAGATGAGTTGTTGATTCTCAAATTGTCCCATTTTTGGACCCTTTAGGCGAACACGACTTTGTTGATCCTTTTGCTATTCATGTGGTTTCCATTTCAGTTTTGGGATATAGTTTCGACAATTTCTCTCTACAATGTTCCTCGAGTGCAAATTAGGTTGTTTAGATTTTTGTGTACTTGAGAAACTGTAGGAAGATGCTGCCGAAATTTCCTAAAACTGTAGCAGAAACCACATGAATAGAAAAATGATCAACAAAGTCGTGTTCTCCTGAAGGGGATAGGACCCAACCTGGAGGAATAAGGAGAAGAAGTGTTGTGACAGGTTTTGATTGTATCATAACTGTTGTGTGCTAACCTTATGCATATTGTCTGTTTATGTTATGACAAGAAACATGGATGATGTCCCCGACAAATCTTTTATGAATCATCATTATACACACCCTGACTACATAACAGGCGTAGTTAACTTCATCAATTTTGTGAAGACTCACACTATTGGAACCCAGTATCTCCCTTGCCCGTGCTCAATTTGCAGAAATGGTCCTTATTATAAGAATATAGTAGAGATTTATCATCACTGCATGCACCATGGTTTGGATCCGACTTACACAGTTTGGCACCTACACAGGGAAGTTTCTGGTCAACCGGCAATAATCAATCGACGGAGACAGTGGCCTCAAGACAGAGTCGAGGCTTCCAGTGTTGCCAGTCCTTCAGTGATCCCGCCTGTGGAGATTATCCAAGATGTATTTTCTCACGCCCCGGTCCCGGCGTCAGTGGGGTTTAGGCACCCGGCGCCATTCCCGAGATGTGAGTTAAATGTTACACAGCGGAATGCAAATAAAAGATAAAAACACTTATTTCTTGGCTCTTCATTCTTGGCTCGTCCGACACTTTGACTCGACAAACACTAAGTACTTCTCTGTAAAACAGTAAGTAAATGGGTGAGTGAGCAAAACTACGCGCTCAGTGAGTGCTCTATGTAATATGCCAGCAAAGCCATGTCATTTTACGCACGCTACAAAATATGTGTATCATATATTTTACGTCGACCACAATACCATTAATATCAATAAATAAACAACACAAGTAATCCAAAACAGATAACATAATAACAATGCATGCATAAAATGTTCCTCCTCACACTTTCCACTGCCCTCAAATATATATTTTTCTTCTTTCGTTAGTCTTCTTGTTATACTCATGGTCCTCAGTAGGTCATTTTATCGACTTCTGGCGTCGAAGGGGCATACTTTCCTCAAACTCGTGGACATATGGGCTGATCATAGCTACTGGATGTCCCGATGAGTTAACTCAACTACACGAAAGGTTTTATTTTCAATAATAGTTCCCAAACACTCATGTTCCCTTCAACTTCCAATCTCACCATTTCCCACCATGAAATGCATGATCAGGTAAAATAATTCAAAGCAGAAACACATGCTTTCCAACATTGTAGATACGTAATAACCAATCAAAAATCTAAATATCACCAATATTCATAAATAGATCAAAATCATGCTTTTCGACTATTTTAAAAGCATATAAGAATATTTGAATTACATTATATAAACCACTCACCTCGACGAACCGAATCGACACCCATATCGTAAATCGAGCAACCTAGACCGAGTCTTCTAGAAATCACCATTGGATCTAACTCTAACCATTATGGATAGAAAGATCGCGTCAATACGAATCCGTAGCCACTCGCGAATTCAGAATCGTAGTTATGGATCAAAAACTATGATCCGTGGAAGTTTCGTCGCAAATCTAATAAAATAATAATATTTAGAGAGAGAGTGAATCGGCAGAAAAATGGGCTGAACCTTCTATTTATAGACCCCAAGTGACACGTGTCAGCCATTAATTGGTTCTCTTAGTGACACATCTTGCAACACTACACTCCCAAATCAACACATGCTACAAAGTGACACATGTCAGCTGACTAAGGCTGATGATGACATCATCATCACACATGGTTGACATCAGCATCAGCTGCCCTCTTCTCACTTTGCCACATGTCAGCTTCTCCTCCAATTAGAGCTCGCCACGTCGTCACATAATTATCTTCCGATTAAAATTCTAAAAATCTTTAAAAATAGCTCAGGAACTCAAATAATTCACCGAAAAATATGACGAACTCATGACGACCTCTACTTTCTATTTCTAAAAAGAGAAATAAAATTTAACCAACTTCAAAAATCAGGATATTACATATTTCTATACTATCATGGATACCATGGAGATGCACCGCATAATGTTCTTGAAGAAAATGTTGAAGTTCACTTCAATGACATGGTAGATGATGATTATGCTAAGTATGAAAGGCTTCTAAGGGAGTCCCAAACCCCATTGTATGAAGGCAGTGAAAAAACTGTATTAAGTGCCATATTACATGCAATGGAAATTAAAGTTGAAAATGGATGGTCGGATACGAGTATTGATAAATTGTGTGAATGGTTGCATAAGTTTTTTTAAATGCATAATTTTCCATTGAGTTATTCGAGAATTAAAAAAATCATGAAGGATCTTTCCCTTCGATATGAAATAATTCATGTTTGTGAGTTCAACTGTTACCTATTCAGGAGGGCTGCAAATAAAACTCGTAGGACTTGTCCAGTATGTGGTGCTCAAAGATATAAGCCAGATACGGATGACATTCCAAAAAAGGTAATCTGATATTTCTCTCTCAGTCCAAGGTTGAAACGCCTATTTATGTCTCCACACACAGCAAAGCATATGTGATGGCATAAGGCGAGGCGACTAGATGAAAGTACTCTCCGGCACCCATCTGATGGAGAATCATGGCAATATTATAACAGGAAATTTCCAAGTTTCGACGACATTAAGGGAAGAAATGTGCGGCTTGTAGTGACAACTGATGGTTTCAGTCCATTTGGAACAATGACAACCCAGCATAGTACATGGCCCGTGGTTGTGATGCCATATAATCTACCCCCTAATATGTGTATGAGGAAGGAATATAATATGCTGACCGTGTTGATTCCTGGCCCTAAATCTCTGAGAAAGTGCCTTAGTATCCTCATTCATCCATTGATCGACGTGCTCAAAGATTTGTGGGAAAATGGAGTCTCTACTTTTGACAGAGTCGACAATGTATTCACGATGAAGGCAGCGGTGATGTGTACTATAAGTGACTTTCCTGGTTTAAGGATGCTTGCGGGTTCAACGGTGAAAGAGTACAAGGCATGTCCAATTTGTCTAGATGAGTTTACTGCGGAGCATATTTGTGGGAGAATTGTTTATGAAGGGCATCGGAAATGGCTTGACGAGAATTCACCAATGCGATCCAGTTTGACATTTAACGGGAAGCCAGAGTGGGGAAAAAGACCAGCTCATAAGAACGGAGATGAAATTTTGGAGGAAATTAGGTCACACAGTTACGCCACTCTTAGCCAGCATCC
This sequence comes from Potentilla sterilis, assembly GCA_963682095.1. Lineage (NCBI taxonomy): Eukaryota > Viridiplantae > Streptophyta > Magnoliopsida > Rosales > Rosaceae > Potentilla > Potentilla sterilis. Next base: position 8,724,337 of record OY821764.1, read on the forward strand.
AAATTTTCATGTCCCTTACTCAGCACACAACAGACAATGTTTGACCCACGAGAGCGTATTCTGGATGCTTCCCTATTGGTCATCGTTGTTACACAGGTACTGTTTAGATGTTATGCACATTGAAAAGAACGTGGGTGACAATATCCTGGGCACCATTCTTGCAATTGAAGGGAAGACCAAGGTTGGTCCAAGGGCTCGCGAAGCTATGGAGAAGAGGAAAATCCGCAGAAATCAACATCAATCGGAAGTTGAAAAGAGGACGAGAAAGGTTCCTCATGCACCCTTTTTTGTTTAAGAAGATCGTCGTGAAGAAGTATTCGAATGGTTTCACGGTGTTAGGTATCCACTTGGCTATGCGGGAAGTTTGAGAAATAAGGTGAAACTAACCGAGAAAAAGTTATATGGATTGAAGACGCATGATTGCCATGTCCTGCTTCAACGTCTTCTTCCAGTGGTTATCCGAGGATTTTTGCCAAATAACATCGTGAAGCCATTGATAGCATTGTCAAATTGGTTTCGAAAATTATGTGCTTGGGAGTTGAAGAAGGCAGATGTCCAACAGATGCAAGATGAGATAGTGATCATTCTCTGCAATTTGGAGTTGATTTTTCCTCCATATTTCTTCACCTCTATGGTTTATCTCATGGTTCACCATCCCGAACAAGTTATGCTTACAGGCCCAGTACATTTTACATGGATGTATTCGACGGAAAGGTATATGCACTAACCAAATACGTTTCTTTTTGTTAAAACTAAATTTACACCAACTTTATATATGCACTAATGATATTCATCATTTTATAGGCAACTAGGTGATTATAAACAGTCTATGAGTAATGTTTCTGCCTAAACCCGGGGGTCTAGTAGATACTTGATGAATCCAACTCGATCTCCTGCAATCCTGCTTACTAAGGGGAATACCGGGCGGGCCGGCCTTCACCTCTCCGATGCCTAAGTTAGTATAGTTGGAATATTGATAGGAGCACAATGTGCGACGATATTATATGCGCATGCCCTCGTTTATGCTTTGTTTAACCCTTATTTGTCTAAGATTGAGTCTTAATATAGTTTAGTGTTAATTTGGTAGAGTTTGGTGAAAAATGGTTAAGAATCCGAAAAATGACTAAGTATGAGAAATCTGGAAAATAGTGAAAAATGTGTCTTTTTCGTGATTTTGAGATGAGCAAAAGTACGATCTATCCTTGTCCGAATTTAATGAAATTTGGTATGCTTATTATTCATATACTGAGGAATGTTGTGTTAAAATTGCAGATCAATCGGAGTTCGGGAAGTCACCCAAAAGATGGCTGCAAAACGGCAGTCCGAGCAAACCAATCCAGGGGCTTCCAGGATTTTCCTGGGACTTTGATCCAACTTCGAAAAATCATTCCCGACCACTCACAAGGAATTTGATCGAGATATTTTATGGGGAGATGGCTATATGTGTCTAGTTTATCTGAGACTTGGAATCGCATCAATTGGATCTCCGAGAAGGGAGATATGTCGGATTTACTGGAGCAAGGTCATTCCAGCCGAGTTGCTGCCGGTCTTGTGTTCTTGCGGGTTTGGGGCATTTTTCCATGGACCAAGCTCACCAAATGGAGTTGTCAAGCCTACACAAGAAGTTCATGAAGCATTGCAGCCCATTCCTTGAAGAAAAATCAGAAAAAGAAGTTTCCTAGAAGAACCAAGAAAGGAAGGATCCAAAACCTTGTTGCACAAGGATTGCCTTTGCCGATTTGGACTAGGTTTTCTACCTAGGGTTTCTGCCGAATTTGCCTCTATATATAGCCATGTTTTCCTACAGAAAAATCATCTCATCTCAAGCATAAACACAAGGCCTAAACTCTACCAAAATTCCCCAAAGATCCTAGACAAAAACCTAAACCGAAAACCACCTTCACCTCACCTCAACCAAGTTTCTGCTTTGCCGAATCTTGGAACTTCTCCTCCACAACCTACTGCCGACACAACCTACTGCCGTGCAGCCTCACCCCAGCCTCCATACTTCGCCGGATCCACACGACGTGAAGCTCTCAAGGTGTCTCAAAGTGTGATCCACTCCCCTCTTTCGGTTTAGTAATTTTTGTTTAGTTATGTTTAGTTTTGTCTATGAAACATTCATGTATGTTTGGTGTTGGTTTATATGTCTATGTGTGAACCGATTTTGGTTTTATAAATTGTATGTTAAAGACTTGTTTGAATCGATGCTTAGATTTATGTTTAGGTTTCGACAAGAACAATGAATTTTGCATGCTAATTTGTAATATGTAACTTGTAAATTCATGTGTTAGATAATTAGGACAGTGGTATTAGAAGCATGTTTAGGATTTAAATTGGTTAGTAACCTAAGGTGAGGGCATGAAAATCGATACTTGGTGTTGTCTTTGAACATGATCTAGGTATTAGGTTTAATCTGCTAGAGTAATTACAAGCTAGATGGACCTAACGGACTCTATGATTTGTGTTATTCACTAAGGGCTATTAATCTTAGAACTTGCATGCTAAATAAGATGATTGACAACCTTACTTGTTTACATGTTTTCGATTTAAGACTCTTGTGCGATATATGTTAAGTCTTAACCGGATTAGCATAAAAATCTTTAGGGCTAGAGCGAAAGTTTGTCCTAAAAGAACTTAAGGAAGTCTAGTAACTAGGTACAGAGCGAAAGCTCTAGTTGCGGTCGAAACTAATTTTGAATTTAAACATGTTGATACTTGTTCCTTACTTTCTTGCATGTGAGTTTATATGTTAAAGAGTCTTGGTGCTAAATGTTTTGTGAGAGATGATGATCACTTGTATATAGTAGTTTAGGTTTTGTTTTCTTTTTATTTTCGTGTCTTAGATATAGAGGCAGCCCTTGCTGCCAAGCCTTTTATCCCCCATAATTTCGTGTGTGAATATGCATATATGTATATAAGTGTGACAATTGTGTGCATATATGTTTGTGAATATTTTTGTTAACATTCTCATATTTCAGGTACCCTTAATCCCCGGCTAGAACGATCCCTACTTATTCTATACTACTAACGATTGTAGGGTTTATTATTGTGTGCGAGCTTCGGCTCACGTCAATTTTTGGCGCCATTGCCGGGGATCGAACCCGGGTCACCCGCGTGACAGGCGGGAATACTTACCACTATACTACGGCGACTCGTCAATTTTTGGCGCCGTTGCCGGGGATTATAAAATCTTGATTTGTTTGAATGTTAGCTTTGTAAATTTCTGAAAATCGTTTTGAGTCTTTAAAGTTTTGAGGTATATCGGATAAAGCATGACCTTACCATGGGCTGCACAAGTCCATTGCATAGTTTGCTCCTCTGCTCCACGTACCTTGAATCTTTGATGTCGTGTATAGTTTGAAAAATTCTTGAAAATTTCGTGTAATGCCTTGAAAAATTTGTTGAAGTATAGCTTTGTATATTCTTGCATTTATCTTTGTGTTTTGTTCGCTTTGATGTGTCTTGTGTGTGTGCAGATTGAATTGAAACGAAAAAGTGCAGGAAATACCAAGTTCTGCCCAAAGCAGGAATCGGGCAGTGCAGTCCTCCAACTTTGGATACCTGCCGTTTTTACCTCACAAAACCTGGGAAAGTGAGCTCTATGCCGTTGGAAAGATCTCGGAGTCTACTTTCTGTATCATTTTACAGAAGTGGATTTGGAGTTCCGTGCCGTTCTCAGTGTCAATTTGAGTACCGGAAGGTCAGTGCAGCAAACCAGGATTCTGTGCGGCTGCAGCTAATAAAACCCAAAACAGAGAATACCTCCGTTGGTCGGATTTTGGCAAACTTTATACCGTTGGAAAGCTCTTTGAGTTGGCTACAACTTTCATAATGGACACTTTTTCATTCGAGTAGCCTATCATGTAACAAATCAGGTATAAAGAGGTAAAGGTCTGTTCTGTTTTGCTGATAACTGCTGTTATTTTCAGCCAACTTTGCAGGGGCATAACTTTTCAGCTGCTTGGAGTTATGGGACGTACCACATATGTACGTGCAGCTAGTAACATGGACTTTCAATTCCATATAGTAGCTTCCCAATCCAACCGTCCATTACATTGTTATTTGCACTGGAAAACAGCTTCGTGGGACATCACCGAGAGGGGCTGCTGCCCCAACTGCGGAGCTGCACATGGCATGATGAACACACAACACACATGGTGAGAAGTTTAGGCTACGGACTATAAACCTTAAGCGCTACTTGGGAGGCAACCCAAGTCGATCAAAGAAAAACGAAGGAGCCATCACCGGGAGTTTGAAATTTCTTTACCCTTCTCTTTTTCTTTGGTTTGTGATGATTTGTTGGAATGTGTTAGACTATTGCATGCTTAGGAAGTTACTTGCTATAATTCTATGCTTACATTGAGGACAATGTAATTTTCTAAGTGTGGGGTGGGATAACGTATTCCGTTTATGTTTTCATGTGCTTAGTTTAGAAAAGAAAAATCCAGAAAAATATAATGCAAAAATAGAGTGTTTAAATTGTTTGTTTCGAGTCTTAGGATGCCCCTAATATGTCAATGATGTTTTTCTCCTCTTTGCATACATAGATGATGGTTGTGCATACAATTAAAATTGTGAGTTTCATGGATTTTGTGCATTGGTAGGAGCATGTAGGACTTGTTGATTAACGAAGCATGCATGTTTTAGCTAGTTTATTTCCTAAATAACCTATGTGAGCTTTTGTGCCATATTGCTTTCTTCTTGAGCGATAAAAAGATAAAAGTCGATAGATTTGTAGGAAGCATGAAACCTCATAATTCTTTACATATTCGATGACTATGTGCCATAGCTTTTTAATGAACTCTAGTATGCTAGAACTTACTCTTGTTGATTTTCAAAACGTTTTTAATCATAAAATACCTTGATTTTGAATATGATTGAATAAAGATCATTTAGGTTTACCACCATTGCCAAATAAAGCATGAGCCCTATTGGAGCCCGTTGTGGGACACCTTAGTAAACCCCCTTTGAGCTTACGATTAGCTTTTTCTTTCATCACCCTTAAACACTTTCCATGAACTTAGTATAGTGATGTCTTGACCATTGTGTGTCGGCAAAGCTTGATTTTTGAAGGAGTTTTTGCGTGAAGTGATGAAGAAGAACAAGTGTGGGGTAGACTTAGCTAGAAAAGTATATGAAAAATTGTATGTGAGCCGTGCCTATGAGAAAACAAAAGAAGAAAAATTGAAATCGGACAGAAAAGAAGAAAAAGAAAACTCAAGTCTGAAATAAAAGAAAAAGTGTAGGCACGGTTTCAAAAGAAAATTGCTAAGTCTAGTCTTGAAAAGTGTTGTGAATTTGGAGTTTTGTTTATATGTGAAGGTCTACTATTGTTATATTTTGACCTTTGTTCATATTCACTATGGTTTGGGGAAGTAAAGAATGAAGTATGGGTCCAACAAGATGAAATTTGACCCTTGGCGAGAAGACATAAGGAGATTTGAGCTTTGCCAAAGGCCACGGTGACGTTTTTAAGCCTCCTTATCCAAATATCGAATACCTCTTAGACTAGCCCCATTACAACCCTTTGATTGATCTTTTTCATGATTCTTAAGATGGTTAAATTTGATTGTGGAGTTTATCTCAAGAGTAAGCATATGGTTTTGGTTCATTGGTGCATATAGTTATCATATGAGGTTTTTCCATAAAAATTCACAAAGTGCTTTCGTTTCATGACATATGCAAGTTACTCTTCGTAGTTCATTATCTTTCGCTTGCATATACTTATGAGTGAATGCCATGTTTCGAGTGAAAAGAAGAGAGTATGCCTAGTGAGGAGGATTGAATTAGCTTAACATGTTTACATGCTTACCTTTTGCTCTTATATGTTCTTATTGATGCCACATGTTCATGAAGCTTGGAATTTTCGTGCTTAGCATTCTCATGCATTAACTTGAAAACTATGTGTACATACGAGCCTGAGACAAATTGTTAGGGGCAATAGTTTGTTTAGAGTCTTAGTTTTATTTAGTTTGCTAAGGGACTAGCAAAGGATAAGTGTGGGGTAGTTGATAGGAGCACAATGTGCGACGATATTATATGCTTATGCCCTCGTTTATGCTTTGTTTAACCCTTATTTGTCTAAGATTGAGTCTTAATATAGTTTAGTGTTAATTTGGTAGAGTTTGGTGAAAAATGGTTAAGAATCCGAAAAATGACTAAGTATGATAAATCTGGAAAATAGTGAAAAATGTGTCTTTTTCGTGATTTTGAGATGAGCAAAAGTACGATCTATACTTGTCCGAATTTAATGAAATTTGGTATGCTTATTATTCATATACTGAGGAATGTTGTGTTAAAATTGCAGATCAATCGGAGTTCGGAAAGTCACCCAAAAGATGGCTGCAAAACGGCAGTCCGAGCAAACCAATCCAGGGGCTTCCAGGATTTTCCTGGGACTTTGATCCAACTTCGAAAAATCATTCCCGACCACTCACAAGGAATTTGATCGAGATATTTTATGGGGAGATGGCTATATGTGTCTAGTTTATCTGAGACTTGGAATCACATCAATTGGATCTCCGAGAAGGGAGATATGTCGGATTTACTGGAGTAAGGTCATTCCAGCCGAGTTGCTGCCGGTCTTGTGTTCTTGCGGGTTTGGGGCATTTTTCCATGGACCAAGCTCACCAAATGGAGTTGTCAAGCCTACACAAGAAGTTCATGAAGCATTGCAGCCCATTCCTTGAAGAAAAATCAGAAAAAGAAGTTTCCTAGAAGAACCAAGAAAGGAAGGAACCAAAACCTTGTTGCACAAGGATTGCCTTTGCCGATTTGGACTAGGTTTTCTACCTAGGGTTTCTGCCGAATTTGCCTCTATATATAGCCATGTTTTCCTACAGAAAAATCATCTCATCTCAAGCATAAACACAAGGCCTAAACTCTACCAAAATTCCCCAAAGATCCTAGACAAAAACCTAAACCGAAAACCACCTTCACCTCACCTCAACCAAGTTTCTGCTTTGCCGAATCTTGGAACTTCTCCTCCACAACCTACTGCCGACACAACCTACTGCCGTGCAGCCTCACCCCAGCCTCCATACTTCGCCGGATCCACACGACGTGAAGCTCTCAAGGTGTCTCAAAGTGTGATCCACTCCCCTCTTTCGGTTTAGTAATTTTTGTTTAGTTATGTTTAGTTTTGTCTATGAAACATTCATGTATGTTTGGTGTTGGTTTATATGTCTATGTGTGAACCGATTTTGGTTTTATAAATTGTATGTTAAAGACTTGTTTGAATCGATGCTTAGATTTATGTTTAGGTTTCGACAAGAACAATGAATTTTGCATGCTAATTTGTAATATGTAACTTGTAAATTCATGTGTTAGATAATTAGGACAGTGGTATTAGAAGCATGTTTAGGATTTAAATTGGTTAGTAACCTAAGGTGAGGGCATGAAAATCGATACTTGGTGTTGTCTTTGAACATGATCTAGGTATTAGGTTTAATCTGCTAGAGTAATTACAAGCTAGATGGACCTAACGGACTCTATGATTTGTGTTATTCACTAAGGGCTATTAATCTTAGAACTTGCATGCTAAATAAGATGATTGACAACCTTACTTGTTTACATGTTTTCGATTTAAGACTCTTGTGCGATATATGTTAAGTCTTAACCGGATTAGCATAAAAATCTTTAGGGCTAGAGCGAAAGTTTGTCCTAAAAGAACTTAAGGAAGTCTAGTAACTAGGTACAGAGCGAAAGCTCTAGTTGCGGTCGAAACTAATTTTGAATTTAAACATGTTGATACTTGTTCCTTACTTTCTTGCATGTGAGTTTATATGTTAAAGAGTCTTGGTGCTAAATGTTTTGTGAGAGATGATGATCACTTGTATATAGTAGTTTAGGTTTTGTTTTCTTTTTATTTTCGTGTCTTAGATATAGAGGCAGCCCTTGCTGCCAAGCCTTTTATCCCCCATAATTTCGTGTGTGAATATGTATATATGTATATAAGTGTGACAATTGTGTGCATATATGTTTGTGAATATTTTTGTTAACATTCTCATATTTCAGGTACCCTTAATCCCCGGCTAGAACGATCCCTACTTATTCTATACTACTAACGATTGTAGGGTTTATTATTGCGTGCGAGCTTCGGCTCACGTCAAATATATATAACCAGGGCACGTATGTAAGCAGGGAGAGAGACAAGTTACCCATTTATGGTGGTAGTTGAGGCCCATATATAGGTGGTTGAGGGTGAGGGCTGGCCTTACCCTTCGATGTGGGACTGGTTCCCTTCTGTTTGGATATTCTGGTGCCCTCTTTGGCAGGCAGGCGCCCCCGGTCCCAGGACCCTTGGAGGCAGGATAGACCGCTGGGCCCCGAGGCTTGGTGCTGGTGATCCGATCCTGGGTCCTGGGCCGGGCCCTGGTTCACTTGCCGCGGGTCTGTGGGCTTGCTGTAGCCCCTCTGCGGCTACTGTCAACAAGTCCCCCAAGTTCTCGGTCAAGTGCAATCTTGAATGGGGACTTATCTGTCTTGTTCTTGTCCCGCAGACCCGCGGGGTTACCAACCTACAGGTCCCCAGTCCCCCAAGTCCGCGTTTAAGATTGGGCGTGACCGAGGTGAGTACCTGTTACCGATGGCAAGAAATAATTTATAAGCATGTTTGGTAATGTAAAACAGGATTGTGCTCGAGTGTTAGAGCATGGAGCGGGGTGAAAACCCGAAGAGTGCATGAGATGATGCCATGCGATAGATGGTGCATGGAATGATGATGAGGCGTTGAAATCCGTCATGCAAGAGATGGTGCATGGAATGATGATGAGGCGTTGAAATCCGCCATGCAAGAGATGGTGCATGGAATGATGATGAGGCGTTGAAATCCGCCATGCAAGAGATCAATGCACGGAATTCTGATTGGGCCTGCTGCCCTTTCGGAATAAGGCGGAGCTCACTGATCCCGAACTGGGCATCCTGCCAAATCAGAACGGAGCGGTGCAAACTGGGCCAGAACCGGTTGTTCTGCCAAATCAGAACGGAGCGGTGCAAACATTTGCTAGTTCTTCTCAGCTTGTGTTTGAAAAAGCGATGAGGTAAATGTGCAGGTTTGTTAGCCTGCGGGGAGATTTGTTCTGTGTTAGAGATACAATCTGCCCGGTGGGATGGTGTAGAGATAACGAGTCTCCCCCATGTGTTCCCAAAGGTATCGCAGTTCAGTGCGATGCAGGGTTTTTATCCTGCTGGACAGTATCGCGGTTCAATGCGACGCAGGGTTTTTATCCTGCTGGACAAGAGTACATGTGTTAGATGTAAACTCGCCCGGTTTGTAAAGCCCATGCGTTTGCCATGGAGGCGGGCGGACTCGACGGGCGACATGCCTATCGAAACGAGTCCCCCTGTGAAAAAGCCATGGGTCCGGGTGATTATGTTTCCGGAAAGTACTCTCAAGCTGGTTGGACATGACGGAACCGATGGGGTGGACCTCGCCCGGGCGTTCTGCCATATCGGTGCGAGGTGGAGTTCATGGGGGCTCGACGGGCGTTCTGCCAAATCAGAACGAGTCCCGGATGAACTTGCAGACCGGACCTCGATCGGGCGTCCTGCCATATCGAAACGAGGTCGTTGGTGCAAGTGTGGGGAAGATGCCATGGAGCCGGTTGAATGATCATAACCGCGGACTGCCATGGTACCGGGCGGGACTCGCGCGGGTAACATGCCATATCGAAACGAGGTCCTGCTCAAACCCGGATAGATGCTCTTGAAGCGGTTGGATCAGCATAACCGGTGAGAGGTCTTCAAGCTTTGCAGCGAAGAAGCCATGCAGCCGGTTGGAAGATCACAACCGCGAACTGCCATGGAACCGGGCGGGACTCGCACGGGCGACATGCCATATCGAAACGAGGTCCTGCTCAAACCCGGATAGATGCTCTTGAAGCGGTTGGATCAGCATAACCGGTGAGAGGTCTTCAAGCGGTTTGAATTGCAATGATGATGGCGTGCAACCGTGGAATCTGGGGAAGCGTAGGGGAGCCTGACTCCCTGGTTCCTGCTCCTACCTTCCTGTCGCCAGCGTGTGGGACAGGTGGCTGACATGCATTTAAGGAGGGAGTCCATCAGTCCCGTCAGTTATGATGGCGTGGGCAGTTTACCAATGCTGGGACACGTGCCATCAGGGAACGGTTTTGTGATGGAGGGCCTGGATTCACAGGCGTTTGAGTTGCTCTGATTGCGTTTTTTGGAGGGATTTCTAAATGCCTAGGGCACCGGTCCCCTCTATAAATAGGTCTCTTCTGCTCTTCTTTCCACTTTTGCTTCTTGCACTTTTAAGAGAGACTGAGAGAAAAAGGGGGTGGTCCGGCGAAAAAAACCCTAAGTTCCTTGCCCCAAGAGATCCGTTGTTTGAAGCGCTCCCAAGCCTCCTTTTACCATTGCTCGTTGCTTTCGCAGGGCGGATTGTCCTCGGCTGAGCATACTAATCGGTAAGTTGTGTTCTTTGCCCCGGTGTTTCTTGCTTTTTGATTTGTTGTTTTGCGGCGGGGGGGAGGGATCTGTGTCGCTGACTGGGTTGCTCAGCGGCAAACTTTTGGGGAGAGGCCGTTGAAGGTGGTGTTTGTAGTCTGTTGTTGACGAGCGTTAGGGTTTTGCTTTCTGCCCCTAGATTAAGATGTACACTTCGAGCTCGGAGGAGGCTTCTGAATCTGCCGCAAGAGGTCCTGTGGTGGATGATGTGGAGAGGATGCAGGACTGGCTCGATTCTGAAGCCCCGGGGCAAGAAGCCGCGGACCGCTCCGGGAGCGGTGCCTCGTCCACGTCCTCAGATTCCGGGTCAGATTCCTCGGAAGCTGAGATACCGCACGGGGTGCGCATGGCCGGTGCGCGCGCTGAAAGCTACACGCTGGGTAGGGGAAGAACTGCCGTGGTGTGTGACGAACCGGAGGAGAGCATGACTCCCGCGGAGATTGCAGCGTTCCGGGAAACGTGGGGTATCCCGGACGATATCTTTTTGCTTCCATTGAACCCTGGAGAGTCGGCCTGTAACCCGGAGGAGGGTTGGGTTGCCGTGCATCCGGACCAGTTCCGGCACGGGATGTCGCTACCGCTGCCTGACTTTGTGCAGTATATACTGAGTGCCCTGCCAGCGTCGCCCGCGCAGCTGCCCGGTCTCCAATGGAGGCGGCTACTAAGCCTAGGCTGCCTATACGACTTGTCTGGAATAAGTATGCCTACGATCAATGAATTCCGGGCACTGTATAGGTTGTCCTACTCGAGGAAGGCGGGGTCCAAAGGCTGCTTATCCTTCAACTCCCGCAACAATCAAGCGGTTATCACCACTATGCCTTCATGGGTAGACAACAGCTGGAGAAAGAAGGTGGTGATGGCTGGCGGGGCTTGGCAGGTGAAGAGGAGGATGTACCGGGTGCCTGGCGCCTTCCAGCCCATAAGCGACCAGTCGTTCCAGCTGTCCGAGTTGGAGCGGGAGAGGGTCTTGACTATTCTCGGCTGCTGGGACCACCTGGAGCGAAGTTCGTACAATTTCATCCGGCGAGAAGTGCTGGAACACTGTGGGCTTGGGCGGGATCCCGGTGGGTAACAAACCCTAGCGGTGGGACTTGTGCTAGGTTTTGCTCAACAATTTAACGTTTTCCTTGTCCTGCAGGTGCGTCAACCCGGGCGGTGATCAAGCCCGAAAACACTCTTTCGATGGACGGGGAAGACCTCCTGAGGCAGCTTACGGAGAAGGGTGCGAGCGTCGCCCGGTCCTCGGTGGAAGCGGACGGGCGGGTTACGTTGCATGCGGAGCCCCATGCCCGGGATATGGACGAATCGTCCTACCTGCCGGAGCGGGTGAAGACTCATCACTCTGCGGCAGCAGCGGTGCCTGGGAAGGGCAAGAGCACCGGGGGACCGGTGCGGGTTCCTGGGGGAGAAAACAGGGTCCCCAACCGTGCGGCGAGCCTAAGTATCGCTGCTTTTGTTCCTCGTGCAAACGCACGTGCCGCTGCTCCCGAAGGGCGGGGAGAGAAGCGGAAAGGGCCGGACGGTCCGTCCCCTTTGCTGGTGACGCTAACCGGCGGGTCATCCCGGGAGGTCCTGGGGAAGCGGGTCAGGACAACAAGCAGCGTAACATCCAATGCTGGGGAGGGAGCCGGAGCTGACCGGCAGAGCAGTCCTGCGCCTGCGGAGGCGGCGAGGGGAAGCCCGGACAATGCTCTCGTTCGGCAGATGATGGCGGACCTGGCCAGCTTCGGCCTGGACAAGCCCGGGGTTGATGGCGTGCTGGCGGGTGGCAACCGGCCAAAATGCAAGGAATCCATCTTCCGGGTAAGTACCGCATGGTACCACCGTACTGCTTATATCCTGCCTTCTTTCTTTGCCACTTGACTGCCTTTGTTGCCCTGCAGCTGCTCTACCACCTGTACCAGCCGGATGCGAGCGAGGAGCTCCCGGAGCTGAAGAGGCAGATAACTGCGTTATCCAAGTCTCAGAAGCTCCTGGAGGTGGAGAAGTCCCGCTCGGATCGGGAGAAGGCCAGGGCGGAGGAGAGGGCCAAGAAGATGGAGGAAAAGGCCAGGAAGATGGAGGAGAAGGCCCGGGAGCTGGAGGAGCAGAACCGGAGCATGGAGAGGGAGCGGGAGCGGGCTGACGCTGAGAGGGCCGAGCTGGAAGCCAAGATAGACGAGCTCCAGGCACGTGCCACCGCTGCTGCTGCTGGTGGAGATGACCCGGGACAGTTCGACCGGTTCGTTCTTCAATACGAGGAGAGCGATCGGTTCCTGGACTGCCTGGAGAAGGCCCGGGAAGAAGGCATCTCGTATGCGTACACGGAATGGGCGGCGAAGGGGTGGTTAAATACTTCCCTGATGCCGGGTACCTCTGCCGAAGGAAATGCTCCTGTGGAGCCGGTCGTCCAGCAGCTGGCGGTGGAGGAACAACCAGGAGCAGAGCGTCGCCCGCACTTGGATTCTTTTACCAACAGCGCCGAGCCTGCCGGAGCTGAGGTCGACGACGAAGCTATCGCTGGAGATGCGGCTCCTTAGGATGTTTTTCTTGCTCTTGTTTGTAAAAGAAACTCTCCGGAGCGGTTACTGCTTGAATACTTTAATTAATTATGAATATATATCTGAGCTTGCGGGGCCAGAGTTTTCAAAAGTAGTTTGCATATATTTGATCTTTACAATCGGTTGAACCGGCGATATGCCAAACTAACCGCCTGGACCCAGCGGGTTTACCAAGCCAGTTACTATCCCGGTCGGGGTCTGCTCTTCTCTCCCCTACATATCTCTGGAGCTGGCCGCTATCAATCAAGCCCTGCACTGCAGTCTTGAGGGCAAAGCACTGGTTCGTCCGATGAGTTGCCTCATCGTGGTATGAGCAGTACTTGCCTGTCTGCGTCGTCGTAAGCTTCCCCTTGGGGTACCTTCTCTGGGGCGGTGGGGCAATGACGTTCGCATTCTCCAGCAGGATGTCCTCATAGGATGCGGTGAGAGTGGAGAAGACTTCTTGATTAGCCGGGGGTGCTGGCATAATTGCCAGGGGGCGCTCTTGGTGGTACGGTGCAGGTTTGTTCTCGGCCCGAGACTGGGGCCTGTCAGAGAAGGGCCTCTGCTGCCGCTGCGGCCAGGTCTTGCCGTTGTTGTTGTTGTTCCGGCTGGGTCGGCGACTCCCGTGCTCGGCTCGCTGGCCGGGTTTGCTCTCTTGACTGCGCGGGGGATCCTCCCCCCGGGGATGGTCCAAAGACTGCTCATCCCGCTTCCTCTTCAGCAGGTGGTTCCCGTAGGTCTCATGATCAGCCTGGGCATGCCGGATGGCCATAGCCATCAACTCGTCGTAGCCCTGAGGGAGTTCTACCCTGACGGCGTAGGAAAACTTTCCTGCCCGAAGCCCCTGCTTGAATGCCATCTCGGCGATGCCCTTGTCCAAGTTCCGAACCCCGGCCGTGGCCGTCTGCCACCGGTTGACAAAGGTTCTCAACTCTTCCCCGGGGGCTTGGATGCAGTTGAAGAGGACGGTGGACGTCCGTGCTCCCTCGACTCGGAGGATGAAGCGGCCTACGAACCGGTCAGCCAGCTGTTCGAATGCCTCGATTGAATTCGCAGGAAGCTCGTAGAACCAACTGAGCGCTTCTCCGGACAGGGTCTCCTGGAAGATGTTGCAACAGATTGCATCGGAGTAACCCTTGGCGCAGGTCTGGGATCGGAAGCTGTCCAGATGCTGATACGGGCAACCGGACCCGGAATAGGTGAGCTTGAGGGACTTCTGGTTGCCAGATCTCCCCGACTCTATGACTCGGTGTGAAAAGGGGCCCATGCGCTCGTTGAACCGGGCGCCTTCTAATGGCCGGGCTGCTCTCCTCTCGTTTGCCTCCATCTGGGCCTTCAAATCCGACACGGTGTTGGCTAGCAGTTGCAGCGCCCGGGCGGTTGGGGTATCCACTTCATCCATGGACGAAGCGTGCGGCTGGTGGGAGGCGGGCGTGCTCTTCGGAAGGTCCTCGCCGGCTTGTAACTTCTCTCGCACAGGCTCGCTGGGTCGGGCGCCCGAAGATTGCCCTGCCTCTAGTTGCTGGGGTTGAACTAGCAGGGGTGTGGCTTGTACCTCGGCCATGGCGGCACTGCGATGCTGCCCCCTCTCTAGGGCGGCTACCAGGGCGGCGTTTACCGCCTCTATTTCTTCGTATCGGGCCTGGGACTTGGCTCGGTCCCGGTCGTTCTCCTCTCTGAGACGACTAACATCTGCGGCCATTGCCCGTACCTTTCCCGCCATGCTGTCATGGTCGGGGCTGTACGTGGGGTCTTGGTCCTGGCTCTCAGACTGATCACTTGGATCATCTGAGAACGTCAGGGATAGGCCACGAAGCACCGGACTGCCTTCGTCCTCTATCGGGTCTTTCCCGTGCGAGCTCTCGTGGCGAGGTTCCGGATCACCGGAGGGTCCTCCACGGCTCCTTCCCAAATCGCTGCCCTGCTCGCCACGCAGCTCCCGCGTGACGACAGGGGTGGAGGCGAGCGTTTGCACAGTTGCAACACGCCCCTCCTCAGTGGTTCCTTTCTCTTGACTCATTCCCACAATCTCAGCCAGCGGTGTTGCTTGCACGGCTTCTTATTCAGACTTCCCACAGACGGCGCCAATTGTTTCTGCCTAAACCCGGGGGTCTAGTAGATACTTGATGAATCCAACTCGATCTCCTGCAATCCTGCTTACTAAGGGGAATACCGGGCGGGCCGGCCTTCACCTCTCCGATGCCCAAGTTAGTATAGTTGGAATATATATAACCAGGGCATGTATGTAAGCAGGGAGAGAGACAAGTTACCCATTTATGGTGGTAGTTGAGGCCCATATATAGGTGGTTGAGGGTGAGGGCTGGCCTTACCCTTCGATGTGGGACTGGTTCCCTTCTGTTTGGATATTCTGGTGCCCTCTTTGGCAGGCAGGCGCCCCCGGTCCCAGGACCCTTGGAGGCAGGATAGACCGCTGGGCCCCGAGGCCTGGTGCTGGTGATCCGATCCTGGGTCCTGGGCCGGGCCCTGGTACACTTGCCGCGGGTCTGTGGGCTTGCTGTAGCCCCTCTGCGGCTACTGTCAACAAGTAATACATGTTACCCGGAGGGAAGTATTGCAGAAAGGTACATATCATGGGAGTCGGTGACGTACTGTAAGTCGTATCTGCAATTGGAAGAACATGAAGAGGCCAATCCCCAATATGGAATATTAGTTGTGTTTCTCAGTTAGTTCAGCCGTGTATTATGGATACCACCGGAAATATCAGGTTAACAGAGGAGGAAACGGCTGAGGCTCACTGGCAAATTTTGACGTATACAGAAGAAGCTCAATATTACATGGACGCTTATTTGCAGATATACATAGCGAAACATGGTGACGATTACAACGAGCGCCCCATGAGGAGGAGTTTCCATAAAATTTGTACGAAAATTGTATTTTTTTTTCTTGTACAAAGATCCTAAACCCTAAATAGTATAAAACTAACACCATCTATTTTTCAGGCGAAGAGAAGAAATGATGCTGAAGACCCTAATTTTAACAGGGCAATATGGTCATTGGCTTGAGGTCTGCAATTCACCCGGATTTATAAGGCGTGCTATGTGAACGGTATCAAGTATGTCTCATTCGATAGAGATCAAAGGCTCATGACTCAAAATAGCGGGGGTGATGTTAAGCACGAACGTTGGAACCCTGTACCAACACTTCTATGGCCATCTTGACTATGTAGTCGAGGTATGTTATCCAGACAATTTGTCGGTCGTGTTGTTCAAAGTTATATGGCACAACACTACTGACGACATGGATGCCGAAGAAATTGACACCGTCAAGGTAGATCATGGTCTGATATTAGTGGATACAAACAGTAGTTACTATGAGAATTCACCATTTTGTCTTGCTATCAAGGCAAAACAAGTGTTCTACTTGGACGATCCTGCGGCGGGTGGTACATGGAAGGTGGTGCAAGAAATGTCGCACCGAAATGTATACAGTGCCTCCTTCAGGGAATCAAATTACAGAGCCTTACCAAGAGGACAGACTAAGTTCAATACAATTTTACCATATCAATGCATCTAATCTCCAACTCGATTTAGAAGTACATGAACAGAATCAAGAATCAAACGGTGAGGCAGAGGAAGATGACAGTGGCGATGAATTTGATGAGGAAGAGGAAGAGGAAGATGAAGACGATGATGGCGGAGACGACGAAGAGGAAGACTACTAGTTAATTATGGTACATGTTGTAATATGATGATGATAATATATATTTATTGTTGTAATTTTGAACAATATTTACAATATTCTACTTTAATAAAAACATATAATTCTAAACATAACTAATCTGTAAAGTTCAATTTAAGCGACGAATATTGACCAATATTTGTCGCACTAACATTTCAAGCGACGAGTTTTTCCACAGTTCGTCGCTTCTGGTGAACTAAAGCGACAAAGTTGGACCTCACTAGGTTACCCTGTGAGTTGTAAGTTCGTCGCTTCAAATACTCTGAAGCGACGAAGTTGGACCTCACTTGGTTACCCTGTGAGTTTCAACTTCATCGCTTCAGTTAATATGAAGCGACGAGTTTGGAATTATCGTCGCTGACTTACATACCAAGCGACGAGTATTGTCAAAGTGCGTCGCTTCAGGAAACCTAAACGACGAATTTGGTCAATGTTCGTCGCTTCGTATCTGATTATATGAACACATCCTCAGCTCCTTCTTCCTCATTAGCGCGCGATTTCAATTCCCTCTCAAAATCTGTGATTTCCCTCTCTCTAACCCGAAACCCTAAACAAAACCCCAATCCCTTCGATTCAGCCGTAATCTTTAATCCATCTTCACGAAAAACCCCCAAAATCGAAACCCCTAATCTCTGTCCTTTGATTTGTGTCCTGAAACCCCTTAATTCCAAGTCCTAGAATTCATCAATGGCACCAGGTTCTAGTGCCCAGTAGAGGAAGGAGCAGCTTGAGGCGAGAAGGGAGAGGAAGGCGGCTGAAGTTGCAGCGAGATTGGCTGCCGTGGCGGCGGAGACGACGGCGAGAGCAGAGGCGGGGACGTTGGTGGCAATCCCGTCTCTGGAAGAAACCACTCCTTTGGGCTTCAATTCTGCTGCTCGAGGTGGCGCTGACATCGGGAGCGGCGGTGACGGTGGCGGTGGCAGTGGCGGAGACGATGGAGCTACAGCTGTGGAAGGCGAGGATGGTCCTCCAATAAGCATTAGGACCAAGAGAGGTCCTAAGGAGCTAGGTAATTTCTTAAAAAATTTAGTTTTTTCAATTCTTATTATGTCTACGATTTTCAGACATGCGCATGTTGTTTGTGGTTAGATGAATGCTTTGATAGGTTTGAATAGTAGGAAAGCTTGTGTGCTATCTGTTTGTTGTATTCTTCAATTTGCACTGAAATTATGTTCAAGGAGGTATGCGAGTTGTGCATGCAGTAAAATCTTTATTTAATTGCACATCTTTTTTCCCTTTCTTTTTGAAATAGAGTTGAATAGCTCTTTTTGTACTATGTCTATCTAAGGGATGAGGTTTTGGATTCTTTCTATGGAATGTTTGGGGGTTTTAACTAGATATGAAAATACTGAAGTTTGCATAATGGTTGATATAAATAGCATCAGATATAATACATGAATGAACTCTTGAATGGCATATTCTTTATTTCAAAGTAATTTTGTGGTGTCACTGAGAGCCTGAGACTCATGGAATGGATAGATTAAAAAAAAACTAGGAATCAACAATTTAATTCGTGAAAGTTCTTAAAGTGATTATTGCGCTGACCAAATGCCTACAAAGTATATGGATCCTATGGAATGGTTAGATTAGGATACTAGGAATCAACAATTTAATTAGTCGAAGTTCCTTGTGATTATTGAGCTGACCAATTTAATTAGTCCGGTGCTCTTTTTTCCTCTTTTAGTTTATATTCCTCATTAATGAGTTGTCTGCCTATTTTTATAGATTGACTTCATACTTATTAGAAAAAGCAGTTGACCTAATAACTGTCAAAGTATTAGACATAACTGCTCCACTTTACATGGGATATGTGCTTATAAAAAAGACATAAAAGCGTGCATGCACAATTCAGAAAATTACCAGGCTCTATAGAAATGGCTGATATAAGGGGACCATAGACTCCTCGTCTAGGAGATGCTGTTGTGCCTTTCCCAGACCAATGAAACTGAATCTCTAATGATTTGTTTGTAACTTGAACCGCATTTGTTTCAATAATGATTACCTTATCAACTTCTGCACTACCAGATCGGATAGAATAGCCGACGAAATTTTTTTCGTCGACTATGACAAAATTTCGTCGGCTATACCCTCTGCCAACGAAATTTTCGTCGGCTATAATTCGTAGGAAAAACGTCGTCGGTAATACCAATGGCTGACGAAAATAACGAAATCGTCGGCTATATGCGAGTATGGCCGATGACTTTACCGACGAAACATCATTTCGTCGACCAAACTTTGGCAAAATATCCGACGAAATTCGTCGGGTATTTTCGAGTATGGCCGACGATATCGTAAACTATAGCCGACGAAATTCGTCGGCTATTTGTTCTGAAGTATAGCCGACGATTCCAGCATATTTCGTCGGTTATTTCGTCGAAATATATTAATTTTTTAATAGGTATTAATTAGTTATAGCCGACGAAATAATGTCATTTTCGTCGGCTATAAGACTTATAGCCGACGAATATTGGTAAAAACCGTCGGCTATAGTGCTTATAGCCGACGAAATAATGCCAAAATCGTCGGCTATTCTTACATTTGGTGAAAAAAAATTAAATTATTTTCTAAATTACCATTCCAAGCAACCTGCAAATCACAAAAACAGTCCATGCATTTGCACCAACAAGAAACACGTCTAAATGACTTATTATTTAATTCGTTCCAATATACATAAAATATAACCCTAATCATCACCTAAACCACTAAAGTCCACCACGTCATCCCCAGCATCCTGCTCTCCATCATGCTCGTCATCCTGCTGACCGAACTCGGGAGGTTGAGGCATTGGAGGTTCAAGTAACGGCTGAAACGGGGGCGGGGGTTCAAGGTTTTGTTGTTGTGCGGCGAACATATCATACCACCAGTTTTGTTGGCCGGCGTAGTTGTGTCGCCGGATTCTCTCGCACTCAGCATGCAAACGGGACAGATCAAAATAATACTGCTGTGTTCTGCGGTGTTGCTCCTGTGATCTGCGTTGTTCCTCCTGTGATCTCTGGAACTCGGCCGCCAACCTTGCATTTTCTTCTGCCAATCTTCGCACTTCCCCCCTCACCTGTTGGCTCTCCCCGCCTCCCTTCTTTTGATCTCCCTTAGTGGTCTTCAGGAGCCCTTGTTCAGAACTTCCCAAACCCCGGCAGAAGTAGTTATTTGAGCGGTTTGGGAAGGCTGCGTCGAACATCCTCGCTGCCGTTTGGACATTGGACCGGTCGGCCTGGCGCAGGGCTTCTTCCAGATCTGCCTCTGAAATGTTCGGTTGTGTCTCCCGAACTACTTGCTGGAACACCTCTTCTTCGGCCCGGTTCACCCTCTCCTAATTGGACGGGAAAAAAAAAATTAATATTCTAACAAATATATAATTAAGTAAAATTAATAATTAAAATTTTAAAATCGTAATGAACGACTTACGAGCTGTTCTGTCGCTTGTGGATAAGCGATCTTGAACGTCTCCACGTACGGCTTGCTATCAGGATGATCTCTAAGCGCCTCCTCCTGATATTGTGCAAACGGCCTAGAACCACCATGATGGGGGGTTGTGTTACGGCGGCGGTTCGCAGAGTTTATCCGAGAACGATCCTTCAAACAAATAATAAAATATTAGAAAAATGCATAAAAAAATATTAGTGTAATAATTATAAAATAATTAAACTAATAATTAAAATTTTAACAAAATAAACATTTGTAGTGAAGTTTAGTATTTACCT